>OW028706.1:9448336-10649173 GCA_932294345.1 Pandemis cinnamomeana | reverse complement strand
GAACGGCCGTAAGTTGGCCCATTTCCTGTCGTTGTTTTTGTCACTTGACATTCCAAAGAGGTGCATTTCCTTTCCGACGCCTGCAGCCATTTTGAGGTCTGCATGCGGTGTGGTTAATTTCTTAGGCTGATCGGTCTGATTTGTGTCTGAAATGGCGTGATGGCGCTGCCAATCTGTTTTGTGGACGTGAGAATGGTGTTATCTTCGTAGTATTTCGTCGCGGGAGGTAAGCAAAGCCGTTCACTATACGATTTGCGTCGCGTCGTAACCACGCGTTCCATATTCAAAAGAATACATTTATAATTCGTTTCAATCTTCTTTTCAGCTGTGATTGGTGCTGGCTACAGTCCGGAATCCTCTTGTGCCTTGATGTTATGATGCGGAGAACGTTGATTTCTTTATAATTTACCCACTTATAGTGGTAAGTGTCTTCTATTTCCTTCTTTTCATGTGGGACGGACCACAAACCGGGAGTTCGTATTTGATAACTAATGCTGTGAATAACTATTGTTCATAGGGTCGCCCGGCACGGCTATAAAACTACTTAAGTGTCGCCCGGCACGGCTACCAAAACTACTTAAGGGTCGCCTGGCTCGGCTCCAAATCTTCTTCATGGTCCGGCTAGCCTCGACGACGTGTACCTGAGTATCCGGCTGCCCCGGGTCTCCCTCTCAGCGTTCCGCCTGCTCCGCTAACCACCTTCGGAGTAGTACTACCGTAACAGGTTGGATCTTTCCTTTATTTCCGGTTGGAGTGTCGGTTTCACTGTTCGGAAATCCTATCGGTTGTGTATTCGCATTAAAAATGAGTAGTGTAAAAATAATTTAAATGAAGTAGTTAAGTAGGGTCAAGTACCCCGTGATGTGATCTTTTCCTAATTAAGGTGTCACCTTGTGTGCTCCCGATGGTGTAATGTCACCCATCTGAGCGAGTGTTCGTGTGAATTTAGTTATTTACCCCGTTGTCCGAGGGACTATGCCCTAGACAGCGTATGATGTGTTGACTTGTTTACCCCTAGTATTAGAACCTTAAAGCTGAGCTCAGACTTTTATTTGATAAGATTTATATGAGGTACCCTACATGGTCCCTATGTTTTCCTTTGCTTTTAAGTAGGATTGAAACCGGTGTACTCTAAGATTTATACGAGGTACCCTATATTGTCCCTATGTTTTTCTTTGCTTTTAAGTAGGATTTATACCGGTGTACTCTAAGATTTATATGAGGTACCCTACATGGTCCCTATGTTTTCCTTTGCTTTTAAGTAGGATTGATACCTGTGTACTACAAGATTTATATGAGGGATCCTATATGGTCCCTAGGTTTTCCTACGCTTTTGAGTGTGGTTTATATCTGTGTACTATGGATGTAATAAACATGTGCCTTTAATTACCTATAAACTTGTAGTTTTACTCAAACCACCTTGCAGTTTTGGAGGGTGAGCGCCTGGCGTCCCCTACCTAAATTCTTGGTCGCTCGCCTACTCTGGGCCAACCAGTACCCGCTCCCTGAGCTCTTGCCTGTAGCCGGTTGCAAATATTACAAATTAACTTTCCTAGCTTTAATGTTATTTATTGTTGTTTAGTTATTAATAGGTTATATTTAAATAAATTTCCTTTTTTTCAAACAAATTAATTGTCTAAGACGTGCATGCTCTCTTAAAAATGTAATTACAGTATACATTATGGCTAGGTTATGATTGCCTTTTCCAGCTATACGCCCTTAATCATGCTAAACGTGGCGTTGAGGTTTTGTTACCTTAGGCTCTGTCTACCCCGTAAGGGATGAAGACGTGATATATGTATGTATGTATGTATGTATGTATATGGTTAGGATTTGTTACACTGAGTAAATTCTTCAGCCTGTAGGCCGATCAAAGCGATTGGAAGCAGTAACATATTGAGTGGGCATCCATGAGGTGTTGCAAAGCGGAGACGAGAATACCGCCAGATCACATCAGTTGACCTCGACATCTCACACTACTCGTCCTACAATATATATTATATACATTAATTGCTGTTCGTTTGTGTCGCTAAAACTCGGAAATGGCTATAACGATTTAAATAATATTGATTTTGAAACGTTTGCGCAAGTCCAGGAAAGTTTTAAACGGTGAAAACACATTTATAGAATCAAGAACAGATCGAAGTCGCGGGCAACAGTATAATAAGAGAGGCATCCAAAAGGGAAGTTATCCAACGGTGTGTTTTTAAAACAAAAAAAGCCGTCAATAGAATTAGCACGCTTCGCGCGCTGTTAGATTCTTAGTACAAACAAAAAAAATAACATTCGCGCTCTGATACGAGTAACAATTAAGTTTATATTATAACAATTAAGTTTATATAAACCGCGGAATCTTCTTGCATCCAGGTGAGTGCGATTAAAAAAAAAAAACTGTCATTGTAACATTAATAATTCATCATGTTAAAAGACGAGTGGCATTTTTATTACAATGGCTCTTTTACATGCGCAATTAAACCTTCTACGCATCTAACTTTCCCTAACTTATTGTACTTATTTTTTTTAATATATGAATAGGAAGGCAAACGAGCAAGTGGGTCACCTGATGGTAAGTGATCACCACTGCACATAGACACCCGCAACCCCGGAGGGATTGCAGATGCGTTGCCAACCTAGAGGACTAAGATGCAATGCCTCTTGTGCCCGTAATTTCCCCGGCTGTCTTACTCTCCACACCGGAACACAGCAGTGCAAGCACTGCTACTTAGCAGCAGGATTAGCGAGTGAGATGGTGGTAGCGATCCGGACGGACCTTGTACAAGGCCCTACTTCCCGCAGATTTGCTTTTATCACACATAATTAAGACCCTTTATGTTTATATCAAGGCCTATAAGTGTAGCGAGTTCGTAAAAGTAGTCCAAATTTACAAGGTGCTCCACCTACTGGTACCTTGCCCACAGACAAATTTCATCGTCCGACAATAATTTATCGCGAAATGACTTTGTGACCTGTCGACCTTGTCCCGTCCTAGTAATCACTATATAAGCAGCTCTATTCATATGTAATGTATCAGTGTACCCACAGTTCAAAAACAGCAATGTTCTCCAAAGTAAGTGATCCGAATTTTGTGATCCGTAAAGTGAAATATTTAATGTGATAAAAGTGATAGTGCTTATTATTTTGTTATTATTACAGGTAGTAGCTCTCTGTGCCTTTGCGGCGGTAGCCCAGGCCGGTCTCCTGCCCGAGCCTCACTACTCCCACGCTAGCACTGTTTCTTCTCAGAGCATCGTTCGTCACGATGAGCAGCCCCATCACGTTGCCAAGCTGGCTGTCGCTGCCCCCGTGGCCTACCACGCTGCTCCCGCTGCTGTGGCCTACCACGCCGCCCCAGCCGTTGCTTACCACAGTGCTCCCGCCCAGGCTCACTACTCCTCTCACGGCGCCGTCTCATCCCAGAGCATCGTCCGTCACGACGAGCAGCCTCACCACGCCACCAAGCTGATCGCCGCTCCCGTCGCCAAGCTGGCCGTCGCCGCCCCCGTCGCCTACCACTCTGCGCCTGCGCACTACGCCGCCAGCCCCATCCACTACGCCACCCCCATCGCCAAGGTGCTCGCGCCTGCCCCCAAACTGATCGTCTCCGCTCACCACCAGGAGGAGGAATACGTAAGTCTCCTGAATTCTTGAAGGCTGACACTTAATGGCAATTTTTTTCTCGTCATGTGTTCCTTAGGGTAGTTTACTAATGGTTCTGTTGTCACAGGCGCACCCCAAATACGACTTCTCGTACTCGGTGGCTGACGGACACTCCGGTGACAACAAGTCGCAGCACGAGTCCCGCGACGGCGACGCCGTGCACGGCGAGTACTCGCTGGTGGAGGCGGACGGCTCCGTGCGCACGGTCCAGTACTCCGCCGACGACCACAGCGGCTTCAACGCGGTCGTCAGCCACTCCGCGCCCGCGCACTCCGCGCACGCGCCTGCTCTGCTCGCCCACCACTAACTCCCGCGACCGAATTCTCAAGCGAACCTAGCTCGTAAGGAACACGGAACTGTAAATAGTCATTAATATTTATTTTTATAATAATAAAAGCAAATTGTTGAAATTAAACACAAATTTTACTTGCCCACTGTTTGGCTGAGGGGGTGTGGGGCACATAACTTTTTTATATTTAGTTTTTTCTATTATTTTCTATTTCCGATATCTCGTACCTAATTAAAAATGTCTGTGTTAGTTTTCTGAACAAAACAATTTTAAACACACTCGATAAACTGTTCCTAAAGATACGTATTTCAAGTAATTAATTAGGTACCTACCTACGTTAAAACATGTTCTTTTAACTTGTCATGGTTTCTTGATTGTGTTTGTAAACGTGGAAACGTATAAATAATGTTTGTTGGTAAAGAAGCCTAGAAGTATTTACGAAAAAAGGAAACAACGGTGACTGTTACATAAACGCATTGTTCAAAGATTGAATGATACTTAAGCATTTCGAAAAATCGCGCAATGTTTTATTGTTTTATCACGACACAGTACTACGAATATAATCAGTCAATAATGCCTAGAATCTGAGCAGGACAATTTGCGGAATCTTATTCAACGTCGAGATAATTTCAATCAGAAAAATGCCAGTACCTAATCTAATTCGTTGTCGTTTTCCGTTAAAATGTTAATTTTCAATGTAAGTTTTTTGCTGATAGCATTTAATAATGAATTGTGATCAGATAAATATAACGTTCACTAAATTTTAGGTACATTCTATCATTCAGAGTCAGTTAAAGTCACTTGGGAGGTTCCAAAAAGAAGTGGTAGCTGGCAGCCATGTGATTTGACTAATGCGCTGTGCTCTCAAGCAGAGGATCATTTGTGTTCGAACCCAGGCTGGCACCTCTGGGTTTTACCAAATTAATGTGCAATATTTAGTAGGTATTAGAATTACCAGCAGCTTTTCAGTGAAGGAAAGTATCCTGAGAAAACCTGCACACACCTGTGAAGCAGTTCACAATAACGTGTGTGTAGTTTTAATCAATACTGGTGCCATCTACCGACAAATGGATGAACTACTTCAAGACCGACTGTTGGCTTGGTCAATCAGGTATTGATTTTTTTATTATTACAAATCTTAATGTTATAAATTTTGAATCGCTTAGGGCCGATTTTTCAATCCTCAGATAAGCACTTAACTGATCGATACCCATAGAGTCGTTCGTCAAATAGGTCCTATCTGACGATTGAAAAATCGACCCTTAGTCGTCTTTTTATACGACAAGGAAGGCAAATGAGCAAGTGGGTCCTGATGTAAGCAAGCACCACCATCCATGGACACTCGCAATACTAGAGGATCGCAGATGCGTTGCCAGCCTAAAGGGGCTAGGATATTCTTACCGTGCACTAAAATCCAAGTCAATATTTTCATAGAATCTCAGCCACCCGAACTTCTCGTAAGGACTACGATTAGCAATCAGTTACAAAAAAGATAGGCGACACAATGAAGCCCAGAAAACTTGAATGGACATAATGTCGTTCCAGACAAAGACAGACAAATTCACACGAGCATGCTCATATAGTGTACTATTAGGATAAGATTTATAGGTCTAAGGATAGTCTTGTTTACGAACTGGATGGTTCGTGTTTGCGTTCAAGTTTTATAAATCGAACACTCGTTCGATTTTATTCAGTTTTAACCGGGCTTGATAAAGCATTCCTGGTATTCTGTAACGTTCCATTTTATTAAGTTGATTAATCAAAGTATTAACGTAATATTTGCATTTATATTTCAAGTATTTAGGCCTTAAGCAACTAAAGTTTGTTTAGGACGCATCGTGATTCTCCATAGTAGGTACCTACATATTATATTCACCTAAACTGACATCGACAATATCATCACTACTTAAAAGAAACTTCATAATTATTATTATATCTTATGCTAAATTCAGTAATTTTATGAATGTTATTTTATTGCCTTCTTACATGTTCTTGGGTTTAATTTAATGTAATTTGATTCCCTAAATTTGAAATTTGAAATACAAGCTTTGCTCAAAGAAGTGATGGTATCACATTTCTCTGTAAAAACCAAGTATGCTTTATCATTCTAGAATTATTAAAGACTCCTTAATTACAACAGATTTAATCCTTTCAACATGAAACTACCGTGAGACTTAATCATCATTACACATAAACAAAAAAAAAAAAAAAAAAAGAAGAAGGTCTACCAAATAGTCCGAAATATGTCGAGCATCACTCGACTTTGTATACGTGAGTTATCCGTTTATGTGTAATGAAGATTTAGTTCTTAAGACGAGAATTCTGTAACTTAATTTCACCCCATTTAAAGTACTTGAATCATAGAACAATTTGTTCCTCATAATTATAATGATGCATTGCACAGTTTTCTTACGATTAATTTGTTATGTATAAGGTATTAGTATAAGGGGCCTCTGGGGGCCAAAAATAATTAATTTATTTATAAGAACAAACAAAACTTCACCAATATAACCCATTTCATGAAAAAAAAAATTATAAACCCCCCACGCAAAACCAATTTTTACCAAACATGGCTAAGAACCACCGCAAAGGAACTGGCTTTCGAATAAAAATAACTGCATCGAAATCGGTGCATCCTCTTGAAAGCCACAGACATTGATGCCACATACACGCAGACATAAACGTCAAAATTATAACATCCCCCTTTTTGCGTCGGGGGTAAGTACCAAAATTTAACTGGAAACCACGAATAATATGTAACAACTTCCAAAAGTCTTCCTGAATTTTCAAACATTACTGTAACACCCGACATTTTCATCAACACGTGCTTTGTTATTTCAAATACAAAATGTAACCAAAAGATGTGATGGGCACCCTGCCAAGAGGCACACCTCTTTTTTGTAATGAATTTTAAATTAGTTTTGTATTTACATTAGTAACAGAAGAAAGATGTCATTAAAGAAAGACTTTCGTTTAAATTTCAACAATTTGCTTTTATTATTATAAAAATAAATATTATTGACTATTTACAGTTCCGTGTTCCTTACGAGCTAGGTTCGCTTGAGAATTCGGTCGCGGGAGTTAGTGGTGGGCGAGCAGAGCGGGCGCGTGCGCGGAGTGCGCGGGCGCGGAGTGGCTGACGACCGCGTTGAAGCCGCTGTGGTCGTCGGCGGAGTACTGGACCGTGCGCACGGAGCCGTCCGCCTCCACCAGCGAGTACTCGCCGTGCACGGCGTCGCCGTCGCGGGACTCGTGCTGCGACTTGTTGTCGCCGGTGTGTCCGTCAGCCACCGAGTACGAGAAGTCGTATTTGGGGTGCGCCTGTGACAACAAAACCATTAGTGAACTACCCTGAGCATTACACGAGTTAAAAATCCATTTCATCATACAGAAGAATTCATGAAACTTACGTATTCCTCCTCCTGGTGGTGAGCGGAGACGATCAGTTTGGGGGCAGGCGCGAGCACCTTGGCGATGGGGGCGGCGTAGTGGATGGGGCTGGCGGCGTAGTGCGCAGGCGCAGAGTGGTAGGCGACGGGGGCGGCGACGGCCAGCTTGGCGACGGGAGCGGCGATCAGCTTGGTGGCGTGGTGAGGCTGCTCGTCGTGACGGACGATGCTCTGGGAGGAGACGGCGCCGTGAGAGGAGTAGTGGGCCTGGGCGGGAGCTGCGTGGTAAGCAACTGGGGCTGGGGCGGCGTGGTAGGCCACTGCAGCAGGGGCGGCGTGGTAGGCCACAGCAGCGGGGGCGGCGTGGTAGGCCACTGCAGCGGGGGCAGCGTGGTATGCCACGGGGGCAGCAACGGCCAACTTGGCGACGTGGTGAGGCTGCTCATCGTGACGCACGATGCTCTGGGAGGAGACGGCGCTGGCGTGGGAGTAGTGAGGCTCAGCCAGGAGGCCGGCTTGAGCAGCAGCCACGAAGGCGCACAGGCTGATGATCTGGAAAGAAAAATATTTAAATTAGTTCACTTGACCCGAATTCAGAATCTATTTGAACTTTGTGTTGTCGAAACTTACTTTGAAGAACATACTGTTGGTTGACTAGGGCTCGACTGATGCATTGGATGTGTAACGTTTGACTTTTATAGTGGTCGAGTTTTGGGCGCGACAAGGTCGACGGGTCGTATGAAGCCGCGACATGATATTTACTATGGGTCAAAATGTGACAAACTTTCTCAATACAGTACTTGTTTTATTCGAAGTGACATATCTGTGTTTCGTGACCTTTGATTGAACTTTTAAAATGTTAAACAATCGTTTATAATTATTCTGAATTATTTAAAGTAAAATTCAATGTGTACCTATAGTTCAACTGAAATCGACCTATTTAAATACCAAACAAACAACTGGAATGTTGCTCCTGTATCTTAAATCATTCGTATTGTTCACTATGCAAAATTAGTAAAACAAAAAACTATAAGGCAAATCGCCAATTACCAATTATCTAATATAAATTCAAGATGTCCAACTTTACTTTCAGTAATCAAACTAAATCTTAGCTTAGCTAATAAAGCTATTTTTTCCGATTTAAGTTCATGAATGAACGAAACTTCAAAAAAACAAGCTCGCTACCACGTATATGTTTATTTTAACCACAACATTGCGGATTGTTTCTCTTAACAACGGGAGTTAACACGACGCGCCTGTCTCTGATTTTGCAACGACATTTGCATAATGATGAGCCAATACCGTAACCCCATAACACAATAAAACATGAGACCGAATCTTCAACAAGCCAATATCTTACCTTGACCGTGATGCGGTCAACGACCTGTCAATGAATGAAGATGAGTCACTGAGCTTGCTCGCATCAATGAAATTCACTCACCACGGCGGCGGCGAGACGTCTTCGGATATAGTTCCATCTTTTACTTGCTTCTGTTCCTAACTACTAAACGCATAGTAATCCAATACCTTGTCGTTTTCAGCCAGATTCCCGGGGTGACCCCTGCTAGTGAACCGAATGAACCAGGCGATTTTTTTGAATAAGGGGTGATCACGTGTGATCATTTTCAAAATACATTACCCCGTTGTTTCGTTTATCACATTGACCATGGGATGTCCCAAGCTAATAATTACAATGGTAACCCTTTGTTAACACTTTTATTATGTATTTTTACAAAGTGTTCTCATTCTCACTGCCTCAATAATCTCCATTATTATTTCATCACAACAGTAGGTGGACGCTAAAATATACACTTGTCGTGTTGTTTCTTCATAAACAATTGCAACTGGGTTAAAATCTTTAATACTATCAATTAGTCGGTTGTCATGGTGATAAATCTATCAATTTTGAAGTCATCAATATCACAATGACAGGTAAGAAGCGTGTTGCGTAGAATTTGTGACCCAATTCTAAGGTCAGGGATAGCCACATATTTGACCGGCTCGCGATATTAGACCATACATTATTGTATTTATGCATTATGTGTGTCAAGTCACAAGAGCTGAGTCCATACTAATATTATAACTGTGTAAGTGAGTATGTCTGTCTGTTACCTCTTCACGCTTAAACCACTGAACCGATTTAGTTGGAATTTGGGTTTACATATAGTTTTGGTCTCGGAAAAGGAGTTTTTATCCCAGAAAATTGCAGAGTTCCGACGGGATAGCAATAAAAGCAATAAGCGAACGCAGATGAAATCGCGGGCAATATCTAGTTCGAAATACATATGACAAAGTTATGAACACAGAAAAGAACGTACCGTACCCCGCCATAAAGATTGCACATTGGTCTTCTTCGCTTATTTCAGCTTCGTAGCGCGTTGTCCTGCTCTAACTTATGTGACGCCAATTTTATTGTCTCTTTCTAAAGACCGAAGTGCAATTATGACCGGGTTTTTTCAAATAGGGTTTACTTTTCCCTAAAGATGTAAAATAGGGATTAGTTGTTCACCATCCAGTACCTAAATGTTTTGTAGAAAACGTCATATTTGGCTACTTAGAATTTGCAGTTAGTGTTTTTTTTTGCCACTTTGAGTTCTAAAGTAGCTGTAGCTGCGCTCCCTCAAATCTCAAAAAAACTGTATCTAACTAGCACCGATTGATAGACGTTTCTCGCGGTAGCCAGCATCTTAACGTCTGACGTACGATTTAATTTCAATGCAGTGTCCACGCTTCGCTCTTGTAACTTGTGCCGAGTGCAGTGCCTCAGGCAACGGCCTCCAACCGAGTGTCAACAACTTGCCTCCCACTCGCCGCGGATTGTATTAGAAATACCTAATCTCAGATTAATTTACTTTCGTCACTATAATGTAAATTAACTCATTGTGAAAATATTTAGTACTTTTAAAAATACATGGTTAGGAACTTGTACAATGAGTAGTGCTCTGAGGAACTATTTCACATAATCCCACTGCCACACAATGTATACAGGTACTACAGTCATATTTAAGACTTCCATGCTGGTCTGAGAGTAAAGAAAAAACATAGAATTTACCAGTTGCTTCTCTTCCCGCGCAGATGGTACAAGCCCATCGAAGGAATAGGCGGAAGTCTTAGGAGTCATGTTACAGGCGATGGGCTAGCAACCCATAACTATTTTGATTTTTCTACCCAGCTATACGCTAATCATGCTAAACGTGGCCTTAAGGTTTTGTTACCTTATGCCCTGTCTACCCCGTAAAGAATAAAGACGTGATATGTGTATGTATGCATGTACTGACATAAATACTAATCTAAAAAAACTTACGTAAATGACCTGTTATATGTAGTAGTGTACAGAACTGGATATTGGAGCGTCAATCTGTCTATTCGCACACATTACTCACACATACAACAGGTTTATTTAAGTTTTTCACCTATACGTTATTAAACAATTACGATGTCTTTACTTCTACTTATAAATAATGTTATGACCATTCATCATGTTTAATTAATCGCCATCATAAAAATACACCGAAGCCATTATGCGTTCATAATAATTTATTTAAGTTTTTACACTGGTTGTTACCTTAAGCTCTGTCTACCCCGTAAGGACGATAAAGACGTGATCTGTGCATGTCTGTTTTAGTCAGGTATAGGTACCTACATTAAAGTCTAATTAAAGTCTGCTATTTCGTTTGTTTTTGTTTATTCAAATTTGTTATCATGTTAGTTACATAATAATCATCCATTACTATTTTGATTCCCCTTTCCACCTATACGTCCACAATCATGCTAAACGTGGCCTTTAAGGTCTTGTTACTTTGGGCTCTTGGGCTTTGGGTAGACCCCGTAAGGCATTAAGACGTGATTTTTGTATGTACATAAAACACAAGAAAAAGATGAATACAGGACTACACAAATGCACAAAGGCAAACTCATCCCTAAAAGGGATCTCTCCAGTTAACCTTTCAATGCTACATATAAGTAGTTGTTGCTCCTGGTACATAATAATTAGCTACTAAGTGAGTAGTTGTTGCTCCTGGTACATACATACTAAGTGGAGGTGGCATAATAATATTATTAAATACTACACTAATGATTATATTTAGTTTTAAGATTATTTTATGAATAAATTGATGTGCCCTTACAATATGTATGATCTCTGTCACATCATTTTTATGCAATAAAAAGTTTGAGTATGAGTTTGACTAGTTTGAGCGGATTCTAAAAAAATGCAATTCTGAGGCAACTTTCACAATTCAAAAATGGAACCTTAACACTTGTGGAGGTTTCTGTCAAGTGCATTTTTAAAGGCTGTTCCGGTTGCCGTTGGTTATCAAAGTAGGTCAACTGAACAAAGTAATATCGGTAATTCAAAATGCATTATACATTCTTCGACAATCTGTTAAATATTCACCAGTCTTATTGGCCTTCATAAGTTTAAATAATATTTGTTTGACCAAAAATCCTAAGAACAGTATTTACACATTCACTTCACTGACACTAAGTCACTTGACCGTTTATCGTTTCTATATTAGGTATAAGTATTATTTCAATACTTTGCAAGCCTTATCATAGCATAGTTAAACTGTCTCTCAATCTGATAAACGTTTCATTATAATTTTAAACGTTCCAATCTTTGCTCACTACAATCTCTTTATGACTATTACTAATCTAGTTTATACGTCTTGTAATAAAGTTACTTTAGAAAAATATATAATATCATTACAGCAAAATTCTATTTTGCATGTACTACTTGTAAGGAGATTATTTTAATGTTTGTTTTATTTCCAACAGCATTTGAGCCATTTTCAAATGTTTGTAATAATATGACCTTATCCATAGGTAATATTAACATGTCATTCAGGAATCAGGCACCTGAACTTTGAGACAAAAATATGACCTGAATTGTTTGGTAGCAACAAACCAACGGGTCACGGTCTAGCGTGTGTCATCTGTTTGGTCTTCTAATGACAACAAATGTATTTATTTGCCCAACGCAAATCAATAGAGAGCAATGCACACTAGCATGCGCGTGATGTAATACCTACGGAAGAATGTGACATCTGGAAACAATAGGTTTAAATAGAATAACAGGAGACACGATGATATCACCGACTGAACCATAACAGTTCAGACATTCCTGAGTCGCAGCGGCTTGCGACAGTCGACGCGCGACCGCAAAGACCGGAGACTGAATAGTGTCCGATCGAGACACACTTCCGTCAAGTCAAAAAAACGGGTGAAAGGTCCAAGCCCATCGCTTTGTTACAGGACTCGCTCACCGGAGGCACGCAAATAATTGCTCTACATCAACAAAAGTCAGTTATATAACATGTGATTTCTCTTTGTGATTAAACTACGTGCCTATAAATAAGTGAAGCTTTTTGCATCCGGACACAAATACTTCCGACTTTGCCGCCAACGATTCTCTGGCAAGATGTTTTTCAAAGTAAGTTTTAAAAACAACCGTTCAGTGATCAAGTAGAAATAAGGCAAATAATTATCATGTTCACTTCGTTGTGTTTTCAGATTCTAACGATAATAACATTAGTGAAGATATGCTCCGGTGGGACTCCAACTTATCCTTTAGAACATAAATCAGATTCAGCGAGTTACTCTCACAGTTTTGTGAGAGAGGACATTCCATTATCTTACCAGTATAGCGCGGTCCACGTTTACACTCCAAAACCAAACCTAGAATCAACTAAGACGAAATTGGAATCCAACGTCTTACCCTTACTCAACAAAAATAAACCGGGGCTTAATCCCGTCAGTTACCCGGTTCAATACGCCCCTATACCGTACAAACGAGAGGATTACATGCACCAAAACAAAGCTGGGTTCTATATTCAAGTGACAAGTCCCAAGTACTATAACGAGAACGAAGTGCCTGAATCAACGAAGGAACCCGTGAAAAAATCTCACTTAGAACCAGCACTTGAGTTAAGCAGCTTGACTAAGCGACCGCTTCCACAAGCTTACAATCAATTCGTTTCTGGTCACAATATTGAAGTTTTGCCAACACCGAACCGCAGTCCCGTCTCAAACAAATATCACAAGATTAATCCTCAAACCCTACAGGAACACCCTAATATGGTAAAATACATTTTTTTTACATCTTACCTATATAAAAATAAAACTAGTACCTATTATAATTTCAAAAGCTTTCCAAACTTAATAACTCAAGTATTTCGTTTCAATTACGTCCACGTCAAAATATTTTTTATGAAATAGGTAGGTACGTATTTTCAATATTATTATAACCAACGGTTTCTTTTTTAGGAGAATTATCTGCGGAAGTTTACAATGCGCCCAGAGACGGAACAGCCAGTGATCATGACAACATATAGACCGAAAATGTTGGAATACCTTACCGTTATTACCACAGAGAGTGCAACAAAGCCACCATTTGCTTATGTACCCGCCGAGTATTACAACAATTTTCAGCGCAGCTACCAACCGTAAGTTCCATTTGATCTTCCGCCATTGAAAAAGATTAAGTTGGTCTAATCTAGGTTTGCGACCCCTGTTTTTTGGCAATAATGTGCAAAAAATATTTAGTGTTTTAGTGTTTAAAGGGTTCAAAATCGAAAATCAAAATCAAAATAATTTATTGCAAATCACATTACAGGCATAAGATGGAATATTTTGATTAGGTCTACATGTGACACCCTGCAAGGGCACGGCAATATCAGAGGGCTCTATTATTTTTATTTTTTTTCTTGGTGGGTTTCTTGAGTATGGGCGATTTCAACGTGAGTCACTCTCACTCAGTCACTTTAAAAATCTGTGGAAACCTTCATTTTGAACAAGATTTGAAGCGCGAAATCCAAAATAATGCCGTACTTATTTATTCTAAAGAACCCTTAAAGGTCATCGCATGGTCAACTTCTAAATACTTTTTTCATTTCTTTTCAGAAAAGACAGCGATGTTCAAGTTTTAAGACAGCCTCAAGTACTACAGCCGATGCAATTGCGCGCTAAAGACACCAAACTGCAATTAAATGTTGCGCGTGGACACAAAGTTGCTCAGATGCCCCACCAGGCGCACATGAAGCATGGCCAGTTCCACTCATACCCATTGCACACAGAAGCCATCTACAAGCCCCATCAATTAACAATCTCAGAGAATAAAAACTATCAAAACGTTACACGGCTCTTTCCTATGAGAAATCACTTACAAATGTCCCTGTACAGTGGATCATAGGCTTAATTTGCGGGTACAGTAAGTTATTTTACGCAAAAGTGTTAATTAAGTTAAGAGTTAATGTTATTTATGATTGGATATTACATAAGTGTAAATTAAAGTTATGTATACGTTATTTAATACATGGTTTGTTTGATTTACCTCACCATTATAAGTTATACGTACCTATTCCCCCAAACAACACTAAACATTAGAATGGCCTAGTACATAAAATTAGATATTCGTGAGTTTCTTGAAAACTGTCGGGATATTTCATTGAATCTTTAATTAAAGCTAAAAATATTTAGTTCTTTTTGGTGATGATAAAATCCCCTGTTTTTTTTAACTGTAGTAGAATTTGGCTTTGGGTCCGTGTTACAAATTTAATATAAATAACTGGCTTCTGTTGTTTTAAAGATCTAAGCATACATAGGGATGGACAGACAGCGGAAGCGACTTTGTTTTATACTATGTAGTGAAGTGATGACTAGCTGTTGCCCGGGGCTTGGCCCGCTGCATTTTTTTTCAACATTTTATTTTATTCAAACCTTGTCCAAAAAGTGACAAACACAACTAAAAAAGAATTATTCAATTCGAAGCAGTCGTTTGGAAGTTATGCGGTACATACCTACATTTCGAAAATTCATTTTTATTTACATAATTATGATGATGGAATGAAGAAACTAGACTTAAAAAAGAGACAGACCGCCAGGTGCAAGGACAAAGGCAACAGAGCTCCGTTTAGACTATTTAGGTACCTGCGGAATCCAAGAACAAATATTAAATTACAGAATATTTCTGACATACACAAGAATTTAAGCAACTTATCGTCTATGTATACTTAGGTACAGCTTTGAAAGGCCCGTATAAAAGTAAATGTATCAAAATTAACACTAATGCAAACTTTCTATGTTCCAACCTCACTATCTCAGTAACTTAGTTAGATATTAAAATATCTCGCTGATTAAAATACGTTGATCCTTTATTTATCTAAAAGCATAGTAACAAAGATCCACTGCGGGTCATTTGCCCTGCTATTAAGTAAGTAACAAAAGTTTGTAAGTCGTGAAATAGATCGACACTCGACCCGAGGCAAGGTCGGCTGGTTGGATAGCAGCCAACAAACCGTTGAGTCGAAATCAAAACAGGTTGTTCTTAGTAAGTATAAAAAGAAAGCGTATTTTTGTAATTTATCATTCACTGTTCGTACACAACAGAGAAAACAAGAAAATGTTCACCAAAGTAAGTGTGTAAATCAGTGAAAATAAAAATCATTAGGTACAATCAATGTACCGATAGGTACATGGGGTTCCCCTTTAATTTTTAACTTTATTTTTCATTATCTGTAGCTATATCAGTTATGGCCTACAATTCAAAAGACATAAATTTGTGACAAATGAACTGACAGACAGCGGGCCTGTAGCAATTGGATTTCATTAGCACAGTTTGGGGTACGAAACTCCTAAAAAAAATAAAAAATAAAAAATCAAAATACAAGAGAAAGATAACATTGATTTTTTAACAGATTGTAGCTCTGTGTGCCTTCGCGGCTGTGGCCCAGGCTGGTCTCCTGCCCGAGGCTCACTACTCCCACGCCGGCGCCGTCTCCTCCCAGAGCATCGTGCGTCACGACGAGCAGCCCCAACACATTGCCAAGCTCGCCGTCGCTGCCCCCGTGGCCTACCACGCCGCCCCCGCTCACGTCGCCTACCACGCCGCCCCTGCTCCAGTTGCTTACCACGCCGCTCCTGCTGCCGTCCACTACGCCGCCCCCATCGCTAAGGTCGTTGCCCACCACGAGGAAGAAATCGTAAGTATTTAATAAAACAGTAAAATATTAATACACCATTTCTATTTCATACATCAGTATAACAGTACCAATTATCTTTGACAGGCTTACCCCAAATACGAGTACACTTACTCCATCGCTGACGGACACACCGGTGACAACAAGTCCCAACAGGAAAGCCGCGACGGTGATGTCGTGAAAGGCTCGTACTCCTTCGCCGAGGCTGACGGCTCCATCAGGACCGTGGAGTACACCGCTGACGACCACAACGGCTTCAACGCGGTGGTGCACAACACGGCGCCCACACACGCGCCCGTCGTCGTCAAGGCCGCGCCCGTCGTGCTGAAGGCCCCTGTCTACTACCACCACTAAGCCGTTACCTAAATTTTGCATAAGTTATTTATTGTAAATATATGAACCCGTTGAACTGAGAAAAAAAGTATTTCTTTTCATCTTAGACTATTAAAGCAGGCTTTAAACGCGTTTCCAATGCCAAGAAATTCGCAGAAATATTCTATTCTATAAATCTGTTATACGTTAAGGTATAATTTTTTCGCAAGACTACCACCTTTAAGAGTCATCCCTCGAAAAAATAATACCTTAACGTATAAGGGTTCATCATTTTCGTACTTACTGCACACAAAACTGGTTAGGTATTTAAGTGAGGAAACCGACTGTATACTACGTTGACCGATTATCACAACATTGGACAAAGTCTTTCCATGCAATGCTTTGCTTTCCGTGTCGCAGTCACATCCTTTTTACCTCATCAATTTTTGTAACGACCTGTCCGTATACCTAATACTGCCAAAAAAAACTCACACAGTTACAATACAACCAATCCAAAATGTTGACTGAACTATAACATTCCTGAAAATATAACGCTTAATAATACTAATTGCAAGAACTCGGCTCCGGAATTCTTTCAAAGTGAGGAAACAAGGAAAACAGAAATAGAAAATGGTAGATACAATAAATAAGTCATCATTATCGCATCATCATTTTATTAGATTACGCCACCTCGACAACTTATTAAATGCTTTCCATAATGACCAGACCCCAATGTAGTGATACCTCTCATGACCTTCGCCAAAAAATATCACTTACGGTCATTAACTGATCTAGTGACAAACATGTCCACAACGCACCCGAACTATGACGGTCATGTGGGGAATGGTACATCTTGCATTATTGTTATTGTTGGCCTATAGGGTTCCGGTCATTTGAAAAGCATTAATACAAATACTGTTTCCAAACTATTTTCAGGTAGGAAGTGACATGGAATAGGTTATGAGCTTGAGAAGCTATGTACAGGATTATCAAACTATAGACTGAACGAACACCTACCGTTAAATTCTGCATATAGTGAGTCCCGACAGCTAAAAAGGCCTACAAACAGTTACCCACTCGGGGCAACTAGATGGCAATAATGGTGTGAGCCGTTATCCTTAGGGGTGGAGAGATTCTCTTGGTGAGACTTCCATCACTTGGTCCTTCGAAACAATGGCATTAAGTGGCAACTCGCTACTGCCGCGCGCCATTTTACCCTGTAAATTAAGTCACCCTGTTAAAAGGCTAATTTTCAAAGATTAAAGCGACGCACAAGGAATATGGGAGAGTTACGTTTTTAATTTTTAAGTACAACCATGGCTAAAACATTACCGCAGTTCTTACACTTTGAAATTTAAGATGAATAGACTTGTGACTAAATTAGCAGACTTTTTAAATTAAGTGTTATTAAAAAGTTAGTAAGTATGATACTTAATTATAACGAAATACATAATAATAAATTTAATATCGAAAACCTAAAATGAAACTTAGGTCTTAAAGCTAAACTAAGATTTAAGAATGTCCCCGTGGCATGGTGCCCAAAAGGCTAGCAGCTTTGCCTCGGTAAACACTTATGTTAATTAGTGAAAAGAGATAACTTCGGTCCCTATGGCCGCCAGGTGTGTCGACCAGACGCTTTAGTAGCTCTTTGAGGAACTAGATTATGCGCGCTGTACACCATAGACCCAGGGTCTCAAAGCCGACAGCAGTGAAATCGTACGCCAAAGCCGAGACCCTGGTATTTCAAAATATCCTGTACTTATTATATTTTGCGATTGTAACTTTTTATGAATAAGAGGAAAACCTAACTTAGTAATTAAAGCCTAGCCCATACTTACACATTAGCCTAAGAAGTAAACAAAGTAAACAACAAATAAAAACAAGGATTTTTCGCAAACGGGATAGGAGATTCTTCTAAAGGGGCTAGGCCGCAATGATTTTACTCTTCAACTTTTATCTTTATTTAAGTACAATAACAAATTAGGTACGGTCAAGTGCAAAAATAAGTATCGATAGGAACTTTCTGAAAAATATGTCCCACGACCTTATTACGCTGGCGTAAGAGCGTATGGTACTTATTTTTGAAACTTTGTCTAGATATATATTATTACACTTGACTGTACACGACAAAGTTAAAATGCTATTGTAATAAAATCAAAGACACCTGTAAGCACCAATACGTTTTGGTCGAAAAAGCAAAAATATAAAAATGTTAGCAATTACATAAAAAGTCAAACTTAATAAAAAGGAATAAACCAGTATTATGTATGACTGAAACACTAAACAGTAATTTGGCTAATTAGTATTCATATTTCACATGAAATTGCTTTCAGTATCTTAAATTTTACCACTTGATATTTCTTTATACAGACGATATAATCTTACACGCAAAATGTCTAAAGTCAAAGCTTACTTGTTTTTTCATTCATTATCATTATTTTCAACTCTTTTCCATTCCGAATTAAACTCACAATTAGTTTTCCATGCAATTAAACAAACGATGCACTTGTATAAACAACTAAACTTTAAAACTTAAGTAAATACATTTTAAATGAGTTACAGACAACCTTTGAATGGTTTTTGAAGTGGCTTTACATAATAATAAAAGTACCAGTTATCAAATATCAACTGAAAGTTAAAAAAAAATCGAACTCATGACATGTACAAAATTTGACCCGAGGCCAGGTCGATTGCCTCCTATGCATTACTTTTTATCCGATCACGAACGAGTTGTTCTTAAGAAGTATAAAACGAGAAAGCAGCTTTGATTGTAATCATTCACTGTTCACACACGACAGTTTAAACAACAAAATGTTCTTCAAAGTAAGTTCGAGCCTAGGCAGCGAAATATGTCTGGAAAAAAAATAGCATAAATTCAAGAAGAGCAAAATTAAAATGCCTTGTCTTTGTTTTGCAGATCGTAGCCCTTTGCGCTTTCGTGGCCGTGGCCCAGGCTGGTCTCCTGCCCGAGCCTCACTACTCCCACGCCGGCGCCGTCTCCTCCCAGAGCATCGTGCGTCACGACGAGCAGCCCCAGCACATTGCCAAGCTCGCCGTCGCTGCCCCCGTGGCCTACCACGCCGCCCCCGCTCACGTCGCCTACCACGCCGCCCCTGCTCCAGTTGCTTACCACGCCGCTCCTGCTGCCGTCCACTACGCCGCCCCCATCGCTAAGGTCGTTGCCCACCACGAGGAAGAAATCGTAAGTAACCAATAAAATAGTAAAATATTAATACACCATCTCTATTTCATACATCAGTATAACAGTACCAATTATCTTTGACAGGCTTACCCCAAATACGAGTACACTTACTCCATCGCTGACGGACACACCGGTGACAACAAGTCCCAGCAGGAGAGCCGCGACGGTGATGTCGTGAAGGGCTCGTACTCCTTCCACGAGGCTGACGGCTCCATCAGGACCGTGGAGTACACCGCTGACGACCACAACGGCTTCAACGCGGTGGTGCACAACACGGCGCCCACACACGCGCCCGTCGTCGTCAAGGCCGCGCCCGTCGTGCTGAAGGCCCCCGTCTACTACCACCACTAAGCCGTTACCTAAATTTTGCATAAGTTATTTATTGTAAATATATGAACCCGTTGAACTGAGAAAAAAAGTATTTTTTTCATCTTAGACTATTAAAGCAGGCTTTAAACGCGTTTCCAATGCCAAGAAATTCGCAGAAACATTCTATTCTATAAATCTGTTATAAGTTAAGGTATAATTTTTTCGCAAGACTACCACCTTTAAGAGTCATCCCTCAAAAAAGTTATAGCTTAACGTAAAAGGGTTCATCATTTTCGTACTTACTGCACACAAAACTGGTTAGGTAGTTAAGCGAGGAAACCGACTGTATACCACGTTGACCGATTATCAATCAACTTTGGACAAAGTCTTTCGATGCAATGCTTTGCTTTCCGTTTTGCAGTCACATCCTTTTTACCTCATCAATTTTTGTAACGACCTGTACCTACCGTATACCTAATACTGCCAAAAAAAACTCACACAGTTACAATACAAACAATCCAAAATGTTGACTGAACTATAACATTCCTGAAAATATAACTCTTACTAATACTAATTGCAAGAACTCGGCTCCGGAATTCTTTCAAAGTGAGGAAACAAGGAAAACAGAAATAGAAAGTGGTAGGTATACAATAAATAAGTCATTATTATCGCATCATCATTTTATTAGATTACGGCACCTCGACAACTTATTAAATGCTTTCCATATTGACCAGACCCCAATGTAGTGATACCTCTCATGACCTTCGCCAAAAAATATCACTTGCTGTCATTAACAGATATAGTGACAATCATGTCCACATTGTCCACCCCGAACTATGACGGTCATGGTGGGGAATGGACATGTTGCATTATTGTTATTGTTAGCCTATAGGGTTCCGGTCATTTGAAAAGCATTAATACAAATACTTTTTCCAAACTATTTTCAGGTAGGAAGTGACATGGAATAGGTTATGGGCTTGAGAAGCTATGTACCTACAGGATTATCAAACTATAGACTGAACGAACACCTACCGTTAAATTCTGCATGTAGTGAGTCCCGACAGCTAAATAGGCCTACACTCGGGGCAACTAGATGGCAACAATTATGGTGTGAGCCGTTATCCTTAGGGGTGGAGAGATTCTCTTGGTGAGACTTCCATCACTTGGTCCTTCGAAACAATGGCATTAAGTGGCAACTCGCTACTGCTGCGCAACATTTTACCCTGTAAATTAAGACACCCTGTTAAAAGGCTAATTTTCAAAGAGTAAAGCGACGCACAAGGAATATGGGAGAATTACGTTTTTAATGTTTAAGTACATCCACGGATAAAACATAACCGCAGTTCTTACACTTTGAAATCTAGGATGAATGGACTTGTGACTAAATTGGGAGAGACTTTATTAATTAAGTTTTATTAAAAAGTTAGTAAGTATGATACTTAATTATAACGAAATACATAATAATAAATTTAATATCGAAAACCTAAAATAAAACTTAGTCCTTAAGACTAAACTCAGTCTTAAGAATGCCCCCGTGGCGTGGTGCCCAAAAGGCTGGCAGTATTGCCTCGGTAAAGATCTAATGTTAATTCGTGAAGAGAGATAGCTTCGGTCCCTATGGTCGCCACTTATGTCAACCAGACGCTTCAGTAGCTCTTTGAGGAACTAGATTATGTGCGCCGTACACCATAGACCCTGCGTCTCAAAGCCGACAGCAGTGAAATTGTACGCCGAACACGAGACCCTGGTATTTCAAAATGTCCTGTACTTATTATATTTTACGATTGTAACTTTTTATGAATAAGAGGAAAACCTAACTTAATCATTAAAGCCTAGCCCATACTTACACATAGCCTAAGAAGTAAACAAAGTAAACAACAAATAAAAACAAGGATTTTTCGCATACGGGATAGGAGATTCTTCTAAAGGGGCTAGGCCGCAATAATTTTACTCTTCAACTTTTATCTTTATTTAAGTACAATAACAAATTAGGTACGGTCAAGTGCAAAAATAAGTATCGATAGGAACTTCTGAAAAATATGTCCCACGACCTTATTACGCTGGCGTAAGAGCGTATGGTACTTATTTTTGAAACTTTGCCTAGATATATATTATTACACTTGACTGTACACGACAAAGTTAAAATTCTATTGTAATAAAATAAAAGACACCTGTAAGCACCCAATACGTTTTGGTCGAAAAAGCAAAAATATAAAAATGTTAGCAATTACTACATAAAAAGTCTAACTTAATAAAAAGGAATAAACCAGTACCTATTATGACTGAAACACTTAACAGTAATTTGGCTAATGAGTATTCATCTTTCACATGAAATTGCTTTCAGTACCTACCTTAAATTTTACCACTTCATAGTTTCTTTCAATCTTACACTCAAAATGTATAAAGTCAAAGCTTAGGTACTTGTTTTTTCATTCATTATCATTATTTTCAACTCTTTTGCATTCCGAATTAAACTCACAATAAGTTTTCCATGCAACTGAACAAACAATGCACTTGTATAAATAACTAAACTTTAAAACGTAAGTAAATACATTTAAGATGAGTGACAACCTTTGAATGGATTTTGAAGTGGCTTTACATAATAATAAAAGTACCCGTTATCAAATATCAACTGAAAGTTAAAAAAAATCGAACTCATGACATGTACAAAATTTGACCCGAGGCCAGGTCGATTGCCTCCCATGCATTACTTTTTATCCGATCACGAACGAGTTGTTCTTAAGAAGTATAAAACGAGAAAGCAGCTTTGATTGTAATCATTCACTGTTCATACACGACAGGTTAAACAACAACATGTTCTCCAAAGTAAGTTCGAGCCTAGGCAGCGAAATATGTCAGGAAAAAAATAGCATAAATTCAAGAAGAGCAAAATTAAAATGTCTTTGTTTTGCAGATCGTAGCCCTTTGCGCTTTCGTGGCCGTGGCCCAGGCTGGTCTCCTGCCCGAGCCTCACTACTCCCACGCCGGCGCCGTCTCCTCCCAGAGCATCGTGCGCCACGACGAGCAGCCCCAGCACATTGCCAAGCTCGCCGTCGCTGCCCCCGTGGCCTACCACGCCGCCCCCGCTCACGTCGCCTACCACGCCGCCCCTGCTCCAGTTGCTTACCACGCCGCTCCTGCTGCCGTCCACTACGCCGCCCCTATCGCTAAGGTCGTTGCCCACCACGAGGAAGAAATCGTAAGTATTCAATAAAACAGTAAAATATTAATACACCGTCTCTATTTCATACATCAGTATAACAGTACCAATTATCTTTGACAGGCTTACCCCAAATACGAGTACACTTACTCCATCGCTGACGGACACACCGGTGACAACAAGTCCCAGCAGGAGAGCCGCGACGGTGATGTCGTGAAAGGCTCGTACTCCTTCCACGAGGCTGACGGCTCCATCAGGACCGTGGAGTACACCGCTGACGACCACAACGGCTTCAACGCGGTGGTGCACAACACGGCGCCCACACACGCGCCCGTCGTCGTCAAGGCCGCGCCCGTCGTGCTCAAGGCCCCCGTCTACTACCACCACTAAGCTGTTACCTTGATGATGCATAAGTTATTTATTGTAAATATACGAACCTGTTCAAAAAAAGTATTTTGTTTACTTTTATATATTATTGTGAGGTTTACCTATTTTAGAATACCTACGACAATTTTTAAAGACAAGGATTTTATACAATGGTCGGAATGCATACTAAAGAATGTTTTTGTTTGGTCGAAAAGATACTCAGTAATATTAAGAAAAATTAAAAATAGATAATTTAAGAACTTATAATATATAATTTTTAATTGAAATATACAATACTAACTACTTCATATAAGAAAAAGAATACAAAATAACAAACAAATTTTAATTAAAATCTAAAATAAACCTACTTTCATAAAGCTAACTTGTGATCAAAGGGCTGGCAGCATTCCCTCGTTGAATGGCTATAAGTACTTAATTTTTGGGAGAGATAGCTGCCGGCCCTTTGATCACCAGTTACGTTGACCAGGCGCTTTTGTAACAGTACTTATTAGTAATAGTAGAAGTTCAATTTTCTGTACAAACCAGTAGAACGTTTGCTTCTTCCTTTTTATCTTCCATTACCAACGTTACAATGTCCAAAGAAAATATGTATTGAAACTTTTAGATAGAAAGTTTAGTGGTTTGGAAAGCTGATTCAATTTCGAAGCCTTTGTCGGATTAAATGTAGTCCGTATTTCGTGCTAGGTAGATATTATTAATATATGAAGTGCCGTGTGTGCTAAGCATTATTTCAAAACGTAATAAGTTATTAATTCAAAACTACAGTAGCAACATAGAAAAAATAGAGTCAACAAATTATTATTAGGTAGAATCAGCTGCAAAGAAAGATGACACTTCCTCCTATCTTCCGTAATAGCGGAAATCATAATGAGAGGGTCCCTTTTCTCTGCTGCTGACTGTACAATCGCAAACAATCTCCTACCTTTAATATTTTTTGTTTAGACTGGCACATAAATATTCCCTTAAAAAACTGACAAGAACGTAATTCCTTCTACGAGGACATCGTTTAAATTTTGAAATTCAAAGCCCTGTGGTAATGAGACAAAAATGCGCATATGAGCAAGAACGATATTGTTCTACTTGGACTGTGGGTACGGAACTGATCAAACTACAACTTTTAGCCGTTAAAAGAGTCACTCTATTGTATCGACCCAGTTGCGACACAAAAATCCTTAAGTGCTAACGTGAACACAATACATATTCGCGGATTAACTACTAGTATTAAACTAGTTGGTGCTTTATTTGTCCTTAGTCCTCATTGTTGCTGTAACGTATACGTATGAGAACTGCCACTGCCTGGTAGAAAATTTACGCATCCTCTAAACGCGCTATTCTCAGAAGTGAGGAGTGAAATGTCAGCCCGCTCTATGCGCGAACGCCATTGCATCTACAGATCGTCTACTATTAAGCCGTCAGGGCATTTTGATTCCGATTGTACACAGGCAAGGAAGAAGTATTCAAGCATAGAAGCTACGAGAAAAGGTTCTTAAATTAACGGTGACCCTTAGCTCCAATATACTGCTCCGCGGCTTAAAGAAAAATAGATTAGGAAATAATGTATGCTTTAAAAAAAATTGTTTCTGGTTTTCATTTCACGCTCTTTTTCGGTATTGATTGGCATCAAGTTTTTTCCAGATTTCACCATTGTTGCTCTGGCAATAATTGTTAGTTTAGGTTAGTCCAGATAATATAACAATGTGGCATCTAAGCAGTAAACTCTTGTAATTGCAGTCTACAACTACAAAAACATAAGTTATTTTCACAAAAAAACCCACACATAAAAAGAGTTTTTTTACGCCCTTTTACAAATTTTCCTTTTTAAACTGGGAAGGATCTTGTTGTTTGAGTCAGATTTATTTTAATAATTATCTTGGTAATTTGTTAATTTCGGTTTATAATACGCTTCAACTTCTGCAGCTTATTGAGCTATCATAAATATAATTTAGTAAATTACGACATAATTGCAATACAGTAAAAGTTCATTAAATCGCTTACTATAACTAACTGACCGCTAATCTACGCACAACCAAAGCTGAGAAGTCTAAAAAGTGGCGATTGTGAGGAAAAAATCCGATATTTCTGTAGGTATTCTCTCGAAATGGGGAATTATTCATTCCTTCGTGGGGGTAAAACTCCGAGCAAAAATAAATTTAATGACAGTAAACACCGAAGGTTTTTAATAAATATTACCCTACTGAAAAGACATATCTAGTACTTATGGTCTTGATAACTTCAAAAAAAGTTGTATAGTAAAAATAAATTGCATTGCAAAAGGCAGATTTCTTTTATAAACGTTCTTCACATGACACGAACAGGTTTGTCATTTTAATCTGGAGCAATAACGTTGAACGCGCGATGTGCCCGCGGCAAGGTCGCGTCGACTCGTCAGGCTACTTACTCCAAGTGCCAAAACAACCTTTACACCTACAGCAAAAATCAGTATAAAACTAGTACTCACCACTTCACAACTATCATTCACAGCCTGAACGTTCCTTAATCATGTTCTCCAAAGTAAGCACAGAAAGCAGTTCAAACCTTCATAAATATTTACAAGAAGCCTTAACGACAGTGATATAATTTATTATTCTTTACAGATTTTTGCTCTGTGCGCGTTTGCCGCCGTGGCCCAGGCTGGTCTCCTGCCCGAACCTCACTACGCACACGCCGGTGCTGTCTCTTCTCAGAGCATCGTGCGTCACGACGAGCAGCCCCAACACATTGCCAAGCTGGCTGTCGCTGCTCCCGTGGCCTACCACGCCGCTCCCGCTGCCGTATCCTACCACGCTGCCCCCGCCCAAGTGTCTTACCACGCCGCCCCCGCTGCCGTATCCTACCACGCTGCCCCTGCCCCCATCGCCTACCACGCCGCCCCTGCCGTCGCCCACTACGCTGCCCCCATCGCTAAACTTGCCGTTGCCCACGAAGAAATCGTAAGTTTGATAAGCGTTTTCTTTGAAAATGAACTATTGGGAATTCTAATGTTCCAAGATATGAATAAATATTCATTTTTGCATTGCAGGCTCACCCCAAATACGAGTACTCTTACTCCGTTGCTGACGGTCACTCCGGCGACAACAAGTCCCAGCACGAGATCCGCGACGGTGATGTCGTGAAGGGCTCTTACTCCCTCCACGAGGCTGACGGCTCCATCAGGACCGTGGAGTACACCGCTGACGACCACAACGGCTTCAACGCGGTGGTGCACAACTCAGCTCCCGCTCACGTCGTCAAGGCCGCGCCCGTCGTTGTCAAGGCTCCCGTCTACGCCGCTCCTGCTTACTACCACCACTAAAAGATTGTTACGATGTCACCTAAGTTGACAAATTTAGATGATAGTATGTTGTTAATGACTGAATATTTATTCTGCAATACACAAATAAGTGTCAAAAACTATTAATGCATTTCATTCTTCCCTCCGAAACGAACACGACACATCTAATTTTCAAACTTTGAGAAGTTCTTGAGCGCCTATGTAGGATTCTGTTTTTTTCTTATCCTAAAAGGAACTCCATTTATTTATTTGAAATTAAACATCTTTGTAATCTAGGCACTCAATCAAAATTTTATATTTCATTGCCTTATCAGCCACGTCTCGCTAATTTTAATACTAACGTATTTGAGATACCCGCTAAATAAGTGATTTGTCTGCATTACTGACAAGATAGATCTCAATCACGAGTTGCTCTGGATTTGGCCTTACGACATATAAGTGACATTATCATTGAGTGGATGTTTCGAAATGCTATATTTGAATGTTGATATTTTAATCAAAAGCATCTTACGATTCAAATTGAATATTAATTTAGCTTAAACAATTTCCTAGTTAAACATGTCCTGTGAGTTAATACATAAACTGGAATCATATAACGCTATTTTTGGGATCAGAGCGTAATATTACTTCATTTGCGCCGAAAGTAAAAAGCTGCAAGTGACTAATTCAATAAATTTGAAAAATCTTAATTATCATATTCGAATCTATGGTAAATTGATATTGGATCGGATATCAACTTGCAGCCCCTTTGTTTAGTGTTTAGGGATCAGTCAAGTATGGAATTTCATACGCGGTTGACCCTTGGACATTTTTGAACAGTATACCTACCTACGCTAGTGGCGAACTATGTAATGATACGCCATCACTATCACCAGTTTCAACATTAGTCAGCAAACGCACATCATCCTACTAATGATATAAATGCGAAAGTTTGTGAGTATGGCTGTGGATGTTTGTTACTCTTTCACACCAAAACGACTGTATAGATCTGGTTAGATTTTGGAACATAGATAATAATCTGGAATATTACATAGGCTACTTTTTATCTCGGAAAATTGAGTAGTTCCTGCGGGATAGCGCAATAAACGAATTATTTGCAGACAAAGTCGCGGGCAACAGCTTGTTGTCTTATAAATAACATGAAAATGTGGGTGCCTTCAGATCAAAGGAAAATGAATATTGTCCATTTATTTATTGAAAATTCATCTGTTAACCATGTCTAAACATGTACCGACCAACTTTGTATTTACCGACTGCGTGATGCACAGGAAGGTAATGTTGGTTCTGTGGTGACGCTCTAGAAATCAAACGTATATACCTGTTTCGATGATTCAGCAACCATCAATCCTTTTTGCGAGTGCCACTAAAAGATACTATGACACAATAACATCTATAAATAAAAATGGATCGTCAAAATTTATGTACGCGCATAACTTCCAAACGACTGCACCGAATTGGATAATTCCTTTTTAGTTGTGTTTGTCTGGACGAGGTTTGTATGAAATAAAATATTGAAAAAAAAATGCAGCGAGGGCGAAGCCCCGGGCAACAGCTAGTTATACATAATAATTATCATTACGATCACCAACACCTAGATTAGGTAAACAGCAACAACTTAGTGACAAATAAAGAGTCGACGGGCTATGTCGAATAGATTTTCATTGAACAGATTTGTAAAAATATTATTTAGATTTCTCAAGTAAATTTGCAACTGTAATGACCGTAGTACCCTGGGTGCATTGTCTACTTTAGTCATCTAAATGAAATTCGCAATCATGTTTTGCACGAAAATTAATCAATAATGGCAGTACCTAATTATTAGTAGCTAGGATGTTAAGTTGGATTTTTAGATCATACCTAACTATAAATTTATCCGTAGTGGTCAATTATTAAATTAAATATTTAACCCCCTTTTAAAACATTATAATAATGGAACAACAATATCTGATATGCCCTAGAGACAGTTTAAATAAATTGCGTTACAAGTTTAGCTTGACTTTTTTTAGTTGTTACTTCGTTAATCTTTCTAACATTATCTCGGCGATAGGTATAGGTTCGTCCGAAAGAATACACTGTCTCTCAAATATTATGTGATATTAGTCAGCATTTGGATAAATACCTTGTTCTATTGAAAAAAAAATCAAGAACTTTTCATTATGGTTGGCAAATATTATCATACATTCGCCAATGTTCGAAATGTACAGCGTTAAAGGGGAGAATATATAATTGTTATGTTAGAATCAAAAACTGCAATCCTCAAAAATCAAAATTCAAAATGTATTTTTGCAAATTGGCCGCCAAGGTCTCTTTTGTATGTATTTTTTTTAAGCTACCAGCGCATTCGGCTAGACCATCATTGCCAAGAAGAATGCGCCGCAAGAAAATTGGAATCTTTTTTAACAATGCAATTTATTGTTCATCAAACCTGCTGAAATACTTCATTTTTATCATATCTTTCACAACTGCATAAACAGCTTACAATTTATCTAAGCAAGCGACTTTCAATTTTGAATAATCTAACGTATGCTCACATGTCTGACTTGGGGCGAGGTTGCACATTGCACTACAACCTGATTGGGAATTACGCACGACAGACAACGAGTTGGTATAAAACCTGAACTCAGTATCTTACAATCATCATTTACACTTGAGCTGTATCTGAAGCATAACCAATTAATTATGTTCTCTAAAGTAAGAAAGTTTACGACGTACCAAGCTTTAAATGGTTTAAAAATCAAATCACATCTGAACAATTATTGATTTAGAAAAGAATTTCAAACAAATTTATGTTCATAGGTAGTAGCTCTCTGCGCCTTCGCGGCCGTGGCCCAGGCTGGTCTCCTGCCCGAGCCTCACTACTCCCACGCCGGCGCCGTCTCCTCCCAGAGCATCGTGCGCCACGACGAGCAGCCCCAGCACATTGCCAAGCTGGCTGTCGCTGCTCCCGTGGCCTACCACGCCGCTCCCGCTGCCGTATCCTACCACGCCGCCCCTGCCCCCATCGCCTACCACGCTGCCCCTGCCGTTGCCCACTACGCCGCTCCCATCGCTAAAATTGCCGTTGCCCACGAGGAAATTGTAAGTTTTGCCCCGTGAAATCCTAAAAAAAATGACTACTTTAAATCTTTGTTTTCATAAATATTTTTGTTTTCTTCACAGGCCCACCCCAAATACGAGTACTCTTACTCCATCGCTGACGGACACACCGGCGACAACAAGTCCCAGCAGGAGAGCCGCGACGGTGATGTCGTGAAGGGCTCCTACTCCTTCCACGAGGCTGACGGCTCCATCAGGACCGTGGAGTACACCGCTGACGACCACAACGGCTTCAACGCGGTGGTGCACAACACGGCGCCCACACACGCGCCCGCCGTCGTTAAGGCCCCCGTATACTACCACCAATAATTGTTGAAAACACCAAAGCTCAATCGAAGTGAACGAATGTCGACTGATTATTTATTACTTGCAATACACAAATAAATGTTAAAATTAAAAAACGCATTTTTTCCTTTTTTCCCAAACCAGTATGTGACCGTTCTTTAGCGATGAATTGCATTTTTTAAATTATTATTTACTAGCTGTTGCCCGCAACTTCGTCTGCATAGAATTCGTTTATCGCTATCCCGCGGGAATTACGCAATTTTCCGGGATAAAAAGTAGCCTATGTGTTATTCCAGACTATAATCTATCTATGTTCCAAATTTCATCCAGATCTGTCCAGCCTTTCTGGCGTGAAAGAGTAACAAACATCCTCACAAACTTTCACATTTATAATATTAGTAGGATTTACACAATGTATGTATAGACATTTTTCTTTCGTGTTATATGTAGGTACTGGATATTATTACGTCATACATGGTACATGAGACATGCCAAATGAAAAATAGAGTGAGTATAGGTACAGTCGAGGGCATAAATATCGATCCAGCCACCATCCTTACTTCCTTACTAACATTATAAATGCGAAAGTAACTCTGTCTGTCTGTCTGTCTGTCTGTTACCTTTTCACGCTTAAACCGCTGGGCCGATTTAGTTGAAATTTGGTATACAGATAGTTTGAGTCCCGGGAAAGGACATAGGATAGTTTTTATCCCGGAAAATTGCATAGTTCCCGCGGGATAGCACAGCCCAAACCACTGGAATTTTTCAAATTTAAGGCGGAACAAAGTTCGCCGGGTCAGCTAGTGTCAAATATATGTGTCACCGACCTCATTGTTTGCGGCATAGGTGTTTTGACGTCTTATTGACGTACATAATATATTAATGCCTCTGACTGTACCTAAATTGAAAAATTATAAATAACTTTATACTAGTTATTGAGGCCAACATCCATCACTTTTTGTTCTCGTTTACATATCTATATAGTTAGGGGTGTTTATAAATCACTTGTCATTTTTTTAACTCAACTTAAGTTAAGGGGGCTAGTAGATTTAATTTGGTGAAATTTTGCCCAATCTGCCTCCATGTTCCTCAATCAATAAAGACACGAGGATTAAATAAGTTTGGAATAAAAAGCAAAAAAAAAAATTTTTTTCAACCCCTAATCGGTGTCGCTGTTATTTTCACTGTTGCTTAAATCAGTCAAACTTTAGCTACTGGTACTGGTTTGACCAATTGTGATATATCATTACTTATGTACTGATATTATATATTATTGTGATTAGGTATTTTACCAAAATTAAATGAATGATGTAAGAAGGTAAAAAAACATGGCATGGATTCGGATCAATTAAAGAAATTTCATATAAACATAGTGACGATGTTTGTGCATCAATTTTATTCAACGCTTTGATAGGTACCAAGACAACTAACTATTTAATTCACGTAACTAATTATTAAGTTATTATCGTGATTGTAAAGTCAGAGATGAATAAGTTTCTGGCATAAATTTCATTTTTAATACAAACTTTTTTGCTGACTGTACTTGCATTGTCATACGTCCTACATATTTGTACCAAATTTCAAGTCAATCGGACCAACCGTTGAAATTTCCTCCTACGGAGACGGTCCTGGCTAAGTCACCAGAACTCTACTAACGTAGTATTATTGTATTGCCATCTGACTTACATAAGTATGTAAAATTTCAGCTCAATCGGTTGAAGATATCCGCTTGAAAATTGAATCACAAGATTCCACACGGCCAAACATACATACGTTGCAAGTTAATATAAAGCTCGTAATAAAAAGGAAAAGCTATTTTGGTCAAACAAAAAGACAAACGTCACCGCTTTGATCTGCCAGTATGAGTTTTATGTAACCTGTTTCGAAGGGAGTGCAAGACGGGGGACATGCAAGGAATTTTCCAAAGTAAAATCCTTTTCACCAAAAAAATAGCCAAGAATATTATAAAATTGTACCGTCCTACCCAAAAACAATTTATAAATAAAACGCGCTGTAGGAGAAAAGAGAACGGATCCGAATAAAAGTCAGCTAAAACACCATACTCAATTTTATTATAAACGAAAAAGTTTTTAGAGTGCCTAGCGGGAATTGAATCCACGATTCAAGCAGGGCCGTCTTAAACTAGGCGGGGCCCCTGGGCACACAAGAATTTGGGGCCCTTTTGGAAAGTAAAAAAGCGAATTATAATATTTTTTTTACTGAGAATAAATGAGTGAGAGAAATTGTCGGTCCTTCGGGCCCCCCTGGGAATGGAGGCCCTGGGCACGGGCCCCATGTGCCCTTATGCCGAAGACGGTATAGGACTCAAGGCTAAGCGCCAAGCTTCCTACCAATTGGACCAGCGGGACTCCCGATCAACTCACTAAAAAACTTAATCACTGGTTGTATGCCATTAGTGATGTGTGGTACCATTCTGTCGTATTTTTTTTGCAAGACCACGAATCCAACGTACTTTATCCAGTCGCTTTGAGTTTAAAAGTAGTTACGTCTGGGACTGTACAAAAAACAAAAAACTTTTACCTTGATACTAGTGGAGTCGCAATTTCGGCTTAATGTAAGATAGGAGCTACTGGTTCTCTCAATAGAATTCAAACTACAATAATTAAAATTTCTATGATAGATCTTGGTTCTTCCCCGTCGAAAAGTAACTTTTGCTTCCTGACGCGAGGAATCAAAGTGCAACAGAACTTCTCTGTTGAAGGCTTTTCTAAGTGTTTTTTTTTGCAAATGCAATTTTATAAAGTTGATTCTTGTAAAACTATGCCATTTCCTATGTTCGTTGTTCCTTAGTTATATTTAGAATTAATTATTTCTTATTAAGTTTCATGCTCGGTGGGAAAAGTAGTATGAGCCATTCGGGAGCTAACTTATTATCATCTTGGGCGTTAACATATATTTGAATCCATATGTAACGATGAAAAGTAGATTTTAAGACAGGTGCTATTTACAGCGCTTTATAATAAAAAAACGAATAAGCTTTTGTAGTTTATAAACTGGCGTTATTGGCGTTATACAAAAAAGTCTGAAAAAAAAGTTCATTTTTCAAAAATATTAACAAGCTCACGGTGCTATTTAATACCTTAAATTTCAATTGAAAATATAATAATATTATAATATCTTGGGATATGGAAGCTAAGTTTCACGTAAACCCAAACAGATTAAAAAAAAAAACAAAACACGCATGAAGGGTTAACCATCTCGTATCGGAAGTAGCGAAACGTAACGTTTTTATCTAAAAATATCAAACGCCTTTACACAAAATAGACACAGCGAAAGGTGACCATTACTTGTGTTAGTGTGTACATATTTTTTTACACAGCATATGAATCTCGTCTCATTGGTTCTTGAGAAAGGCATATTCGATACATATACTTGTCTCCTTCACATTTTGAATGAGATAGCATCGTACTCACATACATGTCTGACCCGGGGCAAGGTTACAGTACAACCTGATTAAGGATTACGCACGACAGACGCCGAGTATAAAACTAGAACTCAACAAACTACAGACATCATTTACAATTAAGGCGTATCTGAAGCATTATCAATCATGTTCTCCAAAGTATGTCGCATTTAATTACTATTAAAAATAGTTTAAACTCCGGCAGTTTTGTCTATACTGTCTGGTATGTAACTCGTAGTGAAATAAAATTAAACACAAATTCTGTTTCAGGTAGTAGCTCTCTGCGCCTTCGCGGCTGTGGCCCAGGCTGGTCTCCTGCCCGAGCCTCACTACTCCCACGCCGGCGCCGTCTCCTCCCAGAGCATCGTGCGCCACGACGAGCAGCCCCAACACATTGCCAAGCTCGCCGTCGCTGCTCCCGTGGCCTACCATGCCGCTCCCGCTGCCGTATCCTACCACGCTGCCCCCGCCCAAGTGTCTTACCACGCCGCCCCCGCTCCCGTGACCTACCACGCCGCCCCTGCCCCCATCGCCTACCACGCCGCCCCTGCCGTCACCCACTACGCTGCCCCCATCGCTAAAGTGGCCTTTGCCCACGAAGAAATCGTAAGTCACACTTTCGTATTGGATTTACAATGTAAACAATTCTTACAAGTAAATTTTAACAAATTTCTAAGGGTCCGATTGACTTGAAATTTGATATGTGTGTATGTAAATCTGATTTTAATGCTATAACATCGTACATTCAACAAAAATCATATCTTGAAAATGTTTTTATTTTTCCTAAAACTAATTGGTTTTATTACAGGCTCACCCAAAATACGAGTACTCTTACTCCGTTGCTGACGGTCACTCCGGCGACAACAAGTCCCAACACGAGATCCGCGACGGTGATGTCGTGAAGGGCTCTTACTCCCTCCACGAGGCTGACGGCTCCATCAGGACCGTGGAGTACACCGCTGACGACCACAACGGCTTCAACGCGGTGGTGCACAACTCAGCTCCCACTCACGTCGTCAAGGCTGCGCCCGTCGTTGTCAAGGCTCCCGTCTACGCCGCTCCCGCTTACTACCACCACTAAACGCTGACCAAAGATGACTATTTGAATGATGATGCGATAATTTATTAAACACATTTTACACTTTAAACTGTTCTTCACTATATTTTAAACCCAATCTAATTTAAATAGGAAAAAAGAGCTAAAATAATTAAACCTACACAGAAGCATTAAATGAATGTCACCATCCGAGTATCATTGTTTGAGTTAATACTCTAGAAATGATATTCAGAGCAGGTTGTTCATCGTAAAACTTAACTCACCTTTGGTATACTAATAAAAAAAACAACTAAGTTTCTTTTTCTAATAGCAATTAAGCTTAAAACTAACTTAAGTACGTTAATGGTTAGATCAGCCTTATGACATAACGTAGATGCTGAAGTATAATTAATTAGAAGTTAGAATATCAACAGACACAAAACAATATTTTAAAAGTGATCAAGATTAATTCGACTCGAACGGAGGAGCATCTCTGGTTTTAGTTTTCCGAGTGCTTGGTGCCGCTTTCACTTGGAGCCTGAAAAGCTACCGCTTTTTATTTGAAACTGTAAACAGCAAATGTGAGTCTCCTTTGGTCTCACTCACGTTCGTATTCCATTCGTTAAACCCATTCGAAATTGCTTTAAAAATAAAATAAATAAATAAAACGTCCATTTGGGTACAAACAATTTTTAGGTGGATGCGATTACGTAGCTCAATGCGCATGTGTCGGTATTAACAAAGATACTGCGCCCCTTGCAGATAAAAACCAACTTCACAAATACACATAATTATAACTTCACTAGCTGTAGCCAGCGACTTCATTTGCAAAGAATTCATTTGATGCTATCCCGCGAGAACTACGCCATTTTCCGGGACAAAAAGTAGCCTATCTAGATCCATCCAGATCTGTCCAGTCGTTCTGACATGAAAGAGTAATGAACATCGTTACAAACTTCCGCATTAATATTAGTAATAGAAATAATTTAAGCTTTTTATATACCTATACATGTAGATGAATAATTCAATGTGGACAATTTTATTGTAGCCACTGTAGCACACGGTTGCAACAGCAAATGTCGTGATTATTTGGTATCAATGCACTTACCCCGTTATTTACAAACGCTTGTTAAGCTTCGGTTAACTTAACACTGTCAGTCGCTTTGACATTTTGGTGATACTTAAGAAATCACTCAACTTTTTTGAAATTGTTTTTTGACTTATGAGTAAGGTAGTTAGTTATCGCCCGCATGTATTATAATTATTAAACTAGCTGTTGCCCGCGCGTGACTTCGTCTGCAAAGAATACGTTTATCGCTATCCCACAGGAAAAACGCAATTTTCCGAGATATAAAGTAGCTTATGCGTTATTCCAGACTATAATCTATCTATGTTACAGATTTCATCCAGAGCTGTTTAACCGTTCTGGTGTGAAAGAATAATAACTATCCATACATAACATAATCACAAACTTTTGCATTTATAATATTAGTAGGATAGGATGGTTTGCGCTTATTTCAAAATATTCATAATACGAAGTACATGTATGTAATAACATAAATCATGTACGTATGCCTGTATAGTAAGTTAAAAGTTTGTTATTTGAGTGTAAATAATATCAATTCAATTACAATCACGACATAGGTAATATTGTGGTACGGTCTACTTACAGCTGAAATAAAATGGTTCTGAAACATGGACACACATAAGGAGGAACATGCACCAAATAAAATTAAAATCTCGGCCACAATCCAAATTCCAAAAATCGAAATAAACATAGATAAATGCGTTCAAAAGATAATCGAAGGCGGTCCTGGTTAGACCAAAAATCAAAAAGCAGTTTACTGGCCCTCTGGTCAGATGAAAAACAGTTGGTTAAAAAGTTGCGGATGGGCTTTAATATTAATTCCTTTCAAAATGATGTAAGAGGAAGTGGACGAATTTTGTGAAATCAATGTTAATTTATAAAATAAAACTAGGATCTCATATTAATTTAGTTACATCGAGTTAATCGTAAGATAAGCGTTGAAAAAGAAGATTCTGTGTAACTGTCAGTCCACTGCAACAATGGAATTGTCAACTTCGAATACAGCAGTAATCGGTTTCATCAGAATCCGTTTTTCAATATTATACTTGTCTCCTTCACATTTTGAATGAGTTTGTTTCATACTCGTACCTACTTGTAAGTTTGACCTGCGGCAAGGTTAAAGTATAACCTGATTAAAAATTACGCACGACAGAGCCGAGTATAAAACTAGAACTCAACAGACTACAGATATCATTTACAATTAAGGCGTATCTGAAGCATTATCAAATATGTTCTCCAAAGTAGGTTTTATTAAATTACTATTGAAAAAAATTTAAACTGCACCAGCTTAGTACTATCTGGTACCTAACTCGTGACAAAAGCTTATAAAACAAATTCTGTTTCAGGTAGTAGCTCTCTGCGCCTTCGCGGCCGTGGCCCAGGCTGGTCTCCTGCCCGAGCCTCACTACTCCCACGCCGGCGCCGTCTCCTCCCAGAGCATCGTGCGTCACGACGAGCAGCCCCAACACATTGCCAAGCTGGCCGTCGCTGCTCCCGTGGCCTACCACGCCGCTCCCGCTGCCGTATCCTACCACGCTGCCCCCGCCCGAGTGTCTTACCACGCCGCCCCCGCTCCCGTGACCTACCACGCCGCCCCTGCCCCCATCGCCTACCACGCCGCCCCTGCCGTCACCCACTACGCTGCCCCCATCGCTAAAGTGGCCGTTGCCCACGAAGAAATCGTAAGTCACACTTTCATATTGGATTTACAATATAAACAATTCTTACAAGTAAATTTTAACACATTTCTAAGGGTCCGATTGACTTGAAATTTGATATGTGTGTATGTAAATCTGATTTTAATGCTATAATATCGTTCATCCAACAAAAATAATACCTTGGATATGTTTTTATTTTACCTAAAACTAATTGGTTTTATTACAGGCTCACCCCAAATATGAGTACTCTTACTCCGTTGCTGACGGTCACTCCGGCGACAACAAGTCCCAGCACGAGATCCGCGACGGTGATGTCGTGAAGGGCTCTTACTCCCTCCACGAGGCTGACGGCTCCATCAGGACCGTGGAGTACACCGCTGACGACCACAACGGCTTCAACGCGGTGGTGCACAACTCAGCTCCCGCTCACGTCGTCAAGGCCGCGCCCGTCGTTGTCAAGGCTCCCGTCTACGCCGCTCCCGCTTACTACCACCACTAAACGCTGACCAAAGATGATTATTTGAATGATGATGCGATAATTTATTAAACACATTTTAAACTTTTAACTGTTCTTCACTATATTTTAAACCCAATCTAATTTAAATAGGAAAAAAGATATTGAGCTAAAACAATTAAACCTACACAGTAGCATAAAATGAATGTCACCAACTCACCATCGAAGTATCACCATTTGAGTTATTACTCTAGAAATGATATTCAGAGCAGGTTGTTCATCGTAAAACTGTAACTCGCCTTCGGTATGACTAGTAAAAAAACACTTAAGTTTCTTTGTCTAATATAAATTAAGCTTAAAACTAACTTAAGTACGTTAACGGATAGGTTAACTTTATGACATAACGTAGACGCTGAAGTATAATTAATTAGAAGTTGGAATATCAACAAACACAAAAACAATATTTTAAAAAGTGCTCAAGATTAATTTGACTCGAACGGAAGAACATCTCTGGTCTTAATTTTCCGAGTGCTTGGTGCCGCTTTCACTTGGAGCCTGAAAAACTACCGCTTTTTATTTGAAACTGTAAACAGCAAACGAGAGTGTCCTTAGTTCTCACTCACACTCGTATTCCACTCGTTAAACCCATTCGAAATTGCCTTAAAAATAAAATAAATAAATGAAACGTCCATTTTGGTAGAAACTATTTTTCAGGTGGATGCGATTACGTAGCTCAATGCGCATGTGTTGGTATTAGCAAAGAGACTGCGCCCCTTGCAGAAAAAAAGCAACCTCACAAGATACACATAATTATAACTTCACTAGCTGTAGCCCGCGCTATAAATAATTTAAATTCTTAATCTAACTCTGTTGCTCTGATAAGAGACACTTGCAAATTCCCCTCGCTGTTGGAATTGCTCATGTAAATTTAAATGTAACGTTCTCTTTTACTGTTAATTTAGATTGAAACTCTACTAGATGTTCAGCTTAGTACTTTGGGTTTAAATCATAACGGTCGTACCGACCGTTGGAATTCAAACCCACGACTCAAGTTAAATTCAGTTTGCTCTTTTTCAATTGCTTACATTTGTATAGTTTAACTTCTCTAGCTTTTGCCTGCCTGTAACTCCGTATGCCTAGCTCCTGCCATGCACTGCACTTTAGCTCCCTCGGGATAAATCCCATTCGCACCGCAGGGCCTGGGAGGACGCTATCTAACTGGACTCGATCTCACACCAGCATTCTTGCAGGGCAACTACCGCACCCCGCGGAAATAGCACCACTACGCTCAATCACCGCAACCCTCAGAAATATCATCCGTTTCGCTCAAGTCTGCACTTGCTGAATAGCCTACAGCTTTGGCTCAGCATTGCACCAGCTGAATCGACAAGAACTCGCTCGCCATCATTGCTGGCAGCTGACCGCTCCGATAGGAGAAAGAGCATCGAGCCAACGTCTACTCTGCTGACTCCACCGAGCGCGCCTGCCGCCCATCTCCAGTCTTCGGCTCACAGGATTCCCGAGGGAAGTGGAGGCCAAATAAGCGCAGAAAAACTTAACCGTCTAGTAATTCAAAAGATCCGAATTTCACCCTGAGACAAATCGCTCTCCGACCTGAAACTTATTTTTATTGTCGCGATAGGGTCCGGTTTTTGTTTCTTAAAAAAAAATATTGTTTATCATAAATCTTGTTTTTCTTCAACAAAAACCCTACTAGGGCTACACTGTGACAACACATAATAATAAAAATCATGTACGTCTGCCTGTCTAGTACCTACGTTAAAAGATTGTTATTTGAGTGTAAATATATCAATTCAATTACAATCACGACAAAGGTAATATTGTGGTACGGTCAGCAGCTGAAATAAAATATAACAATTTTTTCCTATTACCTAATTGCTGATTTTTACACTCGCCAAAAGACGCACACTCACTTAAAATTTACTTCTTTGAGTTCAGTTCCCAAGGAGTGTCAACGGAAGTTTATTTTGTTCGATTTTCAATTAAAACCATTCCAATTACTGTTGTCACGTTTGGAACAACATAACATTAAAATCGTGATTACTTGACTTATTTCTTGTTGTCAGCAGACTCTTTAATAAAATACGTAGATAAATTTCTTTTATGGTTCTGAAACATGGACACACATAAGGGAAAACATGCACCAAATAAAATTAAAATCTCGGCCACAATCCAAATTCCTAAATTCGAAAAAAAAACATAGATAAACGCGTTCAAAAGATAATCGAAGCCGGTCCTGGTTAGACCAAAAATCAAAGAGCAGTTCACTTTGGTCAGATGAAAAACAGTTGGTTGAAAAGCTGCCGATGGGCTTTAATATTAATACCTTTCAAAATGACGTAAGTGGAAGTGGACGTATTTTATGGAATCAATGATAATTTATAAAATAAAATTAGGAGCTCATATTAAATTAGTAAAATCGAGTTAATCGTAAGATAAACGTTGAAAAAGAAGATTCTGTGTAACTGTCAGTCCACTGCAACAATGGAATTATCAACTTCGAATACAGCAATAAACAGTTTCATCAGAATGCGTTTTTCAATATTATACTTGTCTCCTTCACATTTTGAATGAGTTTGTTTCATACTCGTACCTACCTGTAAGATTGACCTGCGGCAAGGTTACAAGTATAACCTGATTAAAAATTACGCTCGACAGAGCCGAGTATAAAACTAGAACTCAACAGACTACAGACATCATTTACAATTAAGACGTATCTGAAGCATTATCAAATATGTTCTCCAAAGTAGGTTTTATTTAATTACTATTGAAAATAATTTAAACTGCACCAGCTTAGTACTACCTGGTACCTAAGTCGTGACAAAAGCTTATAAAACAAATTCTGTTTCAGGTAGTAGCTCTCTGCGCCTTCGCGGCCGTGGCCCAGGCTGGTCTCCTGCCCGAGCCTCACTACTCCCACGCCGGCGCCGTCTCCTCCCAGAGCATCGTGCGTCACGACGAGCAGCCCCAGCACATTGCCAAGCTGGCTGTCGCTGCCCCCGTGGCCTACCACGCCGCTCCCGCTGCCGTATCCTACCACGCTGCCCCCGCCCAAGTGTCTTACCACGCCGCCCCCGCTCCCGTGACCTACCACGCCGCCCCTGCCCCCATCGCCTACCACGCCGCCCCTGCCGTCACCCACTACGCTGCCCCCATCGCTAAAGTGGCCGTTGCCCACGAAGAAATTGTAAGTCACACTTTCATATTGGATTTACAATGTAAACAATTCTAAGAAGTAAAGTTTAACACATTCCAATCCGAATTTTGATATGTGTATCCATAAATCTGCAGTAATGCTATATAGTGTCGTTCCTTCAAGCCGACTTTTAATTTTACCTAAAACTAATTGGTTTTATTACAGGCTCACCCCAAATACGAGTACTCTTACTCCGTTGCTGACGGTCACTCCGGCGACAACAAGTCCCAACACGAGATCCGCGACGGTGATGTCGTGAAGGGCTCTTACTCCCTCCACGAGGCTGACGGCTCCATCAGGACCGTGGAGTACACCGCTGACGACCACAACGGCTTCAACGCGGTGGTGCACAACTCAGCTCCCACTCACGTCGTCAAGGCCGCGCCCGTCGTTGTCAAGGCTCCCGTCTACGCCGCTCCTGCTTACTACCACCACTAAACGCTGACCAAAGATGATTATTTGAATGACGATGCGATAATTTATTAAACAAATTTTACACTTTAAACTGTTCTTCACTATATTTTAAACCCAATCTAATTTAAATGAGAAAAATGATATTGAGCTAAAACAATTAAACCTACACAGAAGCATAAAATGAATGTCACCGTCCGAGTATCACTATTTGAGTTAATACTCTAGAAATGATATTCAGAGCTGACAAAAAGTAGCCTAATCATCCTTACAAACTTTTGCATTTATAGTTTTAGAAGGATTAATTTAAGCTTTGTATTATTGCTTTATGTACATAAGTTAAGTACCTATGTATGCATGTATGTACGCATGCATGTTTTTTTTTTTATGAATAGGATGGCAAACGAGCAAGTGGGTCACCTGATGTTAAGTGATCACCACTGCCCATAGACACCCGCAACCCCGGAGGGATTGCAGATGCGTTGCCAACCTATAGGACTAAGATGAAATGCCTCTTGTGCCCGTAATTTCCCCGGCTGTCTTACTCTCCACACCGGAACACAGCAGTGCAAGCACTGCTACTTAGCGGCAGGATTAGCGAGTAAGATGGTGGTAGCGATCCGGACGGACCTTACACAAGGCCCTACCACCCGCAAGTTATGTTAGCAGTATGGTTATAGATAAGTATGTTTGTCCGGGTGGAATCTTGCGACTCAATTTTAAAGCAGATATCCTTATCCGATTGAGCCAAAATTTTGCATATTTGTGTAAGTCAGATGCATTAATCTGGTAGTCAAATTCTGGTGGTCCAGCCAAGACCGTCTCCGCGGGAAGGAACTCTTTAACGTTTGGTCCGATTGACTTGAAATTTGGTTAAAATATAAGCAGGACGAATGACAATGCAAGTACAGTCAACAAACAAGTTGTTATAGAAAAAGATTTTTTTTAGGTTAGGTTATTACATACCTATACACGTAAATGAACAAAACAATGTGGACAATTAGACACTGTGTTACGCGGTTGCGACAGCACATGTCGTGATAATTTGGTATCAATACACTTACCTCGTTATTCACAAACGCTTGTTAAGCTTCGGTTAACTTAACATTACAATACAAATACTCTTTATTGAACACCACAAATCAGTACAAAACCACACATTGACATTATCAGTCGCTTTGACATTTGGTGATACTTGACAAATCACTTAACTATTTTTGGAATAGTTCTGTGACTTTTATGAATAAGTTAGTTATCGCCCGCATGTATTATAATTATTAAACTAGCTGTTGCCCGCGAGCGACTTCGTCTGCAAAGAATTCGTTTATCGCTATCGCACGTGAAATACGAAATTTTCGGAGATAAAAAGTAGATTATGCGTTATTCCGGACCATTATCTATCTAAATTTTGAATTTCATCCAGATATGTTTAGCCGTTCTGTGCGAAAGTGTAACAAATATCCATACCTACATTCCCTAATCACAAACTTTTGCGTTTAGGTATTATATTAGTAGGATAGGATGGTTTGCGCTTTTTTCAAAATATTCATAATAAGGTGTCAACATAATAACATACATCATGTACGTTTGCCTGTCTAGTAAGTTAAAAGTTTTCCTTGTTATTTGAGTATTAATCTATCAATTCAATTACAAAACGACAAAGGTAATATTGTGGCACAGTCAGCAGCAAAAATTGTTAAACAGTTGAAAAGCAAAAAATGACCACACGCTCATATTAGGTATAACTTTGGTCGTTGCATAACAGGTCATAAAAATACATCAACTTTTTACCTATTACCTAATTGCTGATTTTTACACTCGCCAAAAGACGCACACTCACTTAAAATTAAATTCCTTGAGTTCTGTTCCCAAGGAGTGTCAACGAAAATTTATTTTGTTCGATTTTCAATTAAAACCTCCAATTACTGTTGTTACGTTTGAAACAACATAACATTAAAATCGTGATTACTTGACTTATTTCTGTTTGTCAGCAGTCTCTTAAGTAAAATGCGTAGATAAATTTTATTTATGGTTCAGTAACATAGACACACATGAGGGGAAACATGCACCAAAAAAAATTTTTTTTCGGACTTTAATATTAATACCTTTCAGAATGACGTAAGAGGAAGTGGACGAATTTTATGGAATCAATGTTAATTTATAAAATAAAATTAGGAGCTCATATTAATTTAGTAAAATCGAGTTAATCGTATGATAAATGTTAATACATCAAAATCCAACGCTCCTATGTTAAATAGAAAAACGTTGAAAAAGAAGATTCTGTTTAAATGTCAGTCCACTGCAACAATGACATTATCAACTTCGAATGCAGCAATAAACATCATCAGAATGCGTTTTTCAATATTATACTTGTCTCCTTCACATTTTGAATCAGTTTGTTTCATACTCGTACCTACTTGTAAGTTTGACCTGCGGCAAGGTTACAGTATAACCTGATTAAAAAATTACGCTCGACAGAGCCGAGTATAAAACTAGAACTCAACAGACTACAGACATCATTTACAATTAAGGCGTATCTGAAGCATTATCAAATATGTTCTCCAAAGTAGGTTTTATTAAATTACTATTGAAAATAATTTAAACTGCACCAGCTTAGTACTACCTGGTACCTAAGTCGTGACAAAAGCTAATAAAACAAATTCTGTTTCAGGTAGTAGCTCTCTGCGCCTTCGCGGCCTTGGCCCAGGCTGGTCTCCTGCCCGAGCCTCACTACTCCCACGCCGGGGCCGTCTCCTCCCAGAGCATCGTGCGTCACGACGAGCAGCCCCAACACATTGCCAAGCTGGCCGTCGCTGCCCCCGTGGCCTACCACGCCGCTCCCGCTGCCGTATCCTACCACGCTGCCCCCGCCCAAGTGTCTTACCACGCCGCCCCCGCTCCCGTGACCTACCACGCCGCCCCTGCCCCCATCGCCTACCACGCCGCCCCTGCCGTCACCCACTACGCTGCCCCCATCGCTAAAGTGGCCGTTGCCCACGAAGAAATCGTAAGTCACACTTTCGTATTGGATTTACAATGTAAACAATTCTTACAAGTAAATTTTAACAAATTTCTAAGAGTCCGATTGACTTGAAAATTGATATGTGTGTATGAAAATCCAATTTTAATGCTATAATATCGTACATTCAACAAAAATCATATCTTGGAAATGTTTTTATTTTACCTAAAACTACTTGGTTTTATTACAGGCTCACCCCAAATACGAGTACTCTTACTCCGTTGCTGACGGTCACTCCGGCGACAACAAGTCCCAGCACGAGATCCGCGACGGTGATGTCGTGAAGGGCTCTTACTCCCTCCACGAGGCTGACGGCTCCATCAGGACCGTGGAGTACACCGCTGACGACCACAACGGCTTCAACGCGGTGGTGCACAACTCAGCTCCCGCTCACGTCGTCAAGGCCGCGCCCGTCGTTGTCAAGGCTCCCGTCTACGCCGCTCCTGCTTACTACCACCACTAAACGTTGACCAAAGATGATTATTTGAATGATGATGCGATAATTTATTAAACAAATTTTACAATTTAAACTGTTCTTCACTATATTTTAAACCCAATCTAATTTAAATGAGAAAAATGATATTGAGCTAAAACAATTCAACCTACACAGAAGCTTGAAATAAATGTCACCATCCGAGTATCACTATTTGAGTTAATACTCTAGAAATGATATTCAGAGCTGACAAAAAGTAGCCTTACAAACTTTTGCATTTATAGTTTTAGAAGGATTATGTATGAATGTATGTACGCATGCATGTTTTTTTTTTAAATGAATAGGAAGGCAAACGAGCAAGTGGGTCACCTGATGGTAAGTGATCACCACTGCCCATAGACACCCGCAACCCCGGAGGGATTGCAGATGCGTTGCCAACCTATAGGACTAAGATGAAATGCCTCTTGTGCCCGTAATTTCCCCGGCTGTCTTACTCTCCACACCGGAACACAGCAGTGCAAGCACTGCTACTTAGCGGCAGGATTAGCGAGTAAGATGGTGGTAGCGATCCGGACGGACCTTGCACAAGGCCCTACCACCCGCAAGTTATGTTAGCAGTATGGTTATAGATAAGTATGTTTGTCCGGGTGGAATCTTGTGACTCAATTTTATAGCAGATTGAGCAAAAATTTTGCGTACTTGTGTAAGTCAGATGCATTAATCTGGTAGTAAAATTCTGGTGGTCCAGCCAAGACCGTCTCCGCGGGAAGGAACTCTTTAACGTTTGGTCCGATGGACTTGAAATTTGGTTAAAATATATGAAGGACGGATGACAATGCAAGTACAGTCAACAAAAAAGCTGGTATAGAAAATAAAACTTTTAGGTTAGGTTATTACATACCTATAAACGTAGATGAACAAAACAATGTGGACAATTTAGACACTGTGTTACGCGGTTGCGACAGCACATGTCGTGATAATCTGCACTTACCTCGTTATTCACAAACGCTTGTTAAGCTTCGGTTAACTTAACATTGTTAGTCGCTTTGACATTTGGTGATACTTGAGAAATCACTTAACTTTTTTGAATAGTTTTGTGACTTTTATGAATAAGTTAGTTAATTATCGCCCGCAAGTATTATAATTATTAAAGTAGATGTAGGTAGCCCGCGGGCGACTTCGTCTGCAAAGAATTCGTTTATCGCTATCGCACGTGAAATACGCAATTTTCTGAGATAAAAAGTAGATTATGCGTTATTCCAGACTATAATCTATCAAAGCTTCAAATTTCATCCAGATATGTTTAGCCGTTCTGGTGCGAAAGTGTAACAAAATATATCCATACATTCCATAATCACAAACTTTTGCTTTTATAATATTAGTAGGATAGGATGGTTTGCGCTTTTTTCAAAACATTCATAATATTACGGTGTCCACATAATAACATACATCGTGTACGTCTGCCTGTCTAGTAAGTTTAAAGTTTTCTTTGTTATTCTATCAATTCAATTACAAAACGACAAAGGTCACGCACGGTCAGCAGCAAAAATGGTTAAGCAGTTGAAAAGCTAAAAATGTTCACATAGGTACGCTCATATTATTATTTCTTTAGTCGTTGCCATAATACAGATCTTAAAAATTCAACTTTTTTTTTCCTATTACCTAATTGCTGATTTTTACACTCGCCAAAAGACGCACACTCACTTAAAATTTACTTCCTTGAGTTCTGTTCCCAAGGAGTGTCAACGAAAATTTATTTTGTTCGATTTTCAATTAAAGAAATATGTCAGGATCGTAGCAAGTGGAATAAGGTAATCTCTGCCTACCCCTGTGGGAAAGAGGCGTGACGGTATGTATGTGTGTATGTTCAATTATAACCATTCCAATTACTGTTGTTACGTTTGGAACAACATAACATTAAAATCGTAATTACTTGACTTATTTCTGTTTGTTAGCAGTCTCTTAAATAAAATGCGTAGATAGATGTTATTTATGGTTCAGTAACATGGACACACATAAGGGGAAACATGCACCAAATAAAAATAATTTCTCGGCCATACAAGATAAATAATAGATAAATGCGTTCAAAAAATAATTTGAAGGCGGTACCAGTTAGACCAAAAATCAGAGAGCAATTCACTGGCCCTTTGGTCTCATGAAAAAAAGGCAGTTGAAAATCTGCGGATGAGCTTTAATATTAACAATTGACTTAATTAAGTGGACGGATTTTATTAAATCAATGTTAATTTACAAAAATAAAATTAGTAGTACATATTAATTTAGTAAAGTCTAGATAAATGTTAAGACATCAAAATCCAACGCTCCTATGTTAAATAGAAAAACGTTGGAAAAGAGGATTCTGTTTAACTGTCAGTCCACTGCAACAATGGCACTATCAACTTCGGATGCAGCAATAAACAGTTTCATCAGAATGCGTTTTTCAATATTATACTTGTCTCCTTCATATTTTGAATGAGTTTGTTTCATACTCGTACCTATATGTAAGTTTGACCTGCGGCAAGGTTACAGTAAAACCTGATTAAGAATTACGCTCGACAGACGCCGAGTATAAAACTAGAACTCAACAGACTACAGACATCATTTACAATTAAGGCGTATCTGAAGCATTATTAAATATGTTCTCCAAGGTAGGTTTTGTTAAATTACTATTGAAAATGATTTGAACTGCATCAGCTTAGTACTACCTGGTACGTAACTCGTGACAAAAGCTTATAAAACAAATTCTGTTTCAGGTAGTAGCTCTCTGCGCCTTCGCGGCCGTGGCCCAGGCTGGTCTCCTGCCCGAGCCTCACTACTCCCACGCCGGCGCCGTCTCCTCCCAGAGCATCGTGCGTCACGACGAGCAGCCCCAGCACATTGCCAAGCTGGCTGTCGCTGCTCCCGTGGCCTACCACGCCGCTCCCGCTGCCGTATCCTACCACGCTGCCCCCGCCCAAGTGTCTTACCACGCCGCCCCCGCTCCCGTGACCTACCACGCCGCCCCTGCCCCCATCGCCTACCACGCCGCCCCTGCCGTCACGCACTACGCTGCCCCCATCGCTAAAGTGGCCGTTGCCCACGAAGAAATCGTAAGTCACACTTTCGTATTGAATTTACAATATAAACAATTCTTACAAGTAAATTTTAACAAATTTCTAAGGGTCCGATTGACTTGAAATTTATGTGTGTATGTAAATCTGATTTTGATACTATAATATCGTACATCCAACAAAAACCATATCTTGGAAATGTTTTTATTTTTCCTAAAGCTAATTGGTTTTATTACAGGCTCACCCCAAATACGAGTACTCTTACTCCGTTGCTGACGGCCACTCCGGCGACAACAAGTCCCAGCACGAGATCCGCGACGGTGATGTCGTGAAGGGCTCTTACTCCCTCCACGAGGCTGACGGCTCCATCAGGACCGTGGAGTACACCGCTGACGACCACAACGGCTTCAACGCGGTGGTGCACAACTCAGCTCCCGCTCACGTCGTCAAGGCCGCGCCCGTCGTTGTCAAGGCTCCCGTCTACGCCGCTCCTGCTTACTACCACCACTAAAATAATGTGAACCAAAAATAGTGATTATGAATTGAATGATAGCAAGATAATTTATTTTATTAAACACTTTATGTGCTCTAAGTTATATTTTTCTTCGCCTCAAACCTAATATTAATAATGATATGAAAGTCGAAATGAGTAAGCTGTCGCATGCTAACTCAGACCGGAGTTAACTGAATAAACTGGGAAGGAAAAATTATCTTTGGTCAATGGTCATCCCTATTAAAGCGTTTGACGCCTTATTGTTAATTGAAAATCTTTCTGTGTTTTCTGAACCTTATCTTCGAATTACTAACTCAATTTAATGTATAGTTTGACATTTTTTGTAATCTAGCTAGACAACAGTTTATTTGATAGGTATGAAAGTGTCAGCTCAGAAGATAGATTCAAATCAGCTAAAATTTCACGAATCTTGATAAAATCGAGCCTGATGACCGCTAACTTTTACGGTTAACTCAATTTGTTTATTTAAAAAATAAAGGGAGGCGTACCGTAAAAATTAAAATACCTAGTTCGTTAATTACAATTTAAAAATACTTAGTACCTATTCAATTAGTAGCGCTTTCACCTTCGTCCTCAGACGGTTCCGAGCTCTACGAGTTCTTATTCCCATCAACGCGGAGAACAACTGACAGCAGCTTTGCTTCAAAATTGCTATTTGTTAGTATTTTCTTCAGCCTAATTTGTTATTTTAGGTCTGCCGCATGTTGCAGGCAACACCATTGACGTAAAAACAAAAAAAAACTAAAACTAAAACTCTCACCACTCCAAAAATAGCATCAAGGTATAGTCCAATCACATTGAACAATTATAATGCAGTAGAACAGGTTACGCAATTTAAATTTTTAGGTAGCATTATTACAAATGTCTCCAGATGTACACAAGAAATTGTAACAAGAATAGGCATGGCAAAAAGGGCATTCAATGCCAAGAAATATCTATTTAAAGCCAGAATATCAGGTCGTACTAGAAAAAAGCTTATAAAAGTGTACATTTGGAGCATAGCACTATTTAATTATACGGCTGCGAAAAATGGACGCAACGGGATAGAAAACGTTTGAAATGTCGTGTTGGCGGTGGATGGAGAGGATTAGCTGAACTCAGGAAGTGACGAATGAAGAAGTGCTTGACCGAGTGAACGAAAAGCGGTGCCTATTGAAGACTATCGACAGAACAGGAAAGATGTTGGGACACCTCATACGGCACGACGAATACATTAAGATGATAATAGAAGGAAATATTGCAGGGAAGTGGAAGAGAGGAAGCGCAAGAACAACATTTATGAACCAGATGAAAGAGAAAATAGAAGTCGTGTCGTATCAGGAAGTCAAAGAAAAGGACCACATGGAAATTGCTTCACTGACAAGAGCCTAGCTCTTAAGTTTGATAAGAACGAGAATAACAACTGCACTTAAAATAATTTTCGCAAAAGCAGGTCTTCGAAATAGAATGTCTAACTGAAGACGTTTAGACCTTAGGGTGACTAAAGAACGTATCGGTCAACTTTATATTTATAAGTAAATGACACCCAAGTCTTCACAGTTAGAGTTACGTCTTCAAATTACTAGTATAACCAAGTTATTGTAAAAAAAGTACCATAATTTTTGTATCTTGAGTAAATAACCAACTCAAAGCTATCAGGGTCACAAGTATGCCTATATAAGTGTAGGCGACGCACCTATTTAGGCAGCTACCTTTTTTATTAAACTGTTATATTTTGGCACTGGCCACAAATAAAGTTAATTCCACGCAGCGCTAAAAGAAAACAAAAACCAAAGACAGTCGTGACATTGCTCTGGTCAGCGCTGCGTGTTGAATTTTTACTGAAATTTAAATTGTTTTATTTAGTAGTTTCTACAGTCTACAATAAGTATTAAAATTATCAAATGCCTTTTAAATAAAATTTGTTGAATAAAATTATCTATAACGAGAGCGTTCCGTACATACAACCCATACTTCCGTGCTATAAATACGAAAGTAAATATGTCTATCTGTCTGTCTGTATGACTATTGCACTTTCACGCCTAGTAAACCACTGAAGCGATTTTAATTACATTGCGTACAAAGATGGTCTAGAACTTGAGAAAGGGCATGGGCTACTATTTAATGCCAAAAAAAGTTGAAGGCTTTGAAAGTTTGTTTGGACGATTTTTTAGTCGTGACTGACATTCAAAGTATTTAAATTTACCCTTAGTCATTCTGTTTTATAAAAAATACCCTTAAAAAAGAAAACAGGGGGTAGGTACAACAGAAATAGGGGTTAAAAGATTTAATGGAAGTTTTGTGATTTTTGAAGTTAGAAGCATGAAACTTTATTCTGGACTGAAACAGATGCCACAAATTACAAATCGGAGACTAGAAGGTATGCGGTCCGTTAGTGAAGATGTATGTATGTATTTACATAACATACCTACACTGTTCAGTTACTCATTCATTAGTTTATTTAATTACCTTTGTGCACTAGACAAGATATCAAGAATATCACTTACATAATAGCATGTCAGCAAACGATTAAAATCAAACACGAATATCTCACTAATGGTCCCATTTCATAACGTCTTACTTATCGTTAAGTAGTCGTGTTGCATCCACCTCATAAGATGAACGGATGTGGCTGCGGACGTTGCGGTACGAGAGTTCATTCATTTGGCAGTCGAGAAATGCATTGGGACTCCAGTACACTCACTACATTCTTTAACCCGGGGCGAGGTTGCGTCGAAAGCTCGTTTTACCGCTCCCACCCACTGATTCATTCGTTAAAATTTGACCTTACTTGCTGCAAATTGCGAGTATATAAACTAGATCACATGGTGTCACATTTATCATTCGTATCTCAGAAACAACGAAACATGTTCTCTAAAGTGAGTGACACAATTGGAAACATTAATTTTACATTACGTTCTAACGTATAGTGTGAATTCTCTCTCTCTCTTATAGTGCCTCTCCAACTAGTGGAGGTTGGCAGTCAGCTCCGCATATTTCCTCCAATCCTTCGCGAGGTTGAAAAGTTCGGCAGCACTTGCGACTCCGGTCCACTCCCGGATAGTGTGAATTAAAGATTACTAATCGTCTTTTATTTTTTACAGATCGTAGCACTTTGCGCCTTCGCGGCTGTAGCCCAGGCTGGTCTCCTGGCTGAGCCTCACTACTCCTCGGCTGCCGCGGTCTCCTCCCAGAGCATCGTGCGTCACGACCAGCCCCAGGCCATCGCCCACAAGCTGGTGGCTGCCCCGGTGGCCTACCACGCCGCCCCTGCTCACGTTGCCTACCACGCCGCCCCCGCCCCAGTGACCTACCACGCCGCCCCTACTGTTTCTTACCACGCTGCCCCCGCTCCCGTGACCTACCACGCCGCCCCTGCCCCCATCGCCTACCACGCCGCCCCTGCCGTAGCCCACTACGCCGCTCCCATCGCTAAGGTCGCCATCGCTCACGAGGAAATCGTAAGTTTACCCTATATTTTCGCTATAATATTACACAGTTGTAAGTTGTCATGTTCCTAAACATTTGTTTTTCTATTACAGGCTCACCCCGCTCAATACGAGTACTCTTACTCTGTCGCTGACGGTCACACCGGCGACAACAAGTCCCAGCACGAGACCCGCAACGGTGATGCAGTGAAGGGCTCCTACTCCTTCGCTGAGGCTGACGGCTCCATCAGGACCGTGGACTACACTGCTGATGCCCACAACGGCTTCAACGCGGTGGTGCACAACACGGCGCCCACCCACGCGCCCGTCGTCGTCAAGGCCCCCGTCTACGCCGCTCCCTCTTACTACCATCATTAAATAATAGAAAGCCAAAAAGCTAGAGTTTAATGATGCCTAGTTAATTTATTCCAAATACAAACCTAAGCGCTAAAAACTTTTTTATTATTTCTTCTTTATTGCACACCTGCAGCAAAAAAATAGTTAACGCCGTGGATTACGACAAAAAAAAAGAATTTAATTTACCTCGTAACTCGTAAGAGCTATTACACGTCATTTGTGTAAATTTATATAACAAAGTTTCCTATATTACAAAACCTACGGGATATATACCTTTTTTCAATTTGAATTCTTTTTAGATTTTCTAATCAAAATTTAATTTTTGACATAAGCTTTTTTTTTCTGACTGTACTTTTTGCTGACTGTACTCGCATTGGCATATGTGTACTAAATTTCAAGTCAACCGGACCAACCCCTCAAGAGTTCCCTTCTGCGGAGACGGTCCTAACCGGGCTACCAGAATTCTACAACCAGATTATTGTATTGTATCGGATTTCCAAAAGCACCTATGCAATATTTCAGCTCAATCGGTCAAAGATATCTGCTTCAAAATTGAGTCGCAAGATTCCACCCGGATAAACATACATTCATTGCAAGTTAATAAAAAGATTGTAATAAAAAAGGTACCCTTACGGGTTTTGGATCAGAAACCCTTAGTGCTAGAAGCTCTAAGTTAGCATCAGTGGCGTAACTATAACGTCTAGGGCCCGTGGCAAATTCGTCAATGGGGCTCCTTCCTCAATATAAGGAAGTGCATCAGCGTCCCTTCTGTGCTCTAAACCAAGCCATTTCGGGGCCCCGTAGAGCTAGCATTTTGCCACCCCTGCCACCCTATAGTTACGCCACTGGTTAGCATGGCCGTACGGCACATTATAATCACGTTGACAAAATGGTAGAACATTTGATTTCTTTTTTTACTTTAAAGAATGCAAGGATAGTAAAATACGTTGTAGGTAAAGTATTTTTTTTAATTACATAATAATCACCCACGCCAAAAATTTAATTAATCCACAAAATATTGAAATACCTACACATAACTTATGTACTACTAAACACAAGTTATATTATTTCAATTCATTTGGAGCTCTGTCGTCAACACCAATGAAATTAAGTTGGTCAATGTACAAGCACGGACACATATTTTAAGCATAAAAAACTAAAGATTAACTTTGCTTCTGAATTAAGGAATTCGCCAATGGTCATTTTACTATGAAATAAATGGTTATAAAACTTCTTTAAAGGCTTTATTAATAAAAATAAACACATGTTAAACAGCTGTGTTAAGTACTTAGCTCAGTAAACTGTTAACAATTACCAATAATTTATTTAAAGTGTTTGAATTTTTAGTTAATTTTGATCTCATATTTAATAGAGTCTGAGTCAGGTACTTAGTACATAGTATCTACCCTAGTTTAGATGTTAGTAGTTAATAAAATAAAATATAAATAAATAAAAAACGTAATATTGGGAGTGCCCTTATAGGGTTTGATCTTGTATATTGTATCAAAGCAAATAAATGTTTGAGTTTGAGTTTGACTTTGAGCTATTCTGTCACATAATATTCCACAGTGGTATTTTTAGCACTGGCACAAAATACATTGAAAGCGAAAATGCACGTAGAAGGCTTTGCTCGCACTTTTATTTAGGGGCTCTAATACATTACTTGTCGTAGGAAGACTTATAGTAGGTAAACTTTTTTAGGATCAAGCGACGTGGATCAAGGTTCTATGGTTTCAGGCCACCCTATTGACAAGATGATAGTTTAATGGTCTCGAGTACCATTCGTTTTTCGTTAAGGTTACATCGGTGGCAGAAAAAAGCTGGCCAAATTACACCCTTGTCTATTAATATCGACTTATATAATTCAAACTCGATAAGTTTTGCCGATATAAAAATTACCTACTCTATGTGAGAGTGTGGCTTTATTCACACAAATATTTCTTAATATTTGATAATCTAACTTTCAACTGTTTTATCGAAAAATGATCTAGACTAAATTAACGTTTCAGACTAGTCTCTTCTTAAAATTTAAGCGACATTTTATATTTAGCTTAGGCCACGCATAGTGTGGTTAGTCATAGGATGCAAATATAAGTAAGTACATCCTGCAGTCTGCTCGCGCAACCCATTTCCTTTAATAATTTTAATTTAGTCGCGAGCGACAACATGCTCATAAACGGTAAAAATTATGTCAGCCTGTGATGTCAACTAACTGCATTTCCTTAAAGTTATCATAATATTTTGATTTCATAGTTTCCTGGAAACAGAACGTGTAACACCACCTATTGAAAAACTTAGACACTTCAACTGATTTATGTTAATCCGAATATTGTGTCATTCATAAGAACAGAAATTTCAAGTAACGATTGCATTAAGTGCTGTGAACCGTTTTATCAAAAAAATGTAACAATTGCCTTTTCTAATGGAGAGTAATTAATTTTTAAACATGTTTCGAGTAGCAATATAATGCCAACATTTATTCGACGTTTAGTGTCAGATTTAAATTTCAACGTAATCAAATGTCAATTGTTAAGTTTGCTACCGATACATTGCGTGCCAAATTAATTTGTATGAATAAAAAAACTACATTTTCTTTAAACATAGATACTAATTTAAGGTCATTAGGGCTTATGCTTTCTGCACTTCAAATATATAATGCTCTTATGAATGGCACACACTGTTTATTTTTAAATACTGTGGAGGTATTATTGCCGAAGATACTTGTTGCATTCTGTAACATTTAGACCTAGGCCGCAAGAAAAAGTAGATACGACAAAAAAGGATAGGATATACTTACATGGAATTATGAAAATTAGAGCAATGCGAAACAAAATCGGCAACTTAAGACGATGAATATCTCCAAGTCATTATACTGTTAGCTACGGATAACCCGGTTCGCCGGATTACCCGCCATGTTCGCATGCATGATTATTGTTACTACTGTAAAAGAAAATCAAAATGAAAGCCACACCAAACAGTTCTTATTCGTAGTTTCTAAGTACAAATGAAGTATCATTCACAAGGGGTCCATGTTACTACACAATTTTTCTCTTCCATTTCACGGTCAGTAGAACAAAAATGTTATAAAGTAGAGAGTTAGTTAAACAGGGGCATTACCATGACGTCTTAATGCGATTCAATTTCGATTCAGTTTTGGTTTGCTTACTGTCAGATTCATACTAAACATGACAGCTAAAACCTAAACTGAGCCGAAATTGAATCGCATTAAGACATCATGGTAATGCCCCGGGACAAGGAAATAACGTACAATAGATAGATTAGTAGATTACGCATATAGACAGTTAATGTCTTTCTAGGAAGAATGTATATGAGCCGACGACTAACCTGAGGCAAGGTTGCGCCAAAATCTTGCTTGACCACTTAAGCCGCTGTCGCGAACCCAATATCTTGCTAAAGTTGACCTCACCCATTACGATTTGCAATTGTATATAAAGTAGAGCACAAGGCTCAAAAATTATCATTTACTTTTGAACCGTATCTGACCAAAGAACAACATGTTCTCCAAAGTAAGTCGAAGCTTAAGATAACATTACATATCTGCAAGCTGCGTTTTTAACAAATTAATCATTTATCATTCTTGCAGATTGTAGCCCTTTGCGCCTTCGCCGCCGTGGCCCAGGCTGGACTCCTGGCTGAGCCCCACTACTCTCACGCCGGAGCCGTTTCCTCCCAGAGCATCGTACGTCACGACCAGCCCCAGGCCATCGCCCACAAGCTGGTGGCTGCCCCCGTGGCCTACCACGCCGCCCCCGCTCACGTCGCCTACCATGCCGCCCCTACTGTCGCCTACCACGCTGCCCCTGCCCCAGTGACCTACCATGCCGCCCCTGCCCCCATCGCCTACCACGCCGCCCCTGCCGTAGCCCACTACGTCGCTCCCATCGCTAAGGTCGCCGTCGCTCACGAGGAAATCGTAAGTTTACTTTACATTGTCACTATAATTACTTGACAATTGGAAGTCGTCACGTTTCTAAACATTTGTTTTTATTATAGGCTCACCCCGCCCAATACGAGTACTCCTACTCCGTCGCTGACGGTCACACCGGCGACAACAAGTCCCAGCACGAGAGCCGCGACGGTGATGTCGTGAAGGGCTCCTACTCCTTCGCTGAGGCTGACGGCTCCATCAGGACTGTCGACTACACTGCTGATCCCCACAACGGCTTCAACGCGGTGGTGCACAACACGGCGCCCACCCACGCACCTGTCGTCGTCAAGGCCCCTGTCTACGCCGCTCCCTCTTACTACCACCATTAAATGACCAAATGTATAGACTAAAATATTATCCTTAAAATATTTATTAAAGCTATACTATCAATGTTCTGTTTCAATTTACTTCCACAAAGATGGTGAATGTGTACGCTGACGAGCAGAAATAACAGGTCACTTTAAAATAAAATTATCGTCGAAAAGCGTATGGGTAATATATGTATAATTAGTATAGAAAATTTTTCCATAAGAGATTGCCAAATTCGTGTGTTTATACCTAGCTGGGCGCACTGTACAAAAGCTTTCATTTGATACCACTTTTAAGTCCCTAGGCCTTGAAACAACAGCGGGGTCCGCTTGCTCCAAAATAACTTCAAAAGCTGTATTTACCGTTATGGTGAAGGTCCCAGTGTACTAAATTATGCATTTCGCGAGGTACATTGAAATGCATATCCACTGGCTTTAGTTTTATCCTTATAGTACAGTGGGCCCCGCTAGATATAAACACACCCGAATTCTAATCAGGTCAAAAACTCGCAGGTAAACGCTAGTTTATCAGTAAAGTTGAATCCAAACCTCAAAGTGCCTGCAAGGAGCGTATAGATATACAACACAGTTGTGTTCTCAAGCAATTTATAAGTTGGAGAAACCGCAAAAATCGATTAGGATGTGAACTTACTGGGACAACGAATTTGTGGCATCCATTGAATTGTGGCGATGCGATGAGCGATAACATTGGCGAGAATCCACTCTCTTTCGTGAAATAATAATTATTAGTAGACACGGAATTGTAAAGGGGAAACTAGGTAATATTGGGCTTATCTTCAAGACTTCACTTTTATTGTTTCATCTATAGCAAAAGCTAAGCAATCTCACGTAAGGTTTTATTTCTCCAGCCCTAGTCAGTCATACGAAAACAAAAAACAGGAAATAGTTTTTGAAATAATCTCTGTAGGCCCTATGTTTATTCTAAGGGTGTGAAATAAATGCTACAAAAACTATTTTACTGGGTGAAACGTAACCAGGGACTCCCAGATGTAAAATTACGTAGCCTACGAACTTGTTTTTTACATAATATTATTCTAATATTGTAATGAGGTAACGTTTGCGACATTGTAGGGGTAATTTCTGGGTCTTCTGAACCAATTTTGAAAATTCTTTTACCAATTGAAAGTTACATCATTTGTGAGTATATAGTCTATATTCTGTGCAGACAAAGCCGTGGGTAACAGCTAATTAACTCGTGGTTAGCAGTTAACGAATCAGTTCAACCCTAAAACCGGCGTGGGGTCAGTGAACCTATTTCCCAATGTAATGCATAATACTTACTTCATTCTATTGTACGTCACTTTTGTAAAAGTCCTTGGTTACATTTGACCCAGTATCTGCATACAGGGAGGGTGAATAGCGCCTGATATACTGGCATAATGTAATGTGTGTTCAAACGGTTGTCTAAGCAACAATAGAACTTAATGCTTTTAGACATATGACTTGTTATTATTGTTGTTGGCTTAGAGGCTGATGTGTACAGGTACGTCGTGTGTATTTGTATATATTTTGACTTTAATACTATTTACTGTTAAATCTGGTCATTTCTACATGTAATGACTCAGTTGATTAAATTAATTATCAGTCACAAAAAGCTTGAATTATTGGATATAAAATTAAAAACTGAATGAACGAGTCTTTATTGGTTTGCTGTCCCCAAAAAGATAAACTCAACGATTCCTTTGACTCATTTCATTGTGAAATGTAATGTGATGATACGATAAATTATAAAAGTACCGGAAGGAAATAATATGGACATGCCTTAAACGGCTCTTTAGGTAATAAAAAATATAGTGTTTTACTTTAAGTATTCATTCGCAGATTAACATCTTTAGCAAATTTATAAATGAGTTTGTGTAACGTCTTCTTAACTAATGTTAACGTATAAGTAGGCAATCTATTAGAATTTTTAATCATTCCATTTGTTTTCTTAAACTCCACCTACCTAAAAGAAAAGCATTTCACTACCTATTCGTTCCTCTAATTTCTTTATAAGCAAAGTGAACTTTTATCCAGAGTTTTAAGTTCAAGTTTATTTCAAGTGCTTATCCACAATACTCTAATCAGCATCATGATCGTTGCCCGATGACAAAGATTTAATAAATTTATATAATAGGAATTGGAATAGTATAAAATGGTCTTAAAATCTACGCACATCCAACAGTTCTTTCTTTCATTCCGTTAGGGACAGTTCAAAATAAGTGCAACAAAATGTCTGGGAAGGTAGGCATTAATAAAATTGTTTAACTAACAAAACGTTCAAAAGATTCTTTGTTTTGGAAGATGAAGTTTATTTAAAACGAACACATTTGTATGAAAGTTTTGTGTTTTCTAGATATTATTATTCATTTACTTCGTGGGCACCGTGCGGGCAGTTCTGATAAACCATAGTGAGGGTGAGGGGTCAACAGACGCCGTCGGCTCCAAGGGATGGCAAATGGTAAAGATGTACCATCCACCCAGCTCTCACGACTATTACAACTATGACTCATATTTTGTAAGTATTATAAGAAACCCAAACAATTTCTTTCCCAATAAATAATGTTCTGATTTAATCAAAATTTGTAAATTATATCAATATTTATTTTATTTTTCCTCAGACATATCCTAAATACGACTTCGAATATTCAGTGTCAGACAAGAAAACTGGTGACCACAAGAGCCATCGCGAGTCTCGGGATGGAGACAGGGTGCGCGGACAATACAGCTTGGTTGAACCCGATGGCTCGTTGAGAACGGTGGCGTACGATGCTGATGATCACAACGGGTAATGTTATTTTGTAAAAATAAAGGTTTTATAGTGCCTGTCTCTGATACAATTAGGTCACCCATGAGAACTTGCTACTGCTACCTGACAGAAAGCGAAAAGTAGCGAAGACAGTTCGGCAGATGGCTTTGTCTCTCAATGGGTTGAATTAATAAACACCTAATTAACTGTTAAGTGAAAACTTCTGTTTTTTTTCTCACAGGTTTAATGCCGTTGTCAGCAAGAGCCTGAATAAACACGGCGATCATGCCGTTTCCTACAGCGGTCATGCACGACACTTTTACCCTATTGGACATGGAATTAAAATAAATCACTACTTTCCTGGAAAAGATTATAAGTACAGTGAAGGCGAGAAAACCGAAAATGAATCTGCAGAAAAAGAAAGCAAGCCTGTTAGTGAAATTTCTTCAGAAAAAATTGAAACCAAGAAAAGCGGCGAAGCTGACGGTGAAAGCAAAGACAAAGATATGGTGAAAAATTACATAGAAATGCAAAGTGTTGCGACTGAAGGAGATAGTGCCCCAGTAAAAGAAATTCCTGCCGTTGTTTCAATGGTAATGCAACAAGCTCCTAAGGTTGAAGAAGGCATGGTCCTGATGCCAGTGGTTGAACCGGTTTCAAAGGACACTCAGACAGAATCTGCAGCCATTATTAATGAAGAACAACCAACTGTGACAAAAGAAGATTCTTTGTCTGATTCTGAACTAGCCTCTTCGTATTACCATTCAAGAGTTTATTTTGTAAGATATTAGGCAACAGAGGAATATTTATTTGTAGTTGTAAATTGTATCATTAATTTAAGACTTGTAAATATTTAAGAGTCATGTAGATTACGCCTATCGGTTTAAACGTCCAGTGTTCGTTAAGTAAATGATCAGTATGTCTACTCCCAGATGTTATTATTAACAGAACTGCTTTTAGAAATAAAGAACTTCGGAAAACTGTTTGTTTTACCTATACCACCAACTCCATCTCTGTATTTTAATAGAAAGTTCTAAGTTGCATGTGGTCATGCCACTAGATAGACTACAATGCTAATGTCCATTCTTAAAGCATGCCATTGCAGCCTCTAGATGGCATTACAGAAAGTGATTTAGATCTTGTAGTGTCAATGCTGTGAGATCAACACCAATAAGAATAAATCAAATTATACTTTACTTAACTAAGGCTGTGTTCAGCTTACTAAAAAATCTCATTGTTATTCAAGCATACTTATTTGTATATAATGTAGCATTAAGTATTTATAGTCCACCAAGTGCTCCACCATTTTCTTTTCATAGTTCAAAAACAATAAGATTGATTGCACCAAAATTGACTTTTAAATGAACATAGATTTTAATGTCTTGAAACACGCTTAAAACATACAACCATAAGATGGTATTAAAAACTGCATGCTCGATTATAAATACTAGAACGATTCGCACCTTTTCTTTAATATGAACGAGTAAAACGCTATTATAACTATGTCAACGTATCTAGGAAAACATTAGCTTCCATATAAACGTAACTCGGTACATAATGTTTTAAAGGATAATTTATTATAGCTTAAGTTCCAAAGACGCAAAATACCAAAACAAGTCGGATCGTTCTCCATTTACAATCGTGAATTGAGCCGCTTCATTTGAAGATATTTTATATAGAAGAAATTATCTTACAGATAAAATTACTAGCTGATGACATAACTTTAAGCTTCTCTAAAAAATTAAACACGCAACTTAACTTGTCATTAAGACTTAAGCCATTTTAAACAGGGCAGTAAAATTACTAATCAGGTGCCTTTCCATGTTTAACTGGTAAACGTTCGTTTGACATAATCATAACGTTTGAACGTTACTTAACTGTCTAATTATTTCTACAAACGTGTGGCAAACATAATTATATTTTTTATTTGGATGAGAAGCTACACTGAATACTTTTGCGTGCGTTTATGCAAGACGTTGCACTTGCACTACTTACAATACGTTTATCTGTCGCCTTGCATATCATAATGGGTTTCGCAAACTGTAATTAGCGACTCTGTCGTTGCCATTTTATTCATGGCTTTCTTACGTTGAAGACAATCAAAAATATTTTGCGACAGTCGTGTTTGTGACACAGCTTTCGTAGAATAGAAATTATAAAAATTTCATACATACATACATATGTCACGTCTTTATCCCTTACGGGGTAGACAGAACCTAAGGTAACAAAACCGTAAGGCCACGTTTAGCATGATTAAGGGCGTATAGGTAGAAAGGGAAATCAAAATAGTGATGGGTTGCTATCCGCATCGCCAATAACATGATTCCTAAGACTTTCGTCCATTCCCTGGGCTTCCATGGGCTTTTACCATCGACGCGGGAAGAGAAGCAACTGGTAAATTCTATTAGAGGCAAATATTTTGTAAAACAATACAGTTTGCTTATTGTTGTTCCTTTCTTTATGATACTGGTAGAGCTATTCAAATACAAGTGATAGCAAAGAGATTCTACATGGTTTATTAGTAAGTAAGCTGTTAAGATTAATAATTTCAATTTGTTCAAAGTACTTATTAAAATTAATAAGTTGAATTAAGCGAAAAAATAAATAAAACATATACTAAAAGGTAATATAATTTAGACCTTTTCGTAGCGTTCTCCTCACAAATACATACTAAGTAGGTACACATGTACAAGTAAAATGTCTTAATGTAGATTAAATCTGATGTCAATACAAGTAGTCAAAGAAAAGTGTGGTGCTTAACAAAAAAATATTATACCTAAGCCTCTTTTATTTTTCTGTTTAGAAGTGTATATTGGCCATCAAATGACTGTATCAAATGAATAAACGCATCAAATCCAATTATTTTAATAACTGATATAATTGTGCATATAAGTTCATTGATGCCGAAGTATTTCAACCTTGCAATTAAGAACGCTACTTTCAGTGTAAAAATGTAGAAGCATCCTAGAACAGGTTTTTTATAGATTAACCATTCGTAAAATATTCAATTCAATAGCAACCCAATAGAATATGTCAGTTTTTTTTTTTATTATTAGGTATGGTATAAATATGGAATGTATGTTTGTTCCGTATTGCATGCTTCTTTGAAATGCTTTTAGAAAATGTAAGCAAAATTGATGGTAAAAGCCAATGGTTATGATATGGACAACTACTTTGTTTTGTCAATTTCCAAAACTGTTTTGTATTTTTGGTAAAAAAAAAAGAAAATTTTTACGTGTTTTTAGTTTAGGCTACTCATATATACAATGTAAATAATTATTATAACGAAAACCTATTGCACTTCTAAATTAATACATTTGTAATCAGCAACGACTTTCAAAGATATCGTATCCAGTCAGATCATCGCGATCAAAGAGCGCTTTTGCATCCAAAGCGGCATAAAATTCCAAAGTTTAAGTCTTCAATGTTAAACCTTTTTTGTCACGATTAAAGAGCTCAGATTAGATGTTAAGCTAAAAAAATCATATCAGTTTGATCAGCCTCTTACTTAATGTCCATTTTTCTGTCTATACTATAGCCATATCGGGTTGCGACACCCAATAAAGTGAGCAGATTGGCAACGCTGCTATTACTGTGATCCGATCGGATATCGTCGGGAATAGAGCCCCTCCACCGCACGCTTATGTTTTGTTTGTTATATAAAAAGAGTGCAGTATCTGAGCAATACCAGTCAAGTACAGGCGTTTGAATCTAAAGCAAAATGTTCTCTAAAGTAAGCTTGCGTTCCAACCTCGCATTTGCGTAATACTTCGGACATTGGCTTGTGAATTAGCGATAATCTTTTATTATTAGATTATTATTAGCGTGATCACTCGTCTCAATTCTGAACTACGAAGCCTCTTACTGGGTTCGAATCCCTATAACTATTAAGGCGCTATTACTTCATTTCAGACCTGTTCCATTTGTATTGTTTGAATACTCTCCCATGTTTTTGGGAACTTCTGAAAATGTATTTTGTATTAGATCGTAGTCGTGTGCGGTTTGCTGGCGGCGTGCCAAGCTGGTCTCCTGCACCACGCGCCGGCGGTTTCCCACCAGAACATCGTCCACCACGAGCAGAGCGTGCACCATGAGACTCCGGTGCATTACGCTGCCCCGGTGTACCACGCTGCCCCGGTGCATGCTGCGCATGCCGCCCCGGTCCATGCCGTACATGCTGCCCCGGTACATGCTGTGCATGCCGCTCCTGCGCATCACGAGGAAGCCCACTATGTTGATGAATACGTACGTCTGATTATGTTGTATTTTAGACGACTTTTTGATCTTTATTGACTCTGAAATTTGGTGTACTTGCGTTGGCATAGCTAACTTAGGAAAGTGCTGTAAATTTAGGAGTCTAACTAAAATTTTTCTCATTTTTTCATCTTTTTCGTTTTAACCAATCTGCAAATGTATCAGTAATTATGGCTATGTTTTCTTACAGGCTCATCCTAAATACGGCTACTCCTACTCCGTGGAAGACCCTCACACCGGCGACCACAAGTCCCAGCATGAGACCCGCGACGGTGATGTCGTGAAGGGCGAATACTCTCTGCTGCAGCCCGACGGCTCCTTCCGCAAGGTCACCTACACCGCTGACCACCACAACGGGTAAGACAATCCACAATTTTACCTAATGCATCCATGTCAATTCTATGTCATTGTACAAAAACAATGAGCACCCCTGAACTTTTTTAATAGACATTGCAATCTTTGTCATTGTTAACGTTATCTCGATTGAAGATACGAATATGTTTAGCATCTGCATTCAGAGGTATGTGAACAAACGAGTCGTATACTTTGTTGTAATGCGCATTGTCTTCTTCGCAGATTCAACGCCGTAGTGCACAACTCCCCGCCAGTCATCCATCATCATTAAGAAGACCTGTTTACCCAATCTGTGATATTAGAGTTAATGTGTTCTAGTTTTGTCGCTAAGTCCAGTCCCTAAGTCTTCCATAATGTTCTCATTTCCGCTAGTGCGTATCATATTTTGTTGTGAAATTAGATATTATATTACATTTTGTATCACTTCGGTTACAGAGTGTAAGCGCATATCTAATGTATAGACATGCCCCTATTCTTCGTATGATTTTAATATCTCGGAGCAGTTAGACCCTTTTTATGTAACTTGCCATTTTAAGTTTCAGTATCCTTTAGATGCTTTTGTACATAAAATACTTGTTGTGTATTAGTCAAAATTAATAATAAAAAAATGTAAAAAATAACAACTAAGTATCATTTCTTCGTCATACCTTATTCTGAAAACCATTGTAGTTAACATTTTTATTTCCTAACATAAAAAAGCAAACCTTTAGCGAAGCAGTTTGTACCTATAGCACATGTTAATTGGAACTGCAGTCCACTGGAGCGTGGGAACTATCAGATCGCATCCAACATGTATATACAAAATTACCATACAATGTGCCAGCCAAAATAAGGAGTGAAAGCCGCCTAGGGTCTGCGCCCGGGACTGAGCAGTGGAGCCACGCATAACTTGCATTTAGACTACAATATTTCGACATGCCGCATTCGAGATTACTCCGATATCTCAACGAAACTAATTAACGCTAACTGTAATTACAACTATTAAACTGCAGACATGAGAAAAGACTCATGATATTGTGTTATAATCAGCATTGCACAACTTGATCTTATTCAATTATGCGCTGTGAACGGTTAACGGGAAATTAGTTGGAAAGAAAAGTAATTGATGTAAATGATTTGGTTGAACTTCGAAATTACGCGTAAGAACTGATATCTACGGAGAGATGGTATCAAAATCGGTTTCTTTCACTAATGTAAGTTGTATGACATATCACAACCAGACAAAAATACTCCTGTTATGCCTATGTAGATTCACAGGCAAAATTCCTTAGCATATTCTACTAATATTATAAACGCGTAAGTTTGTAAGTATGAATATGGATGTTTGCTACTCTTTCACGCCAGAATGCCTGGACAGATCTAGATAAAATTTGGAACATGGATAGATTATAGTCTGGAATAACAAATGGGCTACGTTTTATCCCGGATAATTGCGTAATTCCTGCGAAATAGCGATAAACGAATTGTATGCAGACAAAGTTGCGGGCAACAGCTATTTTTATGAATATTTCTGGTAAAAACGAAAAAACACGATAAGCATTTCCAGTATTTGCTAAATTCTAAAAAAAAGGCATAGATACCTAGGCCATTTATATTGATGGAAACAAATTATAAGGTACCTAACAGCTTTATGAAGAAAAAAATTGTCGCCTCCAGTTGGATCATGAATAAAAAGTGAAAAACCGTGAATCATCAACCGCTTACCATTTATATTAAGATCTAATTATTCAAAAATTTCATCATGCGTTGACATTTTGTAAAGCGACCTATCTCAAGTATTCGAATGAATTCAGCAAGCAATAAATAAATTAAAGATTGCGTCAAATATCAAGAAATCATTTATTTCAGGGCAAGCGATACTTAATTGGTCATAGAAATAAAAAAATGGGGCTCAGAGTCTGAGCTCAGTTAGACACATCTTATTAATAGACAAAGTTGAAGTATGATCTATAAAATTTTAAAAGTTAATGTTTCAGAAAAGCATGGTGTTCTTTCCATTACCCTGTTTCAACCCTGTCATAAGTAACTAGAACATCTAAAAAAAAAGAACGTCCTTCCATTTCTGGATTATTAATGAGGCATTTGCAAAATGCGTCAGTACTTTTTTTATTTTAAAATTCATAAGCATCTTATACATTTATACTGAATAATGATTGATTGATTTATAGCCAGACCCAGTCTTCAGTTCGTCAATATGGATGAACTCCACCCAAACTCTTGCAACCTTTAAACAGATAAGTTGTCTCCTTGACGAAAATAATAAGAGCTTACAATTGAGCAATTAAATAATTTAACAATGACATTGGAATTTGTTTGAATGCATTCGGTTGCGTGAGCGAAGCGGGCCCGAGCATTGATAGGAATCAGTCACGGTAGCAAGGTCGTTAGACGCATCGCGATGTGCGTAACGCAACCAACTGGGTGAAAACTGGCTCCAACGAAGCCTCAGTGTAAAATACCCTTTCAACAACACAGCTATTGACTCACGATGTGTCCACGGGTATGTGTTTCCCCGTAGACCCAATGTGTTGCCGACCGACCAATCAATCTTTTATATTATGTATTTACTTCTTCATGTTTCTATTTTTAAAATTGGAATCACCAACAATGCAAGGTCTGCCTGGATCGCTACCACCATATTACTCGCTAATCCTGCCTTCTTACGTTCCGGAGTGGAGAGTGACCGAAGAAACTGGCACAAGCCACTGACTTAGCCTGGTCGGGAGCTGTGTCCTCACTCAGTGATTATACCGAGCAAGTCTGATGAATAGACAACAGATTTTACAATAAAACACATCTGGAAGAAATAGTGACTATCGCCATCTCACAGCCCGTGTGGTTTGTTGGAACAGACCACATTTTCGCAACATCCGAGCGTAGCACCTTGCGTGTGCCGTGTCAAGTGTCGGCGAATGAAATACTTAACGCTTTGTGGGGTCTCAGACCACTGACTAAAGGACCGACCACACCGCCGCGTATACGCGGTGAGGTGTCGTGGGCGTCACGATTTCTCACCGTTTCTTGCGCACCGGCAATGTCCGCACCGGTGTGGTCGGACCTTAAGCATGTCACCGTTGATCTGAACATATCCTTAACAAGGTAGATTTAGGGGCTGTTTTACCACTCTCTATTAAGTTTCTGATATTAGGTACTTGTGCCAGATATCTATTCTGCCATCTCTATTTATTACTACATAACAGACAGAGACGTCATAATAGATTTCGGAACAGAGAGTGGTACAGGCACTTGGACTTTAGATCAATCCGGTTTTCACAATGGTAGGTACTTATTTTGTTTTTTTTTTTTTATCAGGATTATATATTTTTTCTAGATTCAGTGTGTAGTGTGTGAGGCTACAGCCTCGTGAATCCCCGCGTAATTTAAAAAGAACAAATCAATAGTAGAATAAATGATGAAAAATAAATTCATAAATTCATTCATTCAAATTTAGTAATTAATTACAAATTGTTCAATGAATTTATTCAATGAACTTTAAACATGCTAAAATAAAGCCAAAACGAATAAACTGGTGACTCTAGCCTAGATTTAAACACTAGGTGTTTTTTGTAAATTTCGGGAGTCAGGATGTTAGTTACATATTTTTATGAGACAAAAGGACAAGATATTACAACATTATTGATAGCTATCTTCTTACTATGGTAGGTTTTATTGTTCTCGTGTTTCGATAAACTGATCTAAAAGGAAGTGAAACAAAATAGGTCGATATTAATTGCTTTTTTGTAGCCTTGATAGTAACACTTTACTTTATGCCTTTTTATGCTTAAAAATAAGTCAAAAGGTTTACGTAGCAAGGTTTAAAATAGGCTTCACACATCAAATGTCGCAAGTCCACGAAAGAAACTACTCTAATTCAAGTCTTAAAGCTCAATAGTTTGAAATGGTTTTTTATTGGTTAATATTGGGTGCACGTAAAAGCATGCAGTGACCTTCACAGAAATGCAGGCGGTTATTGAAGCGGTCGCGTTCATTACGTGGAGAGAGGTAGGTATGCAGAGCGGTTGTAACGGGGACACACTGGGTACAGGAGCATTATCCACTTTAGTCATTATTCATTAGTATCGACATCTGGAATCTCTTAGTCAGTAACGTACTTTATAGTACCTAGTACAGTTTTTGTTAAGACAAACTCATTCCATTTTTACATCACTCTATAAACTTTAAGAGAAGTTCCGATTAGTAAAAGTTTCACAGTGGACTATATTGATTTAGAATATTGTTGCATTTATTTATTAGTCCAACATTATTTTCAAAAAACACAGATTATAAGGAAATAATTAGAAAAACTACCTTATTATAATCCTGGAAACCGATCTTTGCCAATATCGCCCAGATTGTTGACATTGGGCTGGTTGCATTTCCTCGTTGTATGAAACCCCTACACATTGCCTGAGTAAATGACCAGCTTTATGATCACTTGTTGCATTTGTTTAATCCTACCGTGTTACTACAAAAGTAAAGACAACCGTATTTTTGAAGTGAAAACGTTGAGCACTTTTTGGGATAGGTAAAAAACGTTAACCTCGCATCAGATTCTGACCGTGTTGCTGCAAGGTCGTAATAATACGTACGTTGATTTTGTCACTCACTCGTAAGCTACGTTTGGCCTTAGTGGTATAAGGTGTGGAATTACAGTGCGTTCGCTCCGGGGTGACCGCGGTTTAAATCTCGAGTAGAAACACATTTTTTCCTTTTTTTTTGAAGTGCGTTATGTCGTTTTCACTTTTGGTGGCACTCCCGGACTGCAACCCGTCCGTTTTTTTAAATTTAAGTACAAGTTATTTATATTTATATATATATTAATGTTCCAACTCATTGTCATGTTTAAAACAAAACCTTAAAACTATGTTATTATCCTTTTTCTGTAAATTCTGCAAATTGAAGCATTAAAGTGCATAGGCATTTGTATTTTTGCACATTATCTCTGAACACTAAAAAGCATAAAACCATCCGAGCATGTAACAAAGTACAGTCAATTTAACTACTTAACCAGCTTAATCTTACTTAATGGAGTAATGAGCCAAGTGTAGCGAGGCCCTGCGTTACGCAATAGTTTACCGGAGCGCTCGGTGCAACCAAAGCGCTACTTTCTTGTCGATACAATTCGGGCTCGTTCACACTTACAAAAAAAGAGGTCCCTTTTTGTCTCATAATTTTCATTGGTGTCGTATTTTTCGTGCATCGTGCGTTTTTCAGGTATTTTGAGAGTTGACAGGGTCATCAGAATGTAGTAGATTAGAATAGTTTAGCTACTATAAATTAAAAAAAAACTTACCGCTTGAGAAATAAAACGCTTTATTATTACTAACGAAAATTATGGCAAACCTTAAATTTGAGACTTCAATTTTATGGCACAAAATATAGACCCCTAGATAAACATATAACCCTCCTTATGAGCTTCGCTGCAGTTGGGTAAAGAAACCAGAACAGCTAGGTTCTGCTGTGGAGAGTAAGATAACCAACAATATTACAGTTCGTGAGCTCCCAGAACAACATTCGGGTCGGGTAACATCGGCCGAGTCAAGTATTAAACTCTAAGGCTGAGTGAGACAGCAAGACGGACCCGAAGGTATTTATAAATACTAGCGCGTTCACTTTAATTGGCACATGAGTATCCCACCCTTTGAGGTTATTATATGACTCAACTAGCTGTTGTCCGCGACTTCGTCTGCGAAGAATTCGTTTATCGCGCGCCCTCGGGAACTATAAAATTTTCCGGGATGAACACCATCCTATGTCCTTTCCAGTGTCTCGAACTAACTCCATACCAAATTGTTTTAACGATCATTAAATCTTACTAATATTATAAGGGCGAAAGTTCGTAAGTTTGGATGTTTGGATGTTTGTTGTTCTTTCATAGCAAAACGACCAAGCCGTTTATTAAATAAATTGATGAAACTGTGTCCATAAACGAAAATAATATACCTAAATACAAATAAGCTCGTATCTCTTCTTCTTTTAGTATCAATATCAATTAAAACCATGTTTCATGTCTCATATGTTTGAAAGTAATATTTATTTTTATTTTTAGCACTCATATAATCTGCATAAATTTGTAAACAATAAGCAAACAACTTAACACTGTACTGTAACTACATAATAATTGTTATGTATGATAATTATCAATTAGGTATGCAAATATAACCGATTCGAATCCAATCTATTAGCATGTATAATTCTACACACTTACAAATTCAATGCATTGGAAGTGAATCGGATTTTAAACTTTTTTATTATTATATACTATCAGATCTATATGGGGAGTGTGAATGGTTGCGTTGGGAGGGGAAGGCCTAGACGGACGTTCCAAGACCAAATAGGAGACGTTTTGGAAAAAGGTCAGGTCAGGAGTACCCGAAACCGACGAGCATGTATGAAGAGATGAATGTGGATGAAGCGAAAGAAGTATGTCAGGATCGTAGCAAGTGGAACAAAGTAGTCTCTGCCTACCCCTGTGGGAAAGAGGGCTGCGTAAATACGACATGCGCTCGACCAGTTTACGTAAAATTTTATTTGAACTTCATAGTATTGTGTAGGTACTTGCATAATTAAGGTCTACGCGACCTTTTTACGGTTTAATGCCAACAAAAACTAGAAAACGTACTCTAATGATACTACGAAACGAAGTTTTAGTCTTAAGCTTGTAATTTCTGACACCTTCGTAACCGCAAGCCTGCCGGTGCGGTTAGCCTATTAATTAATATTACAACTTAATGTATATCTATATTTAATGAACTCAACACTAGCACGCAAAAAGCTAAATGCGTTTCTTCAAATTTCGAAGTAACGTTATATTATAGTAGAATTGACCAACAAGGATCTAAATTGACCCATTTCACCCGAGTTCGTAACTCTACTTTTCATTTCGAATATGAGGAAAGTAAAAAAAGGTATTATGACAAATTTCACTAACGTCACACGGTCGCACTTAATATGTGTTACGTTTGTGTTTCTTTTCCCGCTCTTTTTTCTATTGCGCGATTTGCGCGTATTGCGCATTTCTTCTGCGCACCAATGGCTGCCGGCTAGTTTTTTAAACTTGCAGACAATCGCTCGCTATCAATTAATTCTAGACTTATATTTCAAGCTAAAAAAACCAAACTTAATAATTCCTAAGTCTCGTTGTATACGCTTGCATAAGCTTATTATAGCATGAATTGACATTGGTGTAAGTTAGGTATTATTTGCCCTAAAACTAGATTTAGATAAATTTGTATTTTACCAACGAGAGCCCATTTTTAAGATAAGAAAGGTATAAACAGAGCTTTACCCTAACCTTGAATGATTTAAAAAATGACACTGACGTAATGCACCTAAAGGTAATCGAATACAGCGGAATCGCATATCGAGCCGGTTTTGAGTATCGGGTGACACGCGCCCGCGCCGCATCTGAAGTATAAAAACTACCACCGGGCTAAGGATTTTATCAATCGAGCCCCATTCAGTACAGCACCAACATGTACTCTAAAGTGAGAGATTAAATTTAAATAAAAAATATTTTTTGAAAATCGAAGGCACATAAAATAATGGTGATTAATTTTCGACAGATCGCAGTATTCAGCGCCCTTGTGGCCATCTGCTCCGCTGGAGTGATCCTGGATGATGGTCACAGCCATAGCCATGGACACGCCGTCTCCTCCCAGAGCATCGTCCGTCACGACCAGCCCACGCACCACGTAGAGAGCCATTACGATGGCCACAATGCCGGTCACTATGAGGGACACTACGCCGCCCCCGTAGCCACTGTGTACCAACACGCTCCTCTCCTCCAGCACTCTGCTCCTTCCGTCATCGAACAGAGCTCCCAAGTCCATCACACGTACGAGCACAGTGCTCCTCTGTTCCACGCCACCCCTGTCCAACACGTCGCCCCCGTGGTGCACCAGGCCGCTCCTATCCAGCACACCGTCCAGTACTCCGCCCCCGAGATCCACTATTCCGCCCCCCAGATCCACCACGCCGCCCCCCAGATCCACCAAGCCCCCGTCGTGCAACACGTAGCCCCCGTAGCTGCCGTCGCTATCGGACATGGACACCATGAACAAATCGAGGAGCACGTGAGTCTATTTTCGTTATAAATTGTGAACTTACTAGCTTGTCTTTTTTGCCATTTTAAATATACCCTTGCCTGCAATAAAATAATATGAATAGTATACAACTTGAATAGATTGACTCTCAATATTCTTCTTCTTATTTGTGGCGTTTCAAGTCGTTATAGCGACGACAACTTCGCCGACTCTCAATATTAAAACAGATGCCAATCGGCTCATAATCGGATGAAATATTTTTGATGACAATGTATGAATACCTAGTTTATCCGTTTTTTTAAACCATAAAACTATCCGCATCTTGTCTTCTATGCCGTTAAGAGCTGTTGCTAACGCAGTTTAAATTCTTTACACGAAGCATTACGAACACACGCACCTAAACTTACTAACACAAAGAAAGTGAAAGGCACAGCAAGCTAATAATATGATTAAAAATGAGATCAGTTAGTACAACCCAATTAAATGTTTATTGTGTAAGCTCCTTGTCATTACAAGACTATAGAAAGTTTTGTAACATCACATCGACAATCTATCATGCTGCGATTTGGATTAATGTCTATTTATCAAACACTCCATTATATATTTGTAATATTATATTTATGTGTTTCACTCACTTTGCGTAAAGCAAATCGCTTTTAAAAATATACCAATCAATCATTATCGCTTGATTAGATAAAGAAGGCTTCCTCAAAGGAATCATGAGAGAAGATAATAACGCACGCTCTTACCTATGCCTATAAATATGACAGGGAATGATCACATTTTGTTTGTTTCACATTTTTAATATAATTTTCTTTTGGAATGAAATCTAGGAACGTAATGAATTTTCCCCACAAAAAAATGCATAAAAAATGCGCAAGGATAAGCTACTTCCCTTTAGTGTTGTATTTTTACAATCAATTATTATTCAAATGACTACCAAAGATACTTACGTCTAAGTTTTCCTTCTTCAGGCCGCCCCTGCCAAGTACGAATACGCTTACTCCGTGGAAGACCCTCACACCGGCGACCACAAGTCCCAGCACGAGACCCGCGACGGTGATGTCGTCAAGGGAGAATACTCTCTGCTGCAGCCCGATGGCTCCTTCCGCAAGGTCACCTACACCGCTGACCACCACAACGGGTAAAGCAAAAAAGCTGCATAACCTACACAAAATAAATAAAAACAACATTAACGATGCGGTAGTAATTTTGATACGATGACCTAGACACGCGATCATTCATCTTAATTCAATTCGGTGCGAAGCTGTCTATCCCATTCATATGGAGCACGTTACACGCCGCGCATCTGCCGTGTTATGTAAAAGATATCTTCACTATGTTAAGGCCAAAACGAACCTGGCGAGACTAATTGCTTTTGTGAAGACAGTGCAATCTATTACATCTCTTTATCTTAATACTAATGTTGTTTCGCTCGATAACTCTGATAGCATCGGACAAACTTTGCAGAAATCCTGCAATTTGGTGGAATCTAACCGATCTTCAGTTGATGTTTCTAATACAGTGATCAAATTACACAGCAGCCTCGAACGTAGCAGGGCACAACTATAATTAGTTATGACATACTATTCGGATAATAAGCTCAAAAGAATGCCTCCCCGCTGGCAATATTTTGTCATCATAACACATAATTTAATTTTGAAATTGTAACTTACATTGCTTTTTATGGTTCTACCGACAAATATTGAATGAAGAGTCATGCATCGATTTGAATTGATTGATCTAGTTAGGAGGTCACACGGCTTGATCTGACAGATTATATTATGCAACCTCTTAGACATATAAATATCTAATACTGACAGATGGAGATAGGTACAGTATAAGAACATCCGGGGCATTAATTATGATCAAATTAAAAAGTGTTTTTGCATTCGGAGTTACCGGACTGCCACAACAACTGATTTAAATGTTTAGGAAATAATAATTGTACATTAGGTATCAAGCAGGGAATCATGGTTTCAAAGCGATGAAGTGTCTGAATTCATACGATCCATATAAAATTGTATGTATTGCTTTTCGATTCAGAAGAAACCCGGGCAACAAAATCATCAGTGGTAACAGTTTTACTTCATGCGACAAACCAATGAAAAGTTTAGTGTCTATTAAGAATGATGTCCGCGACTTTTTTTTCAAGTTGAAAAAACTAATCTATACATTTTAGCTGATACTTCATTAACAAACAGTGCTGCCGTGTACCATTAATAAATTTTAAAACTATCAACACCAATTACCCGAGTAGTCAATTTGTTTCTTAGCCACTACCAGTAGCTGCTAGTCTATAAATAGTGACAGATCTAATAGATTATTTTCCTTGCAGTTTCAACGCCATCGTCCACAACTCTGCGCCGACCGTGCACGCCGAGCATGCGCCCGCGCACCACGACGGACACGGCCTCAACGCGTACCACCATTAAGTTACTGCCGCCAACCATGCACCATTACTGTACTGAATAAATATTGTTATTATTTATACTCACAGCTGACTTTTATTCGATTATTACCTACTAGCCAACAAAATGGAATATTATTAAAAGTTTCCTTTTTTTGCGTAGGTACACTTCAAAAACAAGAATTTGTAATTACACAAACGGATAACTCACGTATAAAAGTCGAATGTTGCTCGTCATGTTTCGGACTAGTTCGTAATCCTGTCTCCCGCTGAACATGTCGAGCAACATTGGACTTTTATACGTGAGTCCGTTTGTGTAATTTAGATTGAGTATTACGATAGTTTCATGGAGAAAACAAGAATTTGGTTGAAATATAATAATTTGTTAACGAGTTCGTTGTTAATTTCAAGATCAGAAACACTTATAGCTTAAAGTTATGCAGCATTTTGCTCTGTAAATATTTGCAGTTGGTCAAAATATTTAACAAGAAGCCTTTGGTTTCAGCTTGAAATCATAATCATCGTAGTATTTTGTACACTTTTAGTATCCCTACCACGACCATACATCACCTAAAGCTTTCGCCATTACTCTAATTTCCGAAACCAATGGGTTCTATGTTCTATTATTATGTCATGCCGTACTTTAGTCGGTTCAGTTTCTTGTGTAGAACTTAACGGTCCTTATGCAAAATGTCATTACGATCTTTATGTTTTGCAATTAGGTTAGGATTGAGTAACAACTTGCCTGCGTTTTATCTGTGACTTCAACTTGATGTCTGTAACTTTAACTTGACGGTCAGATTCCGATAACAGCTCTGTCGGGTTCGATACCGAAGTTCATTTATCTCCATATTCATAAAAAATTACAATATTACGGTTAGATTGTATTTTATATGCCTGAGGAAACCAAATGTCAATGTGATAAATAAAGACAAATGAACGTTAAGCTTACTGAAGTCTCAAGCGTTATGGATATTTAAATGCCGTAGAATATGTTCTAGAACTATCTACAAAATGTGCATACGCTATTTCAAAATAACTAATAACCTGCTAGGAACAATTCTGAGTGCTTGATCGTTTGGTAACACAGAACTGTTAATGAACTATTCGGTAGTGATTATGCTACCATTTTTTGTTTCATGATACTATGTAACTATTTTTACAAACGAAGCATCCGATGCGATGATTGAGTAACAGCAAATACCAACCAAATAATTGCCGGGAACAGTAAACAATTAAAACTAACCGGTTGGGAAAATGATTAATTTTTAGTATTACATCCAGTAATAAAGGATTGTCCCTGGACTAGAATACTAGCAATACATACTAAAACTATTGCTGCACGTTAGTAATCACCCTAGTAGACAACAGTTGACTTAAATAGAATCAAATGACTCGGCGCTTTTCGTAAAAAATCAAAGATCCTTTAAGATCCTCCACTCATGCCGTACCATCCCATACTGATTAAATATGAAGCTGTTACAGTGAATACTTGTGAGTAAGAGCTATATTATCATTACTTGATTACTATAAATCTAGCACCTATAAAGCATAACCCCGACGATGGTTATGACAGCGTGAGTTATGGTCAGTTACACCCAAAAGTACTATGATACACGTGGCTCATAATATGGTTTACATTTAAGCTATTACATAATAATTACATGTTGTACATTTATCGCATAATTTTATAGAGCACTCAAGTAACAAATTTGAGTTACTTCGAATAAATAACAAACCAATTAACACTAAAGATCTCGCAGAAGAAATAGGCAGTTCGTTGTATATAAATAATTCTTTACGAGACTGAGTGTGCTTGCGAACAGGTTGTAATTACTTTATAGGGATATTATTTAGAGAATTCATGTTATTTGTACGAGATCTCTACAGTATTGGAAAGCTATTATGTTACTATATTTTACGTAACTGCTCTAAAAGTAGTTAGGTCTAAACCCTGTGGACACTTGAGTACAATAGTGTTAAAACAAATTTCTTAGTAAGTAATTTGTAAAGTGAGCTCTTAGAATGCTATTCCGGTTTGTCTTGCTGTCTCACTTACTCGGTTAGTTCAAATATCAAGCCCATAAGAGTAAGTGCTCACATTACTTAGCTCACGGACTGTACAGTGGTTTTTTTAAGTTATGTGCCTTATTTTCTACCCTTTTGTTTCTCTATTAGCACCATACATAGGGCGTACTATAAGATTTCCTATTCTTATTTGGCGTACAAAAAACGAAACGAAGTTAACCGAGTAAAATATGAGCTAAGGTTAAATAATTATGTATAACATACTTCGTGTGCGCATTGTATAATTTTCAATGTTTACTAAAGAATCCCTTACTCAACTGTTTATATTGAATACATGTTAATGTAACAGTAAAATTATTATGTATTATTATTATATTCCATCATAAGCAAAGAGCTTTCATTACTAAATTCGTCTTGTTTTGTTTGGCACTTTTTCACACTAGAGCAGCTTGACAGACTTGAATGACATTTGATAATATAGATAGTGAAATCTGTGGAATAAGTCATGATTATATACAGGCTACTTTTATTCCGATATTTTTACAGGATCACGATTTACATATTTATGTAAAATTCTAAAATTTCAACTGCTTGGTCTATTAACACCAAAATGTTTGCTCGGGTAATAAAGGCTACGGTGGGATTTTCAGGAATTCTTATGGAATGTTATGAACTATTAGGAGACTTATTAAATCCCGAAATTTAGCCGCCTGATCTATTTGGAACGCACGAGCACCACTAAAGCTAGTGTAACATAAAGAGTTGTGAATATATACAAGAGTTATTTGCAAGATATCATGTTTTTAAAAAATCGAGCGTAATGCATTGCAGGTTTAACTTGTTACAATTATTTACTTAAAACGTGAAATAATTTCGAGCAGTCTCCGAGATCTTGCGTCAACTTTTATCAGATGGCGGAAATAGCACTCCAAAATGACATAAGCTATAACTTATATCAACATATACATCACTTTATAACCCCTGGTTTACGGTTATGACACGCTTGCAGCTTATGAATACCGATGAGCATATAATTTGTATTTAATTTCAAATAAATGTAAAGGAAATTGAGTCTCATTTAATCCGGCTTGTTTTAAACGCTATGTATGGCAGACTTGTCTATTCTTTCTGTGGAATGGTAAAGTATAAGGATAGAAAGTGACAGTGAATGCGGTTGAGAGCGTTTGAGTCTTAGACAATAAATCTTCAGATCTAGATTTAGGAATGGAACCTGCAATCGTACTCGGGAATAACGTTTAACCTAGTTCAGATTTGAACACAATCGCGGCGCGGAGAAACATACAGTCAGCGTCAAATAGTTTGTGACACCCAAAGTGGCCAAAAAGTTAGCAACGCGACCTTATTTCAACTGTAACAATAACGTGTTGCAAACTATTTGGCTACTTTGGGTGTCCCAAACTATTTGACGCTGACTGTACAATATACAATATTTCTTTTCTAACTATTGCTGTCCCTTAAATCCTTCTGAAAGAGGAACCAATAGAGGCAATTCAAAAAAAATATGACAAAATTAAGTAGTATCGAAATTAAATACAGACCCAAGTAATACATAATAGTTTCCTTAAAGTCTCCCTTTATGATATAATTACAAGGAAAATTCCCGCGGGATACGGCGTTCAGCAACTGGAGTAAGGCTTAGAGCGAAACTTAATAAAAAACCAACAAAAAACGACTACAGCTTAAAGAAGTTAATTGTATTAATAAAATAATTAAGTTTTATGCATCTTGAGCCTTGACAGCATTTTTTATTATGCGTATTACCAAATAAAATGTGCAGTTAAGAATGTGATAAAATTGCATATTTAAATTGTCTCGGGCAAGGTCGCCGTTATTACGGTCATTATTTTGTCTTTAGCCCACTCTTGCATACCTACGTTGTGTTGGCTAGCAACGCTCTACTTATTTCTTTGCGGTATCTAATTGCATGCTAACAAGACAGGTTCAATCTCCAAGTACTAGGCGTTAATGAAAGTGTTGCGTTTGATAACTCTTACGACTTCATTTTTGAAGTATACTTGTAGTTGAGGAACGCACGAGGCCGCTGAGCCAAAGGAAAATAACACGTACTGGGCAACTGTTAACGACTTCCACGGGAGCCTATCTGCAGCGACTACCTATCTAATGGATGTTAATTTTAGAACGTATACCAAAGCCCTTACACAACCCCTAAAAGTATGTCTGAAAACACCAAGTTAAAAAAATATGTAACCCTTTTGAAGACATTAGATATCGCAGCTAAAGGAAATATCATAAGGATAAAATATTTAAGGACGTGTCTAGTTATTTATAAAAAGGTATTTACTCCTTAGATTTTCTATCTGATATTAAAGTACAACGACAAAAGTAGGTTATTATTATTATTGCAGTCCCAGCCACAGTTTGGCAGACAGAAGCAGTCACGTAGTATCTGATCAGATATCCCTAGCGGTGAAAACAGAAAGGATCGTAAAACGTTATCATTGTCACATCGCTATGTAATCGCTGGTATTGTGCAACCGTATCCTACGCAAAGCTAAAACATTCCCGGAGAATGTAGCCTTAACAAAAACTGCTCCAATTTTTTCATCTTTTCCATGACATCAGGTGTTCTGTCACCTTGAACTGGGTGCTACGTAATTGAACGTAATTACTTTATCATTATCAAACTACCGTATTCTTGCGTAGACAACGCACACTGCGTCGCATCTCGCCGGTTAAACTAATATAAAAGTCGGCGTCTGCGCTCTTCACCACCAGTCGTGTGTGGTCGTTCAGACGAAGCAAACCTTATTCAAACGCAAAATGATCGCCAAAGTAAGTGCCCGTGATTCACTAAGTGAAAGGATTGTCCGCGCTGCCGCGGTCCCCCTCAGTGCGCTGAAGTCGGGAAGACAGCCAGAAACTACACCAGAACCAAACCAGAAACCATACCAGTTTCTTTGTTGACTTTACTGCTTGATCCTTATACAAATATTCAGATAAAAAATTCTAAGAACATTTTAAACAGATATCAGTAAATTACTTGCCAACTTAGTCCTATGCCTGAGAAGTCGTCAACATATAGAGCTAAAAGCTCTGCACCAAAAAAAGTGGTATCCCCGTGTAACCCGGCAATATTGAATGCATCACTTTAATCATTCCCTTTATTCCAGGCCGCAGTTATCCTGTCCGTGGTCGCATTGGCAGCGGCTGGTGTGGTCCAGCTGGGCCATTATGGCGGCGAAGAGTACGGTCACGAAGCCGTGGCGTACGCGCCGGTCGCGCACTACGGTGGACACGAGGAACAGCACGTCGACTATCACGTAAGCATGAGGAAAATGAAAATGGGGTGCCTGGGAGAATTGAGAAGGGGGAGAAATTGGAATATGGGAACAATAGAAAGATAGGAACAACGGGAACATGAGAATGCATTTTAAAATTATTTCTCTCGGGATGGCGCATCGAAATTGGGGTTTCGTTTTTCGATCCTCGGCAATACTGTCGTGATTACGACGAGATGATGAGCCTAACTACCTAATTTCTGGCATACCAGTTAGGAAAATGTTTACGGAAATGGCACATCATATTTCGTAAAGAGTTATTCCTTAATTAAAAAACGAATAAGTTTTTCGAGAGTCGAACGGGATTTGAACCCGCGCTTCATGGCTCTGCGCCAAGGGTCCTCCCAACTAGATCACCAGAAATAATTATGCAAGCAGACACTTTTCGGACGCCAAATGTGTTCCCAAAATTCCCGTAAATCTTTTAATAAAAAAAAACAAATATGCCACAATGTATGGATAACGTGGGTAGTAAAATACAAGCTACATAATTTCCAAATTATTTTTTATTAGAAGTCTCTAAATACAAAAAAAACTGATAGGAATTAGGAAATAAACAAAAGCGATATGCATACCAAATTCAAAGCTCAGAATTCTGGAACAACAAACAAAACACTATTTACCCCCGCAAAGATTTCATGAATGCATGAACATATCTCATCTTGTCTCTGCAACATCTAGACTCAGATTGCTATCGCCAAGGTGAGCATATTTCCAAATTCCGCGAAGCTTAATGCCCCGTTGTTTCATTTCATTTCATCGCACATTAACCTTCAGCTAATGAACATTGTGGCTATTACGAGCAACGAGAGCACGACGCAGACGCAGGTAATCGTCACAAAGCTCGTTACAATTACAACACCCGCCACACTCTACCAACGAATTGTTACATTACACGTTACCAACTTAAAAGACCTCCAGTACAATAAAAATTAGATAACCATTACAATGTTTGTGGTTAACACGCATGAAAATCTTACAGAAAAAATAAAGATAATCTCCCATTTTCTCCTAATTAAAACAGTTACGCGGTGAATAAATAAACACCCGCTAATATCTCAGAGCAAGTGGAGCAATAAAGCTGGTTTTGTTTCCCTAGGCCTATGTTACCCGAGCGGTGGCGTAATACATAGTAACGAGCTAATTGATGGCTTGCATAAACTGCGCGTGTTGTATGCCCGATTCAACACAATCGCCGCGCTTCCGGGATATGCGGCGCGACCAGCCCCCCGCTACCTCTTGCCAAACTTACGCCACACACTTTTTGCCTTAAAATAGATCGTACGGTACCAACTGAAATTACCTATTCTGCTTCCTCAAACGAATACTTAATTTCTTTTGCATTGCAAGCGCTCCGCATGGCCCAACCGTATCGTGTGAAATTTATTTTCTATTCACACGTGAGATCTTGGTGTTCGATAATTTGTGGCTTATAAGACTGCTTTGCAGAGTTTGTAATTATACAAAATAACTACTTATTTCAACAAACCAGAACGCTATTAGGCAACACGGTTATATCCCACGTCGGAGGAATTAACAGACGATGTAACTCAAAGATAATTCATGGTTCAGTCCGTTGTCGCTAGTCTTTACGGTGTTGTCATAAATCGAGCACCGCAGGTAATGATATGATATAAAGTGGATTACATAACGCTTTTGCATAGAACTTAGTATATCCCGGTCGTGACTGCAGGGCCGATAACAGAACGGTTCCCAGGGCGCTTGCGACACTAGCGCCCACAAATCACGAGGCCCCCGGGACGTAATGACCGTCATGATACTGGGGAAAACGGACCGTTGTTTGCATAAACCGGCGCGTGCTCTCACGCTTGTCCTAATGGCAGATGTGGAATCATTGCTGGCCCATGCTGACCTAAATATATCTGCGGTTGCGCAAAAGCTCTCACGATTTGACAGTTTTACATTGTCGCTAATCCGGATTATTCCACGCGGTTCGCGTTCAGCTTGCGTTGGCTTGCGCAGTGCACGGATGTCGAGCTTATCTGATCCAAAACAATGGCAAACGCTTTAGTCTTTTATTTTAGTCTGTGCAAATCCGAACCTGTAATTGTAATGCAGCTTATACAACAAGTAGGTACCTCCACTTACAGACAATGTCTGCCAACTAATGCACCTGTGGCCGGCAATCACGCGTGGACGCACTTGCGAAATAAAAGTAATTTAACATGATGATAAATGAGCACCTGTCATCACAGCCTGACGAACCGAGTGCGATTGCCATTCTGTTTTCGTACGAATTATCTGATAGTGCAATTGTTTCCGAATTGCCTACACATATTTGTTTTATGGAATGTAGGTCATTGCAAAGTTCAGTGTTCAATATATCGGCAGCACGATCTGAAATGTTAACTGCAATAGCATTGACAATCGACCTATAGACGTCACTTTCAAACTGATACATTTAGATATGTCGTCCTTTGTTGTATTAACGATTGCGTACTTTTGTCAACAGGCCCACCCGAAATATGACTATTCTTACTCGGTATCCGACCCCCACACCGGGGACCACAAGACCCAACATGAAGCTCGCGACGGTGATGTCGTGAAGGGAGAGTACTCTCTGCTGCAGCCCGATGGCTCTTTCCGCAAGGTCACCTACACCGCTGATGACCACAATGGGTAAGGACTTATCTTGACTTAAAACTATATGTTTATTATTCGTAACTCAACACAGCCTAACAGATTATTAATATTACCTTATGTTCGACTTATCGTCCTTTGTTTACATTTGGTGGTCTTAACGAAGATGTTTGATATACGAGTCATACCCGAGATTTTCAGTTAGTAATGGGATTGTCAATTGTTCTGACTTATCATCTCTGTTGACGACGTTTCGAAAATGTTTTATTTTTGAAGTTGGTTTGGTAATGTGGTTTTTCTGTTTCAGTTTCAACGCGGTAGTACACAACACCGCGCCTGCCCACCACGAATACCACTAAGTGTCGGCGGCTCCTATGCCAGTGCTCCCCATGTGATATTATTACCTTTAATACTTAATTAGATAGTCTTTAGTCGACGACTTTTATTGTTATAAGACTGCGGCGAAAATAAACTATTTGAAAAACGATTTTCATGTTTACCTTTCCCTCTTAGAATACAGTTTCTGATCGGATTTTATTCGTCCTTATTAAAACTGAGCTACTTAAATATGAACTGCTCTTAAAAAAAATACCTAATGTAAGTACATACGAATAATTTGTGGACTGACACATGGTAAGCAGGAACGAGATATACGAGATTACCTTTATAAGTGTAATAAAAAATACTTAATACCCCAAAACTTGATGTAAAAAAGAATACCCACTTACTATAACCAATTTATCTTCAAAATTGTTTATGGGCAGCCCTAAATTGACAACTGTAATGACCGTAAATTTTTAGAGAAAATCCCAAATCCCACGACATAATTATCAGAAAACTAGTAAAGTAAAGTAAGTAAAAAATGAAGATACTGCAAAAAGGGGACTACACTTTCTCCAATAGAGCATAGACTTCACTACCCACATGAAAAAACTTACGTCACTTCGTAACTTTTTACAATGCCATAATGAAATAAATAAGTAGGTACAGGTAAAAAAAAGTAGTTCCCTTTTTTATAATACGAAATTCGATTAATCCGGACAAAATTATATTATCAAGTACTAGCTTCTGCCCGCGACTTCGTCTGCGTAGAATTATACATAAAAACCTTCCTCTTGAATCACTCTATCTATTAAAAAAAACCGCATCAAAATCCGTTGTGTAGTTTTTGAAGATATAAGTATACATAGGGACATAGGGACATGGGGACAGAGAAAGCGACTTTATTTTATACTATGTAGTGATAGTGATTAAGTTAATTAATGAAGCTTGGATAATTAGGTGAAAGTGGTAATTGTCAGATCAATGAAGGCTTACATGGCTTAGAGAGCGAAAGAAATAAGGTAATTTACCTGTTGACATAAAGTCAAGTCCAATTTAGCAATCAGTTTCCCGAACGTGCTCAAAGAGTCATGAACACTTCTTGTGGTACCGAAGCGAATACATACAAGCCTTCTATCTGAGTTGACTTCACTTTACTGTGATTAGGTGCTTAATTTCACCGAATAAAAGCGCTTTCAACAAAAACTGCTTAAATAACTATAAACTGAACAGAAGGCTCACACCGAAATATTTATTTTGATTTAAAATTTCTTTGGTAACTACTTATCGCAATTTTTTACCATGTTTATGTTTGTTGTCTGTTAATCAGATTCCAGTCATTTTTGGTGTTTTCCCTTAGGCGGTTTTTTCAATGTATTTAATGAAAATTTAGAAGGTCCCTGGACATTTATAGCTACGTATATGAGAACAGTTTTGGATCCCATCTTGGAGCCACCAAAAACATAAATGTTAAAACCAAAAGTTGTATCTGAAATCAAACCAATCACACAAAAAAAACATGTAAAAATTCACTATCAAAATGTCCAAGATCCCAGCTCACGGGAAATACTCTATAGATAGGTTTTGACGAGTGAATCAGTTTTAAAATAAAACTTCTGAGATTAATATACTCAGCGGCTCAAAATACGGCACAGTGGTCTCCATACAAAATAACCTACATTTATGGGGATTACTTTATGCTTTCCTCAAAAAACGGACAAATAGACGACGGGTTCCTTTTTTAGAGGTACGGAATGACAAAAACAGTTAAATAAATACATACCTTCCCAATGAAGTGTTACTCGGCTTTTTCTTCAAACTTGGTGGTACTCAACCACCGTATGTCAAAGGTCATAAGTTGACGATAAAAAGAGATGACTATGATTGCGATGACGTTCGACAATATGTTCCCTATCTGATGTTGTTTTTTATTGTCGTATAGTATGCAATCCACCGTTCAACATTATCAAACCTACACAAACTTCAAGACTTATGACATACAGATTGTGTAGATATTTAAGAACTCGACTCGCCTGTACCCGATAATAAATAAATAGGTTACTTGATGAAAATAAATAAAACCGAATATCGTCACGTTGGCATAATCTTGAATTCTCTTTATTTGCAATGCTGACAAAACTAGAACTAGACGATTATAAAAATGTTTCCTATAGTCCCTATAAAAGTTAAAAGTATTGTAAGTTGAAGTGTAGTTCATGGACAAAATATTTAATTACCTATAAGGCGCTAATTGGAAGTAACTTTATTATGGTATTTACTTTTAGCGCCTAAAACAAAATTGTAACAAAACGAACAATGTTAATTCTTTGCTGGCAAGTATTATTGAGCCATTTTTTTGGTTAAGGCATTGAAACAAAAAAATTAAGTTAGCTCTATTTAAAAAAATGTACGGGTAACGGGTGAGCAGATAATAATCAATACTATAATTAGGTATCTAAGTACTTACTGTATATTTGCTAAGTTTATGTAAGTTTGTTTAAAAATTAAGGAACGCAGAACAAAATGTAAAGTCATCGGGAGGTGTGTCCAATACACTAACCCCCTTATTCATAAACGCTCTATAGTCTTCTGCTAACTTAGCAATCGTTTGTCCTTATCTGTGAAAGGTAAATGTCAAAGTGGCAGATAAGGACAAACGATTGCTAAGTTAGCAGAAGCCTATAGAACGTTTATGAATAAGGGGGTAAGTGACCATCGCAATGGTTCTTGATAATAAGATTAGGTGTTTCGCTTCTTGAAATATCCTCTGGTTAAGAGGCTTAGTTAAGAGTATCTATTCTAGTATTACAGCACTAAGGTCTTGTACCTTAAAAAGAATAATTAAAATTAAAATTATTCATGTTCCTAGAGAAAAAATGAAACTGTCAAACTTAAGTTTTGCTCAGTCTTATAGCGCAGGCGCAAAAAACGTACGAAATCGACCATGCAAAGTAATTTGGCACGACATTTGAATCTCTCTCTGTTAGTATTTTAATTTAATTACTCGTCCATCACGGCTAATATTCTGAAGGCCAACTCTTCAAAGTCGAAGGCCTTTGGATATTGCAAATAATAGTTGTACGTACGCTGTACGATTGCTGACGGAAAGGCTTCATAGAATTTCGTACCTAGTAACTAAATCTGAAAATGAGTAAGACGTAATCCTGACGTCAGTTTGTTGGGATTACCAGACATACAAAACTAATAAATTTGTATTTATTAACATAATTTGTTGTAAATGTGTTCAAAAATGGGGAACATTGTGTTTTATTTCCTTGGTTACAGTTGCAGTGTCTATAACATGATTAAATTGACATCACAATGTATCCGCCTAATTTAATGCTGTTTAAATATACTCATATATCCCATAAATTCGTATAACACATCGTGTATGAAATTTAAGTACGTACTTATTTCAAAAGTATTTTTTTGAATAAAATTGCCCTTAACTAGACTAACCAATGCTACGCAAAATCTGCTTTGCAGAAGGAAGTTTCCGTAGTTATACACGTGTATAACATGACGTATGGTAAAGTTGTAAACAAGAGCAAAGTTAAATAGTCGACCATTGGAAGCGTCCTCGCCACAAAGCCCACGGCCACTGAAAGACGAACACGGGTTAGGGATAAAGAAATAACTTGCAGTTGTTCCCGGTTACATTTCATCACTAGCCGGACTATCTAAGACAAAAGCAAATGCCATGCCATATTACCCACTAATTGTAAGTCTCGTGCTCTGAATACAGGAGATGAGACAACGTAGCTAGTGTTAAAATCTTCATTAACATTTTAATTGTTCACCGCTATTCATCCAGTAATGACATTGATGGTTTGTTTCGGTATTACCGAACAGCATATTTTAAGACAAACAAAGCACCTTTTATAAGACGAGACACTTTCAGAAAAATGTCAGTAGTCTTCCACCGATCAGCTGGAAAGATGATTTTGAAAGTAAGTAAATAATATTCGTGCGGTGGTAAAATAAATATTTTTGAAATAAAATTTGTTTTTGTTTCAGGGTTTAGCGGCGACGTTAGTGTTAAGTCTCGCCTGGATAAGGTCGGTCGCGGGGGCGACATCTTATTCAAATGTGTACGTGCAGAGTGGGCCGAGCCTTGCGAGCCTGTATGGGTCGCCGCGTTTCCGGAGCGCGCAGCTCGCGCCATTGGCTGCTGCACCACTGATGTCAAGTTTCATTCCGCCGTGTGTGTCACCCTGTGCAATTCCTGGTCAACAAATCGCTGCATTAGCTCCTGTAGCGACAAGTAGTGCCAATTTTGTGTCTTACAATTCGCCGGTTGGCGTACCAGTGGTAGTAGCGCCCGCCAATGATGTAAGTTTGTAATAAAGTTTTAGATATGATATTTATAAAAGTTAATTCCATTTTAACATTACGATATTTACAATTGTATCGGCAGGATACTGCAAGTTACGAGTATTCGTACGTGGTTTACGATGAAAATACTGGTGACCAAAAGGCTCAGCGGGAATTAAGTGATGGATCAGTAGTACGCGGACAGTACTCGTTGATCCAGCCTGATGGATACGTCCGTGAAGTGCAGTACACCGCAGATGACGTCAAAGGGTACATTATTACCTGTGCAAAATTTATATTTATCACTTAACATTTTTATCTCAATCTCAGAAAAAAGTTTACTTTAAAATTTATTAGGTACCTACTTTTAGTTTCATGAATTTTTTAAAAGTTCTCGGAGCGATTTAAAGGTTTCGAAATTTTAACAGTACTTTGTCTGTACAGGTTCAATGCAGTTGTTAAAAACTTTTTACCTCAATACGAACTGAAGGCTTCCGGAGAAAAAGCATCACCATGTCCGGAAATCAAAAACGAGCCTATAAAGGAATCCCCGGAAGGTGAAGCAAAGGATCTCGAACCAGAGAGTCACGAAGGTCACAATCATGGAGAAAATGAGGGGCATGAGCACGAAGAGCCAGAATCCAAAGAAGAATCCAAAGAAGAATCCAAAGAAGAATCTAAAGAGGAACCTAAAGAGGAATCTAAGGAAGAATCCAAAGAAGAATCAAAAGAGGAAAAAGAACCAGAAAAATCAGAAGAATCGGAGGAAAAAGGAGAAGCTGAGAAGCCAGAGGAAAAGGGAGAGAAAGAATCCAAAGAAGAATCTAAGAGCTCCGAAGAAGAAGGGGGCGAGAAAAAGGAAGAAGGAAGTGAGGAAAAGAAAGAAGGAGGTGAGGAAAAGAAAGAAGAAGGTGAGGAAAAAAAGGAAGAAGGTGAAGAAAGTAAAGAAGGAAGTGAAGAAAAGAAAGAAGAAGAACCAAGAGCAGAGAACAGTGCCGAAGAACAACCTGCTGAAGTAAATGCACTAGTGTCCTACAACGATATCATTAAATGCATACAAGCTTCCATCAAAGGCGTGAACGCGCTACAACCCCCAGCCTCGCCTCTGACATACATTATTTTGAACAAACCTTGCTAAAAAATGCCTATTTAATTTATATTTTTTGAAAATTGACATTACCGTCTAGTCTAAAAGTTGCAATGTTATTTGTTGACTATTCTCATTCTGTTTTTCAATAAACATTGATATATAAAATTATACAAAATCTCGTTACTGAAATAAAATTTGTAACACAAAACATTTTTTATTCCTACCTTATGCCAAAACAAGTACTTTATAATAGTACACATAGAAAAAAAATTGCTTATCTAACTACTAAATTGCTACTTAGCTTTTGCGAAGTCTCCTGCACATTAGTATATATTTTGCCATAGTCTTAATTGTAAAGTATAAACTTTAGCCTACTTTTTTACAAAATGACTGCCAACTCAATGGCAACACACTATTACATTTTAGCAAATCGATCAATGTCTTGTCAAACCGCATAACGTACCTATTAATGTTAAATACAGATTGATTGCGATAAAACTTTGATAGCCAAATTTCATTAAAAGCACTTCTAATCGCGTTCCTATAGAATGTAAGTTTTAATGTCTTACAAATTCAATGTCGACCACTTTTTTTAGGTTACATTTCTAATCGATCAAAGTAAAATATTGACAATCGTAGAATTACCTAATGCATCTATTTTATCTTGAACTTAGCTAAGCCAACAAGGGTAGTATTTTTAGACCACTAATGGCGAAAATATTTTCGGGGAAAAGATGCATCGATAAGCGTGTTTGTCAAAATCTACCATTAATTTATAATTGTTACCATTATTCTTAGTTGTTACGTTAACCTAATCTGTTGAAATGCTTTTTATAAAAAGTCCCCTAATTATGACTTTTTTAACAGTGGCTATTATTATAATAATAATACGTATCTAAATAAACTATGTCACCGTAGTCAAGGTTTCTGAAATTTGCCATACGTTGCTTGTTTAGAAACAGTCTGTTAAAATAATTTTATGCAAGTTTATGTGCAGAGTATTCTTCTAAGACAAGGTCATATTATGATAATTTTTCACGGACTTGTGTTTTCAAGAACCACTGAGATCTAAATCTTGAAAGGATTAAACCAAGTTTTTAACATAACAAAATATGTTTTATCCAAACTTCAGTTGAATTTATTTGAAAGATGAAGTAAAGACGTATTAGAGTTGATTAAAATTACCTATTTAAATAGGTCAATATTACTAAGAACGAAAAAGCATTTCATGCTGAGGAACGTGGGTTCGAATCTGGGCTCGCACGAATTTTATTTGAAATTTATCGTAAGCCTTTCGATTGCAGGAATACTTTATCTAGAAATCTGCAAACACTACTACTAGGGAACTACAGTTCACTCTCATTTTAAGAGGATTCATTTGCCCAGTAGTGAGACGTATCTGGGATGGAGATCACGATGATTGCTAAGAACTTCATGAAGCTTTACTTCATCTACCAACAATGACAAAGATATCTATTGCCTAACTTAACTCACGCGTTTTATCAAAAACTACACTGAATCAAAAGCATTTTTTACCTTGCTACTCCGCTATTCCGCTCGCCGTAGCGGAGTAGCAAGGTAAATGTTATTTGTTAATTGAAATGGACCTCCGCATAGTAACGCCTCTGATTCAACAAAAAAACTAAAATGTTTCTCTACGATACTGAAAATTATAGCACATCGAAAAACTCTAGAATCGGGAAGTTAAATTCTCAAAATCATCGATGTAAACTACAATAATCACAAAAAAGGCCTCCAATAGTTATTCTTAGAAATTAAACAAAGGTGTATTAATTAGCGGTTGCAATCTATATCTGAAAAATAAGCCGGACACAATGATTAACAGCTTCACATTAGTATAGGAACTGTGACCTTGGCGCCATGTCAAAGCTACAGAGTCAAGGCTTCGCATTTCTCCGCCCCACCGCGCGTACGCATGCTCGCGATCTATAAAAACATACCGCGGCCTGTTGACATCAATCAATAGGTACTTGATTGTTAAACAACAATAACAAAATGTTCAGCAAAGTAAGTGTTATGAATTCTTTGGAAATTGCTATTAATAATAAATTTTAATATTAATTCAATTAATAATTCATAAAATAAAAGTTATGGGAGCTCGTTTAAGACTTGCAAAAGAGTTGATTTTTTCGATCTCCATGCAAGCTGGTATTCTAGGGATACTCCTCCACCAGCTGTGAAATATTAACTTATCTTTGAATTGAAAAATAATTTCCAATACCCGTAAAATAATAATTTTCTCTGGTATCTAAATGTCTCGACAAAACTTTTAAAAAAATCGTTCAAGTTTCTTCTTTTATGCTCAAAATTTTTGACTATACTATGCTACATTATGCTATAACAATTCCAGATCGTAATTTTGGGCGCTCTCGTAGCCGCGGCCAGCGCTGGCCATCTTGGCCACGCCGTGTCTTCGCAGAGCATCGTCCGTCACGACGAGGGTCACTACGCCCCTGCTCACTACGCTGCCCCAGCTCACTACGCCCCGGCTCACTATGCCGCTCCCATCGTCCACGCCGCCCCCATCGCTCACTACGGTGCCCCGGTTGCTCACTACGCTGCCCCTGTTGCCCATTACGATGGTCATGACGAATACGTAAGTTACAATAGCTTGAAATCATTGTAATCATATTGTAGATCAACATACTTGAACTTTCCGTTTTTATCTGGTTCCTACAGTTCAGGTTGCTTAGAACAAAATGGACGAATAGAGTCTCGGTAGTATTTTAATCAATGTCAGAATCGTAGATCTTGCACTTACTGAAAATTTCACGTCATACCGTTTTTTTAACCAGGCTCACCCCAAATACGACTTCGCTTACTCGGTTGCGGACCCCCACACCGGCGACCACAAGTCGCAGCACGAGTCCCGCGACGGCGACGCCGTACACGGCTACTACTCGCTGGTGCAGCCCGACGGCTCCGTACGTAAGGTCGAGTACACCGCTGACGACCACAACGGGTAAGACAAACTTAATTAAATCATAATAATACATGTATAGGTCGGTAGCTGGTGACTTCCAGTATCGAATACAATTAATCATAATAATATGCTAGTCAATTTGGTCGGGTTATCTTGGGCTGTTAATTTTAGGCTGCTAACTTCACACCCGTAGTCAAATCGACATTAAGTTACATCCTACGACTAGCTGCGGATGAAATTTGGTGTACAGGCATCACCGTCTTTCGGAATAGCACGCCCTTTCTGGTAGATGAAGCATCGGTTGTAGTCGCCAAAGGCCCAACCCAGTTAGTAAGGCTAACGTATGGCCTTAGGAAATAGATATCTTTATTAGTTCTCACATTCCCAATATTAATGCGCACGCACAATACGCATGTGCATTGTACTGCCGCTTCTAATCTTTGCCGATTTTGTTTTGTTTTCAGATTCAACGCTGTGGTCCACAACTCAGCGCCTACCATCCATGCTGCTCCCACTCACGACTACCATCATTATTGAGAAACTAATCGCCAATTTTATTTATTAGAAGACTATTTATGTTTTGTACTTATGTGAATGCGAGTAAGCTGTAAATAAAGCGTGAATCAATTATTTAATGTGTTTTGGCTGCAACTTCAATGAATAACAACCTAAGTCCCTTCGGTCTTGGAACAAAGAAGCTAAACGGGTCCATTGTAAAAGATTGACAGCTCGTTCATGTAATGATTGCTTTTAAATTTAATATGGGACACAATTATGAGTACTACATACAAATAATCTTTTTAAATTGACTATAACTTAGACGAATGTTTCAGATAATTATTGTTACTGTTGTGTGTGTACCTACTGATTTTTGTGTGTGAAATTGCTAGCGCAAAATTTATACAAATAATAAAGAGTTACAGTACACTAGAGATGTCCAAAAACTAATTCGTAAATTACGTCACGCGTGAATAAGCCACAAACAAACCAAGAATCTTACAAACTTTAACATTTATTTAGTCAAGTAAGTACCTAGTTTTTTTTTATATTAATATTCTAGACTGTAATCACAGCTTTACGAAGAATAACTAAATGCAGAAGTCACAAAAGAAGCGGTATTCTTTGTTGAAATTCCAAATTCGTCACTCAATTGTGAAAGTGTCATTTTCAGCGGCCATGTAAAAATTGTATAACATACCCTGAAGAATGAGATGCATGATTTCAGCGATGCCATTTCCCGCCAACAAATTTGTGTGCCATAAATATAATTATTATATACCTATTGCTTTTAAAATTGAGCTCTACATACATACATAAATCACGTCTTTATCCCTTACGGGGTAAACAGGGCCTAAGGTAACAAGGCCACGTTTAGCATGATTGACGGCGTATAGGTGGAAAGGGGAATCAAAATAGTGATGGGTTATAGGCGATCGATATAACACGATTTCTAAGTTCTTCGTCCATTCCGTCGATGGGCTTTTACCATCTGCGCGGTAAGAGAAGCAACTGGTACATTCTATGTTTTTTCTTTCCTCCCAAACCAGCATAGAAGAAAAAACCTACTCTTATAAATTTTCGCACTATGTTAGTTTTATCAGAAATCCATGGAATCAAAAGCTAAAGAAAAGGTCAATAGTTTCTTCCCGATACTACATTAGGAGGAGAAAATATATAATTCCCGACTTTGCGTTTTATTAAGCAGAAGTATTTTATACGTAACAACTTTGTTAACTTTAGTCGCTGGTCACATATTAACACTTACATATTATGTCACATAGGAATTACCAAAATCAAATTCATATGCACTTAATTTGAACTGGTTAAATTTATTTAACGTGTAAAACAGTCAAAAGTAACATAAAACACTACATAGTATAAAACAAAGTTGCTTTCCGCTATCATTCTGTCCCTTTGTTTGCTTAGATCTTTAAAACTATATACGCAACGATTTTGATGCGGTTTTTAATAGATAGAGTGATTCAAGAGGACGGTTTATATGTATGATACATGCATGTAGAGAAACACTGATTGCACCCGTGCGATGCCGGGGCGGGTCGCTAGTTAGCTATAAACTGTCTTTCATTACTTACCTACCTAACTAAAGAATCTGCCACACAACATTTTAGGAGCAAATGTACCCTCACGCTCACCGCGTTGCCGCGTTGAGCAGCGAAATTCATTATTAGTAAGTCAAAAAAAATTACAAATTTCAAAAAATGAAATCTTAATAAGTAAGGTAAATTGAGGCGCTTAATTATAGTCCTTTAAACCTATACATTTGCGTTTAAATTGCGTAATTACATCAAAGCACAATTCGAGAAAATATAATTAATGCTTTAAATAGTAGGTCTGCGCCTACATCTGTAATTGATTGTTTTAAAGAGAATTCTTCTTAATGTTCGTCTTGAAACATAAGGTTAAATTAAAATCTTTAACCCTTATCTGATAAACATGATTATTAAATCATCATAATTATCAAATCAGCCGTAGGACGTCCACTGTTGGACATAGGCCTTTCCCATACACCTCCAGTTGGTCCAGTTGGGAGTGGCTTGCAACCACCGTGAACCCGTGACTTGAACCAGGTCATCCGATTACGATGGATTAGTAAATAATTTAATTAAATTGTATAAATGAAAAACAATACCCATTTTGGTCTTAAAATTCAAACTGAGTAACTGAACTGAATTTAAAACGACCGTTTTAAAATTCAATGTCAAGTTGGGATTAAAATAAACTTAACGCGATCTCATTTACGTATTTGGAACAATAATATGTCGAATATGTCTCATTTAAATCAGGTATTTTATGAGATCATTTACCATACGTAGGTAATATTTGGAACCCACTTTACGTTTCTTATTGAAGGCTTCTTACGCTGATATAAATATTTTTTTTTATTTCAAGTGATACTGTTGGAAATAATCATTTTAGTGTTAATAAATTGAGTCGGAAGTTTCTTCCGAAATTAAGTAACCACACATGGTAATACTGACGTATTATTTGAATGTGTTGAACATAAAACATGCTCTGATTAAGAGAAACAGGAAGCTCGTTTAAGCTGAAAACTTAATTAACTTAATATCGAAGTGCCGATAACATATTTCAGAATTCATAAGGATTTTAAACCTTGATGTAGGTAATTGGTAACCTACAAAAGAATCACGCTCAGGGTAGCATTTATTTATATCCTAATTAATAAAGCTCAGGCCTTGGCTTGTCTACCCCATAAGGAATAAAGACGTGATTTGTGTATTTATGTGTATGTATAATTAATAAAGCCTCTAGTACTTCTGGAAATAAATCATTTCAACCCGTTTTAGAACTTCTAAATAGTCTCAAGTGGTGAAATACTTTCTCGCCTAAGGGAACGGGACTTTTGCTATTCTTACGTAGTTAGTGCGTCGAGGCTTCATGCTAACGGCCTAGTTAAATTGATGTATGTACTACGTGCTCTATGTAATGGAATGTAGCTCAAAAGATTGCATCCTGTGAATGAGCAATTAATTTTTCGTAGTGCAAGGAGATAATGATAAATAAATGAGATAAAAATTTATAATTACCAGAATTTCAAGAGTAAAATTAATGTACTATGTATCCTAATACAGTTTTTATCTTAATATCGCTACAAGATTAATACATTCATTTAATTTTTGCATCTTTATGGTAGAAATTTGACCTTCATTATCCGTAACAACTTCTTTATTTATATCTACGATGCATACAATAAAATGACATAGAAAAAAAGTGAAAGAAACTACCTATCTAAGGGCTATTTGAAATATTGACATGTGTATGATTTAGCCCCATTTCATTTGTCTGTCTGTCACTGGTATTTATCATTGGAACTATAAGGACTTCATGAATGAAAGTAAAATCTGGTAGACGTTTCATCTTATCTCAAACGGAATATTTAATTTGTAAAAACAATTTCGCCAGAATCAAATTTTTGGCTGAATGATAAAATAAATATGGAATTTTTTTTTTTTGTAAGTAGGTAATTTAAAGATTATGCTAATATTCTATCGTCTTCTATGACTTAGTAAAGGTTGCGGAAGTCCACCTGAATGAGCCGGACCAGTCTTTATGGTGCTCTTGGGAGAGGCCTGTGTCCGGCAGTTGGACGTATTTTAGCTGATGATCATGACTATGGTGATTCCTATTCTATCCAAGCCCTCTAGACTGGTGTCTATGGGTGGTTCTTTACACCTACCATCAGGTGACCAACTTTCTCATTTACGGGCCCTTTTTTATATGCAAAAGTAACGTGTCCTGTGTTCTCCAAAATTGAATATCAATAACTAATCCCCAGCATTCTATTGTTTTAAACTTTTTTATATCATGCTTCACCAGCATCGCATGGCCAAAAGCAATTGATACCGATACCATGACACATATTGTTATTGCAATTCCATAATGGCTTTAATTCGACCTTTATCTATTGTCGCGGCGAGGCCTGCCGCGGACAGCCCCACTTGTTCTTGAGTGTTAAATTAATATAAAAACCTGCGGGCTGCTGGTATTGACATCAATCAGCGACCAACGTTGGAAATAACTAGAGCAAAATGTTCAGCAAAGTGAGTTAATTTTATATGCACAAAATAATGCATTCAAAAAGTGGAATACAGTGACAAGTTTAATATTTAAATGTTGCCATAGTTTCAGAAAAATCATCCAAACACTAGAAATAAATGTTATAAAAACTTATAGCTTAAGATAAACTAATTAACGTTTTGTGGGGAAAAATAAGGGCTAGAGTAGACAATTTTTTTTTTCTTGCGATTTAAATAGATTCTTACGACTTCTTCATCGGTTCTGCCTTAAATCGAATAAATAGAAATATTTTATCCGCTTGTGGGACGAATATATCTGATAGATTACCAAAAACTAAGCCTTGTTGTGTTTTACCAATTAATCTGCAAAATGAATTATAAACAGTAATTAATCATTATTTAGGTCTTGAATACGTTTTTGAATTATTATATGTGGGGTATTAACAGTAATTACTTTAAAATTCATTTAGATTTATAATTCACAAACGGAAAGCAAAAATGGTGTTTCCACTAACATTATATTCTAAATAGAAAAAACTATCCAAAGAGTTGTTAAGCGTTAGGCTGATGAACATAAATAGGTCGTTGCACTCTAAAAAAAAAATTTTTATTAAACCTGATTCTCATTTCAGCTTGTAGCTTTCGGCGCTATGCTCGCGGCCGCCAACGCGGGCTTGTACGGCCACGGACACGGGCACGGACACGCCGTGTCCTCTCAGAGCATTGTGCATCACGACGAGGGCTACGCACCGTACGTAGCTGCGCCCGCGCACTATGCCACGCCGCTCGCGTACGCCGCGCCGCTGGCCCACTATGCCGCGCCCGTCGCCTACGACCACGGCTACGATGGGCACGACGAATACGTAAGTTACATTTATTGAAATGGTTTAACGGCTCCAATAGTTTTCTTGTTCTCTTTGATCCGATAAATAATACAGTTTTATTGGGGTAAGCATTTAACTATCAATCAGGTTACCTACCATTTTGGACTTCAACTCGTAGAGCAAAGTACTATAAACTATGTGGTTGAGACAACGTGCCACACAGTGATGACAGTGACGTCGCCTTCAGAACACTCATGTAGCCAAACTTTCGTCAACCTAAAACCAAACGTGTCATGTTTGCGACTATTGAAACTATTGCCAGTTTTAGTGTAGCTACGGTAGCTAAGCTTAAGTATAATGATGTAGTTAATGCTGCCCCTCAAAACTAGGCGCTCATTTTGAATTGTTTGTAACTCTCCGATGATTTATTTGGGAGTCAAAGTTGAATATCAGTCACCGTGTTAGATTTGCCTATAGGTCCGTTGCTAATTTAGGCAATTCTCTAGCTCCGTCACTAATCTGTCAGAGTATATATATCTCCTTAAATGTTAAAAGTTATTTGTTTCGTAAGTATCCAGCAAGTAGCTAAGAAATAATACCGCACTATATCGAAGATTGTTAACATTTTAACATTGATTTTCTTGGTAGGCCAAGCGTAATCAGTAATCGCATAACTGGTGCTCATTCCAGGCCCACCCCAAATACGACTTCGCTTACTCGGTCGCGGACCCCCACACCGGCGACCACAAGTCGCAGCACGAGTCCCGCGACGGCGACGCCGTGCACGGCTACTACTCGCTGGTGCAGCCCGACGGCTCCGTACGTAAAGTCGAGTACACCGCTGACGACCACAACGGGTAAGATTAAGTATTACTTATGAGACAAGAAAGTCAAACACCACTGCTCTTCAACCAAGTCAAAAAATTAACCCTTGTAGCTCCTAAACGCCAGTCTTCCCCCTTTTAGTACCCCTTTTTTACTCTCTACTTTTGTGCCCAGCAGTGGGACGATTATAGACTGGAGATGATGATGATGAAATGCCAGAAAGGATCATTCTACTTGAGCTCACTGGAAGGGTATCCGATTCGCACCCCTAGCTAAAATGTAATACCCTTTGTATCAGCTATTTCTCAGGCTGTCTAACCCTGGCACGCAGGAACACAACGATGCTACTGCCAAGCGGCAAGATTAGCGAGTGACAGAGGGGTAACGACCCAGCCAGACCTTGTACAAGGTTCTACTGTGGTGCTAGTCTATCACTAGCAAAAAAATTGTGGTATAATGCGTCAAGCGTTGCACCCCTGACCTAGTTTTTTGTGGTGACCCTTGATTTTTTAAAACTTACTCACCTACGTCAATAATTATGATAGCAATTGAATTGAAATTCTACCTTAGGGCTGTACCTTAAAACTTTAGAAAGATCAACGTTGAATCTACGCTTCAAAAACCTCTTTACTTTTTGCGCAGTGAACGAAGATGATAATAATGTTTGTAGAGCCAAATCCGGGAAATATTTACCTGCATAGACGCGGCCGGTGATTGCCAATTGCTGGTATAAATTGTTATTTTTAATTTTAATTTGGTTGCTTTTATTAATTTTGAAATCAATGTCTACCAGTAACGAAGTATAAAAAAAACTATTCGGTGTACCTAATGTCGCAGTTGCAAAATGTTAACGCATTCCATACATGGACAACAGACGCGGTTCATTTGTTTATTGCAGAACCAATAACTGCACAAATTGGTGTAGAAAGACATTACAAAACAATCATCATCATAGTTTTATCACCTCAGGCGACGCCGGCGCAAGTTTCATAGACTATTTTGAACTATTATCCGAATTAAGTACATTGAAACAGCACGCCAAACCGATTTAAATCAGTTAAATGGATCCTAAAAGAGATATTAGACGAGGAAAAAGCGCATATTTATCAAAGTCTTGCTGATCTGATCTGATCTGATCCTTCCGACCGATTTTGGCCATGGCGATCAGTTCGAATCCTAGTCTTGTTAGGCTTATCTTCTTCTTCTTCTTCTGATTGTGGTCAAACGTAAGCCCTTTACTTCATAAAAAAATATTTTCTAAAGCTTGCTAAAAAACGTCCATTTTAAAAAGGTCGACTAGTAAGACCAGTAATTAAAATTGCTTTGTGCGAAAGCCAATCCGCCAAACAATTGCAGGGTTCATTTCGATGTCACAGTGTAACTTTTTTGAGGTAGTGGTTTTGCATTGGTAACTACCGTTTATCAATGTCCCACTTTTTGAACTTGACCTGGTTGTAGGTGTATTCGGCGCTCGTTGCCCAGTTTATCGTCGACAACCTGCAATGTTGGTGGTGTTAGAACCGCCGTAACGTAGAACACTAGCTTTTGCCGTGTAATTACACCCTATTTAAGTACGCTTCTTTTGAGGCAAAGCAGAGTGAAGTCATGAAGAATCATAATCACAATACTAGGGGAGTGGTGAGCTGGGAATTTTCGAGATGTGATTTATCGATTCTTCTTCATATTTCTTTCTGACCAATTAGCAAAGGCCACAGGAATGAATACTTTATATCCGTTATACTAATGAGCTCCAGCCTCCGGTATTATTATGGATTACGAGTACTTGTGTGAATAAAAATGTACGTGTGACTTATTCGTCAATAAATATTTTTTCAGATTCAACGCGGTGGTCCACAACTCCGCTCCTTCCATCCACCCTGAGCCCTACCATCATCATTATTGAGTGAAGAGTATCTGCGTTGATTATTACACGAACAAACCTGTAAATAAATAATTTATTAAAGTTTTGTAAGCTAAAACCGTTTTTACATTACATTATGTTTCCCTGACATTTTAAAAAGTTTCTGAAGTTAAAAAAGTGCAGCAGGTGAAAAGTATGTAACTTATACTTATCCCCATCATAACGTTACTCTAGTAAATATAATTTTCAGAATTTCCTTTTATGAAAACCTTGTCCTAACAATTATGAACATAACATAACAAAAAAAGTAACCTAATCGTTAGAGCTGTTATGTGTACCTACTGCTGTGCTGATGCTATACTTAGTTTAGTTTTATCTATACATATAAAATTCAAAGTCCTGACTGACTGACTGACTGACTGACTTAACTATATATCAACGCACAGCCCAAACCACTGGACTTAGAGACTTGAAATTTTGCACATAGATACCTTATACAGTGTAGGCATCCACTAAGGAAGGATTTTTGGAAATTCCCACGGGATAAGGAAAAAACAGGTATCATATATTCGACTCCGAGTGACGCTATCTCAGTAACTATAATAACTCATCATCATCATCATCAGCCTATATTAGTCCACTGCTGGACATAGGCCTCCCCTAATGAGAGTCATAGCGCCCTGTCTTCAGCTTGACGCATCCAGCATCTGCCTGCAGCCTTTCGCAGATCGTCATCCCACCTGGCCGGAGGGCGTCCTACACGACGTTTGTCGGCTCGCGGTCTCCACTCAAGAACACGTATAATAACTAGACTCTTCAAATTTGATACAAAAGTAGGTGATTACAAAACAAAGAAACTAATTTCAGGATTTTTGGAAATTCCCATGGGATAAGGAAAAAAACGGGATTTATATATTCAGTTTAACGAAATCCTATGAACTATAATTACTAGACTCTTCAAATTTGGCATAGAAGTAGGTGATTATAATAGTAAAATAATGTTTTAATGATTTTTGGGAATTCCCACGGGATAAGGAAAAAAACGGGATTTTACGTTTTACCGGTCGTATAAAACTGAAATTTGGCCTTCAAGTTCCCCTGGGGAGTTTAGGGGAGCACTAAAAAAAGGATTTCCCGAAATTCCCACGGGAACGGGATAAATGGGACTTTTCGTTTTACTGGTTGCAGAAAGCTGAAATTCGGCATGTAGGTTGCTTCGGGAGTGCAGAGGAGCATTAAGAGAGTACTTTCCAAAATTCCCACGGGAACGGGAAAAATATTTGTTTACAAAGAAATACTGCGGTAGGCATAATATGGCTAGAAACTTGAAATTTGGCACACATATACCTTGAGTATCCTAGAGGTGCACTAAGAAGGTATTTTTCGAAATTCCCACGGGGAAAAACGGGACTTTTCGTTTTACTGGTTGCAGAAAGCTGAAATTCGGCATGTAAGTTGCTTCGGAAGTGCAGAGGAGCATTAAGAGAGTACTTTCCAAAATTCCCACGGGAACGGGAAAAATATTTGTTTACAAAGAAATACTGCGGTAGGCATAATATGGCTAGAAACTTGAAATTTGGCACACATATACCTTGAGTATCCTAGAGGTGCACTAAAAAGGTATTTTTCGAAATTCCCACGGGATAGGGAAGAACGGGATTTTTCGTTTTACTGGTCGTAGAAAGATGAAATTTAGCATTTAGCTTCCTTAGGGAGTGTAAGGGAGCATTAACAAAGGATTTCCTAACATTTTTACGGGAACGGGAAAAACCGGGATTTTACGTTTTACCTACTGGACATAAAAAGTTGAAATTTGTCACGTAGTTTTATTCGGGAGTGTAGGGGAACATTAAAACGGGAAAAACAGGATTTTACGTTTCCACACGAAACAGCGGAAGAAAGAGACTTAACATTTATAACGTGTGTTTCTTTAAAGACTTTAAGTGTACTCCGAAAGCACTACCCAAAATTTTCACGGGAACGGGAAAAAACTTATTTTTTCGTTTTACATCTTAGCGCGTACGAAGTCGCGGGCAAAAACTATATGGGGTAGGTATATTTTAGGACAGCCCTATAGGTTAGGTTAGGTTTGTTTTATAAAAATCCTGCAATATTTACAGTTTCAGAAAAATTAAGGCAGCGGGGCAATGCGGGGGCTTGCTTGCATGCTTGCTTGAGTCCTTGCTTTGCATGCTTGATTGCATACTTGCTTTCATGCATGCTTGCATGCTTGCTTGCATGCATGCATGCTTGCGTGCTTACTTGCATGCATGCTTGGTTGTACGCTTGCTTGCATGCTTGCTTGCCTGCTTGCATGCCTGCTTGCATGCCTGCTTGCATGCCTGCTTGCATGCCTGCTTGCATGCCTGCTTGCATACTTACATGCTTGCAGGTTTGGGTGCTCGCTTGCTTGATTGCTAGCTTCTTTGAAATGCTCATGATTCACGCGTGCGAAGCCGCGGGCAAAAGCTAGTTTGTATACATATTTTTTTCATAATAACTCGAAAAGTAGTTCATAAATAGCAGTCTCTGTTATAAATGAGTCAATAAAAAATTACTCTTACAAATAATTCCTCGAACAAAGTAACCACACGAAACTATTGAAAGTATAATCCTTAGTTTAGGCTTCGTAATATTTGAAAAAAAAAACATATTGAAAGATTCAATGCTTAGGACAAAATTGGACCTAAGTACACTTCATTTATGTAATACTATATTTGTGATATTAGCATGTGTTTAGTATTATTTCCATCAATCTAAGATCTTTTGGCAACTTCTGAGAATTTTATGTAATAATCGCGATTCTTTAATCATAAAAGTGTTCACACATTTAATGCGATAGTATGGCAAAAACGACACCATGCAACATATACACATATTAACTTAAGTAGGTACTTTCACATTTATGTAACTTGAATTTTTGATCAATTAATTAATTGCTGAACAGGGTACATAACGTGATCTCTTACTTTAAGTAAAAAAAACATAGAATGAACCAGTTGCTTCCCTACTCGCGCAGATGATAAAAGCCCATCGAGGGAATGGGCGAAAATCATAGGAATCATGTTATAGGTGATGGAGCTAGCCACCCATCACTATTTTGATTCCATTTTTCACCTATACGCCCACAATCTTGCTAAATTTGGCATGTAGGCCTGTTACCTTAGGCTCTGTCTACCCCGTCAGGGATAAAAACGTGATTTGTGTATGTATGTATTAGTTTATGTCAACACCTGTAAAACCATTATGTGGTATATAGTATTAAGTATTGAGCAAGATAATATTAATATACCTACAGGAAAACAAAAAACACGATGAAAACGTAATTGTACTGAAACAATCATTTTTTAAACAGTCGTTTATATTTATTAAATCTCTTAACTAGTATTTAGTTTAGTAAAAGAATTGTTACAAGTGTAGGTGCATGCAACAAGATTCGCTCCAGATAGGCACTTATTAATTTACTAGCGTTATCTTTTACTTTTAATTTCTCTTTTTCTTTTTAATGCAAGAAATCGACACATTTTAAAAACTCCTTGACTGAAAGCATTAAATAAATTTGAATAAAATAAATATTTTACGATTCTATTAGATACGTACCTTGTCATTTTACGTTTTAGGTATTGTGATCAAAAAGGCTAAAAAAAGGTATAAAACTACCACGTCAATCTATCTAAGATGAAAATGCGAATGACAAAAAGCAAGGGAAATAACTTAACTGTATACGGCAGGTACATTTACGTTACCATTTAATTTATTTTATACATCATCCACAGTCTATACAGTACGGTATACTCACAACCTTACCCAATTGAACCTCTCCAGATTGAATTAAGCAATTGAGCTTAATTTTACTAAACACTGTGTACCTACGCGCTACCTTAAGCGATGCTTATCATAAAAATTGATATGGGACTTAAAACGTAAACAAACAATGAACTAGCGGTGCCTATCTACGTAATAAAAGATGAATTATGTTGAGAATTTGTGTGTTGAAGGCAATTACATGCAGTTATAATTAAGCCGTGCTATGACCCTCTTCGCCACATTTTTCAAGTCTCGCGTAATTTCATCACGTAACGTCATAAATTTTACAATATCACAACTATTACACATTTACTCAGAAATTTATAACGTTTCAAAAGTATTCCACAACACAACATTGAGTACCTAAGTTTTGAATAGTTTTTAGGGCACAAGTATGCAAGAAATCTGGGATAACATACCTACTTATTATTTTGGTAGCACGGCATGCCTGCGTACAACCAGAAGAATTAACGCTGTGAAGCTTGGGTTACGTATAGGCTTATTTAGCGGAACAAAGTCGCAGGACATAGCTTTATCTAGTATACCAGCAACAAAACGTATGGAATCACCGTTGTGGGCGCAGCGGGCTTGATACAACCCTAATCGAGGAATGCTATGTATCGGACATGCAAAACCAAAGTCAGACTCGTACTTAGCCAATTTTTGGGTGGCTGTAATGCTGGGACCACGACCCGGGATCCTGACAGCTGGGTTCTCGTCTAAGCAGCTACGTAGTCTATGCAAGCTAAATAGGCAAAAATGTATGGTGCTAAGGCTAAAAAGACGTCGACTGAGCTATTCAATACTTTGCTGATAGGTATAGCAACCCGAGGAGCGAGCGCTCTGCTGTCATATACATAGAGTGGTTAAAACAATACGAGATCATGGACCTACGTCAGTTTTTTATGTAATTTCTTATACGTTAGCGAAACTTATACTGCACTTAGTGTTTTCCTTTCTAGGTTTAATCATGAATATATTACAAATTGGTCCTAAATAGAATGTTTCACTTTTGGCAGATGTTATGTCGTTAGGTTAGGTTAATTTTGTAATTTTCCTCAAATACAGGCGGTAAACTATTATACATTTATGCTAATAGATTATGAATTACAACATCCCCTATAGCTTAAAAATGAACCTAACATAGTGTGACAAACTTCATCGAACACCTTAAAGAAAAAACAAAACAATAACTATTTGGATTATTACATTAACACCTGTTATTGCAAAAAAACTCGTCGTTTCTTTTGGACAACAAAGTAATTACCTGTTTTAAACAAACAATAAAAGAGTTTCAATTAGTTCCATTAACGTTATTACATGCTACTTGGATTGGCGAGAAAGTGCCATGGTTAGAGACGAGAGGAAGATGAGGACAGACCTGGTTAGTTACCGATTAATTAAAAATTCGGCCAAGTGGAAGCCGAACGGTCCACCTAAAATGCTTCAAAAGATTCCCTGTGCCAGAGGGAGAGATGAATGAATGAATAAAGCAATGGCAGAGCTCCTTTCCGATCGTTCGGGAACGGAACGCTAAAAAACTAGGCCAGATGTAGATACAAAGGTTGTATAAAGCTTACCTATTACTAGAACGTACAAAAATAGCACACGACAGTTTAATTAATTCTGGTTCTGTCTTTAAATACTACACTCTAAATTTACAAAAGTAATACTCCTGTAAAGTTGGAACCAAACAAAACTTAGTTACGACACGTGTTAACAAAATAACACCCACGTCTTTCTATGTCACGAGCATAAAAGACAATAGGTATAAATAAAACTATTGTCATTAGATAACATTTTGAATATTTTAATACAAATAGGCCTGATAACTCACGCATTGATTTATCGACAAATACTCCTACATACAATACAACCCATTGCAAACAAATCGGACCTATGGTTTTTCAGATTTTTAGGCCTTAAAGCATAGAAAGTACCTAAGCTTTTATGCAGATAAAATACCAAAACCATGGGTGCCCGTTTGTTTTACAAGGGGGTGTATATCCTATCTGTCGTGCATTGCGCTGTGATCCGTGAGGTAACTCCATTATTAGTATCTTAGATAGATTCGATAATAGCGGACAATTATCCGATAAACATATTAATAGTTACCTAAGTAATCCAGTGTATTGTATTTATTACGTCTAAGTGTCCCGGTAGTTTTCCATTTAAGTAAAATTATAATTTTAATTCAATTCCTATGCTTCTCTAATTAAGAAACACAAATCAAACATAATACCAAATCACACGTCGATGCCGTTCGAACTATACCAGCTAAGTAAACCAGAGACAAACAACAAATGATCGCCAGCTTTTCTCAGACCTCAATGACCTACAATAACAAGGCGTTATCTTGGGCGTATTCACATTAAGTAACGATCATACGGTTGATAGTGTATGTATAGCGAGAGCATAAGACAAAGCGCGACGACCTTGCGTCTTGGGACTCAGCTGAGTGCTCTCGGACTCGCGCCCCACCGGCCATACCACTTCTTATAAAAACCACTGCTGCTTATCAAATGTATGTCAGTCACGCACAACTATCCAAAAAAAATGTTCACCAAAGTAAGTTACCAAGTCTTTGGCTAAGTAGGGTTGAACCGCTCAAGTCACTAATACTTGCGGTAAACGAGTTAGCTCTTGTTTTGCTTGAATTTGTGTTGTAAATTGAATTTAATGATACCTATTTTAGATAAACCGGTAATAACCCCTAACTGAACTATTAATTTGAACATATCTTGATTTTGCTTTTGAAAGGCGTTGAAGTGTAAAATACCATGGCCCCTGTAATCTAGACCAATTCAACAGATACGAATGCAAAATTTTAATCCTATTCTAAATTGTTACTATGTCCATTTTCCAGGTCTTAGCTTTCGGCGCGATGGTGGCAGCGGCCCAGGCGGGTCTACTCGGCCACGGACACGGATACTCCGTCTCCTCTCAGCACAACGTGGTGCATCACGACACTCCCTACGCTCACGAAGCCCATTACGCACCCATCGCTCAAGAATCCCATTACGGCCATGATGCTCACTACGCCGCTCCCCTATCCCACGATGTCCACTATGGATCCATCGCCCATGATGGCCACTACGCCACCCCTCTGGTTCACTCTGCTCCCCTGATCCATGCCGCTCCCATTGCTCACTCTGCCCCTATTGCTCACCTCGGTTACGGTTCTCATCATGACGGACATGACGAATACGTAAGACTTGAAATACTACTTCTATGTTCTGTATACTAGTTTCAAAATTCTGCAGTTTCAACATTTCTAGGAGTTATATAGTATTTATCCAATTTCTTTTTTACCAGGCCCACCCCAAATACCACTACTCTTACTCTGTGGAGGACCCCCACACCGGTGACCACAAGTCCCAGCACGAGAGCCGAGATGGTGATGTCGTGAAAGGAGAGTACTCTCTGCTGCAGCCCGATGGCTCTTTCCGCAAGGTCTCCTACACCGCTGACGACCACAGTGGGTAAGGAAACAACCCTGGCCACTCATATTCCATTTTAGAGAACAATGTGTATTTTGACCTCTTGATTCGTAATCTTTTTCTCAACCTTTGTTTGTGTAATAGCACGCATTCAATACCTCGGTATTATTGTCATTAACTATTTGACCAACAAGGACATTGTCTTTTGACAACAACGTGCATTGTTGAAGCTAATGCGTTCTTATGTTTCTCGTTCTTAAACTTTGCGCGGTCATTAAAATCTACGCAACGAGCAGCAAGAGTTGATGACATTGCAACTTTCCCCCAATTGCGTAAATCTGGCGAATTAACGAGTAGCTGGTCGTATTTGACATTGCTTTCTCAGGAAGCTTTGCCGATACGTAATACGGTCGTAACTTTAGCATGTGTTTACATTTTATCATATGGTGGTCAAACTGGTATCGCTCGCGTTCCGGTGTCGGCCGTATGAGTAATGACCTCCCGCGACCCCTGCGCCGCGGGTCTGTCCGCGTGTGCCAGAACAGGTGCCATAACATCAAACTCGTTCTCAAACGGGTTTAAACGAGAACAATTGGGCGTTTAAGGTGTTAATTTTATGTTTTGATTGCAGTTTCAACGCGGTCGTGCACAACTCCGGCCCCAGCCACCACGTGTATTCCTCCCAGCACCACCATTATTAGATCTCTTATTTATAAATAAGCCTATATGATGCTCGTCTATTGTACCTCGTTTATTTATTAGTATTTGATGTACTATTGTTATTGCAATGAAGTCATTAAAGATACGTAAATTAAAATATTATTTTTGGTTTTATTCTACTATGAATACTTACTGTTCAAATATTTATAATTTCGAACATTTGCGAATATCGGACCACGGTAGAATTTGGCCATTTAAGTTTTCAAGCCTATATTCTATAATACTGCGTTAGTGAATTCATATAGTGATCACTTTGGTGGTTTCCATAAAACTGGTGCACGTTTCGAACACCATCCTATATTGACCCCATCGCAAATCGAACAGTTTAACCTTCTTTGTAGTTCAGTCTCTACTTCAAAACTCGGATCTAGTTGGAACAATCGATAGTAACGATTATTAAAGAAATGAGGACAGTTACTTGAGCTTTAATATCAATTGCACAGGCTAACATAAATAGATTATAATCACGACATGAAATATGCAGTTCTGTTAAAATTTGTTACGAAAGTTTTATTAAAATTCAGTTCGCTGTCATAGGCGTTTCAAAGACGTTGCCTCAGCACAGCGATCTAGTCATAAAATCCATCACTCGCTACAAAGTAACATCGATTCAATCAATCACGACTCACTACTATCCCCCAACAAACAGATCACAGTTGAGTAAATTATTCGATACTTATCGGTATTTACTTGACACAAAAACAATTTCCTCACAAACGTATTCCAAGTACCTTATGGAGTTTAATAACATAGTTCAACTTAGATGGGTACAGTCAGCATCAGAATTTATTTAATGCTCTTATTACCTTGGCAATAGAGTTCTTGGTAGACCATTGGATTTCGCTTTAATTGACATAATGACACGTCTGCCAAATAAATGTTAGAAAAAGAAAGAAAAATAATTTCTCCAACGGATGCATGTGTGCCTCCACCTTTTTCTCAGTTTTAACGACAAAACATACCAACCTTCAAAAAATAATTTTCAAAGCTATTATAATATTTTTTATATAATTTTTGAGAAAAATACCTGAGACATACTAATAGGCAGACATACAGGACGACCCTAATATAGTTTATTTTTTTCCACGTTGGCTACGTATGTTAAAAATTACCTATTAAAGTTTTTTATTTTGGCGTTTTTGTTCTATCTTTGTAATGGCTACTGTCTGGTAATAGAGTATACCTGCGGATCGATTCCGATTCTACTGCGTGATAGTGAGCAACTTCTACAAAACCAACTGTAGTGTACGTTCAACTTACCATGTTTTATCCGAGTTCTTTCATAACCGACAATCGTAGTCATTACGGTATTGCCTGCGTTTATTAATCTCCGTTTTGAACCAAATCAATATGGCTAAACTCAGCTATTTACTGCTAACAACTGAGTGTAGCGGAAATTAGCATAAATAATTTTATTATTATTGTAGTGATCGTTAAAGTAAACAGGTTAACTAGTACCCTTTAATTTTTAGAGTAAATTTAGTAAGATTGCAGAACCTATAACGGAATAAAAACCTATAATGCTTGTAATACCAAATTTCAAAAGGTAAATTCATGTTTATAGGCGATTCGGCGAGCAACCCATCACTATTGTGTTTCCCTTTCCCACCTATACGCCCACAATCATGCAGAACGTGGCTTTAAGGTCTTGTTGCCTTGGGCTCTGTCTGCCCCGTGGGGCATGAAGACGTGATTTATGTATGTATACTTTATTCCAAGACGTAAGGCCTCTAAACAGAAATAAAGAAAAAAGTCAGGAAGTCATCGATCCACAAAAACTAACTTTGTATTTCATAGAAATCATTTCAGTGCCATTTGGTAGGTTATATGCGGCTTGCAACCCATCACTACTTTGATTCCCCTTTCCACCTAGATAACCCCACAATCGTGCTAACGGGGTCTTTAGTAAGTGAGAAAGAAAGAAAGACGTGATTTATGTTTGTTTGTATTTAATAGAAACTGCAAACGAGCTAACGAGCCACTTGTCAGTGTGTAATCACCTACACCGCAACGCAGTGCCAAAGGGATTGCAAAGCATTGCTAACAAAGAGGCCAAAGTAGACATAGGTACGCAGCGTGAAGAAATACCTAAACAACTGGCAACAATGTATGTAAGCTTAATTTAAATCTAAAAACCTGTCAAGTGCGTCAGCTTTCACTTCAAAGGTTCCGTACTTAATTTTACATTAAGTTCACTAACTGCGATTATTTTCACTTGCGCGAATTCAATGTGCTTTAATGTTTACCATAATGATCATTTGTCGTAACTCTTTTTTTTCTGAAACTGTTATTTCGGGAGATTTGAAATGGATATCCTCTAGAACTCTATAAGTTAGATTAGGTTAGTTTTTTAACAATCCTGAACAATCAATCAACAGTTTAAAAGAAAAAAAAAGTTATGACAAACCATTATTAAATTTCTAAACGACACTGAAAATTAGAACACAGAAAAATCCGAAAAGTAAAGCTATGGCCGGGACGACGACGACGAGGTTAAACGATTATTATGGCAAACGATAGGGGAACCCATTAACTAAATGTATGAAAGCCCCAAACGTCGCTGCGCCAAAGTCAGACTGAAAGACGAAATTAACTTTACACTTCAAAAGTCCAATACTACTGCTCTCAAATTGTGTCTTGTTGTCTAAAACTGAGTTTTAAAAGTTTTTCTGATATTATATTATTTTTGTGACATTATTTTGAGAAGTGCCTACGAAACTCTAAAAACTAGACTCTAGTTACTAGTGTCCGGAACATTTAGTAATAATCCGAGTCCAGGCAATAACTGTAACGCCCATGCCTGATAGATACCCTATCTCAACTCCAAGCAATTACTAGATCATTTCTTAATACGCGGAGTCTTTTACGACACCTTAATTAATATTTAATATTAACCAGCAACTAGTTTGTGAAACAAAATCTGAATAATTCGTAACATTTACCTTTTCCCCCTTTTCATTTAGCCTGCCTGTGATCAACTTATAGCAATTTGAAGCATGACTTCAGTAAACAAGTATTTAATGATCTGTTGGTACCCATAAATCGTCGTTAAGCAGCGTGCCTCTTTAATGCAACGTTTATATTTTAAATGTAATGTTTATTCATGTTATTTCGTTACATTTAAACGCTCTGTTTACTGGGGGCACGTGAATTCAATTCTAAAGCAGATACGAGTACAATTGGTAGGTTTATCAAAAAACAGCACAATATAAAAATACTATGTAGACAATGTAGACATATAGAAGCTGTTAACGATCAGATAATAATTAATGTTAACCTTTTACGAGCAGCAAATTTAATACGCGATTGTTTCCCACGACTTGATTGCACCTAAACTATAGCGTAGTATGTTCTTAACTACGAGTATAATCTAGATAAGTGACTTTGAACTTGATTATGGGTTTTTTATAAATGAAGCTGTTAGTTGTGTTGCTACGAAAACTTATACGTTAAACACGTGTCAGTCAAACTTAAGTCCACAAGACATACACTTGGGTCATATGTATATATTTTAAATTTATTACATTGGCTAAAAATTTTATAATTTTTGTTAGTTTACAATTTTGACGGCACCTTTCCCGTGTCGCTTCACTTTCTTTTGATGAGGATGCCAATACAAGGCATTTTACAAAACCATTGCTTGTGAATAGTGAATATGTAGCTTAATCACATTCATAAAAAATCAGGAATCACATGTCTTAAGAAGTCAATCACATTTCAAACTAGCGCTTATTGAATTAAATCAATCCAGACAGAACGTTTATTCAAATCCTGGTATTAAGCTCGATTAAGTGTCAGAGCTGTCCACAAGCATAAATGAATCGATTTTGTCCATGTTACGGTTGAATAATTCGCGGGTGAGTAACCTCTGAACTCGAGTTGTGCCTTTCAATAATTTAACAAACATCCTTGAATATAACAAAGGGAGACCTTTCCGCGCATAAAATAGTTATCTAACTAATCCCGCTTCCGTGACCGTTTAGGCTCACGATCACATACACCGGACACAAGCATTAATATAAACAATAACATAAAAAAGCACCAGCTATCCTGCTCGAACTGCTAATGTGTAGGAGAGAAACAACACTAGCCACTAATTTAACCACGCGATGTTGTTCAGTAGCTGCCTTGCCAGTGCCGGACCTTTGCGGCATTGTAGGCGGAATGATTGTTCACCCATAGTTATTACGAAATCTGATTTAAAACAATTAAATAAGCTATGGCCGTCGATCGTGCCGCATTAAAGCTGGCCTTTCATTCGCTCTTAATATGCAGGAATTGTGCAAATGGTTCAATTCATTTTGCGTTAAATCAATCATTTTCGTATTCCAGCTAAACGACGCTACTGATCGTAAATTTGCCCTTAGCGACGTATCGTATAAATGACGTTTAATTTTAATAAACAATGAACTTTTTTATGGGCAATTAAAGCAAAACCAACGGCGTTCTCGTTGCAACAGCAAATTTATGATATCTCCTCCCTGATCACGTTACGAGCATCGGTTAGGAAATTAAATATCTACCTAATGCAGGCGCCGTATGCTTCGCCCGCCAACCGCGTGTGGTTAAAATTAAGACGCAGTTCATTCGATATAAGATTGTCGCAATCGCAATGTAATGCTATTATTAACTGTTTCAGAAATAGGGTCCAATGCCATGGTACCATACGTAGGTTAATTAAGTAGACTATTTCAGTATCGACGTAGAAAACGCTAGTCACTTGTCCCAAAATAGCAATAAACAGAATAAACTGATTAAAACAGTTAGCTTAAGGAAACTAAGACAAAAAAGAATGGAAACAATTAGGTACACTGACATACATCGGCTTTATTCATTAAGTCCCTAAACCAACCTTACGTAAATGCGGAAGGTCAGTTTTCTATATTTGGTTTAATAAGTCTATTAATATGCCTCAAATCTGATCAAGTTGCCCAATTCAGAGAAACGCAGCATGATGTCCGGTTAAAGAGATTATCCGACGCCAAAAATGATGATCGTACTACCAACTCGTTGGTGCCGACTTACAGTTTTGAAAAATAGACAATGCAATGTCTAGGCTAGATCGCAAATAACGAGCTTCAATTCGATTTTCATTTTTATCTTAAATAATATTAGGTCCAGTGCATCTTGAGCACTCTTGTGCGTGTTTACGAGTACTGCTCATCTCGAACTTCTGAACTTTTACGCATTTTCGGTAGCTTTTAGCCTTTACATGTAAGAAGGCAATATTAAATGCATATCGGTGTCACTTGACTTTGACCCAAATATTTACTTTTGTTTATAAAATAATGTAAGGTGAACAATTGAAAGTTCCAAACCATTCAATTGAAATTTGCATAGGTACGTGATTTTTTTTGGTATTATTTTATCAAGCAGGAAGGGCCTTCAGAACTTTAGGCCCGCGACTTTGACTGGGTTTCCGCAGATTAAAGCATTTATCCCAAAACACTTGGGAGATGCTTTCTTAGGGTACCGGGTCATGGGTCCAGCGTCTTGTTTAGATTCTCTGTGTTACTTTTACTGTGCCTATCGTCTTCGTGTCATCAGAAGTGTAATTCCGTTTGTCCCAAAAGTCCACTCTTAAGTGGTTCGAATCATAAAAAGTGGATGGCCAATAACAACATACATGAAGAAATCAATTTGATTAAAAAGGGCTTCTAAATTAAAACTGGTTCAATCATCGCCATTAGTCACACAACATCGGTACGGTAGACAATAATTGCTGGTGTTGTCGCTGGAGGGCGCCGGCGCAGCGGTGGGAGGGCGGTGAATTATCGAAGGTATGCGAACAGTGACCTCGCGGTGTCAAAGTTACGGAACTGGAGTGACCGCACTCCCCACTCCGTAGGACAACGGCTCCGTTTTGCTTTTCATATAAAAGTCACACTCCGGACCGATAATAGTATCAGTCACCTGCTCTGATTACTAGTGCAAAATGTTCACCAAAGTAAGTGGGGTATATTGTGAGAATGAAACATTAAATTCAAAATGAAATCCTTACGGATACCAGTGACAATAACAATGAAAACTTTAAAAAACGAGTCTGTCTGTGTAACATAAAAAAACATCGTTTGGGCAATTCAGTGTTCAAAATCTAAAGTTGATATTGAATTTGAACTAATACCATAGTAATAGAAGCAAGTTCCATTTTGCAAAATATTCCAAGAAGACAAAAAGCTAGTCTTCTTTAAAATGGGTAAAAAAACTTCTATAGATCTCAACTGACAAACTCCCCAACAATTCTTAGGTCGTCTTTCACCTTTTTCAACTTAAGATATGAGACAGAAGCAGTAATATAACAAACCCTTTTTTCTATCACCAGGTGGTCGCCCTTAGCGCCGTGTTGGCCGCCGCCAACGCCGGTCTGCTGCCTCTCCACCACGGCGCCGTGTCGTCGCAGAGCATCGTCCGTCACGACGCCCCCGTCCACTACGCCCCGGCGCACTACGCCGCCCCGGCTCACTACGCCCCGGCGCACTACGCCGCCCCGGCTCACTACGCCCCCGTCGTCCACGCCGCTCCCCTGGTCCACGCCGCTCCCGTCGTCCACGCCGCCCCCCTCGCTCTCGCTCATGGCCACGAATATGTACGTCCATTTTTATAATTGACTCTATGCTTCACAAAGACAAGGAAGCCTATGTTAATGCAATCTTTTGATCATTTTAAACACACAACTTAAAAAATCTTATGAAAAAGGTACTAATTTAAGACATAATAATTTTTATTCTGTTATTTATATATTATCTTATTATAGTTATGTATAATAATATAATAATGTACTTTAGTTGTTAATTTATTAATTTATTAAGTATTAATACTACTTTATTTGCGCATAATAATAACTGCTTGCCTTTTTGTTGTAACTTTTCCTTTCTGTGGCAGGTTAGCTGGAAGAGATCCCTTCTTAGGGATAAGTTCGCCTTTGTACTATTTTCTCTGTATTACTGTATTTTTATATTTTTTATGTGCAATAAAGAGTTTACATACATACATACATACATACATAAAGTGAATTATTTCCGATGAACAATATAGTAGAGTTCATACTCTACTAGGTACCGATATTGTTCAGTTTCAGTAGCTTCAGCAGCTATATGAACCTTCAAAAAACATTAATGTTACGCACATGTTTGTTAAAAATCCTGTGTTCTTCTTTACTGTTCTTAAATTAAACATTGGTATTTCCAGTCCCACCCCAAGTATGACTACGCCTACTCCGTGGCTGACCCTCACACTGGTGACCACAAGACCCAGCACGAGAGCCGCGACGGTGGCGCCGTGCACGGCAGCTACTCCCTGGTCGAGCCTGACGGTTCCGTTCGCAAAGTAGAGTACACCGCTGACGACCACCACGGGTAAGACATTATGTATTGTAAATTTCTCAGCATTATAGTATCTATACTCCTTTGTTTTTGATTCGAAACGATTCTCATTTGCTGTCAATACTATCCCAAACCTCTTCCGCGTTTGAAAAATCAACAATTGTCTTTTGTTTTTACTCGGACTGCGAACGCTGTTTCGTTTTTCAGTTCGTCGAGAGTCATTTGTTTTCAGTTTGCTTGCGTTTTTTTCCAAATTGTTAATTGTCACTTGTTTTGTTTTCAGTTTCAACGCTGTTGTCCACAAGACCCCCGGCCACCACCCCGCCCCCGTGGTGCACGCTCCCGTAGTCCACGCCGCCCCCCTGGCCCATTACGCCGTCGCCCCCCTCGCCCATGGCCATCATGGTCTCCACTACTAAACAACGACCTAGCTTTACTCTCGTGATGGATGACTGATGATTGTGATATTTATGTGTGCATAATGATGTGATGAAGAAATGTGATTTTATACTCAATTGTAAATAAATACTCAGCTGCTGAACAGTACGTTGTCGTATTAATCCGTTTAAAACCCTACTTCTAGACACACGGTAGCGTGTCAAGCCAAGATCAAGCTGATAATAATCATCAAAAATATTTAAATATATCACAACATTACTTATTTTTCTATTCTTACGTTTTTCTATTCTATCTCGAAATGCTCTACGCTTTCAAGTACACGAAATATTAAACCAGCTTTTAATAGGTTTGTTAGTACCTAATAAAAGTTCATTATGATTATGAAATTGAAGCTGAATATGAACCACGAATTTGAGCTTCTAGTGTAATTTTTCACATAAAAATTAACCCGAACGCGTTCACGTTAACGTTTCAGTAACTAAGGAAAAATTGGCAGCGCTACTTGCGGATCGAAACGGCAAAAACAGTCTTCGTAGTATTTGACATTTTAACGCAAACGCGGTGTAGACGTATTTGTTTACCAATATTCCACTAAGCATACTGTAGAAAATGTATTAAATGCAAGTATTACAGAATTTATACATTTGTTTAGCGCAGTCGAATGTGCTTAAACATTAAAAATAATTTATAAACATGGAATAGATATTCTTGTTCCTATTAAGACTTTATTTAGATATCAGCTTGTGTTTTTTTATCTGATCCCTATCAGATAGTCGAGTCTATGACGTTTTCCCCTGCAAACGAGCATGTAGCCCATCTGATGGAAAACAACCACCGCCGCCCATGGACGCTCATAACATAGAAGGGTTATGGGGGCGTTACCGCCCATTTACGAAAATAATCGTTTTTCGAAGATCTCTAAGTTGCTCCTAACTTTGTTTTTCCTGGCTTTTGTGAATATAGAGAGAATGCGTAGTATTTTCAGATACAGAACAGCTAAAATGAGTCTCAAATTGTATATTCATTTAATTATCTCGATGTATCTATTGAATAGACCGTCGCAAAGATACTGACAATACATCATCCAATGTCACTGTACCTACAGTATACTCGGCCTTAATTACATGTCTGCGTATTTCTACCAATTTGTCATTATTTCGGCATTCAACCAATCAAGTTAGGTGCTGCATTATGCGCAGTATTAATTAAACTTTGACCTTGAACGGTGAGCTGTGGCATTAGAATAATTTGTCTAGTTACATAGAAACATGCGTGGTTGCGTGCGGGCAAGGCGCGGGCTGACTTTGAAGTTTCGGTGAGATAATTACAGCACATTATATGGGAGCTTGCGAAATAACATATTGCTACTATGTATACGCGACCTAGAAAAACTTTATTACTATAGTGAGTAATTGTTAGTTTAGCTCATGTGGGTTTTGCGTTTATCAATGAGCGTGTGTAGGAATCTTTTCGATTTTTGTTTTGTTCTTGAAATTAACTGCGTAGACATTAGCGACTGTTTTACCTTCATAGTACTGCTATCTTTAGATACTATATTATGGGATTCTTTAAAATTTTAAAGGGTCTAGTTTCCTGGACTTGAAGGAAATTCTTAGAAAACTGAAATACACTAAACAAAAACACGAAAGAGAGAACTGCGGCCTCTAACGCTTTTACTAGAGTAATTATAATAAGCTGCTTATTTGTTTCAATATTTCGTCAATGTGTAATACAGACATTACATAAAGTTATGCTAGTTTTTAAATAGCAACCCTTTCCGAAAATCGGATTCGTCGATTCCAAGATATTATAAAATAGTTTTGATAAGCCTTTTGTCAATACCACTTGTCACGTCTCAACATTGAAGCCATTTTATAACGCCAATTTAAACGCAATCAGAGACTAACGACTTCCAATTTGCAAGCCTACAAACAAATCACAATATGAGTGTAAGTGGTAATGATACAAATTGCCACAATTGTCGGGATAGGTAGGCAAGCCGACAAAGGTTAGTTTGCGAAATGACGCTAGAGCCTTGTCTTTCCTGCCCTACATGAATTGTGCAGTGTTTACATACACTGAATACCGCGTATAAGTTGAGAAATTCAACTGAAATGACGTCCAATTATTTTATTGAAAGAAATCTCGTGACTTTTTGCGCTTAGTACTCATATTTAGACCCCCAGATATTTATCCTCAAAAGCCTTAAACAGAATTCCGATGCCCATATTTGGTGATAATCATACGGACGTTTCATAATAGAAAAGGTCTTATTTTGATCATAATTTGCCAAACAACATCAAACAAGAGTTGATATGCCATATTACCTATGCTTTTATTTCAATGAAAGTTAATTTACTCTCTGCAAGAGCTTAAACTGGCTGGATTGACTTTATATTTATTTACTGGGTTTATTGGAAAAGAAAAACAAATCATAATAAAAAATATTCGGCTTTACTTATAATATAATGCTTCATTCAAATCCCTACATTTCTATTTAAAGAACATATAGAAAAAAATATACATAGCTATGATAAGTTATCCTCCAAATATAATAATACCAGTTGGTAACTGAAAACAAAAGCGACGATAAAATTTTAGGAAGCGTTTTGACAAATCGTTGCTTTTTGTCGTCTAGTGCAGTGCATCGTTTTTGTCTTTTTCTCAATGCAAATTCAAATTTGGAGGCCATTGATAATTACCCTACTTGCAACAGGATTTCTAAATAATGTATTCAAATCAGACTAACGTTTTAGTGATCACGTTTTAGCAATAGTTTACATAGCTGGCTTCTTATGTTGTAGGTTGCTAATGGGGCTGGCTTTACCGTACAAATTTTAGTAACAAAACGACCGCAAATAAATCCTGTGACTATTCACACTACATTTAACAAGAAATTCAAACACAGTTTTCATGCACACCTCAACAGTGTTTAGACCAATCCCGTATGAATTCCCGTACACAATTCATCCCTATATATCTTTGGATAGTGGGCCTGAGAACAAAACTTGGCGTAGTGTTTGCAAAAGCGGAAAATTCCATTTTCTCAAATATTAAATCTAGCTATATCTATATAATAGTTCAATAGTAGACCTAAGATCTGATAAGTACTAGCCGTTGCTTTTGCACATTTTAATTCGCAGTTTACGTACGAGAGTAAGAGTATGTAGGTACTGAACAGAATTCTATTGATAGGAATAAGTACTCTAACTCTCGTTTATTCGCATTGCAGGAGATTTCAACTACTTCGGCGACCTTGGACTGAAGATACCATCGCGAGACGTAAGAATAGCTGGCTCTGACCGGCTGACCGACCAGTGAGCTATTTTCACTTTCTGGTTCATGCGTACCGCTGACCGCGAAAGTGAAATTTGATAGCGGAGTCCGCTTACATTTAGATATAATCCACTGTTTTGAGTGATAGCGAATAAAAATAGTGTATAAATAGGTGAAATTATATTTAAATAGGCAGGTAAATAAAAACATACTTTAATGTCACTCGATTCTTCTGTGAAATATTTACGCACATTGTTTAGTGATTTTTTTCGACTGTCCGGCGTTTATCCAATGCCATCTCACTATCAAACTGATGGTCTAGAAACACCATCCAATCAACTTAGTGACAGAATGACAACCATTCATCCCAATCAAAGGACATTCCAGTGCCTTTAGTCTGAGTTGCATATGAACATATTAAGGAGTCTCACATTCAAAGCCATTAGTCAAGAATACTAGGTATAGCCAATTGCAAGCATCTCTCGTGGAAGCGGATGACGGTGGAGGTACTCGTATGTCGTCGATGTCCCAGCTTGTTTGTCTTACCTACATACTTAACCGAGCCAGCACCGGTAAAACCAACGTAGGATGATTAATTTGGATTAATTTAGGTTAAGGTGCATTAGGGGAAGCCGTCGGGCCACCCCTAACCCGCGAAAATGTTTGTTTTACTTTAGAAATAGTCTTTGTTTTACCTTAGAATGTCCTAGTAATGTAACTTGGTTATGTATTTGAAATGTCTCGTCTGAACAGTACCAAATTTTATGAAGAAGTGCAGCTCGATGAATGAACTAAAAAAACCTTTTTTACAATAAAATATTGTAATAATGCAAGGCATATCTACGTGAAAGATATTAGACAGTCGTGCCGCAAGCTTCGTGCTCAAGCATTATTGGTCACCAGCTTAATGTATTTGTGTCATTGTTCGAGATTTGTGATCCGACATTATTTCTCATGCCTGAAATTCCGATCAGATGATAATAGCAGCGGCATTAGAGAGCAAAATCGAAACAACAACTCGTGCTCCTGTATTTAAACTGAAATTGAAACATTTTATAAACCGATTTATTATTAGGTTAAAAATTAAAATAAATTTGGACCCTTAGGTAGGGTCCCCATCACGCAGGCAGCATTCCCGCGTTGTATCGCAATTGCGAGTCTTTGTGCGAGAAAGCTGCCCGCGCGAGGGTCGTCTGTTGCCTCCCTCAGGCGTTTGCTGAGGTCTTTGTAGAGCCCACGTGCGCCCTTGCCCCACGGACCAAGTGGTTAGTTTATTAAAATTCGTTCTTATTCCTCGGCTACATCGTAAATGGAACTTTTTTGTAAGATTTAAGAATTCTATCTTCGTCCTAAAATTTAGGCCGGGTGATAGCTCAGTCAATCAGGACTTGCTTTTCCGTACTACTACCTTCTACTAAGATTGACTTAGATTATACTAAGATTTATTTAATATTTTACACAAAAGCCGAATAATTAATGACACGGATAAGTAACGTGAACACTTTTTACTGTTTTATAATAAGTGTTCATTTAATTACAATTGAGAATACTTAACGAGGATGCACTCAATGACGAAACAAAGGTGTCGAAATAACAAGGGCAGTCCACAAAATAGCCGACCGAGGACTAGGTGTTCGTTAGTTTGACAGGGATGGTCAACATTTTCATTTCTGCAGTCTAGTTGTTCAAATTTTTTTGAACACGCTCTTACGCGATTTACAATACGGTCACATCATTGTCTTTTGAGCTTGATTTTTTGAGTACCCAGGCAGCTTCTACGTATTTGATGGCAAATTTTTATTTCAGTGTGTATGTATACGTGTACCTACGTACCTATATCTGTTTTTTTTTTAATTTTAATCATTGTGATCTCAACTAAATTATGTATGGCATCACGGATCCTAGAGTACTTATGTCTTTGATTGTAGTGTTCTAATCGGATAATATGCCGTAATATTGTAAGTTTAAGCAGAAGTCGTTATTTACAAACACTCACAGGAGCTTATAGGCATTAGTTTTTTTTATATAATAAAACTCGGTTGTTTACCCCTGGAAGCAGATGCACTCTACCGAAACTGCGCTTCAGTCACAAGTAGCTGTTAAGTATATTATTACAAATAGATACCAGTATAAAAACCAACATACTCATCCACCGTGTTATTATACCGACACCTTTGAATCAAGACATCAGCGCGATGTGCCTTAAAGTAGGTCAACAAAATCATCTATTGTCCCATTTTGTTACCATTTCCACATAGAGTTAAAGTTTGTGAAGTGTTAAATTTAGTTGTAGTGTTACGGACCATCAAAATTTTTGGTGACTTTATGAAATAGTTAACAAAATCCTGTTTTATTTCAGGTAGTGGTGTTCAGTGCGGTAGTGGCTATATGCCATGCAGGCTACATAGGCCTTGACGCTACTTCGTCGCAAACTGTGGTTCGTCACGACGAACTCGACGGTCACATTGGTGTCGGTGCTCCCATCTATGAGCAAAACTACGAAACTGGAGATCACTACAACAGTTACTACGGACAGCAGGATGCTTATGACGAATATTCGACCGGTGGTCATTATGGAGGCTACCAACCTTTAGCCACGTATGCGGCAGGGTATAACAACTATGTAAGTGTAGTTTAAAACAAAGGGATTCGAATTTGATCTCTTAAACCTTGAACACTTAAACTTAACTACCAATCAAACTCGGACTAAAAAGAAAACATGCCTAATTAAATCTATAATTGTATCTGCAGACTTTTAAGATCTTATAACATTTAATTAAACTATTTTTAAATTACCACCACGTCCAAAAAAGCCATGAGATTAACTCTGAGTATTTAAGAAACTAGAGGTCTTGCGTTCTAATCTCGGTGGAGGCAGGCATTTGTGTGATGAACATCAACGTTTGTACCCGAGACATCGATGTTGTTTGTATCTGTGTAACTAGTTACCTATATACAAAATTCACAGAACAGCTTTTCTTACTTTGGGTATCCTATTTGTCCCATGATATGTATTTTAAGCCAACAATGAGAATGCTGATAACACCGGCTACAAAATTTAGGTCGATTAGTATTTAAGGTCAGTGTTAGCAGATAAATAGTTCTTTATATCAATCAACGTCATTGCGCACATCCTGGAAACATCTATTTTTCCTTGAATTTATCAAATCACTTGTGAATAAGTATAACTTTGTTAATGGCGTGGAGGATACAGCTAATGTGGTTGCATTTAGCTGATTATCTATAATAGCTCTCTGCTACGCGTACATAGTACTCAATAGCCACGTCATGATAACGAGAGGCGACCGTGGAACAGAATACTCCAATGCTAAATTAAAGGAATTTTATATCTTTTATTTCGTGTCGCAAGCAATTGCAGTGCGTAGACAGGCCCTGGGTGGCGTCAGTCGGACCTCTCTTTTATTTCACCTTCTCGGTTGGGCATTGACCTGAAAACTAAGTGTAACAATTATTATTATAATCCAGGTAGTAAGGTTTGTTTGGCGCATGCCGGCTGCATTGAGCAACGCCGCGCCAACACGACAATACAATGGCGCATGACAAAACAAAACAAAACTAATCATAGTCGCCTATTCCGCTTGTGTGCATACAAATAATAACAATGGCGGAGTCTACACCTGTTTTTCTTGGCCACTTTACAGAATTATGTTTGTTATTTAGTTTAACGTACGCGAAGCTCAAGTATGTTTGCTATTGTACAGCTTACATGAATCGTATGACAACTACGCATCCTATATATTCGGTTCAATTACGCATAAAACGTTTGCTTGAATTTGGATTAAAGTTTGCTTGTATCTGCAATAACATAATATTTGGTTTGAACATATAATAATAAAATCGAAAATGGGTTTCACTGCATGAATGTAATCGGATTCTACATAGATGATGTTGCGGTCAACAACCTGGCTGTTTAATATTTTCAGGGCACTTTACATCACTAAATGATGACATAGATACTTCATCCCCTCTGTACGGACCTTTAATTTTCCAGGCTCCTCCAAAATACCACTTTACGTACTCGGTGTCCGACCCGCACACCGGCGACCACAAGTCGCAGTTCGAGGCTCGCGACGGCGACGTCGTCAAAGGCATGTACTCGCTGGTGGAGCCTGACGGCAACGTTCGGACCGTCCACTACACTGCCGATGACCATAACGGGTAACACTTCTTTCTAATAGATAAGATAAGATAAGATAATTTATTCATAAAACGTTTTACAAAATTATAACTAAGAACAAAATACAGCGTGTAAATTTCATACGGTCTTAAATTTGGGTAACGGTTACTGCCGGTCCTGATGACACATAGACCTTGTTTTCATTAACTATGGCTTAATTTTTTTCTGTACAAAATAATAGAACATTCATTTGTTTTCCTGACGCGCACTAATTTGGATCGTAAACATTGCTGCTCGACCCTACCTTAAAAAAATAATTGCTCTGTATTAATTAAGCTATTAAATAAAATACCTACCTCGTATGACCTGTACAGCCGGTAAACATGTCTGGGTAAAATATACGCCGGTATGAAATTTACACGCTCCTGTATACACCTAGCCGTTTTCGACTACAGAAACTGGACTTTATTACTACAAAATCAAGAGCTTGGATGTTTCGCCCTTAAGTGGCTCCCGATGTTTGCATTGAATGTTCTACTGCAACCAACGCACTCCAGGCACCATTAACATAAATATAGTATTCGTTTGAGGGCGATCTTTCCTTAAGTACGTCACGTTCAAAGTTTAGTTGTCGCCTTATTTTGTCTTCAAACGCATACACTTTTTCCTGCACGTTCTTTCTCTGCTCAGTTCGCTTTTCAGCGACTTTTAACTAACTACCTACATGTCTCACAAAAGGATAAAGAATAGGACTTTTGGCGTTTGCTTACCTTCTTTGACGGACGTTTTACTAACACAGCTATGGCCGCTATTTCACCAACGCGACAATTGTCGCTGACTATCGTCAATTTTGTTTACATTACAAACTCGACAATAATCTACGCCGCTTGGCTTCATATTGACTACGGATTACATTTACAATTGCAACTAGTCAACGTCAGTTGTCGAGTTATTGTAATAGTGCCAAACGTCTCCTACAAATAGAATACCTATCTCAATATCTACTTCCTAAATAATAGTTATTGCGTAATTCCTCTCAAACCCCATTCGTTTTTTTTTAACAAATACCTATCACTGATCTACAGTCAACACAGAATACGGGATGTAACGAAATCGTAACTTGCAGAGCGAATTGATAACGTAAAGCAGGACAGCTTTACTATAACTTATGACTGATATAAATCCTAAATCGTATCGTGCACTCGCAAAGTGCAAAACTATGTCAGTGTTGCTAATGCTAGACGGGGGTACCTCACAAGTGCGCGGCTAAGCTCGGCACCCTTAGGTAACTCTAATTAGTGTACACTCTTATCTAAATCCAGACTTCTGAATCATTGCGTATGCTCGTAAATCATGTCACGGTATATTTAGATTATAAGTAGGCCTGATTCCGGCCCTTGAGCCTGTTAGAGCTTAAGCTTTATGTAATGCTCGTTATTACTCAACAATATTCATAGAGAAAAGTTCTTGAACCACTTTCGCTTAGTACTCGGGCAAGTTGGTAAGAAACCCATGAAATGGGTGCATTTATTAGTCCTGAATCACAAGCCCATGAGCAATAACGCAATGTTCTACGCGTTAAATTGGTGTAATGGAATGAATGTAACCCAGTTATGGGCATGAATCGGACCGTTGATGCTTGGGCTTGGCCTTGTTACTTGTGTCAGTTTGGGCTGTCGAAGAACGCTTGACCGATTCGCTTCGCCTTACTAGGTTACTTACATAACAACAAAGACACCCAAACAGACCAATTCTCCAATTGCTGTTTACGCGCTTGACCTTGTCAATACTTTAACGATGTGATTATAGAAACATAAAAATATCGACTTTTAACGGACGTTTTGCGCGAATTTCTGATTTTAATTTTAATGCGTACCTTTAATTTACAGTCGATAAACCGTGTTTCACGTAATTTTTAATTGCATTCGATATTGATCTAATTGCAGTTTTACGGGTTTATTATTGTTAATTATTGGCGTAAACGTTTTCATTTTGTCCGTGAGTAAACCCAGCTAAATAAAATTAAAGTTGCTAGAAGATATTAGAGTTGAAATTTCGATTAGCAACAACCTTTTCAGTTGTCATTTGTCGTCAATACTGGCTGTTGCCCACGTAAAATTTGTTAATCGCTATCCCGCGGAAACTATGTAGTTTTCCGGTATAAACAGCAGCCTACGTTTTAATCGATGAGGCTAGCAACCCATCACTATTTTTGATTCCCCTTTCCACCTAAACGCCCACAATCATGCTAAACGTGGCCTTTAGGTCTTGTTACCTTAGGTCCTGTCTACCCCGTAAGGGATAAAGACGTGATTTGTGTGTGTGTGTGTACGTTTTAATCAAGGGTACCAGCTAGCTAAATCCGTTCCAAATTTCATCCATATCCTTCGTTTCAGCGTGAAGAAGGAACAAACACACACTCACACACTCACTCATTTGCGAACAATAAAAAGCCAGCCATTAGCTCGGTGTCTCAATTCACAAACATGATGACGGTCGACGTAGTACTCCACGCATTGTCACGAATTTTCACATCACAGCAGCATTCTCACACGTATGGACAATATAAATGGGACCAGTTGGGTAATATTTAAGCCTTAATTTGCATTTGTACCATAAATAAAAACGTTGCTATAAAGAAGCAAAGTACTTTTATTAAAGATAAAATTTTAATTCATTCATCATTTAGCTATATAAGATCCTGGCGCCCGTGACTTTGCAACCCGTTGAAAACTTAATAATACGTTAGTAATTTAGGTTATTTATACTCTAGTATACCTATGAGCAAATATATAAAAAGTAAATAAAAATGAAAATATCTCGTGAGTATATTTTGAGATATCGCGTTGGACCACTCACGACTGCACTGAAAACGACTCTCTCTAAGCAACTTGGAATTTTTTATTAAAAAAATTTATTAATTAACTTGAGTATAAAATTGGTTCCCCGCCCCTGGTATAGCTGAAAAACTGAAGTAAATGAGTAATGTGTGCGAATAGACAAATTGGCGTTCCAAATTAGAAAAAATGACTTAACTCCCATATCAGTTCTGTACACTACTACGTACAACAGATCATTTACTTAAGTTTTTCACCTATGTTTACTAGATAAATAGAGATTTTTCTAAATAGATTTATGTTGAAGTTCACTAAAAAATGTATGTCCAAACTAAACCAAAGCAATGGTTAAAAGTATAAATTGTCATAACTATACATACATACGTGGGTACATGCATACCGTTACGTCTTTCTCACAGGGGTAGGCAGAGTCCACTTTGTTCCATTTGCTACGCTCCTGACATACCTCTTTCGCTTCATCTACGTTCAAAATTATACAAGTATGGATTATAGGGAGATTGAACTGAGATAAAAATTTCAATCAAGGAATCATATAGGCGATGCGGCTAGCTACCCATCACTATTTTGATTCCCCTTTCCACCTATACGCCCACAATCATGCTAAGCGTGGCCTTTGGGTCTTGTCACCTTAGGCTCTGTCTACCCCGTAAGGGGAAAAGACGTGATTTATGTATGTATGTATTTATGAACTGAGATTGTTTAATAGTGTCTTTTGACAAAGAATATATTATGCACAATTACAATACAAGTTTTTCTTCGTTTTTACTTAGAGGTACTGAACCTCTAGTGTAAGTTTTCGCATATGTATAAACACGTCTCGAACGCGTTCACGTAAACGTCTATTACTATGGAATTTTTGGCAGCGCCACTTGCGGATCGAAACGGCAAAAAACTGTTCTCAAAGTATCTGTCATTTTTTCGCAAACGCGTTCAAGACGTACTTTATGACCGAAAACTTACACTAAGCATACTGGTTGGATTTACTAGTGATTTGATGCAGAAGTGCAAAGGATGGAAGATAATAATGTGTATTAAACAAAAACTTATTACTTTCAGATTCAACGCCGTGGTAGAACGCAGTGGGCCGACTGTTCACACCACGACATACCATTGATCTCTTAAAAATAACCAAGAATTAGTAATATAATGTTTCATATTAATATTCGTATTATAGTATTTGTTACCTTAGTTTATATTAATAAATTATTGGAACTGTAATCCTTACGTATGATTCACTATTACCTGTTCTCCGCAACATCACTTCTGGCTCCAAATCGCATTGGCACTTGCGTACCTGACTTTTTTTAATCATGATTAAATCAGCCAGTTTTAAAGATTGGACGCTTACACTACAGACTACTAAGGGATACTACGTGCTTACACATCCCAAACTATCGGTTTGTTGTCGCCTATCAATATATCACACAAATTCACTTCATCACTTCTGAACATGTGCAACCATGCGCCACACAAAATGCAGATATTACGATAGGGCCGTTAGCAAACCCTGGGAAATTGATCAATAGCTTTTTTGCTCCAATAATTCCCACAATTTAAGCCTCTATATAAGCTAATGAAACGCCGCATATGGTGTGTTATTGTCTCAAATCTGTTTGACAGTGCATTAGTGTCCATATTTGTTAAGATGTTGCCAAAAGTAAGTTAAAATTTTTGTTTGAATTAAGTGTAGAGTGACGAACAAAAACCGTGTTTTAAGAAGATTTTTTTTTTTCAAATCTAACTTAAATTGAACTGTTAATTTTAAAGATTTGCATGGTGACAGTTGCAGCATTTTTTCAATCATTTCCTCTTAACTTTTTTATTAGTTGGATCATTCCTAACAACATTGTTTAGGTAGTGGAGTTTCCTATTCTAATCAAATAAAAAGGAAAGTTTCAATTTGACTGTTTATTATAGGTACATATTTAGAATACTATAGAATATGTCTCAAAGTTAACTTATCTAAATTTTGGTGTAGATTTTTACTTCTATTTTCCGGTAAAGATAAATTAAATTATTATCAAGAAAGATGAGCACTTTTATGTTCTGTTTATATATTTTTTAGATCTTAACAGCTTGTCTCCTGGTGTCAGCCTGCCAGGCCATCTTCCCCTTCCACCACCACCATCACCCAGCGGTGTCTCACCAGGAGCTGCAGAAGCACAACGGTCCTCACCACCCGGTGCCAATCCACCACCCTATTCCAATCCACCACCCGATCCCAATCCACCATCATGTGCCTCATGTGCCTCATGTGCCATTCCTGCATCAGCAACACCATGTGCCTCATATCCCCATACATCACGATTATTATGTGAGTGAAGTGTGTCTATGATATTGTTATTTTGCTCCAGTGATATTTATTAGAAACTAGCCGTTGCCCGGGGCTTCGCCCGATTTTTTTTTCAAAATTTTACTTTATACAAACCTTAGCCAAACAATAACAAACACAAAAAAAATCCGATTCAGTGCACTCGTTTGGAAGTTATGCGCGTACATATATTTCGATGATTTGGTTTTAGTTATTAGATTAGTTTGTCAATCTAACGTTGCCTTTCAACGCGAGAAATTAGAATCATCAGGCCCCTAATTCACCAACTTGACAATTGTTAGTGACAAGTGACAATTCTGTCTATATTACCAACTCGACAAGAATCTCCGCCGGTTACATACATAAATCACGTCTTTATCCCTTACGGGGTAGACAGAGCCTAATGTAGCTAACAATGTACGCATAGTGGAATATAGGGTCGGGAATGAAACACACCCGCTGTAACGTTTCGGAATAATTTTAAGAGGCCCTGTATAACTCATATTGCTTACGAAATGGGGACTATCGTTTCTTTGCTCACCAGTTGGCGCCACTGTTGACTAAGGTCCAGAGGTATAGCTGTCAAAGGCGACTTTATAAGATCGGCGCCGAAAAAAGTTTTAAATCTTGAATCTCATTAAATTAGCTGCTCTTTGAGGCCGTTTATTTTTGCGCATCTTTTTCTGAATTCCGCATTCAAAGCGTTCACATTCATCGCCAAATAATCCATATTTGCGATAATTTCACGCTAAAACCAGTGGGAAGTGACACTAAAGGCGCTAGTGGCAAATTCACACGCCATAGCCTCCACTGGGATTTAGAGGCGTTAATATGTTCAAATTAATTATACAAAACAATTTGTCAACAAATTACTTACGCAGGTCATAAATAGACTAAAAGGCTTGTACGAACGCTATTACTCTTTCCACTTCCCGTCAATTTCAACAGGTTTGGTAACCGATCCAGTGTTAGTAATCGGCGTGGCGCAGCAATTAATAGTTTAACCAGCGATTTGCTTTCAGCACAAGTTTAATAACAGTATTTTGAAACATCAATGTAATAAATTCAAAACCTCTTGATTACTTCTATAGGTTACGTGTACCTCAAGCAAAGACAAGTTCTTAAACGTCGGTTTTGTCAAGCCGTTTCATGCTTATTGAGGATAAATAGGGTGGTAAGATCGTTGCTATCATCTTATTCCATAATCCAGTGTTCCGGGGTGAAGAGTAAGACAACCGGTGGAATTACTAGTGCATTTATATCCTTGCCTCCATGTTGGCAACGCATCTATGATTATCTTCTGTTGCGAGTGTTTTCGGGTGGTAGTGCTTTACCATCAGGTGACCTACTTATTCATTTGTCACTATCTCATACAAACTTTTTGTTGGCGATTTCATTGATTTGACTAATAGTAAATCATTATAAAAGCAAGTGGTAAAAAGGTAATTAAGCTATAGAATGAACCAGATGCTTCTCTTCCTGTGCAGATGGTAACAGCCCGTCGAGGGAACGGGCAAAAACTTACGAATCATGTTATAGGCGATAAGGCTAGCAAACCACCTCTATTGTGATACAGCTTTCCACCTATCTAATAAATCTCGTTAGGTACCTTAGGCTCGTCTGTTCCGTAAGGGATAAAAATGTAAGTAATCCTTAGAAAGGCACATCTCATCATAATTGCCCCAGTAGTTTAGGTATACGTCTAGAATCCTCAGGTCGCAAATCCGGCTCGCATCTGACCAGCTTTTTCGTACTCTCCAGGCTTTCCCCGAGTACAAGTTCGCGTACTCCGTGCACGACCACCACACGGGCGACGTGAAGTCCCAGCACGAGCACCGGCACGGGGACCTGGTGAAGGGCGGCTACCAGCTCGTGGAGCCCGACGGCAACCTCAGGAAGGTGGAGTACAAGGCCGACGACCACACTGGGTAAGATTAAATCCGTGAAACCCCGTGTTTTATAGAGTCATTATGCATCAGTGGATTTCTTCCGGCTGCTAATGGTGGTGTTGTTGAACCATCTATACTAGATAAGACTAACATTTAATTAGAGAGTGCTTTTAATTTATTACTAGCTGTTGCCCGTGGCTTCGTCTGCGGAGAATTCGATTATCGCGTGCAAGCGGGAGCTATACAACTTTCCCGGATAAAAATTATTGTGTCTCAGAGTCTCAAACTGTCCATCGGTTTAGACGTGAAAGCGTAAAATAAACAAAGGCACTCACATTCGCATTTATAATCTTAGTTAAGATATCGCCATCATCATCTCTAGCCAGGGCGCAGGCCTCCTATCAGAGGATGATATTAGGTAGAATTAATGACATGTTTAATTATATTAGTTAAGAAAAAATATAGAATGTACCTACCAGTTGCTTATCTACCCGCGCAGATGGTAAAAGCCCATCGAGGGAATGGGCGAAAATAATAGGAATCATGTTGGCGATGAGGCTAGCAACCCATCACTATTTTGATTCCATTTTCCACCTTTACGCCCACAATCTTGCTAAATGTGGCCTGTAGGTACCTACCTGTTACCTTAGGCTCTGTCTACCCCGTAAGGGATAAAGACGTGATTTGTGTATGTATGTATGTATGTATGTATGTTTAATTATTTTTCTTCGTTTTCTAGTTTCAACGCCATCGTCCACCATTCCTCGCCTCATCATCATGTTCATTTCGCTCAACATCACATCTAAACGCCGAAGCTCAGCGAGGACCTCACCGAGAACTGACCCCTGCTTTAATAAGACTGACTTCCGTCTACACTGCGTTTTTAATAAGTTAAATATGTACAATAAATTGAAATTAAAGTCCTATTTAGCGCTATACAGCCTTTTATTTTCTTTCACTCCCTCGTAGGAGATTTCACACTAAGACTACAAAATTCACTTACTTAACCTCCTTATACCTACTACATTAATTGATTGTTAAACTTGTGTCAATTTAACACTTGTTTTTGTTTTTTGACCACTTTAACATTTAAATTTGTTAGCCATAATTTAAACACACGTTTTCGGATAACATTGAGTAGTTAGTAACATTTGATTGAAATTACTTTTTGAAGCGATTGGAGAAAAAAATAACAGAGAGAATGCTAAATAAAAATAAAATTTCACGTTCAGAATAACTAAACTTACTCGAAACAATAAAATTTGATTAGTCTTCAGTTTAATTTTAACTCCTAAATTAATCAGTAGCAATTTGAATGAACAGGTAGTATCCATGGATAATTAAGTAGGCGCTCTATGTTTTAAAATCACAAAACCGTCGTATTATCATGACAAAAGGTGTAAAAGTTTTTAAATGTTTGTTATTGATGACATGTTTATAATTACGGAACTCGATTACATAATTGATAAATAAAGTAGGATAAGATTATTTGTAGAAATTTACAGCTCTAAAGGAGCGTCCGAACAGAGAGCATTCTTACCCGAACATTTGTAAGCGAGCAATCAATGTAAGCTTTAAACGCTCGGCTCAACGTCACCACCACTCGAACATTCGATGCCGAATGCTCATTACACGTGAATGCTCTTAGTGAGGACGCTCCCTAATAATTTCAATGGTGATAATAGCAACACAGGGATACTGATTCTTTCGAATGCTATGTTCTTGTGATGTGCATTCAAAAATTGGGCTCCTGTCCATATTCTCGGACTGAACAAATGGTAACATTAATTTCTAACGGTTTTTACACACATAAAAATAAACATAAAAAATCAAGAGGTAAAGATTCTTGATTCATTTAATACTACCTATCATTGGAAAAACAGCGCCTTCTTTCGGCCCTGGTGAGCAGTAGATGTTCCACGAGAGTTTGTAATTGTGCCGTACAGACACATCATTCAAACAGATGACGCTTGATGACAAAAATTCGCAGAGTAAAGAAGGTCATGTGACAGCTAGTAACAGATATAAAAATTCAAAGGCTTACCCACCTGCTATGTGTGGTGTAGGGGTATATAGCATGCGTCACGGAATGACGAGGGTCTGGGTTAAATTCCCGGCCATAGCTTTACTTTTCGGATTTTTCTGTGTTCTAATTTTCAGTGTCATTTAGAAATTCAAATAGTAATATTGCATATTTATAATGTTTATAAGGTAAGCTGACACCTAATCTCACCTGCATGGGTAGGCAAGTGACATACGCTCCGAAGCGTATCGATGTCGACATACGTTTGCCAATATACGAGTAGCTAGATTTTTTAATTGTCTAGCCACACAGACGGAAAGTGCAGATCAGGCTAAACGTTGTATAACTCATTAGTGCCAACCTACAGCCTTGAAAAGCTCTATATAATGAAATACAGTCGCTGGGGGCAAATTTAATTACTCAGCAGTTTGCATTATTAAGGATGAAGAAAGCTTCGTGCGGACCTATGTAACAACTAATACGAAATCCGTGAAATTTCTACGGAAATGTAAATTCCAAACAGTGACTTCGGGGAGTAATTTTCTGATATCTTGCGTATATTTTAAGTGTAACGCACATTTTTACCAGCGTCGAATGATATTTTCGTGCACATGATGTCTGCAATCGACCACCAGAATACAAACGTTTCAGATTTGGTACAAGGCTGCAGGACTAATTTTTCATGAAACTTTCTGTAATTTCTGTGCGAGCTCCATACATACATACATACGCAAATTACGTCTTTATCCCTTACCGGGTAAACAGTGCCTAAGGTAACAGGTACCTACAGGCCACGTTTAGCAAGATAGTGGGCGTATAAGTGGAAAATGGAATCAAAATAGTGATGGGTTGCTAGGCTCATCGCCTATAACATGATTCCTATGATTTGCACCCATTTCCTCGATGAGCTTTTACCATCTGCGCGGGTAAAGAAGCAACTGGTACATTCTATGTTTTTTCTTTGCTCTCAGGCCAGCGTGAGAGTTCCATAAGATACTTAATTTATAATGAACTAATTATTTGGTATTACTAACGATTATCAAGATGCGTCACAGCCACACCCAAACCTTGTCCTAACACGCCTCGTTTACTGAGAAATTTCCGGTACATAATTAAAATTTCCTGATTAAGACAATCGTAATTACGCCAGCGTACATATTTGAAAAAACTAGCATCTTTATGAAAACCTGCCTACGGCTTCCCTTTAACACATGTTATAGACGCATTATCTATTATTGCGAAGCGCTCAAAAACTGAATGCACAGGAAATCGGCAATTAAACCAATAACGTTATGTGTATAAATAGGTAACGAATCTTCTTTCAATCAATATTGTTTTACTGCTACCGAAAACACGATCATGACTTGGAAGGTAAAATCATGTAAAATAAAATAAAATCACTAAAAAAACAGCAAGTGTCGGATTAAGTTAAAAAACTGAGTGACACAATGGGATTAGCATTATAAGTGTTTCTCTTCATGACATGTTTTAAACTATGTGAAATGGAAATGTGTGAAATTCCATTGAATTGCACCAAATTTTTACGGATCATTTACAAAGAAATTTTAGGTGTCGTATAAGATCTGCTAAGCAATTTTGATATCTTAAACCAAAACAAAAGACGTTTGTTATGTTAGGAGTGAACTTAAATTAAGAATTATTTGTTCAGGTGATATTGCTTTGGCTGGTGGTCGGCAGTCAGGCCATCAGAATACCTATCTCAGAACCTAAGATAAAGAGGCTTGTACATGCGGAACAGCGCAGTGAACTGAGCCACATCGGATCTCACAAGCCTGAGCATCATGAAGAATACGTAAGACAACATTTTACATTATGAACAACCTGTAATTTTTTATTAAATCAATAATAGTGTTTAAAACTTTATTGAACCATTTGTTTTTACTGTTTATGTCAAATGTAAATAATAATCCGATTCTTAAATTTGAGTCGTGGGTGCAAAATAATAAGAGGCTGTTTTGACAGAACCGATGGAAAGATTAATTAGTCTAATTGTTTATTTCATTCATGGTCATGAGGATTTGACGAAATTTAATGATTTTCAGCATTTTTTTCTTTAAATATAAATACTTGTTTATGACACCTGGACATGTTTTATCCAATTCAAAGAAAACATGATGGGTTTGATGACTCCAAGTCGTTAAATTTTTGTCCATAGGAAAAACAAATTTGGTTTCTTTTAACTTACTTTTCAGGCTTCGGCGTATCCGTCATATGAGTTCTCTTACACCGTGAATGATCCTCACACTCATGACTATAAAGGCCAACAAGAAAAAAGGCATGGTGACGAGGTTAATGGCGAGTACTGGCTCTTGCAACCAGATGGCAAAATACGAACCGTAAAGTACCAAGCTGACAAGCATAAAGGGTCAGTGCAACCAAACTACTTTTTATACGAGTATTTGAAAACTTGCTTTATTTTCATCGTACATTTTAACAAAGAATTGTATTTACAGATTTACGGCCCATGTTGAATACACCCATCATCATGATCACAAAGAGCCACATCATGAGCAAATTATTAAACCAGTCGAAGAGATCTTCGTAGAGCATGAGCCTTCCCAAGCAGAGGTGCCTGGACCTATCGAGGAAGAAGTAAGAGATGACGAATCTGAACAACAGGGTGAAGAACAGATAGACGAAAAAGAACAGAATGAAGATCGTAGCGAGGAGAAGGAAGAGCATCATGAAGAAATTCATGAAGAAAAGCATGAAGAAAAACACGTCGGACATAAACCTCACGGACCTATTCATATCGAATACTACATATTGCACAAATATCAACATCATCACGATGAACCCGAGGAAAAACCTGAACCAAAAGAAGAGAAGTACGAAAAGCATCACGAGCCAGTTAAACAACATAAACCTGTACCCTTAGAAATATTTTCAAAGATTCATCATCCCATTCATAATGAGCATCACGGTCACGTAACTCATAAAGTACACGAGCCAGTAATCGGAAGAATTAACCATGACATTCCCTACAAACCCTTGATCAATTACAAGCGACAACATCACAAAGCCGCAGAGCACAAATCTCCTTTATTGCAACTAAGTCAAATCAACGGCGAAGAGGAGGAACGTTACTCTGAGGAACTGAGCCCAATACGGGTCAGTGAACATCAAGCGGAGAGAAAGCATCATGTTGAACACCCTCCTCATATACCGCCTCTGCGTATGCACAAGCCAATGACACACCGCCAGCACAACCACTACCACAAGGAAAACAATCGTCGTCATCATCGCTCACACGGAAAACAAATTACCACCAACCAGTGACACGATTACAATTTCAATTAGTTATCGTACGAAATAAGGCTGTTAACTTCTTCAATTATCTGATAGCATACAAATGTAAGTCTTCTACATTTTTTTCATATCGACAATTGGTATGCCTACCTACGTCAAACCACCGACTGACCAAATACATTATTATTATCTTTATTTTTTTCGATATATTTTAATATTCGATCCGATTGCTAAACGTCATAATGTACATGTTGAAGTATTTTTTAACCTGATGGTATTTTTAATTATAATCATTTAGATTTAGATGGTTATAATTTAAGCTATTTAGGTAAGCAAAATAAAGGAAAAATTCCAATATCTTATTTGGATTTGGGATATTAGGGAAAAATAAAATAATAAAACCGTTACCTGCAAATATTGGTTATTATAAAAAATAATTGATTAAAAAAAATAAAAACTGTTTCTTAATAATAATTTCGTATTTCTTTTCCTATTCCTGGTTATGCCCTATTGTGATAGATCCCCTTGCATGTGACATCTTTGTAGGTATTGTTTTACTTAAAAACGTGTGTTTACGTAATTTCAGCTCACTTAGTCGGATCAGTAAAGTTTTTTAGGCACAAGTTTGCTTTTGTACTAGTCTGTGTCCATTATTGTAGCATCATGCTTAATTGCCTAATATGGTGGACTGTATTACAGAACCTTACTTTTATTTTTTGCATAGACTTGTGTTTAACCACGATCATGCCTGATCTAAAACTGATCACACTTGCCTATTCAATTTACATACACTGTCGATTTTGAAGACGAGAAAATTAAAGTGATCATAGAACACAGCAGGGAGTTCCAATATTCAGCTGTCCAGATACTAAGAGACGAGATGTAAATGAAGTAAGTGTGCTAGACTGTCAAAGGTATGGTTTATAAGAGATAGAAGTAGGTATCACATCAATCGGGGTTGTCTTGCTGTCTCACTCTCTCTTATGGGTTTGATACTTGAATAGTTTGATGGAATCCGAAACCCGGATGTCGTTCTAAGAGTTCACAGACTGTACGGTCAAGTGCAAAAATAAGTATTGATAGGAACTTCTCAAGAATAATAATAATAATAATATCTTGGGACAATTGACACCAATTGACCTAGCCCCAAAATAAGCAAAGCTTGTAATATGGGCACTAGACAACGGATAAACATACTTATATAGATAAATACATACTTTAATACATATTAAACATCCAAGACTCGAGAACAAACATTCGTATTTTTCATACAAATATCTGCCCCGACCGGGGTTCGAACCCGGGACCTCAAGTTTCATAGTCAGGGTCACTAACCACTAGGCCATCCGGTCGTCTGTTCCACGACCTTATTACGCCGGTGTAAGAGCGTATGGTACTTATTTTTGAATCTTTGTCTAAAATTACACTTGACTGTACGTTACTCACAATCTATTATATGGAGCAGAGGAAGCCCTTCGCCTACTTCGCTAAAGCACCTACCGGCCCTTTCAAAAATATAAATATAAATCACGTCTTTATCCTTTACGGGGTCAACAGAGCCTAAGGTATTATTAAGACCGAAAGGCCACGTTTAGCATGCTTGGAGGCGCATAGGTGGAAACATACATACATACATAAATCACGTCTATATCCCTTACGAGGTAGACAGAGCCTAAGGTATTATCAAGATCTAAAAGCCACCTTTAGCATGATTGTAGGCCTATAGGTGGAAAGGGGAATAAAATTAGTGATGGGTTGCTAGCCGCCATCGCCTATAACATAATTCCTAAGATTGTCGCCCATTCCCTCGATGGGCTTTTACCATATGCGTGAGAAGAGAAGCAACTGGTGCATTCTATGTTTTTTCTTTACTCCCAGACCAGCATGGAAGAGAAAAGGTACAGGCAAAGGTATAAGTGGAAAGGTACATCAAAATAGTGATGGGTTGCTAGCCGTATCGCCTATAACATGATTCTATTCCCGCGATGGGCATTTACCATCGGCGCGGGAAGAGAAGCAACTGGTACATTCTATGTTTTTTCTTTACTCCCCATGGAAGAACATTTCATTATTAGACGTTGTTCTATTTCAATCACCTAAATAAAATGCTTAAGATTATTTTGTGTGATCCCCTGAGGCTACATATTGACCTATTCACGGCTAGCACGAGATACTACTAAAGGTAAGAAAAATCCGTCATCGCTCAATGATCCGCATTGCTCCGTTGAGAGTAGCTAGAATCCATGTGGAAGGCCCGATGGATGAGTTCATTTGTACACCACGGCCAAACAAAGTGGTGTCTCAGATGCTCATACTTTCCGCAACGACATCAGTAGAGCTCACGTAGGTACTACAGTATCTAAAGGAACAAAACATTGGGGTGCGAGTCGGGTTACCTCCACGTATGAACAAGAGCTGCGGTTCGTTTTCGGATCCGTCCGGGGGGAAGAGCAGTGCTTGGTCCGGTGCACCCTGGGCAACGGCTAATGATTTCCTGGCAGTATCTGAGGGATATCATTGACCGTTGGCTAAGAGCCCGACAGGGGGGGTAGGGGGGCCTCTGACCGTGTTACCGTACAACGTTGCCGACATTTTGTCACAAGATTTTATAATTAATTTTTTTTACCGACATTGGCGAAGTTGTCGTCGCTATAACGACTTGTAACGCCACAAGCAAAAGAAGAAGAAGAAGAACAAAACATTCTTACCTTGCTACTCCGCTACTCACGTGCAAGATAACCAAGCCTGTGTGAAATATATGTTTTTCATGCAATGTTTTAGGTTTTGTTACCTTAGGCTCTGTCTACCCCGTAAGGGATAAGGACGTGATTTATGTATGTGTATGTATGTATGTTTCATGCAATCCCTCCCTCCACTACTGCCAATCAAATACACATAAATCCGTTTCGATCCCTATAAGGGATCATTATCAAAGTTTAATAAGCACAACTGTTACACATGCAAACCCATATGGAAAACATATATATTTCACACAGGTTTGATTATCTTGCACGTGAGTAGCGGAGTAGCAAGGTAAGAATTTTTTGTTCATTGAAATGCTCGTTTGCCTTCCTATTCATATATAAAAAATAATGGACCTCCGCAAAGTAACGCCTGATTCAATAAGATATCTAGAGGACCTAAAGATCTGCAGTGAAGATGTAGGTTCTACCTAAATAAACCGAGAGAACATTCTGTGTCGGGTCGTGAGGTGACATCTTGAAATTTTATATTAAACTAGCTGACCCGGCGAACTTTGTTCCGCCTTAAATTTGAAAAAGTCCAGTGGTTTGGGCTGTGCTATCCCGCGGGAACTATGCAATTTTCCGGGATAAAAACTGTCCTATGTCCTTTGCCGGGACTCAAACTATCTGTATACCAAATTTCAACTAAATCGGCCCAGCGGTTTAAGCGTGAAAAGGTAACAGACAGACAGACAGAGTTACTTTCGCATTTATAATATTAGTAAGGATTATAGTTTGAAAAATATTTCAAGAAATAATGAAAAATACTTAATTTAATAAAATATAATTAAGTGATTAATTTGGTTGTAAATTAAAAACTAATATCCACAGGATACTCAACCGGGGGATCCGGTGATATTATATCGTAATTATGTTTTTAATGAACATAACGATCTAGGTATTTATGCGGTAGAACATAGTGAACAGTTCAGTACACAGACTTCAATCGAGCAACATGTCACGCGTGAGTTTCAGTTTTTTTATTGTTCTATTGTTAACTAACGGATATTTCATAAATTCGATCTAGTTTAACTTTGGCTGTCAACTCCTCTAAGTAAAAAATAATGCAAACAACTCCAAAAGAAAATTATATATTTACAACTATCAGTTAAATTTATCTAGTTATTAAATTTCTTCCGTGCTGGTCTGGGAGTAAAGAAAAAACATTGAATGTACGAAGAGAATTGGATAGAACAGAACAGAGTCGCTTTTCTTCCCGCGCAAATGGTAAAAGCCCATCGAGCAAATGGGCGAAAATCTTGGGAATCATGTTATAGATGATGCGGCTAACCACCCATCACTATTTTGATTCCTCTTTCGACCCCTTTAGGTACGCCCATAATCATGCTAAACGTGGCCTTTAGGTCTTGTTACCTTAGGCTTTGCCTGCCCAGTAAAGGATAAAGAAATGATTTATATTTATGTGTGTGTATTGTGTAAATTTATCTAGGTCTGCATTTTATACGTCGAGAGATCTGATTATGTAAACACAATATCTAGAAATTGAATCATATGCCGCGTTGCGAAGTGAACATCTTAAACGTTTATGTCTAGTTATTTATTATAATTGAAGCGATTAAATAAAAATAATCCTAAGTCCACCTAACCATTAAGTACCTAAATATCTTGTAGAATTGGACTCATTCGCACTGCTTTCGTTTTAATTTTTGTCGTGGATAAAAGCTATAACAGCTATCTCCCTTCCTGGCCAATTAGCGAGATATCAAGGGATGGGTGTTTCTTGTTCGTGATAGTCTTTTTCGAGCTTCTGGATCAGTTATTATGAAATGTTTAATTAGAAGAACCTTTATTCGTTTAGGTCTACTGATGTTTTTTCTAAAATAAATAAAAATAAAAACTATGCTACATATATGGCGTAATTGGGAAGCATTCTGAGCCAGGCAAGCCAAAAGATACCGATTTTAGCCCAGTCTAACACATCCGAATAATCTTTTCACTTTTTTCTGCTATATGTTTACATACCAGGAGGTTCTAACATGTATATTCATAATGTAACCAATTATGTAATCCCGTAAAATATTTTCATTTTATATCGTAATGAGTTAAATCGCTGGGTCAAAGTATTCTATGTTAGCTTTGTAGGCTGGCAACGCATCTGCATTGCTGTTACAAGTATATTGCGTGGTGCTCACATACCACCACCACCGCCAGGTCAAGAAAACTAACCCCCTTATTCATAAACGCTCTATAGGCTTCTGCTAACTTAGCAATCGTTTGTCCTTATCTGTGAAAGGTAAATGTCAAAGTGACAGATAAGGACAAACGATTGCTAAGTTAGCAGAAGCCTACAGAGCGTTTATGAATAAGGGGGTTAGTCTTTGTTTCTGTTTCAGTTCGTAGTGTTCGCACTGTTGGTTGCGCTCGCGGCGTCCGACTCGGTGCCCGAGGAATCTCGTTCGGAATACCACGAAGATCGCAACGACCACCTCTACCTGCAGGCCAAGCTGGACGGGAAGCACCCCTCCGGGCCAGTCATCGCTCGCACTCTGCATTCTTCTATTGTAATTCACGCATTTTTTACTGGAAAACCTAACACGTTCTTGGTGTTTTTTTCTGTCGTACCAGTAGTTTATGACTTACCTGTCATAAATGTATAGAATGCATTCAGAAACCGTACCTACGTAATGACCAGCATTACTGCAGTGCCATTGCAGCGTCGTAATCGTAATGAGGTTGAAATCTATATTTTTAGGAAGTTGAAGTTTTTTCAGCTTTTACTTATAAATTGTGTGGAGGTAAAATATCGTATGCAACTGTAGGTACGTACCTACTCAGGTTTTACAATACTCGTTTAATATTATTATGAAAATCGCCGGAGCTCGTTTCATAAAGTCACACTCGATCCTTAACCCTCATTATGTATCAGTTCCATAAACTACAAAATATACCTATGTGCGGAGATAATATTTCACCGTCAACTCACGACCTACATCACGCTAAGACACTTGACTACTTACGAACGGGACACAGGTCTTCCGAGAACAGCGATCACTTCACTGACGAGGTTCGCTTACAGAACCACATCCCAGTAGGAAACAGACATTGTTTAAGACATGATCTAAAGCCAAATGTAACTTACTAATATTTATAGTCCAAAACTAATATGATCGATGTTAAGTAAGATAAACATCGGCTTTTGTTTAATATACTTACACACGATAATGTAACGTTAGTGTAGATACAAACGTACTAGTTACAGACAGAACAAAATAAAAACTGCTTACTTTTTTTTTTCAGGGGCACGGTCCGGATATCGAAGCCCAAGACGAGTAAGATATATCCTTTACTCCTTCGATAAATTCAGTTATCATTGCTTTTACCCTGGTCCCAGACACTTTGTGATTGATAAATGGGTGGTTCTACTCAGGAGGGACGAAAATGAAGTGATTTATGGCACAACATTTTTTTAGCATCTAAGGTCAGAAAAGTAGCTTGACGTCTAGCTTAGGTCGTTATTTTACTGATCTCAAACGGGCCAGTCAAAAAAATTAAATATACCAAATTTATGACCATTTAAAAAAAATATGGGCCCAGGAGACTGAGGCTATGAACAGGATACTGAGTATTGATACAAAAAAAACTCAAAACCGTTGTAAATATTGAAATAAAATTATGTTTTATTAATAAAAATAGTTTATTATAATACTGGCATAACAATAGTGTCTTCCATGGAACACTTTTATTGTAAGACCTTGACTCACAAGTAATCACAAAATGACACAAATTAGTATCCTTATTACAAAATTAGAGAATTTTAAAAATGAATCAAATAGTTTTTTTTTGTATTTTTTACACAACAAACATTGTCAAAGTTTGTAAAATAATTATTGAAAATTAAATCAACTTACATTTATTACAAAACCTTTAAGGTTACATCAGTCTTCAATAGTTTCATTATTTGTAACTTAACAGTAATCTCACTATTCATTAACATCAACTACAGAGTTAAAAACTCAAAAATCTAAAACTTAAAAGTACTACTTAATCAGTCTCATCATTATAAGATTAGGAACTTTGCATAAAATTATGAAAAATAACAAGTTTTCTAAACTACTACAAAATGGCAACATTCAAATCAAATTTTTAGTATTTAAGTAAACAAAAATCAATCCTTTTAAAAAGAAAAACATCTCAATCTTCAGTCTAAAGACAGTATTCTTTGTAGTCAGAGTCCGACGAGCAATCTGGACATGTAAATGAGATAGAGTCACTTTTGATGCAACCAATTTGTGCCCACTGACGACATAAAATACACTGGACCCAATCGTTTCCCGTGGTATCTTCACTATATAAAGTACCACAGATAAGGCAACAACAATCATCCGATTCTTTGTCATTTGCCCTCTTCGCTTTTCCAGCTTTCGATTTTTTTTTCTTGTCTTTTTCGGCTGTTTTGTTTGGTTTGTTTTTGAGTTTTTTCTTAGTTGTAATTTTCTTTATCTTATTTGTTTTATCAGCTTGTGAAGAGTCTTTGTCTGTATTTATTTTGCTTTTTTGTGTGCCCTTTTTTGATTCATCTAGGGAATCAACGAACTTTTTAGAATTTTCGGCTTTTGTTGGACTAGCAATGGTCTCATTTGGGAAGAGATCAGTAGGGTCAATTTCTAAGTCTGGCATATCGGCTAATATTTCCGGATTCTCCAAATTGAGAGAGAGATTACTCATAGTGCTTAGGTTATCTAATTCTGATATGCCAGACTGCACCCGACCTGATTCGGTAAAAGGTCTACGTCCCATAATGCTGGTAGTGGGACTATCAGCTTCAGTTCGTTCCGAGTCTAAATTTCCATAGACAGCATCGACCCTATTCCTTGATTCTGAGCTGTATTTTAGTAAACCCAGTCGGTAATGTTCACATCCGTTATTATCGCAGAAACAACTAAGAGACTTCATTATGAGCCTTTTAGGTAAATAAGCATTTCCTTGCACTTGGTGGACTTTTAATGTGCCAGTAAAAGGAATCAAACTTCGTTGATCTTCTGAAATCAATCGCGACATGTCATCTATATCACTATCATTAACAACAAACAGTGTTATATTGGGGCATCTGGTTTGAATAGCTCCACAAAACTCGTTGAGGTTAGTTATATTACCTCCATAGGCCACTATATTGTCTGCTGTTCTTTTACAAACCGCTCCAACACCGTCAGGTGCTCCTTTTCCATGACCTGCTTCGGTGTAATTCCAGGTCCAGTTTATGATTCCAGGGCACAAATCTGGAATTTTGCAGGCCAAAACGTAAAACATATATTTATTTCTGTATTGGGTGACAGGCCCATCACTTAAAAAGTGTATATTTTCAACTTTTTCTGGCAACTCTTCTAAAACCGGCTTAAGGTGGGCCCAGATGGCGTTCACGTTATGAGACAAGTTTGTAGACACTGTGCAGTATGATCTAGTCGACTCTTTTAAATATACAACAACTGTATGAAGCGAGAGTTGTGTCCGGGAGCCCCCAAAATGGAAAGACTGAATTTCTTCATTATATTTTGTGCAGTAATTTTCCGAAAAGTCCATGTGGACTACAACGTCCTTTTCAGTTAGAGATTGCTTTATCATTTTTAGTGATTGATACTGGTGAACAATATTCAATTCATGTTTGAAAAGTTTAACCAAATCGTTCTCCAGTTTAACTTTAAGGTCTCGAGCTGATGTTTCAATATTTTCTTTCTTTTGTTTGGTTACAGGTCGTTCTCTTTTTGTCTTAGGGTCCACAATCATTTCTTTTGAAGAAACCCACTGTTGGTAGGTAACCAGTTTTGTGTCGTCAAAGTCTTCGCTAAATGAAATGGCTTTATCAGAGCATAATTCACAAATTCTCTCTAAACACCTTTCATTATATCTGTCGCAGCATAAAGAAGTTAATAAACTTTGGTAGCTTGTGTCTTTCAGAAGTTTTGCAGTGTTTAGAGCACTGACAACTAATTGTATGTTGCTGTGTAGAGTACACATGCAAGTATCTCGGTCAATTACTTTTGGAGCCACTATCCAGAAAGGCCTCAACCTAGCAAACATTGAGTAACTGATGAGAACGTTGCCAGACTTTAAAAACTCTTTATGCAAGTTTCTGAGAGTATCGAGTTGATAGCGTTTCTGTTTTCTCACTTTATTTTTAGTGATGAATTCTTTTTTGCCGGCACACAATCTGCTGTATTGATCATCTTCTAGAAATTTTTGTACCTCATTCTTGAAGGTTTTTCTTGTTTTTTCGTTTAATTTGTTTTGTTTTTGTGAGTGCCACACCTTTTTGTACGTGATGAGTTTGTTTTTTAATTTCCAAATTTTACTTTTTTTAACTACACGTCCCATAAGCAATTTGTTTGCAACTCGTTTCTCACTCTTTGTGCTCAAGTTGGTAATGTTTTCTGATAATTGCTTTTCTAAAGTGTCACCAAACAAAGCTTTTTTAACAACTTCGACTCGTGTGTCTGGGTTTTCAGCTAATTTTTTCATCTTGGTACAAGGCGTTAGTTCCTGTGGGAGCTGTTCTTTTCGTTCTCTCTTCAGCCTGTGGTATCTTTTTCTATACTTCTGTAACTTGGTTTTTAGTGAACGTATAAAATCATTCTTTTTTTGAAGTTCTTGGTTACGCTTCTTACGCTGCCTCAACGCTCTTTTTCGTGCCTGTGCTAATCTAGGTGTCACATTTTGTGCATTTACGACTTGCTGCTGCTGATTTGAGTTTACATTTTCATCGCAACTAGATGGCGTGTTTTCTCTTACAAACTTTCTTGCCGCCTTTTCCAGAGCAGTTTTTTTATCATAATGAGTTTTGGAATAGTTTCTCCATTTTTTGCGGGCTTGACGTTTTTCACGATCCGACATATTTGATACTAATTTTCTTTGGCCCTTTTCTTTTCTAGTTAAATATTTTTGCCGACTTTTTTCTTTTTGAGCCGCTAATTTAGTAGGATCATTTTTAATTTTTTGATATCTAAGCCTTTCAGCTATCCTTTTTTTCTCTAATCTTTCTTCCTTAGTAATATTTTTTGGTTTTGCCATTTTGCCATTTTTCTGTAAAAGAATATAATGAAATGTATATACGGTTTTTTACATTGCCTACACATATTTTACATTTTCTATCTAAAAATGTACTTATTTAATTTCAGATGAAAATGTAGAAAAAAATATTGTTTTTAATCAATAAATAATGAAGTTTTATTATATATATAAATCGGAGTTTTTGCTTCAGGTAATTCCCAGCTTATTAATTTATGATAACTATGATCAATAATATGTAACTAATCAAATAATACGTAAATGTACTAATAATTAATATATCAATCATGATGAACTGGATTACTATTCGTGCGGATCCTTAATGACTCTCAGTCTCCTGATTCATCCTCAGTCTCCTGGCTATTATGTTTCCAGGAGACTGAGGACAGGATACTGAGATTATTTTATGTTTTTAGCCAATAACTACGTTAATGCAACATTAATATTGAAATTATGCAATTCTGTACTCTAATGTAACGAATTTACGACCTATGAATGCAAAAAAAGTATGCAGAAAACAATGGATTTTAAATAAATACGTACCAGGTTACTGTTAAGTTGACTGGCCGTAGCACAACCTCACTCACACAACTTGCCGTAGCGACTAAGCCAACTGCGAGCCAAGACGGACGCGAGTGGTTGTTAGCTAACTTCACTTCGATCTTTCATTCAGACCGGACAGCAACGCGCTAGACGCGGTAATTCAAACAGATTTTAACGTGTTTTGATGTAGCAGGAGACTGAGGTAAAAACCGAGAGACAAAATATAATGCACTTTTTTTTTAATAAGTTTCGCATTTACGGTGAAATTCGACAAACAGATTGAAATTACATATATTATAGATTTCTATTTTAGTGCAGATATACCGTACATACTCAAAATAAAGTTATGATGCAGCCTTTAAGCTTTCATTTCGTCCGAGAGACATGCCTGGAGACTGAGAATTTGGCACTTTAAAGTACGATTTTTGGAAGATATTATATTAAGGGATGAGCTAATTTTTAGTGTCATACTAGAAACCATTTAGTTCTACGGTTTCGATCGTTAATCAATATAATTTTCCTACAAAAACTATACAAAATAAGGTGAGCCGCGGAAAATTCCCTTGCGAGTAGAACCACCCAAATAGCAATACGTCAGCATTATATTCCACAATAGGGAATGTTCATGATTTTTTTCATGGTTTTCATTAAATGCTCATTGATGTAATAAACAATATAACAAAAATATTTTTCAAAAAAACTTTTAAAATAACCGAGATATAAGCTATCAAAGAATAGTCTATATCTCTTTCTAGACAAACTGAATTTTAGTATGGAATTTATATGGGCGTTGTGACAAATGAAATTATCATGTCAAATCGAATCGCTCTTTGTAATCGCTTACTAATTAGTAGTATAAAATTCTTATATTTTCAGTGTTTCTTGACCGATATTACTTTAAATTTTATTATTTGTCATGTCATTGTCGATATTTTCGTTTTCTATTAAGAAATGTGTTAATTTTTTTAATGCATATTCCCTATTTATACAAGTTTCGTAATTGCCGTCACTCTTTTGTTTTTTTGGCATACAACACCATAGATATTGCAAATATCCGACTCAGACAAGTATAAAAATTATTACTATGGGAAGTCGCTCTTTAAAAAAATCTTTTTCGAAAGTCTTTGATAAAACCATAAGTAGATTATCTTCTTCGCATAATGTCTGAGATTTATCCGAGCTAAGCTTATAGAATTCTTACAAATAGTTTATTTATATTCCAGGATCATCAGAGACGTGTATAGTCCCGCGTACTACGAGCCTCTGTGGGTTTTGGACTATAGGTTCCTGAAAACAGGAGGCAGGAAGTATGTCCGCGGACCGGGCGGTCAGATCCTCATACTTCCGAAGAGCTACGTGGAACAGCATGGAGACAACGCCCGGGATTACGACTCAATGATTGAGCATCTGCGTCTGAAGATGGTAAATGCGCAGCAGCAGCACTCGAGAAGCGGACACAACAACCGCGGCGGCCACAGCGGAGAGCACGTACAATATCAGCATTATTAAGCTGACACACTGATGCAATAATTTAGTTATTGAATTCTCCATACTTCCGTTTTTTTCTCAAGATATTATTAATATTGTAGAGTTTTTATTGCATGTATTTTAATTTTGCTATAGGCAAGCCAGGATCAATATTTTCGTAACACATTTTTTATTTTATTTTTTAAATGATGAATAAATAACACGAGTTATTTTTTTTTCAATGAAATTGATGTTTTTGCTTTATTACTACTTTTTTTTTTATTGTATGAAATTTATATGAAGATGCAGAGGGGCATGGAGAAACTTTTATCCAAAAATATTTTTCAGTATAATATCAATGGTAGAAAGAGAAATATTGTTTTTTTTATCTTTCTTTATCCTTTTAAGTTTGTGAAGAACTACTTTTCTTAATGTAACAACATTTTGGTATAAATATTGACATGTACATTTTTATGTAATACTTATTGAAATCTATGATCCTTCCAGACCTGAAATCCTTGTACTGAAATCCTCGATGTATATATTTCCATTAATTACCATGAAAAATAAAATCGTTACATTCACTATCATGATTCGTGTAAATTCGTTTGTTTTATTTTGGTTTTTTATTATTTAGGTACTTCTTAACGCAGAAAATACAGTTAAGTACCTACCTGCAATAAAATACATATAGGAAGATACACAAAATTTAAAAACGAACCAGGTATGAGAAAAAATTACAGTAAAAAAACTATCGAGGCCTTTCTCCGGAGTCTACATTTATTAACGTAGGTAAGTTTTTCGTATCATAATACGAGTAGGAAAAACGGTTGTTTTTTCTAAGGTAGTATATAATACACTTACAGTTTCAATCCCGGGGAAGGACATAGGATAGTTTTGATCCCGAAAAATTGTATTATCTCGCGGGATATCTATAAGCTGCGCACACGGATTCTCGGGTAACCGCTGATAGTTTATAAAAATATTAATTACTGAAGTCAAAGTTAAAGGCGTATTTTTAACTTATTATTCAGTATTGTCAATTACCTACTGAAAGAAATAGATAAGCAATTGCCTACAAATAAATTACCTACTTAAAAAATTTAAACCTTTTCATTGCGAGTATAGTATAAGACTAATTATTGCAATGTAGATTTTTATATTGTTTTCATATTTTATACGTAGGTAGGTAAGTTACATTTTATATTTTTGTTACGCAAAGGATTTAATAGGTTATTTATATTCCGTATGAAACGCATTATTTTAATTTTCAGGGTTTTATAGGTACCTCATAAGAAAAAACAGGACGTTTATAAGATCACTTTGTTGTCCTTTCGCCCGTCCCTCCATATGTTCGTCTGCCAAGACCCTTTTTCTCGGGAACATGTGGAGGTATAAATTTGAAATAAATACCAAATACTTAAATCTGCGCCATAAGAAGTGCTATGAAAAAATCAACTCTCCAAGTCAACTTGGTCAAAAGATAAAGTCATTAGAAGAGGTGTTTCCATACAAATTGCCAGGCTCCCAAAAAATATAGGGTAGGTACATCCAGTTGTCTTAGAAACTTGAATTTTGGTATGAAATTTTGAAGTTTGCTACTCTTATGGCACAACAAATGAAATTAGCCTAAAAATCGGGAGCCCCGTATTTCCTGGCTTGAAAACCCGACCAGATATTTAGCAGCCAAAATATACACGGAATACCAGGTTGGTATTTCCAGGTACACGGAACATCACCCCGGTCCGCTTTAATACCGAGGTGATATTTCACATACATGGAAATACCGACCTGATAATCGGAAGCCAATCGATTAGGTTAGGTTAGGTTAGTTTTATATCAATCCTGAACAACATACAAAGTAAACGCAGTCTACGGAATCGATGCCAAGAATCGATTGTCATTGCGAATGAATATACACCGATTAACAGGCCGGTGTTTATCAGGTCGGACTTTATCACCGCGGTACGAGCAAATACCAGGATTTCCAGGCCGGTATTTCCATGGTCGGGAATTAAACGCACCCTGAAAATCTGTTTTTTTATGTCAGTCTGTCTATGTAAAATAATCACAAATACATAAACAAAAGTACCTACCTACGAATACTTTTCAAGCAAGAAATATGGCTTCAAACTTCATTAGACGACATTGCTCTGAAATCCTACAAGGAGCTAGCTTAAACGATGAGTATTTTAGTTTAGTTTTAATAAAACGTGACGCTTTATTTGTTTGGGTTAAGTTAGGATATTTGCTATTTAGCTTTTTAGTATGTTTACTTTCTATACTGGTTTCTGTTATGACAATTGTTAGAAATAGAAATGGAAGGTTAGCTAGAAGCCCTTTAAGGGATAAGTTCGCCTTTGTACATCTGTTTATCTCATTACCTGTAAATTAATGTGTTTTATGTACAATAAAGAGTTATACATACATACATACGTGACATGAAAAGTATTAAATTATTAATACCTTTCTTGTTGTACAAAAATATCGTTATTTATTGATCAATAATAACGCCGTAGTTTCTATAAAATTTTGATAATTTGGTTTTTTTATAGTTCCCTCTGCAGTCGTTTGCCATATTATGCATTTATTTGTCTAGTAAAAATAAACCACTTATAATTAAATCTCTAAATGGCTGCGTTTAAAAGGGTAGGCCTATGTATATCAGAATTGTAGCAAGTGGAGCAATGTAGTCTCTGCCTACCCCTATCTACCTCTGCCAATGGGAGAGTGACGTGACGGTGTGTATGTATGTACCTACTACCTACGTATCTAGAGTCTGGCTGAAATTTGAGACTGGAATCACGGGGCATAATTTAAAATTTTGTGAGTTGCAAGAAATGTGTATCGATACATTATTTATTATGATAGATATTGGTATTGAGAACATTACAGTATGAACGATCATTAAGTAATTAAGTACGTAATTTGGTTTATTCATGAAACTACCGTGAAACTCAATCATAATTACGCAAACGGATAACTCAAGTATAAAAGCCGAACAAACAAACAAATACAAACATGTCAAAAACAAACAGAGTTTTCCGTCTGTGTAATTATAAATGCTTTATTCTTCTTCTTCTTCAATGTAATGTTAATTCTTAAGTTAAGTCTGTATTTCTTTTATTTCTTATTTTTAATGGCAATAAACGTTATCTTATCTTATCTTCTTCTTCTTCTTCTTCAAGTGCCTCTCCCACTAGTGAACGTCACCGATTAGTTTTTGGAATCCTTCTCTATTGCCTGCCAGCCTAAAAAGTTCTGTTGCTGAAGAGAAGAGATCCCGTCCACTCCCTTATGTTACGGAGACACGATTTATTGAACAAACACAACGAAACAATCACATATCACATAAAAGAAAACATCAAATATATCATTACTAGCTGTTGCTCGGGGCTTCGCCTCCGCTGCAATTTTTTATTTTATTTTATTTTATACAAACCTTGTCCAAATACCAACAAACACAACTAAAAAAGAATTATTTAATTCGGTGCAGTCGTTTGGAAGTTATGCGCGTACATACATTTCGACGATTCATTTTTATTTTATACACGACTAGCTTCTGCCCGCGACTTTGTCTGCGTAGAATTATACATAAAAACCTTCCTCTTGAATCGCTCTATCTATTTAAAAAACCCGCGTCAAAATCCGTTGTGTAGTTTTGAAGATATAAGCATACATAGGGACATAGGGACAGAGAAAGCGACTTTATATTATACTATGTAGTGATAGTGATGATTTTTAATCGGTGATCAGGTACCAATATCAGTAATTAAAAGAGGTCACGTTAAAATCGAACCAAGCTCTATTTTTCTCTGATAATTTTAATTCAGAGTATTTTTTAAACTAATTTTTATTGTCACCCCATTTATGGTTTATTCTATGAACCTACAATCTCTTTCAAAAGCTTGATACTTAACTTATGAGTAATAAGTTGTCATTGTCAAATCTAAGAAAGTCGTGGTTATTGACACAAGATTTGGCAGAGCCACTTCTTCCTAAATTTGAATTGAATTGAATTGACACAAGATCTAAGGAAAGGTGCACACCGGGTGACATTTTGCCACGGTAGCACTCGGATCTGTTTTTATCTTTGTAAAGACAGAGAGATCCCACTGCCGCCGTGACAAAATGATTCCCGTGCGCACCTAGTCTAAGGCTTACGGGGAATTCCCCATAGGTATCCATTTCCCTTCAATAATTAATGTAGGATGACCATGTATCCAGTTGTTATTAGTGTAGTAACTAAACGCAGCCCTTTCCCCCTCCTCCCTCTCTTGTATTTAATCATTGTACGAGTGCGAATTAGTGCTACAATAAAACTCCTGAATTAATTAATTTCTGTGGGTTTTATTCAACCAAAACCAAGTTATAATTACGATAGTCCCTGCGGGACGTAAATCTCACAATTAGTTTTAACAATCTCATAAAAATAATTAATTAAATAGTGAGATAATCGCGTAAGACCTCACCTATTAATTAAATTTTGTCTGGTTGGTAATATTTTTTAATTCCTGATCACCGTTTAAAAATCATCGTGTATAGAAGATATCATTACGGTACTTGTGCGTAATATAGGTCGAGGCGATCAATATTATCGTGATACTGGTATGTCAATATAGAATCGTAGATTTTCGGATCGGATTCGCTATTTTGTGATATGGATCACGATATGAACGGATGCCTTTTTTATAGCAATGCACCTGCTGGTGGTCTAATTGGGAGGACGCTTGACGCGTATGTCTCCAGCCTATATTTTTGGACACACCAATAAATTGCGTCGCAGATGTGTGCAGGTTTCCTCACGATGTTCTGGCATTATAGCGGGTTCAAATCCCATGCAGCTCTCGATTTTTTTTCTTTTTTTTTACATCTAAAAATTCAACTATAAGTATTGGCCGAACTCTATAATTAAATATTATAATTCTGTTACCGTTTGCCCAACTATAATAGAGCACGTCATACTTCTCCGCAATCAACACACTGGTAACTTCAACACCTACTTTCTACCTAATCATCCTTTAAATAGGCGAAGAGTTGCATGTGGGTAGCACCAGCACGCACACTCAAATTGTTTCAATCAAGCCGTCCATCGGGTCGTGACGGTACCCTTGGAACCGAAGTCAAGACCTGGATTTCACGGAATTGACTCGTTATACACATAATTATTGGCTTGTACACAGCAAGGTAATTGTGGCAGGATTGGATAACTTGTCCCTACTCATTTGTATCGCATCATAAATTTGGCAAGCCAGCTTCAATATAAGGTAACGCCTCGCCGTTTTTTACGTAGTTGTAGTCCTGTATACAATTTGATACGTCCAAATCAACATGTGGTTCCAGGTAACAAAAAAAAACTGTAAATTCTTAACTGATTAAATTAGGCGTTACTTTAAAAAGGTCCTTATAAATTAACAAATAACATTTACCTAGTTTAATGCTCCTCTTATTTGTCAATCGTGTTTGTTTCCATACTTATTTTGTACAATAGTTAAAGCATTACTTACTTACCTTGCTACTCCGCTCTATGTTTTTTGCCGTATGATCTGCTAAATGAATTAAGGTAATTTTTGAACTAATAAATATCTGTACATAGGAGATATTTATGAAAAATAATAATTCAGAGGGTTCTTTAAGTGCAATAGAAGCCAAAATAACCATTTTTAAAATTTTTGGTTGTCTTCAAAAATAAAAGCGTAAAAAAATAAAAATAAAAGGGTAGTTTGAAGAAGTTTTGATAACTTGTTTTATAACAAAATTATGTCTCTTTCTGGGGGTGTGAGTCGGGTTACCTCCGCGTGTGGTCAAGAGCTGCGGTTCATTTTTGGATCTGTCCGAGGGGAAGAGCGGTGCTTGGTCCGGTGCACCCTGGGCATCGGTTAATGATTTCCTGGCAGATTCCGAGGGATATCATTATCCGTTGGCTAAGAGCTCGACAGGGGGAGGGGTCTTTTGACCGTGTTCAACCGTACAACGTTGCCGACATTTTTGTCACAAGATTTTTGAATACTGTATTTATACTTTGCAATTGGCGAAATCATCGCATTGATCGATGGGGCCATATTATAACAAAAAAAAATTACCCTTGATGAGTAGTTTTATAAACTGGGTAGTTTATGATTTCTTGGATTGTTTACCGATTAGTACGGCGGTTTGAAATGCGTCAGCGGGTTTGTGTGGGGCAATAGTTCAGTTTGAGTGACATACAATATGTTTTATGTGGAAGCCGAGGGTTTGCATGGAAACATGTACCTACGTTTTTTTTAACATTGCACCAGTGGATGTTAATAAGTAAAGCTGAATTGGGGCCATTTTGTGTACAATTATTCGTCCATTGGTATTGAATAATTTATTTATTTTTTATTGATTTTTACTGCCGCGAATAAACAATTTTTTTCTTACTTTTTCTTGTATATTTTCATTTCTTAAGTTGGTAGGCGATTGCATGCATTAAGGCGTATAGTAGGAGAGACCTATGTCCAGTAGTGGACGATAGGCTGATGATGATGATGCGTTTAGGTACATTAGGCTCTGTCTACCCCGCAAGGGATAAAAACGTGATTTATGTATGTTTAATAGATCGCAGCCCTTTGCTTGCTTGCTGTGGCGCACGCGCACCAAGCAGCAGTGTCGCATACATCCCGCATCGATCACCACGGTCACGGCCACCTCGGCCACCTTGGCCACGCTGGCCACCTCGGCCACGCTGGTCACGTCGGCTACGCCGGCCACCTCGGCCAGGTCGGTCACCTCGGTCACCTGGGACATGCTGGTCTCAGCCACGGCTGGGGAGCCCACCACGGCGCCGGTGTGGCTCATGTAGGCCATGCCATCTCCCACGGACACGTAGACGTTGGCCATCACGTAAGGATTAAAATTAGTATATTGTTTAGATTTAAGTTATAGGCGTTCTTAGTAAATCGTGGTCACGAATCTCAGACAATTTTATACGATGGTGTTATGAGTTTGACGTTATGTCTTTCTGTTTGTGTGTGGAACTGTCAGTGGCGTCGTAGCTCTCAAGCGGCTGGACTGGTTTCAATGTGGTTATTTTCATTGGAAAGTAATTTTCCATGCGGTGGTTCTCAGACATGTTTGGTAAAAATCGTGACGTGACGACATACCCTATACATCCACTCATGTCTCCAAGTGCCTATAAGATTTTTATTTCCTATCCCGTGGGTAATTCGGAAAATCTCTTCTTAGATCACCTACGTGATCCTCTAGGAATGTTATCTACTAATTAGTGTCTTAATTATTAACCTCGTCTTTTTATCCCATGGGAAATTCGAAAAATTATACCAAGCAAGGAATAATATGTAAGTATGCCAAATTTAATGTCTGTAGCTTTATTGGTACAACATTTCGGGATTTTGAAATCCCGCAGGAAAATCGGGATAAAAAAATATTATATCTCTGTATGTATGTATGTATGTGTATTTGGGATATTATATGTCCGTCTCCTGTTTCTAAGTTACGTTAAGGTATAAGGTAAGCTATTCTCGAGTTATAAATAGTGTAACTAACACGACTTTCTTATGTAAATATAGATGTTGCGACTAAGATGTTATACTCGTTGTAGGTATACAGTTCGACACATTTACCTTTAAACAAGATGATAATGATTACTCGATTAATGCGTTGGGGGTTTTTAAAAATGTTAATTTCTCAGGCACATCCGGACTATACCTTCGCATACTCCGTGTCGGACCCGCACACCGGCGACCACAAGTCGCAGCACGAGAACCGCCACGGCGACGTCGTGCACGGCGAGTACTCGCTGGTCGAACCCGACGGCAACGTGCGTAAGGTCGAGTACTCCGCTGACGCGCACCGCGGGTAAGACATTATAATGTTGTCAATTTGACAATTCTATAGTCTAGTGACTCGTTTGTTTTTGATTCGAAACTATTCTCATTTACTTCCAATACTATCCCAAACATCGTCGATTGTCTTTTGTTTTTACTCAGACCGCGAACGCTGTTTCGTTTTTCAGTTCGTCGAGAGTCATTTGTTTTCAGTGTGCTTGCGCTCTTTCTATTTCAAGACCTTTACCTATACTACCAGAAACCTCCGTTTTTAGGATTAAATTATGGTAGTCAGTCCGTGAACTCTTAGGATGTCATTCGAGTTGGTTTTGCTATCTCACACACTCTTATGTGCTTGATACTTGAATCGGCTGAGTGTGCGAGACAGCCAGGCAAACTAGAATGACATTCTAAGAGCTCACGGGCTCAACTTATTGATGAGTTGAATTAGAAATTTTTCAATATTCATGCTACGATCGACCATCGTCACACCCTTAAAGAGTAAAATGTTTGATCAATTTACTTGGTCAACCAATTGCGATCCTTTACCAGTTTTATAGTCCACTACTCTGTCCCTTGAAATAATAAAAAGGACGAGTAAATCACCCCTATAAGTTCCTATAAATATCAAGTCATCTAAAGCAAAAATAAAAGTGTAAATGAGGGGTTACGTATTTTGCGAACACCCTCGCCTCTTTCGAAAGAAATTGCAAATGCTAATGTCACCCATTATCAATTGACCATTCGCAACTTCCGTTTTATAAGAATAACTTATGTTTTCTGACGTCGTTTAAACTATTTTTCAGATTCAATGCGCATGTTCATCACTCCACGGCGCATCATCATGTTCATCACTCGCATCATCATCATTAGGCTCTACAACCCAAAAACGACATCTCCGACTCCGACCAGAACTTTGGCTTTTATCTTTACTTGTGAGGTCGGCGCCCGAACCGTTGGCGCCAAAAATACGAGTACTCCTTATAGCAAAATTTTATATGCATTTTCCTCACACATTAACATTACGCCAGCGCTGACGAATAAAAATACTTTTGCTTGTATGTTTTATCGTTTCATTTAATAATTTGTTAAATCACTGACCTAGAAGCATAGAGATTACGATTTTTACATTCATTATAATTATTTTACCATTCGTATCAACACCTGCGGCTATAACCTTATACATTGGTACACAACAAAATTATAAAAGTATGCGTTCACTTACTCTGAAAAGGTATACCAATCTCATATAATCCATCCTTAAAAATGGTTCAAACTATCCCCATTCCGCTGAAGTCCGGCAACATGATTGACACTAAATCCCACATTAGAATTCGCCGTCGATGTAAACTTGGAGCTGGGGACGGAGTTTCTGTCGGGTATATACTCGTGGCTCTGGTCGTAGTCGCTGTTGGCGCGACCACGTGGAGCGTCCGGGACAGGGAGTCGAGGGTGTTGGTGTTTGGTGGGCTCCTCGCGACGAACAACGGCATTGAATCTAGAAAGTGCGAATCGTTTAGTTTCTCGAAGATTCTCAGACAATTGGCATTAGGCAGGCAGATGAGCCGGGTTCAGTTTCTTGCCCTAAATAAATCACTTTAACTTTCAACATGAAACTACCGTGAGACTCCGAACTAGTCCGAAACATGTCGAGCTACAGTCGACTTTTATACGTGAGTTATCCGTTTGTGTAATTATAAATCACTTTAATCCCAAAATTGGAAGGTGAATATTGTTTTCGCCTAGGACGGCAAAGTTCCTCGTTACACCCATAGCCGCGTAAGCCACTTACGAACGAATAGGTAGGTACCTTGAGTTTTGCACGAATGTTATAAACGTCGTCCATCCTATCATAGTTTGTACAATTTGCAAGACCATAGAAACAATGTCGATGCCCAGTGTTGCCGTTTGGTTCCGTTTCTTCCGTTTTGCGGAACTTATGACACCTTAGCGGAACTTGGAAGGAACTTTGTATCTTGGTACATTTTTCGGAACTTTTAAGGTCCCGGCATAAAGATACGTGGTAAAAAAGTACTTTAAATACACACTAAAAAATACAGACAAATTTTTCTGATATAAGCACAAATATTATTCCTAATTCCTATGATGAGGTAAAAAAAAAAAAAGAAATGGAACGTTTCTACCAAAAATGGAACTTTGTAATTTTCAAGGGAAGTGACCTGGCAACACTGGTCGATGCTATAACAAGTTAGTTTGTGTAAACTTAAATAGGTCTCACCCGTGGACTGCGTCAGCGGAATACTCGACGGTCCTCAGCGCTCCGTCGGGCTCGTACAGCGTGTAGACGCCGCGCACCTTGTCGCCCTCCCGGCTCTCCCAGTGGCTCTTCCTGTCTCCCGTCTGGTGGTCGGACACTTCATACTTGTACTCGTACTTTGGCTGGAGACAAATAATGACCATAAACATCGGTGGTTTCTGATAAGGTTGGCTAAAGCTCCTATAAATAAAATTGTTTTTATTTAAGTCGATTTTAGTATTAGGTACCCCAAAAATAAGAATAAGATTAAGAATAAGAAAACTTTATTGACTGATACAGATACACAAACAGAATATTACATATAGATACTTATTCCAACCAGCCAAATGGCCGCCACTCAGCTATGTGTCACGATAATATCTAGGATAATATCGTAACGAGGATTTTCAGTGACGTCAGTTACAGAGTTACGAAGGTGGCTGTCGCCAGGCACACATCCCTTAAAATCACTTTGTGTCATAAAAATAGTGTTTTCAACAAAATCTAAAATAATATTGGTAACATTTATAGTATCAATTTGATTGAACGGCATTTCATACATCAAAAATCATTTCAATTAAATTAACAATCGCATGATTGGTAAATAGCCAATTAATTACTGTAATTTACTCGTAAATCCTTTTCTAAACAAACTTGTATGTATCCGTAATCATCAGTCGTTAACCCAATTATGCACAAACAAGGAACTTCCTTTGCAAAACAACATAGCACGTACCTGGTTCCTGCTGTACTGTTCCAATGAAGACACGGCTGAAACAATTGCATCAATTAAACTGACACGCCTCATTAATGCATACAAAGCAACTAATCATAACGATCAAAAGTCCGCGGACATAGCGCCGCGCTACGCTCGACTGACAATTTAAACTTGACCCGTTTTCTCATAGGCGTTATATTGCTGGCAGATTGAATAACTTTGGTCGTTTGGTGCTGTTTAATGCCTACGAAAAAACGCCACGGACGAGGTTTATATAAAGCAAACCCCCTAGTTTATAGTCTGTAGTCTCTACATACATACATAAATCACGTCTTTATCCCTTACGGGGTAGACAGATCCTAATGTAACAGGACCTAAAGACCACGTTTAGCATGAGCGTGGGCGTATGGATGGAAAGGGGAATTAAAGCAGTGATGGGTTGCTAGCCACATCGCCTATCTAACACGATCCCTAAGATTTTCGCTCAATCCCTCGATGGGCTTTTACCGTGCGCGGGAAGAGAAGCATCTGTTACATTTTATGTAACATAGAATGTTATTTTTTTTTTATTGGTACATTTTATGTTACATTATATGTCTCTACATACGTACTTAAATCATGCCAAAGAGCCTAAGGTAACAAGACCTAAAAGCCACGTTTAAGACGTAAAAGGGAATCTGTAGTACCTCCATAATAATCGTTTGGATCGTAATAGGACAACCAATTGAAATTTTCAAGGAAAATGTGCTAGCGTTATACTCGTACCGATGTTTTCTTATAACCAGTTTGTTTTTGCGGTATCTATGAATTTAAATACAGACTCACGCGCAGTCGTAGCAGGCGCTGCCAACGAGGGTTGCGGCTGGTGGAATACGATGCTTTGCGAAGATGTGGCGTGCTGCAGCATTGCCACCGGTGAGCCCGTGGTGAATATCCAGCCATTCAAAAGGATCACCATCTACAATGCAAAACATAAGTCCAAATGTGTCAAGATTTTTATAAAGATCATTTTTTTATGTTTTTCACAGGGATTTTCGTTTGTTTCCTGGTACGAAATGGGCCAAAATAAACACTTCTAAAGATCTCAAAGTATTACGAAAAGGTGCACGGTTTTTGAGTACGAAGTTAAGTAAATATCTGGGGTATTGATACGAAATTTCGGCCGTTTGAACCACAATTCGAAACATTAGTATGTACCATAAAAAATAGAATACAAGTATTCTCTACATAAATAATTTAGTATAACATGCCTTTAACCAAACAATATCCATGATCCACTAGTTATAACCAAATGGCACTTATAAAGTGAACCGATCTATTGAAGGGACTCATCACATCGAACCCCCTTTTTATAGGGTCAGTTCATCAGATAAGTGAAACAATGTGCTGTCGGCGGATGTATTAGCTTCGACAAAGGTCCTGTTGTCAATTAAAATTGTTGATGTACTGTATGCAAACCTTCGTCTAGATAAATGAGGTACTAAAAATTCTTACAACGGTCTCCACTCCATTCATGTCGGCTGGCTCATTATATGTTCATTACGAACGTCACTCTTTTATGTCCGATGCATACTTTGCGATATGGATAACAGAAAAGAGGTAACGGGGTTGTCAGTCGAATGTAGTAGTAAGAGCTTGCATTGCGTTAGTTTTGATGGTAACCCGTAAGATAATTTGAAACAATCGCAATTTTCACTTGTAATTGCTTTAAGAAAAAATTGGGGTAATTTTAAGAATATTTTTAACTGGTTAAAGCCAGTGAGCCCTTGTAACTACAGGTAACCTGTAAGTTCGGAAAATCAAACAATTGTCACCCTTACCTAACTACTGATCTGAAAAATAAAGTTATCTTCTCTTCTTCTACAACTTGTAAACGCCCACCGTTGGGCATTCGTCTCCCCAATCCGTTTCCCTCTTCCAGACTGGTCCTGCTTTCTCCCTTAATTCATCGGACCATAGGGCAAGTGGTCTGCCTACACTTCATCTGCCTAGCCGGGGTCTCCAGTCCAGAACGCGCATGGTCTACCGTTCGTTGTGTCGAAAATAAAGTTAGGGACTAACAATCAAATCAATTAGCCACATACCTCTGCGTATGTGAAACCTCGGTTGCCATGCAATTTCTACTTGTTCGACTTCACACAGCCACTAGTGCTAGTCGTTCTGCCCGCAAGTTGACGAAAGCTACATCTACTTGACTTAACTTGCAATACTTGCACGGACACCTTGATAGTTAGCCTAAAGCGCCACAGCTGACTTTGACGCGATAAAGCGATATACTTTAAGATCCACTTACGAGAACCCGTTCTAAACGATATTAATGCGCGGCGTAGCCAAGAGAGGGCGTTATCACACACAAAGCCTACGCTGGTAATCAATGCAAAAAATATGAAGACATTAATTTTACAAAGCTTTGGTAGCCTAGTGGATCGATCTATAGCCCCTCAAGTAGGGTCGTGAGTTCGAATCCCAGGCTCGCGAGTTTTTTTGGAATTAATGTGCGAAATTACATTTCAAATTGACCACGAGCTTTTCCGTGAGGGAAAACACCGCGAGGAAAGCTGCACACATCTGCGAAGCAATTCAGTGGTGAGTATGAAGTTTCCAATCCGCACTGGGCCCACATGGGAACTATAGCCCAAGCCGAGAGAGCAGGCATGTGCCTAGCAGTCGGACGTATATAGACTGGAGATAAGATGATGATTCATTTTACACCGATTCAAAATTAAGTTAAACCTGGACAGGAATATCTTCCTTTCTTCTACGCTGATATAGGAAACTCTAAAAATCTACGAACATGTTGACAGGCCAAACACAAACATTACCCAAAAAAGAAAAACAAAATAGGTACATATACATACATTATGCTTTGATTGTTTACCTCAAGGTTCATATTTTCTTCATACCATAATGATTTGTTGCCTATCTCGTTAGCTTCCATACAACCTAATAGAACAAGCCTCAATTTATAAAATTTGATAAGGTAGGTAAGAAATAATGTTCGTATATCATCTGAGACACATTTATACTATTTGTAACATCCGTTGATGCAATGGCGTGAACAGACGTGGACAATTACAAATTACCTAGTTCTCATCGGACTTAAGCCGTGTTAAATCGTGTTTACATTCGTTTTATTAGATATCAATGTCGGAAGATAGGCTGCTATTAATTATGGTCCCAACGGCAAACGTACGGGTCCTCAAAAAAATTACCGTGTTTTGCTACTTTGCTTACATGATTTTTATAACTCTATTTAAATAATGCCATACAATTAATGCGAAACTTATAAAGTTTTGGGTAGTGAGCGGGTACTCGTTTAGCAAGGAATTTAGGAACTTTGACAGAACAATGTTTATACCGGACATAATCATTCGTTCCTGTCGCACTCGCTTACTAGTTAGAATCAATTCGCGACGTTTGCTTATGTCATCAACATAGAGTACCATAGTAGGCTTAGTAGTGATAAGGGAACGTGCTGGTGTGAAAGAAGATTTATAGTGACTAGGATACAAAAAGTATGCTTAGTTGGTTTGGTCACGTAGAGCGGATGGATGAAAGTAGCCTACCCGTAACACTTGTTCGAGGAGTAATAAAATGAGTGACCAAAGCTTAGAAATATCATCTTTGAAAAATCCTTCTACTTCTCTTTAGGTATAAAGGTCACATAAAGGTTAACTGGAAGAGATCCCTTTTAGGGATAAGTTCGCCTTTGTGCATGTGTGTTATCCTGTATTCATCTTTTTCTTGTGTTTTATGTACAATAAAGAGTTATACATACATACATACATACATACATGGTACGGTCAAGTGCTTAAAGAAGTATGGACACGAACTTTACAAAAATATGTCCCATTATTACACCGGTGTAGATACATAATCATTATACTTGACTGTACTTATTAATTTTATAAAAATGGATGAGTTCAATAATGTTTTGATTGTATTATATTCTAGCCAGACCAGATGCAATGGCCACAATTCTTTTACATAGATATAACCATACTTATACCATATACTTACATATACTTACCACTTACTTGTTACCATCTTCATATGTATGTATGTACATGACTTGACAATGAATAAATAAATAAACAAATAAACGCATATTTCAAGACATCGTTTCGCATCACTCATCGCACTTCAGTTGCCAAATTGAAAATGGTTACGTAATCACATTACATGCAATTAAAAGTAACTGCCGTTACTGGTCCAAGTGGTCCGTCTATTGACAGTTATTGATTGGCGAACGAATAGTTGGTTGGTTTAGTCCGTTATTACAGCGATCTGTCAAAACCGAAGCGAGATTAACACTTTCAGTTTAAGAATCTAGCTTCTTAATTAAGCAAGAATTAAGATGCCAGTTTATGAATAGTTCAAATGACAACTAATATCACACTAATGTAAGTTTTCATACAAAAACGTCTCGTACACGTTCGCGTAAATATCTCAATTACGGAACGAAACGGCAAAAAGTTGTTTCATAGTATTTGAAATTCTAACGCAACCATATTTCGAACCATAATTTTGTGACCGAAAGTTTACATACGCCTGGAACGCGTTTGCGTTAAAATGACAAATACTATAAGAAAACACTCCTTTTTTAAACAAACTGAGCGCAGCACTTGGTGAACATTGGCTCTGTGCTAACGAAATTAAGTTAAGATAATGATTACAAAATATTCGCAAACTCGTCTTTAATTTTGATTGGGATAAAAAACTCTTATGTAGATGTTGGTACCCTCCTCTCATCTAGTCAAAGGTTAACTAGTATCCCTTTACAGGAAAAGTTCGCCTTTGTCCATATATTTAATGTTTTTTTTGTGTACTGTGTCCGTTTCGTTTTATTTGCACAATAAAGCATTTAAAGCACCCAAATCTTTTGCGTCCAAGTCTCCGAAATAGAAAGTCCAAATTAAATAGATTTCTAAGCAAAGTTTTACATTATCTTCGTACCTACAATCAATATTACGCATTTTTCACTTGAGTAACAACACTTCCAAAATTCAAGTAGATTTGGCCGCAGATATCACGTCACGTCGTGAACAAGATAATCCATCACCGCCACCGAAACACGCACACGCTTATTTTGCACAACATTGTTTCCAATTTTATCATTTTAACCTTTGTGGTGGAGTCTATTTGTTTTTGAAATTCGAGTGTCACGATGCAAAGTAAGTAGGTGTACGGGTTAGAGACATTGCACACGTCGACTTTTTGAAGCGACACATAAAAAAGCAAAAACAATTACAGATAAAAGAACTGCTTTTAAGTATTTTTTTTCTGTTTTATACCTACAAGGAAAGCATATGAGCAATTGGGTTAAGTACTTGGTGAACAACAATCAGCACTGTCCAGGGACATCCGCAACACCGGAGCATTACAGACGCCTTGCTAACCAAGAGACCAACCTAAAGGAATTTCACCGGCGGTCTTACTCCCCACGCTGAAACACAGCTGCGCAAGCGCTGCTGCTTGGCGACAGCATTAGCAAGTAGGTAAGATGGTGTGATGATTCGGACGGACTCTGCACAAGGTTGCGCAAAATGCGATTGCGTCGTGGTCGATTCTCAGGATCGCAAGCATCGCTTTTATAGCTCTTCTCAAGTCGTCGTGTGATGCGGCTGTAATGCTCGGAACGCGCTCCATATTCCCATTCTATGTGATATGATATCGAATTGAGTAATACAAAGGCGTGACTAAACACGATCAGAATCTATTTGGCCTTTGCAGGTCTTTGCCGCAAGCATTCGCAAGGATGTGTCAATGAAATTGTTCTAAGTGATAATTACGATTCATCCAATCTCTAATAAGTAGTCGTACCTTGAGATCGACAATAAAAGTGATTGCTTTCAATCACAGATTATTTCATTGTTTTAAATCAAACTGCAAGGACGAGTTTAATGTAGCGATCCATTAAAGCTCAAATTACTCTTTCCACTTTAATTGTATCTATATTTGTCATCATTGCGTTGAACATCGTCGATATCGTCCATGTATATTGAGCTGATTCGTAACAGGCGCAAATCACTAAACGATGTCTCAAGAATAGTTATAAAAATCGCGATAGAATTTTGGGATAAGTTGAAGCATTACAGTTGGAATGGAGTCCTTTTGGGAGCGCTGGATGAAGCATAATAATTATGATTATATGATAATTAGTTAATAATTTATTACAGACTGTCTTTTTTCTCATGCACTTTATTTAACACAGATATCATAATTTTAAAGTAGTCTTAATTAGTAAACTAACCAATAAGTAAGATACCTCTAGACAAAGACAGGTTAGGAAGCGGCCAGTTACATTAATTACCCTCCTGGACGCAGTCGGTAAAGCGTGCTGGCAATCTAGTATCGGAACATCTGCCGACATCTGCGTGGAACTGCGCTGCCGTTTGAAATGCCGAGGACCCTCATTCGCCTTCGATCCAGCAACACAGACGATTCGTGAACCAGCCCTCTTGCAGCAGTTGGTCCTCATATCTCACGCTCAAGCTTAATATCCTTATACAGTTTCTTATGTTCATTTATTGTAAACATTCCATTCCCATTTGGTATCTTTATTATACGTTGGTGTGCCTATCCTGTGTTATTATTCTACGGAGCCTCAGGAGGCGCCTCTACATTATAAATTCAAACAGCTAAAGTTAAAATTCCTAAACACTCTAACATTCTTGACAATAGAACCGTTTGCTAATTTTTCGGTGACCTGTGCTCTTAGTGTATAAATAGGCTTAGGTCTTATTCCATAATTCCATTTAACCTGACTATGGCAAAGGCATATAGGTCATGAGTCATGAACCACAGATCTCCGAGCAGATACGTCGCTCAACTTGCTCAATATCCATTATTTGGCGGCAAGTCAGATACACTTATTAGATATAACTTCATCCTTCAACTAATCCTAGAATGTTCAAATAAAGACTCTATTACACTGATATAAGAATTCCCTTGACTGCTAATAAACATTTCAAGAATCATACGCGCAGAACATCGTGATATAACAATACAGCTTGCATTTATTTCACTTATCTGTACATTTAACAAAGGAGTTAATAAATAATGACAAAAGTGATAAGGATCAAATTGCTCTATTAAATTTAAATAGCTTGTCGGCCAGCTCTGTATGAAATAGGATAATTTGCTTCTGTCTGCTACTTAGAAATTTAGAGCATTTGATTATATACCCTTATGTCTTTATTATACTAAAAAAACGTTTTATTCTTTTATTATTTTTATTACAAAACAGTATATTCACAACGTAATTCACTAAAATTTGCGTACTTCAATAAAACATACCCAGAAATATAAACTTGTCTATATTACTGGTGCAAAGTAGCTAGTGAATATTGTAGGCCGCAGATTTGTTCGGATACTCATTAATGTGTCTTGTCCTCTGACATTTGAATAAAGATACAAATGAGGTACACCATTTACACGCTCGTTACTTACGTTCGAGTAGAGTGATACAGTTCAATGGAGTCATTTAAAAGCCTTTATTAAGTCAAAGGCAACTTTATACGTTCTAATTACATGTTTATTGCTAACACGTAGGACACAAGGCAATGAAATGCATAAAATAATAATGTACTAATAACAATATTTTGTACGAAATTTTAATTCAAGGTGATTTAACCGTTTGAAGATGTTAAAAACTCGCATTGAATTAAAAGTTCAGTTCTACTTCCATGTGTCAAATTTACTGTCAAGAATTTAATTCGGGATGTAATTTTTTAGCAATTCGCAGATTTTATATTTATATATATTTACAGACGTGACTTATGAATCGGCTCCTTGGGATTCTCTGAATACGCACGACCATATTTTCTTCATCATTCACCTAAATATACAGGGTCTCTCAAAACTGGCAGTGACACCGGAGGTAGGTCAGCTTAAGAGGTATCGAACCAGGCTAACATGACCTCAGTAAAAGTTGCGTGGTTTCAAGTTATAGCCAAATTTAGGTTTTTAGCGAATTTCCACTTTTTTGATCCTAGCAGTGCCAGTATTTTCTTGAAAAGCAATGGAAGTAATAGTTTTATTTTATGTGTATGAAATCATAAATTGTTAATTAAGACGGCAAAAGTAGGTATTATTTTGTCAATAACTTATGTAAATTGTTAAAAAAAACCGGGAATGACTTCATCAAAATTATCGGCATAATATTAATTTTGATTTTGAACAGCTGCCGTGAAAAAAAATCCTTAGAAACGAAACCAGCAAATGACGTCGATAAATTGAGCGCGTTATACAGATTCAGAAATGGTACAATACAAGTACATTACATCAATTACATAATAATTCCTATCACTTTTCCAATGCACTATTCAACTAAATTAAAGCTAGAAATCCCGCAAGCCGTTGTCGCTGCTGGGTAATAATAGTGGAGTAGACTACGATATCAATTTTTTTACTGCCTTATTATTTGCCAAATGCACGAGCGAAAGAGATGGAAATAATAATGTTTACCTTTTGAAGAATTTCCTAACGTTTTGGGACAGTCTGTATAATTAGCATGTAATGGGCATAAGTTATATCACAGCTCGTATGCGCATATTTCTAGAACTAGGGCACCTGAGCTTTTCAAATTCGATTAGCCACGAGGAAGTTGCAAGCGTTGCAACAGATGTGGATTAAACGTCTACCGTGCAGTGTTTGAAATGCACCAGTTGCAAGTTGATAAAGGCACATTATAAGGACTGGGTGTTTTAGGAAACAGTACCTACACTTGTGTACTTTGGTACTAACATGTAGGTAGAAGGTTACACAAACGCATGATCGTCAATTGTTTTGTCGTTGCAATTAGCATCTTATTCACAGGAATTTTGAAGGATCATACTTGATATCTCACAAAATTTTATAACAATTATTAACCTATGACTCAGCTGTTGCCCGCGACTTTGCCTGCGTAGAATTTGCTTATAAGCGGGAACTATTCAATTTTCGGGATAAAAATATCCCCGAGACTTAAGCTATCTCTTTACCAAATTTCATTAAAAACGGTTCTGTGGTTTAGGCATGAAAGCGTAACAGCAGACAGTATCATAATGGTGCATTGTCAATTTCTGAACCAACAATTTTTTGCCAATGTTACTCATTGTCATACAAAGTTGTATGAAAAGAGAAGTGATTTTTGCTCAATATATTGATACACGAGAATACACGCTTTGGTCCACGCGTTCAGTTTCTGGATCAGGCATACACACGTCGCGCAGTCGGCTAAAAACGTATATATCGTGACATTTGTTTGGCGTATTTATTAGAAACTTATATAAACTTGCGAAAGTGCAATAAAGAAAGCATAATCCAGCTTTTGCGGGTGGTAGAACAGCGGTGCTTCCACTGCTGTACGGGTATTCTGGCATGGAGGCTGTACAGCTGATGAATTATTGCATGAGATATTTTACCTTATCCGTTTAGAATGCCAACGCCAGCACTGCAATGCTCTGGTGTTGCGGATATCCATGGGCTGTGATAATTACTTACCATCAAGTAACCCACTTGATCGTTTGCCTTTAATCTATACTAATATAAAGAAGTAAAGCTTTGAGTTTGTAATGTTGTGGGGGATCTCTGGATTTGGAACCGATTTTGAAAATACTTTTACCAATAGACAGCTTCATTATCTGTGAGTGTCATAGGCTATATTTAATCTGCGCGGACGAAGTCACGGACACCAGCTAGTTGTATAATAAAAAAACAGTACCGCGGTTGTTATGGTAACAGGAACTAGGTGCCATACTCGATTTACCTCTACGCTCTGTATATATTTGGAACTGATAAACTTCACCGCACTACATTTATTACAATAAATATATGTTAAATTATTTGAATACCGGTTCAAATGGAATAATCGTATTAACAACTAGGAATAGATATCTGCTAGACTTTGCCTCTAAACTTTGGTTTAAAATGTTCTTAAACTTACTGCGGATTTAAAGTGGTTTAGTAATGAGGCGCCCTATAAGGATATTTAGATTCCTTTGCGTGTGATGCATAAAGTACAGCATAGATTTGGCTAAAAGCTCACTCACGGCCCATGACTAGTTATTTGATTATTTGTTTAAGTTGTTAATGTTCAAGGGAATACAACCTAGACTGACGCGTACAACTGATTTTCGCATTATTTCAGTGCATTTTTACCCAAAATAATATCGTGAGATCAACAATAAGGTTAATGTATCGAAAGGTTTCCTCCTCTTAATTATTTTCACTCCCAATGCGGCCTTGATGAGCACAATAAATTTCATCCAATCACTGTGCAAACCTTGCGCCAAATTACGTAAAATCATAAATGGATTAAGTTTTTTATTGCGAGTACTTAAAAGTGAGCTAATAATGCAAACACATCTACAGATCAGGTTTAAATCGCTGCTGGGGTCTCAAACTTGTATGGTGTACAATAAGATACATTGCCTCTATGGCAGCCGAATCTGTATCACTTCAACTTGGGCTTTATCTCGAACCCAATCAACGTATTGCGAACTTTATTACTGTCTCTATAACATTTAGATAGCGAACCTCGTAATTAACAACTCCGCACGGTGCTAGCCCGCCAGCATTGAATCAAGCATATGGAAATACTAAGATTAGTGGCCTGTCTAACACCATAGCGAGCACCTTAAGGACAGCATAATAAATCAAACCTTATACGAGAAGTTCATTAGCGAACGTTACCAACGGAATGTAAAGCACATCCGATATTGTCAAATAACTGGCACACTTAAAATAATTATGCGTACCAATAAAAGTAAATTCAATGCTACACGTTGTACTTAGCAGCTCCTACAGAGTACCTAATTGACATCCGAAACCCACCGAATTCTCCGTCCTTCTATTGGGAAATATCCGCTCCATTTCCATTAACACAGAAACTTCGCGCCATTTTAATTGCTATTCAAATGGCTGTCGTCGACGCCGCGGCTGATGTAAAACGAATCCTTGTATGCGGGCATGCGTGGGGTGTCGTAATTTGCATGTAAGCTGCTAAGAGCTTAGGGGCTCGCCTTGTGCAAGGCGCCGTCGCACCAAACCTCTTTTAAACGACGTAAATTACGGACTGGAACATGTGCGTTCGATTCGATCGTTAGGAAACTGTCTCACTTTATAACAAGATAGATTTTCACAATACCTGCAAAACTTCCAATTGCCTAACATGACGCGCTTTTATCGCAAACTTTGCTGATAACGCTAATTATCATTTCAATTGATTGCCTAAATTTATGACAATGAAGATTTAGGTAAACAATGTGATTCAGTTCGTTTTCCCTAATTAACGTGAGAAGCATGACCAAGAGCCCTTACAGATTACCCGATAAACTATTTTAATCTGGGGTAAGCTCCAAAAGAATAACTTATTGTCAAATGAAGCGATCTCAAGAGCTCGGCTACAGATGTACTAACGAGCCCACGGATCAAAAGCGATTACGAGACTTACCTCAACTACTTAACTGTGCAGAGTTGCCCTTCGCACAGGATTACTCTTTAGACACAAATCGCAAACACTATTGTTGCGTAATTATGCTTTATAAACAGATGTTAACAGCGATCTTTCTTTAGCTGTTTATTGGCAGGGTAAAAACACATTACACACTTTTCAAGTAACACCTACACATTTAACTCTTGAATGAGCAGGTAGGTAGTTATGGATAACTGATACGTATTTATAAACAAATCTATCGGCATTAGTGTCCAATTGAAGGGGATTAGTCTGACGTGTATTAAATCTCCGCACCCGTTTTTGCAAACGCAACATGTATTATAAACTCAGTTCATTATTTTATGACTATTGCGGACTATAAATGTCGCATACGAGTATTTAGTAACAGAGACATGTTCTTAAATATGTAGATATCGTAACCTAGTTAACCTATTCGTGATAAATCCAATCATTATGCTTATTACGAACCGAATGCTAAATCTAGCGAAGGATATGCAAAGCGGTCCGTGTCAATGCAGAAACGGGGTGAGGTTTTACGATCTGGCCGACACGAGTTGACCGCGGTCATCGTGACAAAAGCACCCCATATACGTAAAACAAATATTCTTTTGAAGGCTCGTAAAATGAAAGAGACCTTAAATCAATAGGGCATTTGACATCACCAATATTAAAAGTAAGTACATATTTTTGTGACGTTAAAACAAGATTCGCCTTAGGTTTTGTACGGCCTTCGAGATCGATGACATCATTTTGTTTGTAAAGTCAATTGATTCCATTAATTTTCTTCAAAGGACTTAAAAATCGTTTTTTACATTATTTGAAAATTCATACAATGTTATCCTTTGTACGGTCGAATATTTTTCGCTTTTTGTGGTCAAAATGACTGTTTAGTACAATTTTTCCTTAATTAAAACTGAATATACCTATTTCGGAAAATCTTTTGACACGGGCTACTTTGAGTAGGCTAGGTTAGATCTATAACATATTTCCTGAAAAATCTATGGATTCAGCATAATGACAGTTAGATTTAGGAAACAATCATTCGACAAAACATTATTTAAAGCAGGTCACAAAAATGCGACCACCCGATAGACTCGTCCTGGTTTTCAGATCTAAAATAAACTGTTTTATATTAGAGTTGTGTCGTGATAGTTTATGGTATCCACTACCTACCCTAATACCCACCAAAAGCAAAACACCAAGAAACAAATGGCAAACACACGCTCTAATAATACTTAGTGTTGCTGATTATCGAATAGTATGAAAGCTAGGGTTATGTTGAACTGTGACCCACGTTAGATCAGTCAGCGGGCTGCAGCGGCGCTGTGCTAGGTCGCCGGCGCGCACGCAGCCGCGCCCACCGGTGCTGCGGCGAACGTGAAAAAGTGTGACCCGTTCTTACACATATGAGATTGCTATATAAGTCTTAGCGGGCACACTTTGCTCTCATTTCGGTTCACGCTCAAGTTTGGATAATACATTAAATAATTTCGGCGCAGATAAGGGACAAAGATTAGTTGTATGATATAGTTTTAAGTCAAATTCACACTTAGATCGAAACGCTTTATTTTCAAAAATGAAAACGGTAAGCTTACATCAGATGATAGCAGATTGATAATTTTTTGCATTCCATAAACGAATGGCACAGTGACCTGACATTGACTGTTCGCCAATGATAATGTATCTTAGATAACTTAAGTTTTTTTTTTTTCAGGTAATACTGGTGGTTGCGTTAACTCTAGCGAGTGTATGCGCTTATCATGATCCGGACTTGAACTATCACTTAAGCCAGCTACAATCAGCACCGAACTGCGACAATGGGCACGGTGGGGCCGGGCCCGGGTACTCGTACTTGCCACCTGCGGTACAACTTACTACGACCGGGGTGAAGGCGGCTGCGACTCCATACGTCTCTCAACAAATAGTCTCGGCGCCTGCTTACCGGGTGTCTGCATCAAGCGGATACCAGGCCGGAGCTGCGTATCAGTCAGGAGCAAGCTATCAAACGGGAGCAGCTTATCAAGTAGCCGTGCCCAGCATCCAGCAGCTCGCACCGGCATACCAAACCGCGTCACTGGTGTCTCATGGAAACGCAGCTACCCAACAGTCGTATTCCGCTCAGAGAGAAGTGCACGGCTACGCTACCTCCGCCGGTCTCTCTTCAGCAGCATCGTCGGGAAGAACAGTGACACCTGTCGCAACGTACGCTCAGGCGCCGATCATAGCTAAAGTAACAGCGGCCCCGCTGATTGCTAGATTTTCGTTAGCGGCCCCGAAAAATGACTATGTGGTCCAGAACTTACTGTCTCAACAAGCTTCATACGCCTCGGGATCTGCTGCTGCATCCTTGACTTCGTACAGTTCCGAACAAGCTGGTGGGCCTGTCGTATCCCAAGTCTACGCGGCGCCATCCGCTGGCTACGCGACTTCACCAAATTTGAGGCAACAAAGCCCTCAGCTCTTTGAACCTTCGCGATACACCACAGTGACCGCACAGCCTGCCCTGGCGCAGTATAGTCAAGTTGGAGCAATATCTGGACTGACGCCAGTGGCGCAAGTAGCTCCGCAGTACAGAGCCCCGGCAGTAGCCCAGTATCAGACCGCATCAGTCGCCCATGTGTCCGCGCCACCAGTGACTCAGTATGTCGCTCCTGCAGTCAGACAATATGCCACGCCAGTGGTGCAGTACGCTGCACCTGCCGTGGCCCAGTACGCTGGCCACTCAGGGCAGTCTGCGGCGTACTCCACGTCGTCTATTGCCCATCACTCGGGAGCCAGCATCCGCCAGTACGCCGCTGCACCTGTGGCTGTCGCGCACAATGTCGCCTACGCCGCGCCAGCAAGAGTTGCGCATGTTAAGAATGCGCACACCGAGTTTCTGGAGAATTACGTAAGTAATTTATAAATAATTAATACTTGACAATTTTACTGTTTTCCATCTTATTCGTTCCTTGAAAATTTTGCAGCCTATGTAAAAACGATTTCATAATCATAGAAGCAGGTATTGTAGCATATTTATAGCCGTTATGTGCAGTACTAAAATTTAGAATTAATTGTAGATGTGTGTAATGAAAAAAAACGCAGGGTGTGGCTATTGTAAAAAAAAGGTAGAGGTAGAAGATAACATTGTTCCTCAACTATTAGGTATATGTAGGTGTGAAGGAAGTTAGTATTTGCGATATAAAATAAAATGATCAGTTGCATTTTCTTTCCGATCCTTACGACTAGAATATTATCATCATGCATGGCATGTTACATTAGTTGCATTTAATTAGTATGTCCTGGGACATTACAGCACACATAATATTACTTCATATCCCTGTGATTAATCGATAACGTAACAACATTTGATAGGCGTTTCAAATAGGCTCCAGGACGAGTTTTGCGACTCAAAGATCTTGTCCAATTACCTAGTCACTGAGTCACGGTAGCATAAGTAAGTTGTGCAATATTGAATCACTTACAGATTTTTTTAAATTAATTTTGGTACTTTTTGCTCCACAAAATTAATATCCGTTGCGAAGAAGAATTATCATAACGATACGAGTACAAGAACTGCTCCGTTAACCTAAATGAGCGAATTGTTGAAATAGTGGAAGTGTCGCTACTCGTGTGTTTGTATAATTGCTTTCTCACGAATTGGCGAGTCTGATCCGAGAACAAAGTACCGTTCATTATTTAATTGTTATTAAATTGGAATGTCTCACAATCACATAACCATATTTATCATTCCTGTCAAGTCACTTAAATACCTATTTGTCAATGTATCAAAGTTTTCAAGTTCAAATTAGCACACAATGCACCGCATTCATTAATCTTCAGTCGTATAATATCTATTTCTATTGTTCAAATTTATCTCCTTTTATTCGCTTACATTTACCTTCACTTGTCGATGGTAGGTAGTGAATGTTAATGAATGTTTGTTGTCGTAAAAATCTTAATTCAACTATACTCAAAAATAAAAGTCCGGATTTTGTAACGAGAGTCGTTCGTTAAACCATTTAAATTTGCAATTCGTCCGCATGACGCATAAAGCCGGAGTCACACGTGGGTAAATACCCTCGTTTATCGTTGTTTCATAATCGTTTGGAGCATCGCCTCACAAGTTTGGGCAGTTAGTGCATAAAAGTATCTACCTACTGCAGCTTGCAACGATAAAGTGCGTGAAACATGGCACTACTTACGGTTACGGCTTGCGCTTGCATTTTCAATGTTTTTTAACGTTAAGTAAGTCGATGATGGGTATAGTTATATAACATTTATAATAAGGAAAAACATAGAATGTACCAGTTGCTTCTCGTCCCGCGCAGATGGTAAAAGCCCATCGAGGGAATGGGCGTAATTCTTAGGAATTATGTTATAGGCGATGCGGCTAGCAACCCATCACTATTTTGATTCCTTTTTCCACCTATGCGCCCACAATCTTGCTAAACGTGGCCTGTAGGTCTTGTTATCTTAGGCTCTGTCTACCCCGTAAGGGAGAAAGACGTGATTTGTGTATGTGTATGTATGTATGTAAACATGTAAGAGTATGAGGGATATAAAAAAAATCTTGCATCGTCCTGCATTCTTTATGGCAATTTTCGTCCTTTTTTCTAAAATATTGCAAACCTGTTATAAGAAAGTGTTATCTTTGTCTAGCATAATGCGAATGCCAAATAACGAAATAAAGATCATAGATAATGAGTATTGATCCAAGAGACAAACATTTTTAGGATACACCTACGCTTTTTTCATTCTTAAAATAACTTTATTAATGTCATCTTTCAAGTCTGATTTCGACTTGGACTTGATATTCTTTTTTTTTAAGTATTGTCGTGTGTTACAAAACTTAATAAGAGTCCTAACAAAACTAATTACAGTAAGTATTACAAATGCACAATTATAAACATCCATAACCATAAGTTGACACTCTAAGTTAAAAACAATTTGAATTAATTTCATCATTATAATTTTAATTCCTAATATTGATAGGGAAATTTATATTATAATGTAGGTATCTACCTGCCAAGTAGTCTTCTAACTCAGAAATATTTATCAGACCTTATTTAATAACATTTGAAAATATATTAACTATTTCGATAATTTCGCTATCTTATGTTTGTGAATTCTGTTTTAACCAATTACAGGTAATGAGGAGGTCTCCTCGTACACCAATTATAGTATTCTTTTTTTCTCAACTGTAATGTATTACTATTTGTCAAAATCGTGATGTTTTTGTTATTAGAATACTTTGGAGCACATGTGGTCACACCAGACCATAATTGTATACGTCATTATGGTCAGTTTCTTTTATACTCGTATGTACAACTTCGCTTTTCGTAACACGTGTGTCAACTTACGAAAACTCACTAGCAGCTCATTAGCAAGCCTCAGCGGTTTGATATCTATTTCATTACCATGTTCAAGTGTCAAAAACATCTAATAAGATATTTGGTAATTATCTAAGACAACGTTCTTGTGATGCGACGGACCAGTTTAATCGGTAGAGCCGGTTGCGTAACCAACCATACTTATATTACTTATCAATAACCATAGGTAGGTACTGTAGGAATAGGTTCGGCTATTCGGTTTATGCTGGCAGGTTTTGGGTGCTGGCTGGTCTGAAATAGTTCAGGTTCCGAATATCGAACACCCGTTCGATATTTTAAGTTTTTTGTTTTGGAACTTGGGACGGCCTTCAGAACAGCTCGAACCGAAAGCCGCATAGGCGGAAAGCAATAATATTTTGTAGTGATAATTTAAAATTGAAATAAAAACAAGAATTAATAAGTATGTGTTTTAACTTGAAATAGATAGGCCTTCTGCTATAACAGTTTGGTTAGGAACTTTATATCTCGATACCCGTACAGTTTGAAGTGCCTCATCAGGGCAGCTCTACAGTACTTATATTACTTATCAATATTATAACTTCATAAGTAGGGCTTATTAAGGTGTCTTGGAATTGTTTCGGACTATTTGAGCGGGTGGTTGTTACTCCTCCTTAAAGTCTCCTATAAAGGTCTTCGTAGTTTGGATGCACAATTAAACCACCCATTTTACGCTGTGTATATATATTATGTAGATGAATAGCTAAAGCGTGGAATTGCATTGGTAGGCCAGGGGGTTATACCAGGGTTGAAAAGGAGAATAATTTGAGTATTTTTCTTAATTTATCGAAATTACCCTTCTATTCTTAACAAGTAATTCCATTCGCTATAATTTAATTCTTCAAAATTATTATCTGCCATAGTTTTTAAAAACTGTGTAACTTACAGTCGTACGGAAAAATAAATAAATTCCCTTAAATAACATTATGGAAACATTTATTTTGTGTAAAAAAAATCAGGAGTGTTCAGTTAATCTAACACAACTAAACTTGTTATGGAACCTATTTCAGATTAATTTTGTAAGACACAGTGCACCCAGAGTATGCGTACTAGGTTAAATCGTTATAGAGTAATATTTAAATAATTTGCACACGAACTTACAACTGAAACATCGTATTAAACATTATTGGCATGCACTGAATGTGAGACATTTATTGATTCGAAAATCTCGAAACCGGGACGGTTAATTAATTTTACTACCTACTTGTAGTAATGATCGAATGGAGTTCTCAATTTACCTGGCCTTGACCTGGCAGACGCTTTTGTGTAAATTTGGACAAGACCATTTCAAAGGTTTTTTTTTAATTTTTACACGCATTGTAACGAATTACAGGATGCGCAACTCACGAAAATATAACAATAGGCTTCATAATTGGAGTATTTTATTTTACTAAACTTAAACGTAATCAAATATTTACATATCAGCTCTTAACGATTGATAAAGGATATAGAATAATAACATTATAATTTACCTTTAGTAGGTAGGCAAATAGTAGAGTAGGTAAGGGTGTTTTGTCATGTATTTGGTTAGGTACCAATTAATGACTAAAACATGAAATTTACCTAACTCTAGATCCCTATTCTTTGCGTAACTGGATATATACATAATTGGATTAATTTAAAGTGACTTAAAGCCCAAGCTGCAGTAATTAATGTCATCTTTACAAGGAACTGCAATGTAATTCCATTAATACTCGGGGATCCAGCCAAGCTCGATTTACATTTCGCCGTCTACTTTGTAAATTTGAAGACGGTTTTGTTTGTGATTAAAGTTTTTTATTATAATGCAACATCAAACACCTACTGCAGTAACAACAAGGTATGCATCGATGAGGTAGATAAATGGATAACGAAAGGAAATGCAATTACTTTCCAAGTTAACGAGTTGCAAGTCAAAGTGTGGCTTGCGAAAACTCGATTGAACTTTACTGGCATTCTCACGGCATTATCAGTTAGATTGTGCTGATCGAATAATGGGGTCCTAAGCTTTGGTAGATAGGTACACTTTTCAACACGTGTAGGCCAGTCGTCAGGTAGATACCTACCTTACCAAAATATTCATTTAATTTACGAAAAACAGAATAAAGGGTCATTTTCCACATAAAGCTCTACTCCCTCATAAAGCAACACTTTTCTATTTAAATAAATAGAAAAGTGTTGCCAGTGAAATTGATACGCGCGAAGATTTAAATTTTGACATTTGAAGTAGTGCCGCGAAATTAAAACTGTAAGTGCGAAAAACGCAACAAAACTTTGTCATCAATTTGATAAAGAAAAAAAAGCATTACTCTTTAAATTAAGAGTGTTACTAGGTTCTCTCAGGCTCATACATATACATACATTATATGAAAAATGGTCTCGTCTATCTATCTCGCCTTGACATAGGCACGCGTATTACGTCGCTCCTTCTCGCTGACGATCTGTTACCATAGATATCCTATATTTATGATCCACTCAACCTTCTTAACAGGCCTTATACTCTGAAAATCGATTTTCGAAGTTCGTTTGTTGCCGTTCCGCTCTCACTAATAGTTATTAACTTGAGAGTGAGAGGGACGGTGTGATACGAACTTCGAAAATCGAATTTCGGAGTAGCCCCCCAGGCTCAGAACAAAACTCTCGACTTAACGCCAATGAGCGCTGGTACAAGAATGTTGCGGACGCTTTTGAAACCAAATTAATTAGGGTTCCACCACACCATGACAACCTCTCATTTTTCCAGGACGCACACCCGCGCTATGCGTACGAGTACGCCGTGAACGACCCCCACACCGGCGACATCAAACATCAGAAGGAACAACGAGACGGCGAGGTCGTCAAAGGTACCAACTTCTTCTGTAATATACAAGTTAAAAGTTTCTGTCAAAAATTACATTTTTAATGAAAGCTTTGTTTGCTGACTGTACCTGCATTGTCATCCGTCCTATAGGTATATGTGTACCAAATTTCAAGTTAATTGGACCAAACGTTGAAGAGTTCCCCCCTGCGGAGACGATCCTGGCAGAGTCGCAAAAACTCCACTACCAGATTATTGTACCTATTGTCATCCGACTTACTCGGTTCACTAATTAATTTTTGACCAAAAAATTATTGACAAATGCATCCTTTGACAAATACACTTCATATGACAACCTTTTATTTTCTACTAAAATATTGACTTTTTCGAAAACTTATAAAACAAACCTAACCTAACATAATGTGAGCACGCCTAAAGATTTTCGGTTTATCAGATATTAAAGGGTTGTCAAATGAAATGTTTGTCAAACCATACATTTGTCAAACGTTTGTCGGTCAAATGATCGGATACCGACTTACTCAAGTATGTAAGGCATCCGCTAAGACAGGATTTGGCGACCAGGCCGGATTACGGTGGTTTAAGGAGCTCCGCTCCAAAAAATGCGAGGACGAAGTCGCGGGCAACAGCTAGTAATAAATCTATCCTAGAGACGGGTTTAGAGCAAACGAGCGAATGCTCTATCCCCACACTGCCAAATTTATTGTGTCGACCAAAACTAACGGGTCGCTTTTCATACAAATTTGTATGGAGTGTCCCGTTATTTTTACATACATAGATACATACATAAATCACATCTTTATCCCTTACGGTGTAGACAGAGCCTAAGGTAACAGGTACCTACAGGCCACATTTAGCAAGATTGTGAGCGCATAGGTGGAAAATGGAACCAAAATAGTGATGGGTTGCTAGCCTCATCGCCTAAACATGATTCCTATTATTTTCGCCCATTCCCTCGATGGGCTTTTACCATCTGCGCGGGTAGAGAAGCAACTGGTACATTCTATGTTTTTTCTTTGCTCCCAGACCACCATCATCACCTACACAATAAATTTAATAGAATGGTGGTGGTGCTCGGTTACCATTAAGTGACCCACTCGTTTGCCTTCCTTGTAAAAAAAAATGTTGCATACAATGTAATGTGTATTTTTGTTTACACGCTTACTCGCCTACACATATCTCCTAATGCTTTCGTAACCCAGCCCCATCAATCCTGTCAATAACCGTATCTCTGTATCCAGGTCAGTACTCGCTGGTCGAGCCGGACGGGTCTGTCCGCACCGTGGACTACGTCGCCGACTGGGAGACCGGTTTCCACGCCAACGTGCATAACAGCCGCGACAGCCATTAGGCTGTGGCCTGAGCAGTGGCGGACTAAGCCCGTCAGAGGCCCGGGGCGACAAAACTAAATGAGGCCCCCCAGCTTAAAAAAAACCGGTCAAGTGCGAGTCGGACTCGCGCACCGAGGGTTCCGTATCTTTATCTATAAATATCTAAAACCAGTGTAAGCAGAGCCCTGTTCCAAAGCAAAATGTACGCAGTGTGGGGTTACTTTATATTGGTCACTGCTATATACAGACATACATACACATTTACGGTTTTCGCAATTATTCTTTAATCTGTGCTATAAGACCTACCTTCATACCAAATTTCAAGATTCTGCGTTCACGGAAACTACCTTGTAGGTTTTGATTCCCTTGAGAGTTGAAAATTTGCGGAAATTTGCGGCATAAACGGCTGTATCTTTTGATTGCGTTGGCTTAGAAGTTTGATTTTTTCACAGCTTCAAGGGACAGTAGACCTGAGTAATCGATATAAATTTCAGCTTCATACCTCCACGCGTTCCTGAGAAAAAGGGTCTTGACAGACGGACGGACGGACGGACAGACAGACGGACAACAAAGTGATCCTATAAGGGTTCCGTTTTTTCCTTTTGAGGTACGGAACCCTAAAAATAGGTACTAACTACTAAGCACATTTTTAAAGTCTTGTTTAGGATTTGATCAGGAGAACGCGGAGGCATTTGGGCCCCCCAAAGACCGGGGGCCCGGGGCGGGCCGCCCCTTTCGCCCCCCTGTTAGTCCGCCACTGGGCCTGAGTGTAGCGGTAACGAGGAAAATGTGAAGCTTATGTCGAACTTCACTGGAATATCGAACGGCTAGCGTGTTTGCCAATTTGTCACTAACTTTTTTTTAAATAGAGCGCGTCGAACGACATTTTTAATACGCGAGTAATGTGGTGTATTGCATGAATTATGGCGGAGAGTATTAACTATTTAAAATTGCCCATAACTAATATATATGTAGGCAGTAGAAGTAAAAACATTTATGCGAAGGGATAGGTATAGGTATTTAATATTGTTTCAATTTACACTTGAACTAGACAGTGGCGTAACTATAACGTCTGGGGCCCGTGGCAAATTCGTCAGATGGGGATCCTTCCTCAATACAAAGTGCATCAGCGTCCCTTCTGTGCCTTTAAACCAAGCCAGTTCGGGGCCCCCTAGAGCTAGGGGCCCCTGGCATTTTGCCACCCCTGCCACCCTATAGTTACGCCACTGGAACTATAGATTCTGGACGGCTAGCACACTCAAGCGCTTTATCCAGATGTGTTAACGAAAGGATCAGAGCGAGATAGCAACTTGCGGTTTCTCAGCTAACCATTCTGCAACATCATCTAACTTCGAATAACTTGGTTACAATAACGCCTCGTCACATCAAGTCGCATGCGTGTTTGCAGTTGCATTTACCGCCACGCTTTTAACCCGACAAGTTTTAATGTACACGGGCTCAAATTATTTAATCACACTTAATTTATTGAGGATTATCGTGGATAGGCATGTGCCATGTAGGTAACTCTTGGCTACACTTATTTTCTTCAAATGAATGCACCCCCTTACATAGAACAAAATGAGATCTCTGATTGAATTTCGTTGTAAGTATTCCATGCTTTTTAACTTTTTAATTTCTTATTTTGATTGTTTGACTATGTGGTTAACTCAGATTGATTTGACTAGTATAGGGTGAAATCACATCTGTCAGCATCCAATTTCATTTTAATATGGAAAACGATAAAACGATTGTATTGAAGTCGAATCGACGCGAAAGGGTGAACGGGTGCGGACGCTTCGTAATAAAATAACAATTTTCCAAAATAAAATGCGATCTTATGCTGATAAGATAATATGTGGTTCCACCCTTACCCTGTGCTGACTTAAATAAACCTTTATGATGTGACGTATACCTGTATATAATATTATACTTAAGCATAAGATATCTATACGTTTAGGTACGTATTCTACTAGATAAGTGATTGGTATAATTAATTATTATAATTTGTGATATTGTTTTTGATTCCTGCCTGCGATATTTTTAATATCTCGCCGATAATAAATCTAAAAGAAAAGAAAACATACTTTTGGTTAATCATTACCATTTATTAAATAATAAAATATTAAAATATGATATTTCTATTTTACACAGCCGCTTTCTTACCTTACCCACCCAGTTTTGGTTTAAATATATATTATCATAAAATTATTTCATTGGAAACAGAACATATAATATTAACTCATTCCAGAAGCTAAATGGCTCCTTAATAACAAAACCATATACTTATAGTATCGAAAATTATTTTATCAGATACACAATGATTTGCGTTTTCTTTTCACAATGGATTCCTGATTTCTCTTAGCGTAAGTGCTATTCTTTTACAGTTAGTTAATTGTCTATCAATGGCCTAATTCTTGAATTTTTAGCAATATTAATTACCCACCTATACCTTTATTCCATACTTGTGTAATCTTAGTTTAGAAACCTAACTACACCATCACAAAATTAACTACTTCTTTTCCACTGTAGTAACACTTGGGACACGGAAACTCGGGATCTATTGCCTTGTTTGCCTGTAAAAAAAGTTGGATTTCAAGTCAGACCATACCTACTCATACTAACTAAAAAACAGAAATTAAATGCTCAGACTTCAATAAATATGCACAGATAATAGAGGGCAGGGGGTCTTTGCTTATTTTTGATGACATGGTGGGTGGTGGGGGTCGATATGATGATGATCATAACTCACATTCATGAATATCTTTATAGTGATACATTCCCAGCAGCATTCCCTGAGCGGTACAATTTAGGGATCTTTAAAAAGCGAGCCTTCCTGTTCCTCAAAGGGCTGGCAACGCACTTGTGATCCCCCGGGTCTTGCAGGTGTCCCTGGGCGACGGTGATTGCTTTCCATCAGGTGACCCGTCTGCTCGTTTGCCCCCTCTTTTATAAAAAAAAAAAAAAAAAAAAATATCATATGTAATGGAGACAATATTATACTGTACTGTCAAATGCCAACTAAATGTGACTGACTATACATACATACACATACAAAAATCATGTCCTTATACCTTACGGGGTATACAGAGACTAAGGTGACAAGACCTACAGGCCACGTTTAGCAAGATTGTCGGCGTATAGATGGAAAATGGAATAAAAATACTGATGGGTTGCTGGCCGCATCGCCTATAACATTATTTCTATGATTTTCACCCATTCCCTCAATGGGCTTTTACCATCTACGTGGGAAGAGAAGCAACTGGCATATTCTATATTTTTCTTTGCTCCCAGACCAGCATAGAAGTAACATAGTATGTGACTGACATAGGCTGATATTAAGCATTAATGAAATAAATGCTTACCGATAAACAGTAATAACAAAAGATATGTGAGCAACCCATAGTGTGGGGCAGCACAGGACTATGTGAGCAGATCGCACACACCGTTGCATGGGTCATGGTGGGAGCATCCATCTTTCCGGAAGGTTTGACATGCTCTCGCCACCACACATACTTTAAGACATTGGAGAGTCTTCTTTGCAGTCCAAATATGTTCATAAGGGATATCAGAGTGCCAATTAGTTCCTGAAATAGAAACAAACAACAAATTAGAGTCTGTTTTTGATCACTATTAAAAGTATTAAATAAGTTAGCATTATTTGTTGCTTATTGCTAATGATTCTCTTTTCAACTTTACACAGCAGTCTGTATTGAAATTTATATCCTTTACTGAAAAAGTACATTGTAACTTAGCTTCAGATAATTAAATGGTTTAATTATATACAAAAATCTTGTAAAAAAAAAGAAAATAAAACTTACAATGAAATTATGCCACAAAAGTTCTCTTGTCCATGAAAAATCAGTCAGATCCTCTCTTGTCAATTTTTCTGCAGTCAGCTCAAGGCCTAATATAAAATCTATCAGTACTGGATACTTCCCGCTTTGTATGAATCTCAGGAAATTTAAGATGTCACCAAATAATTGAAAAGTCTCTAATTTGTACACAAAGTTCTGTACCCTTGTGTTTGATGTCAAACTGTACAATGCTCTGTCTTTCAAATATTTTAAGCCCACTGTATAACCATAGTACCAGTACAGTTTGCTTTTTGAGAAGTATTCTGTGTTGTATTTTAGTGATAGCATTTGCTGTCCAAAGGTCAATTTCTTATCATATACCGAATATTTGAATATCCATGTACGGAGCAGAAGTTCAAGTTCAGGTAGCACAGGCTGTAATATTCCTGGCTGAAAATTTAAATAATTTGAAGTACTAAGTTGAACTTGTATTTACTTACTTGATATAATATAATGTCAAACTCAGCAATACAAACCTCCAAATATTTAGTGGCATTAAACAGCTGTTGTTTTAATAATTCCTCTAATTGATCATCTAGTTGAGTGGCATCCAACTAAAATAAAAAATAAAGCGTTTTATACGTTTAAGGGATGTAATAAAAACAGCATTACCTACCGCAAGGAAAAAGGAAAGTACCTGTGTTACACGAGGAATATAGCTTAAAGCCATGTTTTAACCTTTCTTCAATTAAATATTCTACAAAAGATATTATGTACTAAATAAATTATATCTGATCTATCAACGAAGAAAGAGCAAAAATAACAAGTCAAATTAATCGACTAAAACATGATCTTCTGTCATCCATCACCGTCAAGTCAATATCAAAACAAATCAAAATTGACAAATAGATCGTGCTGTTTGAATTACTTTTTTAATCACTGGCATAATAGGTGCAATAAACTAGAAGCTGTTTTACATTTTAAAAAAATACTGAATATCTGTCAACCGAGGCGAGCGAGCGAGAGCGAGTGCAGTGTTGCCGTTTGGTACCGTTTTGCGGAACTTTTGACACCCCCGCGGAACTTGAAAGGAACTTTGTATTTTGGTACATTTTTCGGAACTTTTAAGGTCCCGGCATAAAGATACGTGATAAAATACTTTAAATACACTGTGGTTATGGCCACTCATTGGGCGAGCGGGACAGTGACATTATTTATTTTAATGTGTGAGCCTACTTCATATATTTATGATTTTGCATTAATTGATTAAGTTTTTTTTTACCAATCCCTTTGTGTTTCTTTTTCAGATTTAATCAATTTTTTATATGACAAAATAAGACAAGATCATTTTTTACACAAAAATCTTCGATAAACGGCGTGTATTTAATAATTTATAAGTATTTAATGATTTAAAATAAAATGAACATTTCTACCATAAATTGAACTTTTTAGGGATGGCAATGTAATTTTTAAGGGAAGTGCCAGTAGGCAGCACTGAGAGTGTCAAACTTGTCAAAGTCAAACAAATCCAGTGAAAGGAATTCTTGTTCCTACGCGCTTAGATTTTTTCGTCATTTCATAACTAACAATCGTTAAACATTAATTACTTTTCTAATAAACGTTGCTATCAAATTATGAGAACGTGATTAATAACCAGGAAGCGATATGGTTGTGTCACCGCAAAGCCTTGTTGACGAAACCCAAAGTGTACGCGCTGCTAAAATCAATATGGCGTCAAAACAAAGTTCTGTAGCTGATACAAGAGCAGAACTGGCAGAGTTGGTCAAGAGAAAGACTGAAGTGGCTGTGAGTATGCTGTGTTCTTTTTTGACGGATTATCTTTACATTATTTGAGTAAATTAAATTGTAATATTAAATACTCAACATAACTTTTCCTAAAAAGGAGATTATCAGAAGCTTGCTTTTTAGTCTGATTTCAAAGAATAACTAAAAGAGTTTTTTTTATTCCAGGACCAATTAGCCAACTTAGAACGTCAAATCTACGCTTTCGAGGGATCCTATCTAGAAGATACTCAGCTTTATGGGAACATTATCAGAGGCTGGGACCGCTACCTCACTACTAATAAAAGTACTAACTCCAAAGCTGATAAACGTAACAGGAAATTTAAAGAGGCTGAAAGACTATTTTCAAAATCATCCATTACCTCCATGGCCGTGAGTATGAGTTTCAAGTGCATAGTACACAACATGTATGTATAAAAAATTGGTTTGATAACAGTAATTCTATTCTAAACCATCAAACAATATGCAGTGAGGCCATTATCATAATATGCTTCATCATACTTGTACTTTGTTGTCATAGTAATAATTACCATTATTAAATAATTAATCAATAGGTAAACAACAGTTATCTTTTATCCATTTATAATTTTGAAATGGGTGGGAATAATCCTGTACATAATGTATATTAAAGTATGAAATAGTAATATTTCAATACTTTTCAGGCTGTCAGTGGACTTGTTGATCCAGCAGATCCCAAGAGTAAGTAGTTGCTCACTTTTTCTTATGTCTCATTTTATTAAAATGAAATTGTTATCTTACCAAATCTGTTATATTTGCAGATGAGAGGCACAGTGAGACAGAATCTCAAACTAATGAGGACTCATCAGATACACAAATTAGCTCAAGTCTGAACATTGGAAGTTTGAACCACACAACAATTCACGGCTCATCTGAGAGCATTGCATCAAAACCGTCTGGCAAACAGCACACTAATGGTATTGAAAAAGTCATTAACCATTCTCAAACAAAACAAAATGCTACGCAGAAAATAGCAACCTCGTCAGGCATGCTGCAGAAAGCATTTGGGAGTGATAGCAAAATGTTGTCTGCCGTAGGACTAGACAGCAGACCTGGCACACCCAAAGACAAGGACTCTAGTTTGAACATTGGGAACAAAGGAGACTCCACCCCAAATTCATTGAAACATAAACTAGCCAATAGCAACAGTAGCAGTAGTGTCAAAAAAAACAATAATAAAAAGGCTAGACATAGATAAAAAAAGTGGTACATGTATCATAATGCAATAATACAAATGTACAACTATGACAAGTTAAAAAATTATGATGTGCCTGAGAACAAAGCTATCAGTTGGTTCTTGGAAATGAATTTGTGAAAATAAAAAACACTGTTTACAAAAAATATGGTCTTTTATTTGTTATCTTTGGCAATAATCTATAATATCTCTAACATAAAAAAAAATAGAAACTCAATATTTAAATTATAATTAACTCCACTCCATTTACCTTTACTAATCAAAAACTGGGGAACTGGGAAAGGCAAGAGTGTACCAGACTCCATTGTCCAAATCACTGTAGTTGTTATAAATTTGTATGGAGTGTACATAAGTCCTTTAATTTATCCTTGCATTAACTGATCTCATGAATGTCTGGCTAAATCTGGATTCTGAAATAAATAAATGGACTTGTTTAATATGAGGATTTACACTAATATTAACATAAACCCTTACAATCCCAGCAATGTAAATATTTTACCAGTTAATCAATTTACAGGTATTTTTAGGTAACAACCCACCCAGTGAGTAAGTCTATTTTTGATACAACACAGTTCAAGCATCATAATACACATAACATTTATTATAACCTAAATATTGCCTCTGCCTTGATAAGGATTTGGTTAGAAATGTTCCTCTTTTAGCAATTTAGAGTATTTGAGACTTACGCTTCAAAACATTGGGCAGGTCTCGGATTGGTCCACAATACCTCATAGCAAGGTAGAAAAATAAAGGCAAGGTGGAAATGACAGCCGTGCAACATAAGAATACAATTTCAGGAGCTACCCTAAGTTTGCAGCAATCAAGATTTTTGCTCCAAACTGATCTTGTTGTATTCATCTGAAAATAAAAATGAGAGTGCATAGATCTATATCTATATACATAAATAAATAACTGATGTTCAACAACCATAAAAGTTGTAGGGTCTTAACCAACATTCTACAGTCTGCTCATTTTGTTTCAATAAAATATCTGTTGTATATGACACCAGAAAGTTATTAGAAAGTGGAGAAAAACCCGTTAGTGACGCATCTGCAATCCCTCCAGGGTTGCGGGTGTCTATGGGCAGTGGTGATCACTTACCATCAGGTGACCCACTTGCTCGTTTGCCTTCCTATTCATATAAAAAAAAAAAAAAAAGTATAATAATTAATAATTTCTCACTGTCAGTATGAAATGAAATGGAACAAATATTATTGGAGTTACTAAGTATTTATGATAATAAAATTCTTACCAAATCAACGACATCCATGCACACAGTATCCACACCAATACCATCGCTGCTTAAAGTTTTGTAAAATTCATCTAACCCAACATACAACTCGAAGCATTTCTTACACACTTCATCTGTATTGTTTCCAAATTCATTTATGTTCTCTATGATACAGTCCATTGTTTTATTGTACATTATATTGAATTTTTTTGTGTCATTGGAAATAGTAGGAATATTGCCATCCCACTCAAAACAATCTAGAAAAAAAATGAGTCACAGATATTACTTGTCATGATATCACAACATTTACGTATGTGTGTATATTTCTCAAGCAGACTCAAATACCAGAACTAGACACCTGTTTAAGTATAGGGAAGAGAGAGAAAAGAGTGTAAAACGGGTGACAGATGGGCGATTAAGTTCGCATACTTACGGCTCAACGACTACACACACAGGCGAGTAAAGTCGTCGAGTCGTAAGTACGCGAACTTACTCGCCCATCTGTCAGCCACTTTAGTGTGTTTGCCAGCTTTTTGAGTGATAAAACGGTAAAAGGGATTTTAGTCTGAAATTATACTTACTAATGCAATTTCCTTTTGCCCATATACCTTCTATTCTATCGTGAAACTCCAGTACAGTGTCCAGTCTGTCCCTGGATATAAATATGGACTTGCAGGAAGTACCATTGTCTACAGTCGTCAGTAGCTCATTATAATCCAATTCAAAGTTTACATACTCGTTCACACATTTGCCACAGAGCCTTACGGGTCTGGCATACATTATTGAGCACATTGTCAAGTTGGATGCAGATTGGGCAAATGTGTGCAAAAGATTGGCACATTTTTCAGAGTGATGTAGCAAGTCACCGCCCACACTAAATGGATAAGACCTATAAGAAGAATATGTAGATTAATTACTAACTATTGCTAAGTAGATTCAGAATACTCTTCTGCAAAAATAGAATTTGTTTATTACGTTATAAAGCTTGACACTCACAATAATGACACATCAGCTGTGAAGTGTTGAAAATTTAAACAGAGTATAAGGAGCATACAATAATTTCTCAACATCTTATCAACTTTCCTGCTTCCTTTTATTCCTCTTATGGAGCTAATAGCGAGAGTTAGATCAGTTTTCTAACTTTATGACCAATCAGACACTGGGCTGAGCAGCAAGCAAACAACTTTATGCTATATAGTATAGTTAGTTTCTAAAATTATTCACTTTGTCGAACAAATATTTGACAAAACATATGACTTTTAAGGCATTATTCTAAGTTTTTAACAAGTTTATCCTATCGAACCATGGAGCTAATGAAAATAAATATTAATGCATTTGATCAGTACAAAGCATTTATATTGACTTGACTTGACATGACATTGACAGTTTTGGTTTGATTTTGACAAAACCTCAGATCAATTACTAAAGCCTAGATACCGCGTTAAAATTTAACTAGTGACATCAATATGTACATCTCTTAATTCACATGAAGAAATCAACAAGCTGGAAAGAGATAAATGTAGCATTATCTAGTCTGCCTGTACAGGCCGTACACACCTGAAATGTCAAGTGGTCTCTTTGGTCTAGTTTTACGCTACTAAATTAAAAAGTGTTTTAAATCATATTTCCCGTTGAGAACAGCAGGTCATCTGTATTAAGTTGTATTTGAAATGGTTATGACAGGTAAATATTTGCAAGTCGACCAGTGATTGATTTTCATAAACCTCTACCTAACAGTAAAGTTTTAAAATAAGGTGAAAGTGGTATTGTGTGCCTAAGGGTCGTATAAATGGCTTGTATTGTTTTGGGATGTAAATCTCATTCGTCTCGCAAAGAAAATGAACGGGAATATATAAGCTTCCATCGGTGAGTACATTTTTACGTGTTTTCAATATTATATGCTAACCAATTTGAGCTGAATTAAAATTTATAAACCTAAAACTTTGATTATTGTAACAAATAAACATTTTGGACTCAATAAGGGCGATGAATCTTCGAGATAATTAGGTAATTTGTAATAGCTTAGAGGTTATGAGGTATGGGTGATAGTGATGTTCCTGTTCATTGCCAGTTTCATCGATATCGAATTACTTTCCTAAACTTTGTATTGTGGACTAAATTATTTATATAAATAATGACGTAATAATGACAATTACAGATTTCCTATGGACGAACAATAAAATTAAAAATTAAGTGGTGCCAAATTATTCCGCAAGGGAAACAAACCACCACAAACACGAGACATATTTTAACTAATTCCAGGATCGGACAGGTGCAGGAACAGACTATTATCAAGATGTGTTATTATTATATTCAAATGAATGCTTAAAGCTATTTTGATTGAACGCGTTTATTCATTTTGCTGTTTTTAGATTCCAACCGTCGCTATGGAAGTCGATGAATGCCAAGCTACCACAAGCACGACACATATTTTAACATCTGATTCAAGGCTTGGAGAGGTATTGTATTCCCATTTTACTTTAATTTAAAAAAGGTGCTCGCTAGTTTAAATAATGTTTTTTTTTTAATTCAGGAGTCTACCTAGTAGGCTTACTTATCGGTGTACGTAATGATATAATATAACGATGCTCTCCAAGCTAGGACAAATCCCGTGAAACCCGGACGGCGGCCCTAATTATGTGTAAATACATGATAGTCATCAGTAGTTTTTTTTTTCAGTATAATTCCTGCGCCGATGGAGGTTGAGATTGAATACCCCACGACAAGTTCTACATGTTGTCCAGAATTAAGGAAGCGGGTCAGTCAGCTGGAACAAGATTTGGACAGAGTGAAGAAGGTTTCAAAAAGACGTATTCTTAAAACTGTACAGCATTACTAACTGCAAATCTGGAATATTACTTATCTAGGTGTACCCAAACAACATATCAAAAATGCAAGTTTACCGCAATTATTGTAATTTAAGCGTCTTTTTTTGTACGATATGACTGATCTAAAAGTAAATAGGATAATAATGTAAATAATGCCATTTAAAAAACATTTCGATGTGTAGGTAATGCTAAGATGTTATTGATTTTAACTGAAAATGTAAATTTAATATATTATGTGAACATGTCCAGATTTTTGTTTTTTTATTCCATGCCGAATTTAAAAATTGAAGGGCAAACCTCAGATTAAGGCCATACTAATTGCAATTTTGAGCGTAAGTCTGAGCCTCTGAATATCCTCTAAATACCAAAGCAATTTATTTTATGCTAAATAAAGTCTATCCATTATCTTAGTGGACAGCGACGCTTTGTCGGTGGCGGTCACAGCTTTATCGGCACTGGCGACACCACATCAAGAATCTACGTTTTAAACTCGTATAGGGTGTACAAATACCAAGGTAAGAAAATGGGTAGACGGTGGTACAATTTACAATAACAACCTTCTCTCTTACAGTCTATTCAATTACAGATACTTTTTACTGACTTGAAAAAAAATCTCTGAACGATTAAATTATTTATTTGAAACCGCTGTTTGATATCCAGAGATTTCTCGAAATTTCATTTAAAGCCGGGTTACGGGGTATTCTGCTACCACTCTAGCCATACATTATTCTGACTAGAACCCCGCGATCATTTAAATAGTCATAAGGAGGCATCGCCTTTTTACCGCGTTATGCTCCATACCGAAAATCCATCCACACCAGAAGACCATACACAATCTCAAAATATCGATAATAATCTTTCGATAAAACTTTTTGCTACATCTCTATGGATTTTGAACAGTGGAGGAACAGTGTACAACCTTGTAGTTTTGAGTACCTAAGAAATATATAGACTACCTTTTCTCCCATTATCAAACGTCGTATGAGTAAACGGTCAAGCTATATGTAACATTGTTTTGATATTAGGGCGGTATCTAGGCTTTAGTAATTGATCTGAGCCTTTCCTTCCTTTCTCATGTCCTTATTTACCTGAACATCTGTCTCACTATGCCTCAAACCTCAAACGTCATTAATTTGACACTGTGATTTCGGAGCGCAGTCACAAAACAAAATAATAACCATGGAAATTAACATTTGTTGATACCTACGTCAAAATCGAACTAAAAATCGAACTCTAAATGTTTTGGAAATAAAATAGACAATGGAAATGGAAACATTCGAATTTGTGGAGCAAACCCCAGAAGTTTTGCAAAGGAAACTCTACTTTTTGCTCGAACAACTACAAGACATGGCCAGAGAACTCCCACCGTAAGTATGAAAATTGTTATGAAGTTGACTCAAAACTATCAAAGTTTTTCTTGCTGTAACAGCTTTTTAACTTTCAGAAAATATCAGATGCGCGTGCCAATTGAGCTCCTCTCTGGACTGGCTAACTGTCTTCTGAATGACACTGTGTTTGAAATAGTGAAAGGTTTAATGGAAATCCAACTGTGACTGAAAAACACTTGTTTCAACAAAGGTTGCAAGTGATTAGTAAACATACATGTAAGTTTATAGACACTAGGTGAATTTGTAAGTAGTAAGTTATTTTGGTCATCTGATGAAAGTGTGGTCCACCATCTATGGACACCAGAGGCTTGCATAGCATTGTCAAGATAGAATACCTCATGTGCCAATGTCTTCACTGGCTGTCTTACTCTCCATGCCGGAACACAGCAGCACATCATCACATGCATTAGCATTTAACACATTTGCTGCCACCTGCCAAACCTGAGACTACTTCATCATGATGATAAAGGCACTAAGCGAAAGTCAAGAAAACGCTAATATGCGTCTGTGGCAGCGAATATGTTACCTTTGGTGGAAAACACAATACATGCTATTCAGTTTGTAACTAGTTTTATTTACAGGGGAAATCCAAAATATGGCCAATAACACACCTAATCAAGATGAACTTGAATTGCAAAGAACTATTTTGCAAAGAAGGCATAAAGAAGAGTTAAAACAAACTGACATGAAGTTGGTTATTCAATTAGACCAGAAAGTAAGTTATTTTTTAATTATATTTTAAAGTTAAGAACTTCTTGTGGAATGATTTTCTCCAATTGTTTCTCACAGGGCTTCTTCAGGAATATTCTCAAAAATGGCATAAATATTAAGGTTCGAATTCAGTAGTCTCAATTGGTTTAGGCTAAAATAATTTAGAAAAACCTTTATTACATGGCCTTATGGTTCTCTTACCTTAGGCTCTGTCTAACCTGTAAGGGATAAAGATGTGATGTATGTATGTATGTTTATGTGGGTATGTATTAGTGTAATTTGTTTTATATATAAAAGCTTTTTTTTTCAGGTGAGCGATCAACAAGTGACTTTGGAAAAAGCAGGTGTTCCCGGATTCTTCGTCACTAATAAACCTCTTGAAGTTAAAGTTCAAATGTACCTACTAGATTTTATATTAAGACTTAGCAAGATGGATATACCTTAACTTTGTATATCTTGTGATTTAAGAAAAGTTCTATGTAGTTAAGTTTTATTTTTATTATACTGACATTAAAGATTAGTAATTATATTGTTGTTGTTTAATTTCATACTTGGGTGAAACTACTTTCAAATAAAATGTCCTTGTGTACTTATAGTGTACTAAATTACATTGTGTACAGTTAGCAGATGAAGGATTAAATTTAGGCCTGAACATAGAGATAAGGATACTTCCTAACCTCACAACAAAATTCTTGTGACAGAGCTGACAAAGACAAAGATATTGGATAAACGGCAATGAAACTACAATGCAAGTTGTTAACTATATAATAAAACGATAAATAAACACAATGTTGTTACAAATAATTTATCACAAATCTTGTGCTTGTTTCACGGTACTGACATTGATTACAAAAATAGGAATAGGTACCTAAATTCTTTATCTAAATTTTTCGCTTTATCCGCCGAAATTATCTTACATTAACGTTAGGTACACTTTAAAAAATATTTGTCACATGATTTTTAAATCATCCCCAAATAAAATTAGATGTTAATTAAGGTCCAACCAACACTTTGTGCAAGAGTACAACAACTTTCGATACTGCAAACAAATGAAATGAATGATTCACATGAACAAGTAACTAATGGGCTGCATTAGGCAGAAATCTCAATATCTATTCTATAGACAGACTGCTTAAATGACTCTTCGCCCGCGCGGGGTAGGACGATGGCGGGGACCTCGGTGCGGGCGGGTAGTGCGCCTGCCCCCGCGGTCGTCGAACCCCGCGCCCCTGCACCGCGCGGGCGAGGCCTCATATAAGCGGTCGGTCTGTAGTATGTTTTAACTTGTAAAAATTAAGCATTCAGAAGACTATTACAAACGAAATAGAGAGAATGTGTCAGTAGTAGAAAGGAAAGATATACATAGAAAAATCTATTGAGTATCACCAAATTGTGTAATTAATCTAGTGAGATTACAAACTAATCTAACAGCGACAGATCAGCCTGGATTTTGGACAACTTCTCTCAGTTTCGTCTTAGTAGCCGTCGAGTAGAGTATTAGGTACGATAGATTTTGCTTCTCTACCTACATCAATTTAAATTTTTTGCTGTTCAAATTGGTTGGACACCCCATAAAAACTGTAAACCTTATTCTAACATAAATTGAAGGGATCTACAACGACAAATCTATAAAAATACTACAAGAACATGCTCTTCAATCTCGAAACAATGTGGATGCAATTACATCGATCATTTAAAAGTATGTGTTCTGTATGAGAACGTCAGTCTTTAGATTAGCTTGGCAGGACGAAAAAATGTCCACTTAACTCTGACTATTTAGTATCGGGACCGGACATCGGGCATATTTTGCTTACGTTCTGGCAAAAATTTACGTCTTATCCATGCTTTCTGTTTCAAAAAAAACGAGCACTATTATTCAATACTCAAGGTTTTTAGTTGTGCGATATCAAATTCAAGTAGCGAATCTTATGATAAATCATAATCATAAAGCATTGCCTTCGATTGCCTCTCCAGTTATTAAATGCTCTAAGCCTCTTATTTAAGTAAAAACTAAAGATGTTAGAAGCGTTTAAATCTTGGTTGAAACTAGCGAATAGTTGAAGTTGTTAATATAATTATAATCATTGTGCTATTAAAATAAAATCCAGAAAAATACGTTAAGCAATGATTCAGTAAATTGCATCCAACGTTTCTCATCTAACTCACAGGCTCTAGTCGAGAACAATACTGGTACAACCGCACTAGCTATTGTTAATTTTATTTATAGAAACTATAAAGCGACGAGACGGCGCATACCTTTTGAAAGCTAGGGCAGTTGCAACAAAATTAATACACTTTTCTACCTCCCCATGCTAAATAGAAGTGTATTATGAGTTAACGCAAGTAAGTTAACGATAGATAAACATCTGTCTGTGGCATAGGCATAAGTAGCTCCCAAACAGATGAACCGATTCGGACCTTTTTTACAGAAAATAGTTCAATTGCAATAGCTTAGCTTAGTTTAATTAAAATCGGTTCAGCCATTTCAGAGATATTGTACTTCGAAATGAAAATATCGGGGGTTTTCTAACTACCTTTTCTAAATTGTAGTTTACAAATAAATAAGACGCAGACGCACTGTTGTTAAAAATCAAAAACCCGTGTACAATTTTTTCCAATAAAAACAATTTTAAACATTTTAATTTATAGTTGTAAGCAATTTAACAGTATTTGCCAGCCGCCTCCTTTTTTTACTTAATCATTTTTATTGCAATAGTTACAACATCAAGTGAAACACCTAGAGAAGGCCGATTTGATGGTCAACAATAGATAATTTTTACGAATAAATTTCGTTAATGATTGGCTTTTTTAAATGTAACAGAATTATTTACCAGTATAAAATGTAATGATGCGGTAATGTTCAATAATATTAAAAAGAGCGTCGCTAACAAACCCTACAATATATTCGGCTTGAAGTAATATTATCAAGCACCAACTCGCCTCCGATACATTCTAAACTGATAGATATATTTTTTTAAAGAATACTGTACCATATATAACATACTTAATTTTACTTTTTTTCAGTCCCATAAGATGAACCTTCACTAATTTTTGACATGCCTATGGACTTCTGCAGGATGATGTAAACTGAAACAAGAGAATTGGTTGGTTAGGTACATTCTCTTTATACACGTCGTAGGTACTACACGATTACATTAAATATCATAATAAATGCACTTTTAAGGTTTTTGTATACTCATGTCGGCCTGTTTGTTCATGCTAATGTTGGAAACAACTGTATTAAGCTCAGACCTTTAATTACCGTTATTTTTGCGTAACGCTATTTTTCATACCGTTAGATTATCGAATATCATTTTTCAATAAAACGTTTTTAGGTAGCGCTATTTTTCAGTACGTTATATTACCGAATAGCGTTTTTTAATAAAACATTATTTATTCTGTAGCGGTATTCATTATAACGTTATTAATAGCGATATATATCGATACTTCGGCAAGTGATATAATAACGTTATAGGCCATCTCTTTCTTACACTCTATAACACCCGCTCTATATAACGTGCGACAAACATATGCAATGACAAATCTGTACTGTTTTCGTGAATTGTCAAAACATACTTTACAAATTTGTTTCGTGGGACTAGGCCGTAAAGTTGATATCACAGTAGTAGTTCATAATCAGTTTCATAGCGTTATTATACCTAACGCTATTTCATAACGTTATGGTTTTCTTTAAACACAAACGACATATACCGGTATTATATCGTTTTTTTCATAACGTTTTAAAGGTCTATAACGCTATTTCGTAAAGTTACGGTTTTCTTTTCGTTATGATATGATATAACGTTATGAAGGAATATAGAATTTGTTTGAACGAAATTTTAAACACAAACGATATATACCGCTATTATATCGTTTTTTTTTTATAACGTTATAAAGGTCTGATTAAGCTATGTTTCATTGTAATCTGCTGTCGGGAAAACACGTATTTATCCCTTACGGGGTAGACAGAGCCTAAGGGAAAACACGTATTGTTGAAAAACTATTTAAAATTCATCACCTAAGTAATTTTAACAAAACAATAGGGAAAAAAATGTACATTGATAGTATTTCAGAGAAACTACTTCGAAGTTTACGTATCGAACAAAACAAGCTTAAAATACCTACTGTAAAGGTCCTAACCGTGACTCAAATATGCAAAAGTTGCATATTATGGTAATTATAAATAATAAAGTGCTTGTATTATGCTCATTAAAACAACATTCTTCAAGATAACAGTTACATTAAACGATTAATGTCGGTTAAATGTTATCTACTTAATACAAACGTGATATTGCCCAAACGAAATTGGTAGGTACTTTTATTTTAATACAACCGTTTTGCATGTAGTACGTAGACCATGTGTCCCTAATCTTTGGACAAAGGTTAAAAGTCCAAAGATTATGGACATTAATCCTTAACACAAACGTTTATCGCGGTATTTCTGACCAATATGCAAAAAATTAAAACGATCGGTCTAGTATTTCCTAAAAATATATGTTTTTCAATTACATAGGTATAGCAAGTAAGGATGTAGATTCCCACTAAGAAGAGTAAACAACGGATGAATAAATTGTTGCCATATTGCATTTTAATGGCATACGAGTCCCACCATATATACTGTTGCTAAATTAAAGGGCTAAGAATACTTCATGTCACATGAGTCATGTGCCAGTAAATCATCGGCTGTCTTCATCTCCACGCCGGAACACAACTGCGCGAGCACTGCTGCTTGGCGGCAGGGTTACGAGTAAGACGTTGGCAGAGATCCAGACGGACCTTGCTTAAAGCCCTACCGCTCGCAAATAAATAATATTTATTACAATTTATGCAAATCGATGAGGCAAAATATGGACGAAAATGACGAATGTGAACAAACAGACGGAGAGCTAGCTATTGAAATAGGTATACAATTTAGAGCAACGAAACCCCTTTGGTTAGTATGCCATACTATCATTATTAATCAATTCGAGCGCCTGGCAGATTTTCAGCGGTGGGTGTGAGATCGAATGGGCAACAAAGGAGGGGTGGGGGCAATCAAGGTGCGGGAAAAAGTGCCAAGTGACCCACCGCTGAAACGCTGCCAGGCGCTCGAATTAATTAATAATGATAGTATGGCATACTAACTAGAGGCATTTCGTTGCTCTATAAATTGAATACCTATTTCCGTAGCTAGCTCTTAGACTAAAAGTTGTTAAGTCACTAATAAAGGTTATACAAGTATTTGCAAACAACTTAAAATTTTGTACTAAATTGTACCTATTCCGTAGCGTCAGTTTCTTATGCAAGATCGCTATATGAATGTATTTTTAGTGTTAAGCCTACAAAGTAAGAGCTCGATTTTCGTTTATTTCCGTGATGTTATTTTAGTCGAGCATTACCCACACAGAAAGGACGGCATCGTTCACGCGCTTAAACAATCGAATTAATTGATCCGCGAAAGACGATAATACAAATATTAAATGCACTCACGTTTGAGGTCTATAATCAAATAAATAAAAAGCTGGTAGCTAAATCAGTATGCCAGAGCGAATAAGTATCATTTTTTTATTCCTATTATTAGACCGGATTATAAATTGTATTGAAAAAATCCCATGACGTATAGAAAATCCTTTATTAAAGGTTCGGTCACACCGGGGCGTAAAGGACGTTGGCGGTGACGCAACAAAATGCATGAAGAAACGGTGAGAAAATGATGCCTACGACGTCACTGTGTTTACGCGGCGGTGTGATCGGTCTGTTACTATAAAAATAGTTTTCATGGTACCGTGTTCAGAGTGTCCCACGCGACCCTATTACTAAGCCACCTCGTCCGTCCATCTAACCGTCTGTCTGTCCGTCCGTCTATCACAAGGTTTTATCTAGCCGGACCCTGACTAAGCGAGCCGACCCGCGAGGCAGCATTTTCGGTTCGGTTTAGAGCCTGGCGGTACACGTGCCTCAGAACCATGCTTTATTTGAACTATAAGTGAGCTCCGCTCGCAGTGGAAACCGCGCTTTAGCCAGCTTTAAAAATGGGCCGCACATGGCAACAGTGAGTTCCGCATCTCGCACTGATATACAGACAGACGGACTTGGCAATGACTAATTTTATCATGCAGCGAAAGATAAGAATTCAAGACAAGTAGACAAGATATCGCATTTCTGATATGATATCTATCACATAATGCAGGCACGTATAAGTTGTTATAAAATGGATTATCTAACTAACTGAACGATTAATCCATTAATCCATGGTATTAATTAAACTTAATGCCCTTATATTAAAAATTACAGAATAGAAAACAATAACAAATTTATCTTGTTGGCCTATTAATAATAACTGATATACAGGGTGGTCCAAACACTGACGTCTAAAAAAAAAATTTAGATGCCTCACATCCGGGGCTATCCGAATATACCCCATGTATGTTGGCCGATTTTTTGTAGTTTTCGAGTAATTAATTTTTAAAGATTTTTTCAAGAATTTTCGGGCCGAGCAGTTTATGATCATGTAACTTTTTTTGGTTACGTTTTTCTGAGTGTTTTTTTTTGATGACATTATCCTCACAAACTGCACTTTCACACGTAAAATAATCAGCTTCCCAACCTTGAGCCAAGTTACAATAAAATTGACCGAAAGTGAAAATTTTACCTTTGAGCAAATCGAAGTTTGATTTTGTAATTAAAAAAAAAACTAAAAACCTCAGAATTCAAAGACCATAAGTAATTTTAAAAACTTCGCCAGTCTTTAAACTTGCAGAATAATACAAAAAAAGTGACACTTAATAGGTCATAATTTGCTGGATTCGACTTTCAAACGTACTAAGGTAGAATGTGTAATAAAGAGTCAGTTGTTAGTAACATAAAAACTGTTTTATTTTGGCCGAACCTAATTTGGCACTGGCCATCAATAAAGCCATGTAATACTTTTTATGAACAAATAAATGTGTTCTTCTTTTGTTTTATGTTTAAGTTTATGTTTATTTTTATTTAATCATTCAATATAAAATTACATCACTTAAAATTAAATGTCAAGGAATTTATATTGAAATCGTCAGTTTAAAATAAAAAATGTCATTAATTAAAAATTAAATACAATTCAATTTAAATACAAATTAAAAATATGTCATAAAATGGAAATTATCATTAAAAGTAACAAAAAATAATAGTAAAAAATATGGATAAATTAGATAACTGTCAAAGGAATCACCTCTTTTATTGTGAAATAACTAATAGTTACTTCTGCTCTCGTTACGATTAATTTCTGAATTCTTCTCGCTTTAAGTGATGATGTAATTTTATATTGAATGATTAAATAAAAATAAACGTAAACTTAAACATAAAACAAAAGAAGAACACATTTATTCGTTCATAAAAAGTATTACATAGCTTTATTGATGGCCAGTGCCAAATTAGGTTCGGCCAAAATAAAACAGTTTTTATGTTACTAACAACTGACTCTTTATTACACATTCTACCTTAGTACGTTTGAAAGTCGAATCCAGCAAATTATGACCTATTAAGTGTCACTTTTTTGTATTATTCTGCAAGTTTAAAGACTGGCGAAGTTTTTAAAATTACTTATGGTCTTTGAATTCTGAGGTTTTTAGTTTTATTTTAATTACAAAATCAAACTTCGATTTGCTCAAAGGTAAAATTTTCACTTTCGGTCAATTTTATTGTAACTTGGCTCAAGGTTGGGAAGCTGATTATTTTACGTGTGAAAGTGCAGTTTGTGAGGATAATGTCATCAAAAAAAAAACACTCAGAAAAACGTAACCAAAAAAAGTTACATGATGATAAAGTGCTCGGCCCGAAAATTCTTGAAAAAATCTTTAAAAATTAATTACTCGAAAACTACAAAAAATCGGCCAACATACATGGGGTATATTCGGATAGCCCCGGATGTGAGGCATCTAATTTTTTTTTTTAGACTTCAGTGTTTGGACCACCCTGTATACTATAAAGGATGCATGGTTTTATTTTTTCAATTGATCTGCCAAAAAAATACGCAAAAAACACCATATGTGTAACAAGCTTTTTACTAACATCGACACTGAATAAAGATTAACACGGTGAGAAGATGTTTGTTAAAACTTTGCGAGTAGAATAGCTAGAGAAATTATATTTAATGGAACGGATTATGTAAATAGGATGAAATTGCAAGTACGGTCAACAAACAGAACAGTCAACTCAACAATAAAAAATTGTATTAAAAATTAAATGCTCAACAAAAAGTTATTTATTCCCTAGTTCTCTTCATGTCTACTACTTACACACCAAACTAGGGTTATAGACTACAGGCCCACGTACAAAAAATGTGGGTCATATGAACCACCAGGTGACGTATATAGGACGATATAAGAGCATAAAATAATAAGATTCAACACTATGCCGTCACTTGTAAGCTGTCCAACTGGGTGCTGGTGAGAATTCAAAAGTGCAGGTAGAGTGAGTACATTTTGGTCATATGATTATGTACGGCATTTTTACCATCGATAGATCCATGAAAAATAATAAGAAAGCGCGCAGTGCCGTAAAAAAATGGTGAGCCACAAAGTCGATATTTTCTTTTAATTTTCTGACAATTTCGAGGGTAAATTTGGTCATTTGATTCTGTACGGCATCAGTTTCATACTGTTTCAATACAGCTTCTAATCCATTATTCCGCAACGCCGTACAAAAATTGTGCGACAAGGGGACAAAATCGAGGGTTGCAACCCCCTCTTTTTCCGTGGTCCGGGGGGTGATTTGAAACAGTACGGCTTCGGTTCCAAAACATTATCTAGCACTCAAAAGTACTATTACAAATAATGCCGTCAAAAAATTATTGTTCATTTGAATGATTATCTTAATTTCATGGTATACTTGATTTATAAAGCTGTAAAATCATTTGACTCTGTACGGCAACTTTTTTTTTAACATGATATTGTAAAATACAACTGTTATATAGTAGTGCCGTTCAAAAGAAACTGTTCTAAAAAAAATTATAGAGAAATACAAAAACTGAATTTGCAAAAGTTTAAATATTTATAGATTAATAGAACATAGCAATTTTCTAAATTTTTCCCTTGTTTTATATAGTATTAAGATAAATAAATTAGGAAAAAATTATGCCGTACATTTTAATGCAGACCATTTTTTTCATACATTTCGTTCTATGGGTTCGTTCCTTGAGTGTTTTTTCCCTACAAACCTTTGGACCAACGAAAATGTACGGCATGTAAAAAAATATTATCTATGCATAAAATACTTCCAAAATAAATTAATTTTATGTTGTGTCAAATCACCCCCCGGACCACGGAAAAAGAGGGGGTTGCAACCCTCGATTTTGTCCCCGTGTCGCACAAAACTGATGCCGTACAGAATCAAATGACCAAATTTACCCTCGAAATTGTCAGAAAATCAAAAGAACATATCGACTTTGTGGCTCACCATTTTTTTACGGCACTGCGCGCTTTCTTATTATTTTTCATGGATCTATCGATGGTAAAAATGCCGTACATAATCATATGACCAAAATGTACTCACTCTACCTGCACTTTTGAATTCTCACCAGCACCCAGTTGGACAGCTTACAAGTGACGGCATAGTGTTGAATCTTATTAATTTATGCTCTTATATCGTCCAATATACGTCACCTGGTGGTTCATATGACCCACATTTTTTGTACGTGGGCCTGTAGTCTATTACTCATCAGTAGAGGCATGTAGAATCCACCCCGCGACAGAAAGTTACTTTAAATGATTTAAATCAAATCTTATCAACGTCACATCGTATGCTATAAAAGTGCAATTCTATCAGATACGGGTATAATTGAGTATTTTTTATACTTTAATTATTAAGTAACAATAACAATTCACCTTGAACATTCAAGAACATTTGCACGCAATATCGATTAGAAGCAGGACGTAAGTAATCAAGATTTTAAATCTTGCTTGGACACGTCGATATGAAAGATCTGAAACCTGGGACCCGATTTTTGAAAGCACATCACTCGAAAGTGGTATAAATCAGCTTATATCTCCAAAACTACAGCTCTAATCAAAGTTTTGACTACTTCACAAGAATAATGAGAGCTGTGATTGTCTTCTATGCCACTCGTATTTCAAATTCACAGCATTTTCACTCGTATTCGGTTCTGGCTGAAAATCAGTGCTGCAGGTGTGTAACACCTCAGCGTAATGCTGAGCCAGCGACCGTTTCACTTTTGCGAAGACACACAACGCTGATGATCTATTTTCATGTCTATGTTTTTTTTGTTTTACCTTGTTCATTTTCTATAAAATTGTGTATATTATCTTGTATTTGCGTGTCTTTCAAAAAGGAATAAATTTCTTCTTTCTTTCTTTATGCTTTCAAAAATCGGGGCCTTGGTGTGGAAGAGATTGATAAATTGGTTTGTCCAACCGCAATCGAGTTAGATTTTTTTCGAGGCTGTGCCAGCCGCAACAAGGGTTAATTGTGGCTGACTATGACTACTCTTCCCGCTTTTTAGGGACTACTTAAGGAAAATGTAGCTGCAATAAAAAGTGTCACAGTCGAAGAAAGCACCATTTCTCACTTGAACTACTAGCACCCGAACAAATAAATATACATAAATCATCACGTTTTTATTCCTTGTGGAGTAGATAGAGCCTTGTGTAACAAGACCTAAAGGCCACGTCTAGCATGACTGTGGGCGTATAGGTAGAAAGGGGAATCAAAATAGTGATGGTTTGCAGGCCGCATCGCCTATAACATATATTCTAATATTTTCGCCAATTATGTCGATGGAGGAAGAGAAGCATGTACCACATTCTATGTTTTTTTTTTGCTCCCAGACCAGCACGGAAAATAAACATCCTTATTTTATGAAATTACCTTGTACTTTATAATAATGCGGATGTTGGAATACTTGGAATATCCTGAATACCACACCAGATAAGTGTATTTAATTTAAGAACCTACCTAACGTATTGCGTTATGCAATATCACTTTTTTATCAGCTATCTGGCAGAATATGCCAATCTTGTACATAATTATATAAATCTGTTCTAATTATATAAAAATATAAATTATATAAATCAAACTTTTGTTTGTCTACCCTTTTCTGTTAGCGAGGTGGTGATAGAGGTGAGGTAAATCGACGATATTAATGTGTTCGAGAAATAATGTGCATTTGACGTGTGCGGCAGTAAGCAAGGTATATTTTTTTTTAATAGAAATAATATACTTACATCCAAAGAAGATAGCGACGCCAATGGAGAAATACAGAAGCTTGCCGCTCAGCAGCAGCCCCATGAGATAATACAGCATCGGCGTGAGCGTGATAATGGCCCATCCCAGCGTGTTGATGAGAGAGTAGATACGGATAGGGTAGTCAAATGGCTCGACCCTCTCTACTCCCGATTCGAGGAAGAAATCGCCCGTATTGTAGAACGACTCCGCCATTTTGTCCTTAAAAAAACGTAGATGTTGTCAAAATCGATAAACAGCATTTACTAGAAAAACATAATTTATGTGCATGCTGTTTCAAATTATAAGGCAATTATTGAAGGGTGTTCATGGTTGACATTGTGGCTATAATTTTCTTAATAGATATAGTGGCTCACAGTATTAAATAAAGAAAATGAAATTGATTTTCTGTCTATGTTTAGGTCTGTTTATGAAACTGGTATGACCCGGTTAACATTATTATTTCCATTGAAAATGAATCTAGTTACCAACTGAACAAATAATCGCATAGATCACTATCGCTCGTAATAATTACAAGATATTTAACAAGACTAACCAGTAGGTATTAATTTAATTTTTTAACGTCAGATTATCGGTCATAATTTATTGCTCCAAATATCCCTGATTAAACAATATCTCTAAAGTTATAAATACCTAAAGCTTAGGCACGGAAGATAACTTTAATGATTTTTCATACGAACTTCTTTCAGTAATATAATAAGAAAAATATAATACAGTAGCGAATGTACCATGTATGTAGTAGCTACCTACTGTTTTTATTTATTTCCTATTGCAGTAAGAAGGGGTTTTATGAGAGAATCCGTAAATAATACTAGCAAACAACAGGGTGTGTAGCTAATGCTCTTAACTTAACCTCAGATTAAATGTAATTAATTTAATCTAAGCGTATATTTCCCATCTTCACATCATAAACTAAATTGTGACAAAAACAGTTACATTCCACTCTATTTTTTAAACTGTCCGATTTATTTTATCTTTCACATCATTTATAGCCGAATAGCAGAAAACGAATGAAATACCTAACAACTGTAAATAACGTTGCTTACTTTGACGACAAAGAGGTCATGGACCCATTGTGATGCCGCTGCCTCATCCTCCGGTACATTCTCCACGGGAATCCTCTCAATGTATAAATGTGCATTAATTTGCTTCCCGTATAGCAAGCTCGTTATGGTTGGCGGGTTCTGAAATAGGTATAGCATATTTTTTCTAACTTCACACAACCATCTCTGAATTAATGTGTCTAACATACCCATTACCCATAAGCAAGTTACAGCCGGCGGAATGTAGTTATGGACATTAGCATAACAGAATTACGGACATGATAATTATTTCGTCGGAAACTTCTGTTTTAAACTTTTGTTATTAACACTGACCTTATTAAAGTGGATGACATTAAGTACGGTAAAGGAATGATAAGAGAACCGAGTGTGCCAATTTCAAACACTTAATCGGCACGTTTCAGTCGGTAATATTTACATACTGCCGGGCGTGTATTTGAATTACTCAGATTACGAGTAGCACAATTCACCATTTCGGCTTCTATTCAAACGCAACCATGTGCGGGACTGATTGGTATAGCCAAACTAAACTTTAACACAAAAAAAAACTTTTTTATGACACAAGATACGTCGACTACCGCGATCCAATTAAACGTAGTTTATTTTTAAGTAGTCCTGAGTTTTTACCTTGGAATCTCTGTCAAACGCCAGCTGTATATTATAAATGGCAGGAATCTTTCCTCTGAAGTGGGGCAGGCTGGTCGTGAAACCCCTAGTGCGAGGCGTTAAATGGTGCTTAAGGAGGGGTAAATTTTTCTCCTTCGCAAACTTTAACGACGCTTCATGTTTTTTTTTCGTCAATCTCGTTCCTTCTGGAGTCATTAATAGCTGAAAGGTAAATAAAGACTTTAATTATAAAACAAGTGTATTTCAAATAGGTACGCAAACAATTATGTAGCTCAATTCGTTCCCGCTTCCGAACTCCCTATACCGATGGAATTTAGAAATATGTGTTCTTAAGTTAGGGAAAGTTCAGTAGTACAACCTTCAACTTTCTAGACTTTGTTGTTTCGGCTGTGCGTTGGTGATATTATAATCTATGTTTTTCGATCTAACAAAAACCAATTCTGGAAAATTTTACAATAAGTTTTGTTCCAATACGTAATACAGCTAGGTTATAAAAATACATATTATTTACCAGTAGTCTACTACTAGGTACGTACTAGAAACAAAGTCTTGTCATAACTTTTTTCCAAATGGCAGGTATTTTAATCAAGTTCATTAAAAATAAATAAACAAAAGTGCCTACTATAGTTGCGTTACTCATTAATGAATAATAAAACATCATTAATTCTTATCTATGTTTTCGGTACGTGGATGATAAGGAGACCTCTCTAGACATCCCTGTTCCATTATCTAGAATCCGGCATTAAGAAAATTACGTCTAAAGATATATACAAGCTTTTGACTTGGCAACTTGAGATTTTAGAAAATAGGTAGGTACGTTCAAAAAATGCGCGTTTACCAATTTCTTAACCACCCTTGTTTAATCTCATTTGCACGACTTTAAATTATAATAACTATACCTATCTATCGCTTATAAGACACCTAGATTTAGGTTCAGTTTGTTCATTATCAGTCACTAGAGGTTGTCCATGAAGCTAGACCGACAAGCAGACAGATAATAGTTTTTAATACATATGACGAGTGGCGCAGATTGTAATTACAATAAACCAAGCCGTTATCGAAGTCTCGCGCAATTTCTACTATAAACTATACTCGAGCCTTTGAGGTCAACGACCTGAATCAACGTAAGGAGTGCGTGACCTTCTAGAGGTACAATGTCGAAGGCGTCATAAACCAAATGATGTAACTACGCCATCGGAGGCGCACTAAGGTGTAGGCATAATTGATGAGGGTTATTTGCGATGTTGAATTATATGTACAGAGTTTGTAAAACTCGGACGACTATAGTAAGTACGTGCCAAGAATAAACTTTTGTTATAAATTAAAAATTAAGAAAGTGCAGCTCATTAAAATTGTAATGGAAGGCAAACTATGTGTTAATGTCAATGATGTAGCTAAATATTTGTTCCCGATCAGAAGGTAGTAGGTATTAACAGCCTTCCGATAGCCCTCAGTTAAATCTTTCATCCAAAATACAGGCAGGTAGAACAATTAAGCAAATGATCCAGGAACCAAGTTCTGGATAGATAGGTACCTATTCTAACTATGTATTCTAATGGTAACAGGAACACGTGCTATCAGTGAAGTCCCAGATAACATGAACATTTTGTTCTTTCACCAAAAACTTAAATTATACGATTCAATGAATTTGTTAAGTACCTAAACTAAGATACCTAAACTTTTAAAGTAAACGTAAACAATTAATTTTTTTTAAGAACGGAATCGCGTAGCATATACTTAAGTTAAGGTAAGGATTGTTTTATAAATTTTTCGAAAAGTTCGGAAAATAAAATGTTATCCTTTTCGACGCCAACGACACATAATATATCAGCACTGCAGGTTCAACGCCAACGACCTGTATATACGTATATTACTTCAATGCAAAATCAACCTTCGTTCAACTTAAAGCATTGTAATCTAAATATATATAACTCAAAGGTGACTGACTGACTGACTGACTGACATAGTGATCTATCAACGCACAGCCCAAACCACTGGACGGATCGGGCTGAAATTTGGCATGCAGGTAGACGTTATGACGTAGGCACAGTGGCGTAGCGTGCCTTGGTGGGGCCCCGTATAAAAATTTATTTGAGGCCCCTTATTAAGGGTAAAGATTCCTCACAAAAGAAAAAAAAATGTTTGCTTACGCATGTCGGGGGCCCCGTATAATTGATACGGCAGATACGGCGGTAGCTACGCCCCTGCGTAGGCATCCGCTAAGAAAGGATTTTGATCAATTCTACCCCCAAGGGGATAAAATAGGGGATGAGAGTTTGTATGAAATTTCCGATTCTACGCGGACGAAGTCGTGGGCAGAAGCTAGTTCGCAATAAAGTCTGACGAATGGGTGACGTCTTTTGTACGTTTGTGACGCTTTGCGACGTGGCGGCTAAAAGGTTAAATAAAGTGTTTGGCAAACGATGCATTTTGATCAAAGACCAAACAAAACAACAGTGGACCATTTAATAAGTATAGCCTGTGACGGTCTGGCGGGGAACATTATGATACCTGACGATACTGCATACTGGTAAGTTTTGCAACTCACGAGGGCAAAAACTTGCCAAAATAAATGTGAACCTTATTTAATTTAACTAATACCTAGGATGTAAATTTAAATTACACAAGAGTTGAAAAGAATTTCGAACTATTTTTTATAGTCTGAATTTCTCAGTAGGTAATTTTCAGATTGATTTGTAAAATTCAGTTTTTTTTAATACCTATTTCATAGTTCCGAATTAACTCCCGGCGAAGTACTGCGACAGTTGTACACATGACTACATGCATCTATTTTATCTTATCTTACCAATCTCAACTATCCAACTTTAGATACGCCACATATGGTCTCCCATATTATCGCTAACATCAAGCAATACCTATTAGAAAAAATACTTTCAAAATTCTATCCAACCTGTTTTCCCAAATCAGGTTTTCATTGTTCACCTTTCACCACCTAGCCCACCTATTCCGATTTTTTACTTTTAATAAATTTATTAAGTGGGCAATGACGTATTCTATAGTGAATTACTTACTACGAGGTACGCACGTGTAAGTTTTTTTATCTTTCATTTCTTATCTGGGTAAAACTGAGTCTCCCACATAAAAATAGAAACTAAATGAGTACTATTTTCTAAGTCCTTAACTGTCACCGATGTAATTTTTTAAATGGAATAGGAGTGTTCCTACGTCGTTACATTTGAACTCTTCCATTTTCCCTTTTTAAATTGGGCTTTATGTTAAGATACGGAGCCCGGATCTTTAAAGTGATATCATCAATTCATCATAATAAAACATTATCGTGTTGACAAAAAGTTCATTTCATGACTCACCCAAACTGGATCAGGATAGTCACATAACTCTTTTATTTGCGTCTTTATAGTTTCCTTATCTTTCTCGAATGATCTTTCCAAAAACACGAATTCTGAAAACTTCCACATCCAACCAATGGGCGGCATATACTGAATAGATTTCTTGGCGTAAGCTTTGGTATTCTGCGAAAAAAGAACATAAGTTAGTGTTGGCATCAAACTTTGTGAAACTTTATTTATAAGCATGATTATATTTCGCGAGTGAAATGCCTGCAATGTCTTGTGATAGGGCGTCACCAACCTGAATCCACCTACATATCTCTCTCGCTCCTGTCTGAAACTACCTCGAGAGCCTTCTAGTCTTTGTAGGTCTGTTTGCTCTCTACACTGTAGTGTAAAATTGATTATATTATTTATTAAATTAAAATACCAACCCCTAATACTTTGATGACGTCACAGAAATGCCAGCCCATTAGCCAGTCTATTTCGAAGCTATGGTTCATTAAGAGGTAACCATGTTCCTTGCCATAGTATTTGTCGTATTCATCCTTCTTGATGTAAACTGACATTTTGGTCCTCGCCCACCATTGTGACATGAAGACCAACTCTGAAAAAAATTGCATCAGCATCATTATTTAAATCAAAAAGTAGAGAACCGGTTGGAGGTATTCAGTAAGAATTTTCTTGTGGATCCCATTGTCAGATCTAAACTTGCAGGTGGTTTAAGTCATAAAGTCAGGAATAATTAATTATTTAATTGGAAAGTAGTGAAAACATGTGATAATGCGTATGACGCTAAAAAGAAGTGGAATGCAAAAGGTCAAGTGCATCTAGCGCTATAAGACATCTAAATACTTACGACTATTCAGTGAGTAAGCCAGATAGTAGTTGATTTTTCTGTACAACCTCTTGTTAAAAGGTCTGAGTCCAAAGTATAGGCATGCTTGTACCATACTGAGCAATAATCCCGATGTGAAATAGGATATTGCAAAACAGACATGGACAAAGGTCGATTGTTTTATTAAATCTAAGTTAATCATCTTGACAATTTTGTCAGCTTATTTCAGCATTCATGAAATCTGAAAAAAAAAACAGTTAAAAGTGACTGTATTTTTAACATTCAGATGAGATGATACAAGCAGTTATTCGAAAAATATTTTTTTTAATTGAATTTCAGTCATATATGTGTATAATAAGAAATATTATGACTATGAGTAATAACTTCACATTATCATTTAAAAGTACAGTCTTGGCCAATTCATGTATGTGTCATAAAATTTGTTATCTTGTTGACAATATGAAAAGAGTAACCTATGCATTGTTTAAAAATGTAAATTAGTTATTACTATTATTAGTCAACAATATTATTTAAATCACATATATTTTGACTGGGTAGACTAGTGCCAGGACAAAAATATCCATATCCTTATCCATGGATAACCCAGGGAAGGAATCATTAATAACAAAAACTATTTCAATTTAACACATGTTATGGATGTTTAGTAAATAATTTCATGAAATAATAATACCTAAAGTTTTAAAATTCATACGTATTGCATTACTAATTCAGGTATTTGGCATTCAGGCATTGTATTCAAATTACTCTTTGTTTCTTTAAACACATATTTGTATTTTTTTTGCAAAAACATTGTCTTTCCTACCATTAACTGTCCGACAAACATAGTGACTCTGTTTTTTAAATTAAATTTGTTATATTGTCAATGATCTACTACAGACATTGCTACCAGTGGTCAGTGGAAACGGACCTGAACCGGATCCTGAACCTTACAGAGTCCACAGTTCACACCACATTAAAAAAAACTATTGTTAGAAATTATTTTAAATTTGTGACATATACTTTCTTTCATAGGTAATTTGAAATTAATAATAGCATGATGCAACACTATTAAAAAATAAGTTTTATCTCTATCATTAATAAACTAGGTATCAAGAATGAAACATCTGTCTATTGTGGACTTTGTACCCTATTAAAATAGTTTCCATCTTCACTTAACAAAGACTAACAGTACACTTATTAAATAAATGAAGTTATTGCATACAAATAATAAAGTTTACAAAAACGACATTATGCCCAGTGGTCAATTTAATGTGACGAATTATAAAATGTATGTTTATGGTAAACAATATGTATACCTATTTGTCATAAGTCATAAGTCATTTATTTGCAGAAAATAGTGTACAATAAGATGATAAACAGGAATAACAATGACACAAAACAACATGACAAGTAATGACAGTTAAATTAAAAATGTATAATTTCAATCAGGAAACTTAATGTTTACCTACTAAAAATTCAATGATAAATTGAAGTAATAACAGTAACTTTATAGTGGTGAAACACATTTAAAATTAGTTTACTGCCATATTGTCTCAACAAATGTTTCAGAATTCTAATTTGAAAATATTTTATTCAATAATGCAAAATAATAAGGAAATTAACTAAACATAGCATTTAAATGTAGCACATTATTAATAGAAGATCCTACCGATGTTATTTTATTTCAGTAAATGAGGAATATTTTAGTATTTTTGGAATTAAAATTTTCAAGTTTTCCTACCTTGATGATTTCAAGACACTGACACTTAAGTTACCAGCTGAATTGTGTACATTGTTTAGCTCAGCATCAGAATAGGCATGGCCATGAATTTTCCGATTATTTATTTACCAGAGTCAGAACTTAGAGCCGTTGTAAACCATGATCACATGCAGACGACTATTTATATCGGTTTCCGTGCGCATTCGGTCGCAAAGTTAACAGGAGCTAATTCACTCAAAGACGCGGCCCCATTAATACATAACATTACTGTTATAATGATAGTACGACAAACATGTTACAATAAGTTACTAACACGCAATCATCCCATTCTACACGCAGTAAATTTAAGTTTAACAAAACTGTATAAACGTAAAAAATCCAAAATCGTCATGGGTTACAGTTTATTATTGTCAAGGATTTTAGAAACATTATTTAGCATAAGCACCTATGTATTTTTTCTTTTTTACTCACCAATTACCAGAAACGTCGATCAAAGTCCATCAAACCGGTTTTATATTCCGTATAAATAAACTGCGGAAAGTAGAAGAGATTCACCATTACCACATGATTGACCGACAGACTGACTGTCTGACTGACTGCGAGCGGATGAGAGTGAGAGGTGAGCCGAGCAATGTTGCCACCTCCAAAAATACAAATTCCTGGATTTACAGTATTTACACGGTACTTTATATCGACAGTTGGAGCGTTAGTATTTTTGCGATTCATTACGAACAAATGGATTTTGCTGCCATAATTTTGATTGATACTTCTTACTTCAAATCAGCGTAACTAAAATGAACTTACGTTTAATTTGAGTAACCAGCAGCGGCAGATAAAATCTGCCAAGTTTTCGCCCGCTGTTATAAAGCTTCTAAATTGTATTTTTCTTGTTTTCAATAAGTAAAAAAATTATAATTTTGTAAATCGCTATTGTATGTCGTACCCTCGGAGGAGCGAGATGGACGAAGTTAAGAGAGTTACAGATGCTTTTAAAAACGACAATGCAATGACTATAATAGAATGATGCTAGCATGTCAATAACTTTTGACTTTAATGACATTGACACTTGACACTTCAAAGACAGATCATGAAATGAAATAGATGTTTATACGTTTTAATTTACTTAAAAATTTAATCTAATACAATAATAATATAATATACCTATTCTTGAAATCTGTGATGTAAGCACTTGGTATCGTAAAGGTCAACAACAGTGCAACGGTGTACAAAACGTTGTGTAGTTATAGTAATCATATTTCTGTGTGGTACACCGTACAAATCAGTTAAAATATAACTACGATTTTTTAATCAATATACTTGTTAAGTATTAGTACAATAAACCTATTTACCGACATGTTTAGTTTTTGCTCCTCAGCTATATCTAGGTCTCAAATAACCAGATCGTTAGGGTTACTTCATCAAAGGAAACATCGAAACTTGTCGCAAAACACTTTAATTTTAGGTATAGAAACTTCATGCGACGATACTGGTTGTGCTGTAGTTAATGGTGCTGGTGATATAATCGGAGAGTCCTTATTTTCCCAAAATGTGAGACATCTAAGATATGGTGGCATTAACCCCACAATTGCTCACGAATTGCATCGCGAGAACATCGGGAAGGCTGTGGAGGAGGCATTAAAAAAAGCTTCCATTCAAATTTCTAACATAGATGTAATAGCAGTAACTGTTAAACCTGGTCTACACAATAGCCTAGAAGTAGGAGTCAGATATGCAAAACACCTAGCAAGATTACATAAGAAGCCACTGATACCAATACATCATATGGAAGCACACGCCCTTGTCGCTAGGATGTATTACGACATACCCTTCCCTTTCCTAGCTTTGTTGATATCAGGGGGGAACAGTCTTTTAGCTGCAGTTAGAGATGTTGATGACTTCTTGTTACTAGGAGACACTTTAGACAACGCCCCTGGTGAAATAATGGACAAAGTAGCTCGACGCATGAAGTTAAGAGACTTGCCTGAATACTCCAAAGTAGCTGGTGGCAGGGCTATTGAGTTAGCAGCCAAGAAAGCAGACGAGCCTGAGATGTTCAAGTTTCCACTGCCTTTAGTAAAACTAAGGGATTGTAGTTTCAGCTTCAGTGGTCTAAAAGATTTTGTAGAACGAAAATTAAAAGCGAAAGAAGCAGAACATGGAATAATAGGTGATGGCATTATTCCAGAAATTAATAATCTATGTGCTGGTTTTTTACATGGTGTTTCGGAACACATAGCACATCGAACTGAGAGAGCAGCATTGTTCTGCGAATCTAAGAACATTATAACATCCAGCAAGAACATAGTTGTATCAGGTGGTGTGGCCTGTAATGATTATATATTTGAATCAATTCAGGTTATTGGTGACAAAAGGGGATATAAGGTGCATCGTCCACCACCAAGAGTTTGTACAGATAATGGCATAATGATAGCTTGGAATGGAGTAGAAAAACTTAAGAAACAACCCATTATAAAAGGTGATGTTCAAGTAGATGCCTATGCAAAACTAGGAAAGGACATAAGAAATGAAGTTAGAGATGCTAATATACAAGTGAGAGTGACTAGGATAAGAAAGAAAATGGCAAGTTTGTAATATCAATAATAAAAATAAAAAAATATATTTGGTATGTTTGTTTGGGGCCCCCCTGTTGAAAATATTTTTTATATCTATGTGTAGGCATTCACCAATATAGGTATTTAGTGCAATGAATAAAACATGACAACAATGAATATTTTAAAGTTGTTTAGTCTCATTATGTCCATCAAATATGCCAGTACATGTTAACTTCTTAAAGAATATTTGACACCATCAATCAAGGGGCATACTTTTTATGAGCTGTTAAAATACATTTTCTATTTATTTAATTCAAAGAATCTAAAAAAATATTTTACAGTTAACTGAAGTTAATCTGGTTTTTAGGGCTTATAAGAAAAGTCATGGACTGAAATAGAATTGTAGATTATATAGATTATACATAGTAGCTATTTGCCTAAGTGCAAAACTAAATGTTCAAAATTATCATCTATTTTTATGGAGGAGCTATTTTCATTTATTTTTGAACACTACATTGATAATAGACTTAGATAGATTGTAAATAAAATACAGTTTTTGAACTGGTTTTTAATAAATTAAAACTATCACTTGCTGTTGTTTATCAATTATTAATCATCATGCATGTTTCCCAGTGGTTCCATTGATCTACTTCGCCGCCGCTTGTTGCAAATCTGCAAAATTATTGCAAGTTAGAATTTGAAACACATAACACACAAATTATTAGTTGAGTACACACTGGTAGTATTAATACACTCTTTGACACACTAAATCCAGGCAACAGTACATTAGTGCCTAGGTCTAACTTTGTATTTTGTTATTCATCTGTAGTGACTAGTGACAATTCAAAATGTTGCTTTCATTTGATCACAACATTAAAGCACATACCAGAAACATAATTCCTGCATACAAAAAACATAATTATCAGACTGGACAGGACAATCTATAGTACAATTAGTGGTTAAAAAAACTTATACTATCATACATATTAGTTTTTAAACTACAGCATTAATTTGTTGCAATTTTTTTTCTAACACACTTTCATGACATAAAAGCATCTATATTTTTTTTGCAGTTTCACATCCTAACTTACACAAGAACTGTTTTTAGTCCTTCTCATCTGAAAAATAACCAATTATTTAATAGTACATACCATGGGACAAGTTGAAACTCCAATTAGACAATTTCTCTTATTTTAAACATGTTTATTTGTGAACCAGAATGTTTGGACGTCTGGTTTTAGAAAGACGATTTCTCCAGCAGAATGAATTTGGAGATTGCATGATCTAGCAGGGCCGGACCGTGAGTTTAATACTACTTAGGGGCCCACCTAATTACTCAAAGCATAAGAAAAACATTTTTGACTTTGACTTGACTTAGCTGGGCCTCTACGGGGCCCTGGGCTGAAGCCCAAAAAGCCGTATGGTAGATCCGGCCCTGTGATCTAGAAGGTTTACTCAAAATAACTACTGTAAGTTGAACTTACGGGCGGGTTTGCCATTGGCCCATGGGGTAATCCTGATGTGGGACTCATCTCGCTTTAACGCTTCAGCGCGGTGCTCCGGCTTCAGTGCGCGGCGGAGAACCTTCGCGGCAATGTTAGAGTAGTTGATGTAGCTGAAATTAAAATTGGTAATCCGTAAAAACTTCGAAAAATCAGATTTTGTTTACTGTGAGAACCAAACTTACTTAAGACCAGCTGTCCTCCAGGCACTCATTATGATAGTCTTATTAGTTGATTTCAAGGAAATAGACACCACAAAAATGGGTCTTCGAAATTCGGCTCGAATCAAAAGCGAGTGATGTAACAGCTACTATAGACTAGATAGACAAATGTCAAATTCAATTTAAGGTTATAATACAGATAAAGTATAGTCAAAAAACTATAGCAAAATCACCATAATTTTCAGCGGTTTTACTTTAACCTCGAACGGTTTGAGCTTTAGTGTTACAAGGATAATAATGAAAAAAACGCGTTTTTTTCACGATTTTTCATTTCAGTGATTTTGAAATAATTAATGTATAAAATGATGAATTGATTTAATAGATGGTCCATGTTGCTTTGTAAAGTTTTCTTCCATACAATATAAAAAAAACCATAAAAATAATATAATTTGGAATGAATTGGAGTCTATTGGAGTGAAAATATTTACGATATATTTATCTGTTTTTTTTGTCTAGCAATACAAATACGGCGACTGTCATTTCAGAAAAATATTTGAGTGACGTTGCGTTGCGTTGATATTCGTGTACGAATTTTCAGTTGCTGAACAAAAAGACTCAACATTCTTCCTAGTGATTTACCGGGATAATTTTATCTTTGTTGTATAAGTTATATTCTACTAACGTGTATGTAGACCTGTGGTTTTCTGTGAGTATTTAATCGGACTAAGTGGATGTGAATGCAGATGTCTGTTTAGTTTATTAAATAAAAGTAGTTTATTTCAAACGCAGTAGTTTATACGCAAATAGTAGGAATGTAGTCTTTCTACAGCCTTTCTTCGGATTTGAGGTGTTATTGTACTTAATCGCGCTCATTTCGCCATCTACTAGCAAAAGAGGCTCACGTTAAACCAGCTGTCGTGATTCTACATGTCAGCAACTATGGCAATTTAACTATGCTTAATACCTGCAAACTGGGTGAATTAACTATTTCAGTTATTCAACATTTACAATGGATGCTGCCGATGCCCTGCTCAGTAACAAAGGTGTGGCAGCTAAGCAGGATCTAGGTGAACAAGACTTGCTCCTAAAGTCTAAATCAAAGCCTGACGTTACATGTGACATCGTCAATGAATGTCAGATGTTTATAAGAGCTGAGGACGGAGGAGGTGACGCACAACACAACACAACTACTAATATGAATCCAGGGACTAGTCGGGCAGGTAATATTATTTATTAGTGCAAGGCAGACAGCATTCTTAATATTATTTTAAATAGCATAAAGTTAAGTAGTGTGAATGATGCAAGGACTGTATATGTATGACTGCTTCATTTGACCAATACGGATTGATCTTGTTCTGTATCTTATTAAATGTTTGTCAACATGTCACAATACAATGTCTCGACATTGATATCATTAGCTTAACAACATATTAAGACACTGAGTACCCACCAATTATTTATACACTTCATTTATTAAAAACACTAGAAAGAAGGTCAACAATCTTCTGTCTCATGAAAAATCCTTTTACAAATACCTAATATTTTATTTTTATAAGTATTTTTGGATAAAAAGATAGGACTGTTTATATTTTTTCAAATGTAGAATAAAAATTAAGTATTAACTTGTATGTACTTGTAGTTTATACTAAATGAAGTAAGATATTGTTAACTTGTTCAATCAAACTATTAAACTGGTAACTTATGAAAGATATTCATAGCATATTAGTTGAAGCGGATAATCTAATAAGTAAATCTTGCAATCTAAGCTGATGTGCGCAAGTGGGGCTTCCCTCTAGTTCAGTGAGCAAATAGAGGTTCAGTAGTGGCACAGCTGATTTGCTGATAGTTACAACACATCAAAATGTCTCTAAAAAGGAAAAATGCAATGAGGAGAAGTAATTATTGTCTCAATATTTTTTATAGTATTTAAATTATTGCATTTTTTTTCTTGCTTGATTGTGTTGCAGAGAAACCTAAGTTTGTGACCTCAACACCAGATCAGAAAAGAGAAAGCCCTTCAGAAAATCAGATGGCTGACTCTAATCCAGAATGTGATATTGAAGGTAAGTCAGTTCAATCTTTACTCCCTCAATAAACACATCTATGTGGCACTAGACCTAGCATTTATTGAGGTATCTGCATATGTGAATTAGTCTAAACATTGTTGAAGTTCTCAATCAGCCCTAATACATGAATCAGCCCTACAACAATTAAGCTGTTTAATTTTTCAGCTAAAATTGTTTATGCCTAGTGGTTACATTAAAATCAAGAAGGCAAATAATATTATGTTGGTGTCCTGTGATTATATAATCTTATTAATCTTTTAGGAGTCCCAGATTTGCCGATGGATGATGGTATGCCAAGCACTGTGACCATCTTGGATGCTCCGGATGGTGGCAAAGTGTATTTGGTGGGAACTGCCCACTTCAGCTTGCAGTCACAAGATGATGTTTCAAGGGTATGTGAAAATACATTTTCGTACTTTATTTCTGTTTCCTTAATTTTTTACTAATGCCCCACTTTTTGTAATTATCTATCACACTAGATCTACCTAACAATATTTTAGTGATTTAAACTGCCAGGATTTTTTTAAACAGCCTTGATAGAGTTATGCATGTGTGGGTAATCCTTCAACCATCAAGTAATGTGGCATGGAGAGTAAGACAGCCAGTGAAATTTCTAGCATGTCTGAGTATATTACATAGTCTAACTCTATCTAACTCTAAAGTATATAGCTAAACAATTGTTTGTTGCACATTTCCAGGTAATACAAGATGTGAACCCTCACATTGTAATGGTGGAGTTGTGCGAACAGAGAACCAACATCCTCTTATTAGATGAAGAAATTATCCTAAGAGAAGCTAAAAACATAAACATTAAGAAGATCAGGTTAGTTTTACATTTTACAATTATTTTTGCTGTGCTCCTGTCTGGCTACATGAACGAGATATGCGCTATTATGGTTATTCTATTGTATCTTCGAGTTTCTGTTCTAATGTGCACTAAGGTCAATATCCAGCCCTTTTATGGCTTTTTATCATTGTTCTCTCAGCAAATATCTAAGTTAATGAAGTGATAAAAGTTGTTAGGAACCTTCCATCCTTGTAAATAATATTATGACCATTGTTACGAAACTGTCGATGAGAGCCTATATGCACACGGCATATTTTTATACACATACGTCTCAGGTGACGCGCGCACGCTAATCTCTTAAACGCTCGCTTAAACGTGAATTTGTACTAGCTTTTTGGGCACAAAAGCGCGTTGTCGTCGTCTAAAATACGCCGTGTGCATTGGCTGAACGTTGAAACGCTATTGTGGTTGTCCAGGGCAACTATGGCGCAGAACGGCGTGTTCAACGGGCTGATGTATATCCTGCTGCTGAACATGTCCGCGCATATCACGCGCGAGCTCGGCATGGCGCCCGGCGGCGAGTTCCGACGCGCCATGGCTGAGGTAACCGTTATCACACCATGCGGCATGAGTCTTTATCACACGCGACAAGTTCGATATTGGCTTATTATCGTGATAAACGGGCTATAGAGGGTTTAGATGCTAATATATGGCCGAAACCCTAGGGCTGCGGAGAGCGAGGACGTGTAGTGTCGACTGAGGTTTGCCATACCAGACATGCGACTAGATTCAGATACAGAAAGCTAAACGTCGAGCGCCAAGTCATTTTCAAGTAATGGCTTAAGGCTCAGGGCGCATTACGGATTTTTTCCGCAAGCAGTAAACCGCCAAGCCGCGAAACCGCCATTTCTGTATTCAGTAGTCAGATAAAAGCCGCGGTGGTTTAGTCGCAGTGCGGTCTACCCACAGAGCAAAAACAAAGAGGAGGTGTGGTAATAAGTTTTCCCTATGAAACATAGCGTGACATTTTGCGGGGTGAGGGGTTGTGGAACTCCGCCCACTTTTCAATTTTCCATCCGTCGGTTAGTAGCAAAACCACTCGCCTAGCAAGTTAACATCTATACATTGACGTCACTACGTAGTTCAGCTATCTCATACTAGATGTCAATTAGTGTAAAAGTAATGGGACGTACTCAGAACTTTAAGCTTCAAAAAGTTTGTGTAATAAATGAATAAAATAAGGGTAACCATTTTTACTGATTTAGAAGTATATTGTACTTATGTAAAATAATAGACAAATTAATACAATACAATACAATACAAATACTCTTTATTGAACACCACAAATCAGTACAAAACAATACAGAAACAAAGAACAAAGTAGACAATAGGCGGTCTTATCGCTTAATAACGATCTCTTCCAGACAACCAATACAAGAAATAAGTTGGAGACAGTTTAAACTAGTAGGTTATAAATTATTATGATCCATTGTTGTTTTAAACAGTCACGGAGAATAATATGTGTACAACTCAGAACTTTGTTACTTCAAAATATTTGCTATTAAAATGTATTGTTATTTCATTACTGACCATAGCCGTGCGTTATTCGGTAAAATTATTTGATTCTAATTACGGCTCTGGATATTTGGTACGTTGAAAATAGTTGTTCTAATTGACGATAGATGGCGGCCTGTTCACAATATATTTATAAAATTACTAAAGTACTGTTTTGGCGACTAAAAAGTATTTAGGACTAAATGTATACTTTAGTTTTCAGTATACACGTATGATTATTACAATATACTAATGCGGAACTTTACGTACTTATATTTTTAATTCACAAAGTTACGCCATCTAGTGTCGAGAAGTATAACTTTTACTTGAAAGCCGAAAATTTTCTAGAACTATTTTAATAATTACGTATAAAATTACTTACATATAAAATGTGATACCATTCATAGCATCAGAACGTCTGTCTGAATAACTTTGACACGATAAAACACAACACTTCATCCTTTTCTTCTTAAAACCGCGAAAACACACCGATAATGCGAGTCTCGATACCATGTGCACCTGACGAACGCTGACAACATACTGACTAAGCCCCGCCCACAATGATGACGTCAAGACCGAGTTGAAAATCACAGTGCACAGTTGCTTAGGCCAGCTCCTCTTTGTTTTAGCTCTATGGGTCTACCTCTAAATTTGAGAACGTTAGTTTAACTATTTCACCACCATTTTTCAGTTTTAAATTGCCGTTTGGAAGTGAAAACTTGGTAAGGATAAAATGGGTAAGAAATGTTAAACTCGCGTCAGATTCTGACGGTCACGTGACCATCAGGTAAAACGGAGGGAGAGATGCTGCTGAGTCGTTTAGCGCCGCAGGGCGCTTGCGTGAGTGTGAGTGCGTGTGCTTTTCACTTCTGCCGGCACTCCCGGAGTGCTACCCGTCGTTTTTTTTCACTATTGCCTTCTTTGAAGCTAAGATTTGTCCGCGGTAATCATCATTAGGTTTTTTCTTGACTTCATTTTGTTTTACAGGCTAAGAAAATTCCGAACTGCATGGTCCAGTTAGGGGACCGTGCGATAGACATCACCCTGCACAGGGCCATAGCCTCTCTCACTTGGGGACAGACTATACGCTTCATATGGCACCTGCTCACGTCTAATCAGTCCATAAGGTAAGTCGGGCGTTACGAAGTATCTGGGTGGATCGACTTTTTTTTTACAAGCCTTATATTAACTTGCAGCGTATGTATGTATGTTTGTCCAGGTGGAATCTTTCGACTCAATTTTGAAGCAGATATCTTAATCCAATTGAGCTTAAATTTTGCATAAATGTGTAAGTCAGATGACAATACAATAGTCTGGTAGTAGAATTGTGATGGTCCATTCAGGACCGTCTCCGCAGGAGGGAACTCTTCAAATTGGCCCGATTGACTTAAAATTTGGTTCACATATGTAGGACGGATGACAATGCAAGTACAGTACTCGCAAGCTCGTCCGTTCAAACCAATACTCAGCCAGCAATTGCCTACTTCCTGGCCTAGACAGTAATGTACTATTAATGATGTGACAACATTTTCTAAGTCTGAGGCGAGTAGAAAGAGCAATGTAGTTGGCGATCGACTATGTTAACCTACACTACACTTCGCTTCCGTTTCAGAATCCTGTTTGTTGACTCAATTTGTTTGTTCCAGCGTGGAAGAAGTAGAGAAGTGTAAACAGAAGAAGATGCTCGAGGACATGCTAGAGGAGATGGCCGAGGAGTTCCCGGCGCTGAAGCGTGTGTTCGTGCTCGAGCGGGACATGTACCTGTGCCATTCGCTGCAGGTCGCGGCCGTGCAGCCCCGTGAGTACACAGCACCCAGTGGCGTGCACGTCGGTTTTTTTTTTATATATGAGGGGGCAAATGAGCAGACGGGTCACCTGATGGAAAGTAATCAACATCGCCCAGGGACACCTGCAAGACTTGGGGAATCACAGGCGCGTTGCCGGCCCTTTCAAGAACAGGAAGGCTTGTTTTTTAAAGATCCCTAAATTGTACCGCTCAGGGAATGTTGCAGCAGGAAGTTGGTTCCAGATCTTTGTCGTACGAGGAAGGAAATTGCGTTTAAAACGCACGGTACTAGACTGCCAACCATCAATATGTTGAGGATGGAAGGACAGACGGTTCCGCGAAGTACGGTATTGGAATTTAGCCGCAGGCAGCAATCCAATCGGTTCTCGCCGGGGTAGACAGCGGTAGGCTGACGCACCACAATTTGCCTGCCCTAGCGAACCCACTGCATTGCACACCCTAAACAGCAGGGTTGATATGATTTAAATCACTTGATTTAAATCAGTGATTTAAATCGTGATTTTAATCAAGGGATTTTTTTCAAAAAAATCATTGATTTAAATCATAAAATTTTTACTACAACCAAATCGGCCCAAAATTGTTTAGGGAATTCCCCGGACCACTACGGCACGCACACATGTGCAAGCGAGTCATTGCGTAACAGTTTCGGGGAAACCCCGAAACTATAGTACGTGACGCATGGTACCAAAACGGTTCCAGGATTCCCCGAAACTAAAACACGAGACGCATTTCGCTTTTCGCCCGGTCATTCGTAATTGACTAATGAATAGTTTAATTAAAATACGTTGTTTTCGTTTTATTATATAACTGAACTGGCTATTTAATTAATAAAAAAAGACAAGAAAATCAAAAAATCAAAAAAATCTGATTTTAATCAAATAAATCCAATTTAAATCAAATTAATCGGATTATTATGATTTTTTTATAATAATCATGATTTTTATCAACCCTGCTAAACAGCACTACGAAATAAGCATTTGTAAGTTCTTTACCTCAAAATCATAATTTCCTTGTAGTCGATTAAACTTATATTAAACTAGCGGTTTTCCGCCACTCCGTCTGCGCAGAATTCGGTTATCGCTATACCGTGAGAACTGCGATTTTCCGGAATAAAAACTATCCTATGTCCTTCCCCAAATTTCATTACAATCGGTTCCGCAGTTTAGGCGTGAAAGCGTAACAGACAGAGTTACTTTCGCATTTGTTATTAGTCGCTACCCATAGTTTTAGCGAAAAATCGCGTCAAGTACAAGATTCCATTGTTTTTTTTTTAGTTTTAAGTGCAAGCCTATTCGGTGAATCGCTACAAGGAATTGATGTTTTTGATGTAAAAGACTAACAAATGGGGGGAGGATAGTTAAGAAATTTGTGTGTATAACCAAAACGTGTATTGCGTGGGGCAGGTCGCGAGCCGTGCCGCATCGTGGGCGTCGTGGGCATCGGCCACGTGGCCGGCATCGTGGAGCACTGGGGCAAGGTGCGCCCGCACGACATACCGCCGCTGCTCAAGTAAGTGCTACATACCAACAGTGGCGTAGCTACCTAGGGACTAGGCGGGGCAGTGCCCCGGGGCCCTCAAGCTCAGAGGGCCCTCGAATCCTTACCACAAAATTTCGATTGAATTATTATTAAAACGTAACCAATTTAGATAGTAGTGGGGCCCCATTTTTTTATTGGCACCAGGGCCCTTGGTTACCTAGCTACGCCACTGCATACCAATCATTTGCCGTATTGTGCCCAGCTTTAGGCACCTTCGAAAGAATAAGAACGCATTCACCAGATGTGCTAGGAAGTGGAGTGTTGTGTGTGGAACCTCCATCATAGGATTACTTCATTTTCTTATAGACCGAACGCTCAAATGAATCCTCGCCCGCACGTTGTAGGGGCGTGAGACGACCGTGGGGGCGTTGAGAGGTGCGGGGGGCAGACGCACTTCTCTCGGTCCCCTTTGTCGTCCTACCCCGCGCCCCTGTGCCGCGCGGGCGAGGACTCGCTTAAGCGGTCGGTCTATATAGCCTCCCTCAGAGTTATTGTTAAACTAAGTGAAAAATAAGGTTACTCAATCAATGGATGAACATACTTTAATATACTAGTCTTATTGCCCGCGACTTCGTCCACGCAGAATGAAATCTAGCCTAATGACAGTCGCAAATAATGTACGGCAGATACGGAGATTACCCCTCCTAAAACCTCACTAACTTTACCTCTTTATAGTATAAGTAACTATAGAGATGGATGATGAACTTAAACGATACTAAACATCCAAGAGTCTAGAACTGTTATATATATTTGCATGCGGGTACAACTCTTATTCTTGTCATTTGTATTTCATAAACAGTGTGTGTATAACCACCAGCTGTTTCACTCGTCTCTACCGATATCCGTCATTGGCGACGAGGACAGGTGTACAGAACACTTGTACCTGGGACCTCGATCTTCTTATTGAGGTCCTCAATGCATGTAACCACTAGGCCAGGTGTTATCACTAATCAATTTTACTAGACCAAGATCTACTTTTTACCAATTAGACCTATACCATCAGTATTTTTCACTAAAAAAAGTCTATAAAAACATATTCTTTTCTGCCTCTCCATGATCGACTGGCCCGACCGTTTGGCCACTTCTACACACAGGCTATACGGTAGTCACTGATCCCAATTTTTACCGCCAAATGCTGTGTAGCGGATATCGTGGCGGGTATTGTCAGTGTGCATGTGCAGGATCCCGCCGGAGTCCCTGTCGACGCGCATACTCCGCGTGTCGCTCCGCGTGGCGTGCGCGGGCGCCGTGGTCTACGGCTGCTACCGGCTGCTGCCGCGCCGCTGGCTGCCGTGATCGTCGCGCGCCTCTAACGTAAGTTAACATCTCTACCTAAGTCTAAGGTTAAAAAGTAAATCGTTAAACCTGGGTCAGGGATGACCATAGAGCACAAAACCTAATAGAGAGGAAATGCCGTGTAATTTATATGACATAAAATTAAGCCAAGCCGAAATTGGTGATTACTGCATTCTGATTGGCTAGCCGAAGGTCGGTCACAGTTCACTAAGAATTGAGCGAGCAGCTATTATGATCAATATGGATAATTAATGTTTAGTCTTCGTGTGGCATAGTGAGTGAAACTCGATTAATATTGGTAAAGTCAATGACGAAAAAGTCATATGTGTTTCCATAACTTTATAGCCTGTATTACCACTCTAATTGGTTATTTCCTCAAGGGTATGACGATTCCATGCATTTTGATTTTGACACTTCTTGCCTAGTGTTCTAACCTTTAGGTTAGAAGTTGACTCGGCGTTATATAGTTAAGCCTGATCCGCCCGGGTCTGTCTGGATGCTAAAATATTTATGGATGTATTGTGTGTACTCTTTCGTGAAAAACTACTTAACGGATTTTGATAACATTTAGTTACTTGGGTAGGTAGTTGGATTGATACAATACATTTATCCAAAGTAAGCGATTGAAAAAATATTTGTTTTCCTTTTCAGATATCTAAATGGATCATCTGAAATGAATAATGGATCGATAATCTTTATTTCGTTAGATTAAGGTGTTCATAAATAAAATATCTATACATTTTCTCGTCATATTTAAACTAAAGCTGTAGAACAGTTTAACTTTTAACCAAGCCTATTTTAGAATGAAGTTTCTTATCGTATCACAAGTAACACTTCAGATGCATGGCGAATGGAACCTAGGCCGGAAAAAGCCGACACGAAGAGGTTTAACTAGAATAGATAGATATATCTAGAGAGGTAATTATAGTAGCTATGTGTATGAGCTATAATTTATGAACGTTTTGGGATTGCATATTTGTGTTTAGCGTGAAAACAATAAACTTATCTTTTCGCACTGTTTTCAAAGTCTTGTTGTTTTGTTATTTACATAATTTCGCCTGTTATTTAGTGTTGTTCGACAACAAGTAAGAGCTTTTACCATTTTCACAACAGTTACTACACCAAAAACAACTATAAAGCTGATTGTCGCATAGCCGTACGAATGACATTGAACCTTAGGGTCGGAAAGGATTCTACTACAAATAATATAAATATTAACTTAAAAATAGAAGGTTCTATGATCCACTGCATGCATTTTTATTAATAAACAACTTCTTGCTTTAACACAAATGCGTGAAATGCGATTGTTTTCGTACTTTGATGGCATGGTTAAAGGTTAAATAGCTTGAGTTATCATAATCAATTATTTCAAAAAATCCTCTAAACTTGAGCGTAGTTATTGAGTTATTCAACAAATTAAACTCAAGCTGAAAAGGGAATAAGCTAGATTTTGATAGGGATTACAATATACTTGATCGATAATTCCTAGCTCAAATTTAATGAATTTAATGACAATTCGTGTAAAGTAAAGGAATCAAATAGGGGACGTGAGTTAACAGGTCGTCCATTCCGAGGCCGTACATTGGTTGCACTCGCCAGAGCCACAGGTCACTAGACGTTTCTTCATTAGGATATGTCATAAGGGGTTGTCAAACTGCTTGCCGCTAAGCTTAGCCTTTTTTTAATTAATGCTCAACTAGACTCTGAGTAAAAGGGCTAAATTAACGATTTAGGTATTTTATTGCTGCGACTATGATCTTAATAGGTAAATATATCATCAAAAGATGTAAATATTTGATATCAACAAGAATGTAACTTAACTATGTTGAGATCGTGTGGTTCGATATTATGTATGCTGTATATGTTTCGAAATCTTTGTGTCAATTAATTGATATTGTCTATTTGTTTTTTGGTGTTGTTGTTATTGTGTAGTGTAATTTCTATAAAAATTAGACGTAATATGTGGGATCAAGATGGACGTATAGATTTACCGGGACTAGGCATTGAATCATCTCGCAAACTTTGAGTTTACATCTGGCAAAGAAACTTACAATTTGTTTAAATATGAAATACCTACGTAATATAACTTTCACAGAATTTTATTTTTTTGCTAACAAATTTTTTAATTTCCTCGCGTAATAAATTTGCCTCTAGAGTCTGATGTAGTTAACGCACCACAAACAACTTACATATGATGCAGGTGCATTAAGTAAATTTCACACGTTTGCCTCTCGGAAAACAAATGACGTCCTTTAAGAGGGCCTCCCTCTGTTCTTTGTAGTCACACAGTGCACAGCACACTCCTATTTAAGATATACGTCCATGAGAAATAATAATTTTACTGAATTGAGTTGTTGATGCATTTGTATATTTTACACCATTGAATCAGTATGTTTTTTGCACTTTAAGCTTTCCACATGGCTTAATCAGGCATGTTTTTTGGAAAGGACATAAAATTATCTTTCATTTTATGGCTAAGTAGTAGACAGATATTGCTAACGTAGCAACCGTCGTCAGCGAATCAATATTTTCAACATCAATTGAATCAGTTAAGTGTATCATATTTATGTCTATGTCATTATTCGTTAAATGTTTTTTATCTACACTGTGTTAAAAAGGTTTCTTTAGTTTTAAATTGTTCGTTTCACATTGATTTATATATTTTGATAAGGACTGTGATAATGTAAGAAATTAATGTTAAATTTATCCATCCATTTCTAAAATAAGGAAAAAAATCGTGGTATACCAATACTCGATACTTGTCGTATGATAACCTTGTCACAGTAATTAATTGATTGCTTTGAAAAAGAAGAGAAATTACTGAACATTTCTACACTCAAAACTGAAATTTAAGTTTTTTTAATAGGAATGTAGGGAACTGGTGCACTGCATTTAACTTGTAACAAATCTTTGCAATTAATATTTGCTAGCATAACTTTAATAGACTACAGGCCCACGTACAAAAAATGTGGGTCATATGAACCACCAGGTGACGTATATAGGACGATATAAGAGCATAAAATAATAAGATTCAACACTATGCCGTCACTTGTAAGCTGTCCAACTGGGTGCTGGTGAGAATTCAAAAGTGCAGGTAGAGTGAGTACATTTTGGTCATATGATCATGTACGGCATTTTTACCATCGATAGATCCATGAAAAACAATAAGAAAGCGCGCAGTGCCGTAAAAAAATGGTGAGCCACAAAGTCGATATTTTCTTTTGATTTTCTGACAATTTCGAGGGTAAATTTGGTCATTTGATTCTGTACGGCATCAGTTTCATACTGTTTCAATACAGCTTCTAATCCATTATTCCGCAACGCCGTACAAAAATTGTGCGACAAGGGGACAAAATCGAGGGTTGCAACCCCCTCTTTTTCCGTGGTCCGGGGGGTGATTTGAAACAGTACGGCTTCGGTTCCAAAACATTATCTAGCACTCAAAAGTACTATTACAAATAATGCCGTCAAAAAATTATTGTTCATTTGAATGATTATCTTAATTTCATGGTATACTTGATTTATAAAGCTGTAAAATCATTTGACTCTGTACGGCAACTTTTTTTTTAACATGATATTGTAAAATACAACTGTTATATAGTAGTGCGGTTCAAAAGAAACTGTTCTAAAAAAAATTATAGAGAAATACAAAAACTGAATTTGCAAAAGTTTAAATATTCATAGATTAATAGAACATAGCAATTTTCTAAATTTTTCCCTTGTTTTATATAGTATTAAGATAAATAAATTAGGAAAAAATTATGCCGTACATTTTAATGCAGACCATTTTTTTCATACATTTCGTTCTATGGGTTCGTTCCTTGAGTGTTTTTTCCCTACAAACCTTTGGACCAACGAAAATGTACGGCATGTAAAAAAATATTATCTATGCATAAAATAGTTCCAAAATAAATTAATTTCATGTTGTGTCAAATCACCCCCGGACCACGGAAAAAGAGGGGGTTGCAACCCTCGATTTTGTCCCCTTGTCGCACAATTTTTGTACGGCGTTGCGGAATAATGGATTAGAAGCTGTATTGAAACAGTATGAAACTGATGCCGTACAGTCTCAAATGACCAAATTTACCCTCGAAATTGTCAGAAAATCAAAAGAAAATATCGACTTTGTGGCTCACCATTTTTTTACGGCACTGCGCGCTTTCTTATTATTTTTCATGGATCTATCGATGGTAAAAATGCCGTACATGATCATATGACCAAAATGTACTCACTCTACCTGCACTTTTGAATTCTCACCAGCACCCAGTTGGACAGCTTACAAGTGACGGCATAGTGTTGAATCTTATTATTTTATGCTCTTATATCGTCCTATATACGTCACCTGGTGGTTCATATGACCCACATTTTTTGTACGTGGGCCTGTAGTCTATAATCTTTGACTAAATAAACATATGCCGTGTGAAAATGTGTTTATGACATGTCTGTTTCATAGAAATCTGTTAATTATTTAAGGTTTGTCGAGGGCATGTTTAAGTTTTTTGTAGCAAACCAATAAATATAGAAATTGAGTGTCAAAATTGTTAAGTCATTTAATTGAATATTTCAATCAATATAGTATAATGCACAGAAATTGTTTTCACTTTAAGGTATTTTAAGCGATGTAAATAAATTGGCATAATCTGTTATTCTAACTGCGATTAAACGATTTCGCAAAGAAAACATCGTTTTATCTGGTTAATCCTTATAATGACTTGTGTATAAATAAATACTAAATAAAATATATTCTTAAACCATTAAGATGACTAAAGACTTTTCCAAAAATACTTATTTTCATTGTTGATAGAGAAAAACCAAAGATTTACATAAATTGCCATTGTTATTTTCACGACTAACATGAATCTAATGATACCCCTTAAGCTGAAATGCGACAAGCCGTGTAGGCTCTAGGGCGTGCCAAAGGAATATACAAAATTACATAAATACATACATAGGTAGGTACACTCGAAAAACATAACCCTCCTTCTGGCGCAATCGGGTAAAAAGCCCTCACTTGGACTTAATAATTTTAAGGTTAATTAGATGATGAGAAAATCGTTTATCTGCCAAATTATCAAGTAGGTACTGCCACATAACTGTGACTACCGCTCTAGACTTAATAGCCCAATTAAATAATTACGCGTAAGTAAGTGCATTAAAAATTACGCGACTAAGGTCCGAGTGGTAGTAAATAGTCATGACATGTAAGAATCGCGGAAGTCTAAATCATTAATACCTACTTACCACATGTAGGCTCAATATCAAACCAAAATAGAAATGAACTGGCATGTTATATTTTGACTTTAGACAGATCCAAATACATCCTTGACATGAACAACAAAATGACGTTGTAAGTAAATTATTTAAAAATGGACGAAACACACTAAATTCTAGTTGCGAAACATTCAACCTACTTGTAATAAATTCTTTGTAATATGCTGAAATTTTGTGTGATACATTACTTAAACCAATTATGAGATGATTCGAACATGGGGACTCACCCGGCAGTTGTGGCAATTAAAGGAAACTTCTATACAGTGCAAGCTAATTCGACAGAATAGAATAAGTAAGTTCATTTTGACGTACATTTGAAATGTTTGAATATTCCTCATAATATACTTTGCGTTCGGACGTGTTTCAGCCGTGTGTTCAATATTGTCCAGAAATTACTGTAGCGGTTCGATAGCGCTCCCTTCTTCGGCAACGCTTATACAAGATGATAATAAAGCCACAGTTGTCCTCCTCGGCACTGTGCACTTCAGCAAGCAATCCGTGGAAGATGTGTCTCAGGTGGATTTTCACTTAGTTATATTAAAATTTTTCAATACGTACGTTCTGACAGATACCCGTTATTCCGATCATTCGTTGAAAAGGGCCTATATAGGGAAGTGAAATGAACTTTTGTAATCCAATGGTTTTTATAATTCAGATAGTGAAGGCGTTGAATCCAAATGGGATTTTAGTGGAACTATGTCGGCAAAGAGTTTCGTTGTTGGAGCTGGATGAGAAGAAGTTCTTAGAAGATGCTAAGGCTTTCGATTCAAGAAAAATGAAGTGAGTATTTTATATTAGTTGATGTGACACATAGGTTTTCTGACCTGACTTATTATAGTGACTCATATTTTATCACGTTTTCCGATAGACAGGCAATGAAAGGTCAGAACGTTGTCTCGGGCATGTTGCATGCAATGCTTCTCAAAACCTATGCCGATATAGCGAAGGAGTTAGGCGTTGCACCCGGTGGCGAATTCCGCAGAGCATACCATGAGGTAAGAATTACAGACCACTTGAGATTTGCCTTTAATTGGATACCTAGATAAGATGTCCAAATGAGTGGCTATAATAATATATGTCCCTGTGGACATCATGCTAAACGTGGTCTTTAGGTCTTGTTACTTTGGGCTATGTCTACTCCGTAAGGGATAAAGACGTGATTTATGTACCTGTGTATGTATGACATAGGTACTAGATTATAATGTTAGTAATAGAAACTGTGTGCATTTAAAACGACGGACTATTACTTCACTATTTCAGATGAAAAAGATACCCGGCTGCAAACTGTTCCTGGGCGACAGACCTATCCAAGTTACAATAGCAAGAGCATTTCAATCTTTAAGCATTTATGAATTAGGACAAGTAATGTTCCATCTCAGTAAATCAGGATCATCAAAACCATTAGAGTACGTTTTTCTGTAATTCGTTTGGTAATTATTTATTTGAAATGATCGAATTGAATATGATGTTGTTTAAGGTACCTAAATAATACTTGGGTAGTCCATGTTTCAATGCAAATTATGGTTTCTTTTTTGTTACTTTTTGTGCACATGGCCAGCTCTATTGCATCTCCTGGTGATTGGGTATTTAAAACCAAGCCACATGATAGAAAATTGTGAATAATTGTTATTTATGTGTATTTGTTTTTTTTTTAGTAAATAGTCAGGGTCGCCGTCGTCAATACCTTTTTGTGACTTCATGTTATGTCCTAGCAAAAGTTTTAAAAATAGTTTTTGTCTCGCAGCAAAGATCAACTAGAAAAATATAAAGATAAGGAATTTGTGCAATCTCAGTTCGAAGAGATCACGCGCGACGTGCCGGCGTTCAAAAAGATATTTCATGTGTTTGTCGACGAACGCGACAAATGTCTTGCTTATTCGTTGCAAGAGTGTGTTCGAAATAGTGAGTTTAAATAGTTTTTCATAGGTAGCTTATTTACTTATACAATTTTTAAAACGAAATAATAAAACTTCTTTTTTCCTAAAGCAGTACCTGATAATCCTCGAGTACTGGCAGTCGTGGGAATGGGCCATGTCGACGGCATTATGAAATACTACGGCAAAATGAAACAAGAGGACATCGTACCACTCCTTTTGTGAGTTGCTTACTTATGAACATGCGAGACACACAAGTAGGTACCTACGCTCGCACTAATTTAAGTCAGTCGGCTGCTGAGAATGTGTCTTAACTGTTTGGTTAGATATGTGTTATCTACGTAGTTCGCCATCGTAAATAGCGCAATTTCGTCGAAAATCACGGTCGTATGATGGTTAAATTTAATTCAAATCTTTCTTTAAATTTAGTAATGATTAGTTTTGCGATATGGTTTGAGTTGTTTTATTTTGTACGACTGTGATTTTAATACTCTGTTTTCTTATTTTCAGCGCATAACTATTTACTATGGCAAACCACTTATTTTCTACCAAATAAATGTATTCTCGAGTGTCCCAAACCATATCAGTCACCAAATTAACTTCAACAAGGTGAGGTTTTAGTTCTTTTTGGACTTTCAGGATACAGTCGGTTTCCTAACTTAAGTAGGATCAACTTTTTCACACTGAAGTTGATACTTATGTTAGGAAATCGACCATGCGAAATATTGAGAAATACTTAGCTACCTAACTACTTATCAATATTTTTCCTAACGGCTGGCAAGGCCACGACTGGCTTTGTCGTTTGGTGTAACCGACTAACCGTTTTCAACATTAGTTTCGATTAGATAAAATATTGTAGTAAAATGAACATAATCTATGTTTTTTTTTTCAGTGTACCTCCAAAGCCGTATTACACCGTATTGATAAGGAAAGGTCTTAAATTTACATTTTATTTTCTAGTTTTCTCTTTTTTCTACAGGCTTTTATTTGGTTAGGTAAGTGATGAGCTTCAGATAATAAAATATCTACTTAGACACAAAACCTAATTTTATTTATTAATTCTTATAAGTACTTACTCTATCGGAGGGCCATGTGCGGCTGCGCTGAACAGGTCAGCTCCCAAAGTAACTTTGAGAACTGTTTTGCCTGCACCCTTACGAGCGGCTGATGTCGTATCTTGAGCAGCGATACTATAGGTGGACCTTGGGTAGAGAAGGATGTAGGTATTCGTCACAAAAGAACTGGAACTTGAAGAGTTGAATATTCATATTATCCTATATTATCGAACAAATTCCGTTCTGACCCACTGTGGAACTTTTTCACAGTAAGTCACAACGATTAGTGACGTAATTGGCAAGGAAAATCTTTGACACGTTAACTTTGACAGCGTTCTACAGTGCGTCATCAGGAATGAATTTGTTTGATAATGTTTATAAAAGTAACAAACTCCAGTAAAAATATCTGTAAAAATGCCTACTTCGAGGTCGAGCAAAGAGCAGTCTTAATTGTGAATTTATTTTCACGAAAGCAACGCTTATTTCAAGAATCACCACCAGTTATATTTTCGGAAGTCTTGTAGGAAGGGTATTACCTAATTACTTGGATTATATATAAACAGGTCGCTGCTTATAAACTGAAGGGCCACAAATCAAAATTTTCCAAAATCACTTTTATTTAAAAAATGTGGCCAAAATCAACCTTATTTTCATATGTCACAAAGACACCGGTCAAAATCGGTCTCTAAATCGCAGTTTTATGCATGCGCCCTTTTGACATTTTTACGCATTGACGGTTAAGTTAAGGATATAGTTACCTCAAAGTTAAAATAAACAAAAGGTAGAGAATTAAAATACGCATCGACGGTATTATGACACAAAAGCATTGGACGTAGGAGTGCAAAAAAACAAATAAAAAATCAAATGAAAAGTTTAATTGTGCTCCCCTCAAAAAAACTTGATTTTGATTTGTGGCACTTTCGTTTATAAGCAGCGAGGTGTAAAGCTCAGGCCGCATTACGGTTTTTTCTTGCTAGCGGTACGCCACCAAACCGTCGACTGCCATTTTTTATACGCGTATGTAGACCTCGTGGAGTAGACCCCTTTTCGTGCAATAAGGGTGCTCTTGTAGATTTCATTTAAATTCTCATAGAACTGAAAACTACCAACCAAAATCAAATATTTTCTCAGCTGTTTTTAAAGTATCTGGATCAAACCGTAGTGCAACATTTCTGTCACAATCAGCTGGACTGAGATCAACTGTCAATATCTGATAGAACTGACTGACAGTTGGTTGACTTGACAGTTACTTAGTTGCATTACTTGCATTGCAGTGCCGTTTTAAGTTTCAGTGCGACTCGAGTAGCAGTAGTTTCAGCTGTTGTTTTTTCTCGCTATTCACTGGACTTCCTGAAAAGCGCCTTCTTATAAATACTGACTAGGCTTGCTGCTTCCAAAGCGTATTACTCTAATCAACTAAGGTAACAGCGGTCATGTTTGCTGTTATGTTTACAAACTAAATCCTACGTCTGCCGCGATGTTGATAAGAGTTTTACTTATTTGCATATTAAGTTTTAAATACGTGTACAATGATGAGGGCGGATGTGGCTGTGGCGTTGATCGTGAACAGGCGGAGGGCGGCGAGGGCATTCAAAATAAATATTTAGATGGAGCTGAACAAACAGAAGCCGATCAATGCCCATTTGAGAAAAAGAATACTTTGGAGTCAAGTGCTGCAGAAGACGCCGTAGTAGATATGGTGACTGTACCGGCAGGTCACTATCAATACGGGACTGATGACATTATGATTGAAACTGATAATGAGGGCCCTCTTAAAATAGTTGAATTGGACACTTTTCTCATGGACAGATATGAAGTGTCTAACAGAAATTTTATGAAATTTGTTACATCTACAAACTATAAGACTGAAGCTGAAACATTTGGGGACAGTTTTGTTTTTACACTGTTTTTAAATGCTACATACAGAGAGGAATTGAAAGACTTCAGAGTAGTCCAGGCTCCCTGGTGGTATAAAGTGGATGGGGCCGACTGGAGACATCCCTTTGGACGCAATTCAAATATATCAGGTACTTATCTAATGAAATGTGCGTGGTGTGTCATTTATTCATTCACTGCTAGCCAAAACATTTACATTAATGTGAGTAATTCGAGATTTCATTTTTAAAACTTGGCATGCCAATAAAGTCGTGTACCTAACATCAATATCATCATCATCAGTTCAATTTCTACAGTGTGATTTCAAAATGTTCATCCAGTTACAACCAATTCAACCAGTTTCTAATATTACCCATTCTGTTTGCAACATTTGTCTTTAGATTTGAAGTAATTGTTTATGTGTCGGTTCACATATTCAGTGAAACCTTAGAAAACCTTAGCTTTCTCTAACTTTTTCATTTTGTCTCCGATTGCAAGTTGAACAGCGTTGTTCTCTGTTATTTTTAATCATTTAGCTTTATATTACCTATTACTTTTCTCTTCATCATTTTAGATTCCATGGACCATCCTGTTATCCATGTATCGTGGAGGGATGCTCGCGCTTATTGTGAATGGCGTGGCGCTCGGCTGCCGACAGAGCCAGAGTGGGAGGCGGCATGTCGCGGCGGCAAACGTGGCACGAAGTATCCATGGGGTGACAAGCTGTTCCCTGATCGGAAACATATGTATGATGCTTGTATTTATGGATATTGCTATTTGCACAAGTGCCAATCCCATAACAAATACTTAATAAGTAGTTACTTCGAACTCAATATATTATAATATTTTTAACTTCTTTTTACCAGAAAACCAGTTAAATTGTTAATTACAAAAAAAAAACAAATATTCCAGTATAAATATTGTGCCTACTAAATATTGCAATATATTTACAGGGCTAACATATGGCAAGGCACTTTCCCTAATCATAATTCAGCTAAAGATGGTTATATTGGAACAAATCCAACTAACATGTTTGTGCAAAATGAATTTGGTCTGTACAACATGGCAGGCAATGTCTGGGAGTGGACTGAAGATTCGTGGTCCGATGAAAGCGTAAGTATGGTACTAAATAATTGTTTGTATTAGTTTTCTACTTCACATGAGAAGCTGAGAACATTTTCTAAAAGTTTTTTATGGAATCTGTTTATTTTGTGACAGACAGTAACAAAAATATGACGAAAATCTTGATCGTATTCCCTAGTACTTGCTATTTCGAAAACGCAGCAAATAAACGCCTAAGTGACTTTAATTCACCTAATAATTTTTTTTTTGTAAAAACTGTTAGGTATTAGTGATGTAACGAATATTCGCATTCGCGGATATTCGCATATTTTTGGATATTCGCATTCGCATTCGCATTCGCAAAATTTCTGCGAATGTTTTGCGAATATGAATATCAGAAAAAAAAACAATTTGAAGGTAATGGTAGGTTAATAAAATCAAAAACCCATTCATTTCCTATGTTTTTAATGCAAGAAAAAGTAACCTAACCTCATAAGCACATTAACAGTCTTCACACTCTTCACTTTATCATTTGGTATTATTTATTCATCATTTTACGGAATGACAATGCAGTTGGATGAGTTCGTATTAGGTGCTCGGCAATTCTCGGAACAAAATACAAACGGAACGCACCTCGTAACTGCCAGCAAAGCCATAGACAATTGGCGCCAAATTTGAACACTTCTACATTCGCATTCGCATTCGCATTCGCGAATGTCAGTAGCAGACATTTGCATTCGCATTCGCATTCGCGAATGTTTAAAAAATGACATTCGTTACATCACTATTAGGTATACAATTTTCATAAATTGTATTCTTTTTTTTAAATTCAGTCTTAGAAGAGTGACGCTGCTTAATGTCATCGGCACTTGTCAGGGTCTTGTCTTAAAGCCAGGGTCTTGTCAGTGCAATGCAATTTCACAACCCCGTAAGAAACTATGTGCCCGATCTCTCATATAATGTCATGTTTTGATTTCAGCCAAAAGAAAAAGTGAAAAAGGGTGGTTCTTATTTGTGCCACCGGTCCTACTGCTATAGGTACAGATGTTCGGCGCGGTCGCACAACACGGACGATAGTTCGGCGGGGAATTTGGGTTTCCGTTGTGCAAAGACATTATAAAAATTCTTTAACTGACAATAACAAGTGGAATTAATTAATAAGTACCTACCTAAATTTTAGGTAGGTGGCAATTTTAAGTTTTAATCGCGAATATTCATGATTTTTTTCATGGCTTTCATTAAAAGCTCATTTATGAAATAAACAAAAACAAAAACATGTAACTATAAAAATAACCGAGATATTAAGCTATCAAAGATTTGTCTCTACCTCTTTCTAGAAAAACGGAATTTTAATAATATTATGTAGTTTATATGGGAGTTGTGACATAATTTCGTCACATTGTCATATCGAATCTCTCTTTCTAATCACTAACTAGTAGATTAAAACTCTTATTTTTTCCGCATTTCTTGACCGATTCTTCCTATTAATTTCACTTTTTGTCATATATTTTACGATATTCTCATATATTATTAAGAAATGTGATATTTTTAATGCATATTCCCTATTGTTCTAAATCTATGGTAAGGATATGCAACCGAGAATATTATTATTCTCTATTGTGTGTTCGTTTAACGACGTCAAATCAGTTCTTTTTTCACAGAAACGTCACGGTAGGTATAGTAGTCAAAGAAGTCTGTTAATGTCTTATATCGACATCGAATAAATTTTTCTTTAACCTTTTCGTCGCCACGTCAAATACAAGAGACGAGACCCACACGCCAGACTTCTTAATGGCGATGCCTTAAATTGAACCTAACCCCAATTGGACGAAGGTTGCTTTTGCATTGAAGTAATGGACGTATTATATAGGTCGTTGGCGTTGAACCTGCGGTACTGATGTGTCGTTGGCGTCAAAAAGGTTAAAACTAAAGCAAACCAGTGAATTTTATACTTCAGACCTTACTTTGATTTTACTTTTTAAATAATTATGTTTATTTTAGTTATAAGATCGCAAATGTAGAAACATAACGCATATTCACAAGATTTTAAGAATAGGCTTACTTACTGAGGCAATGGTATCCAATCAGTATACATGTTTGTAATAATTGATAATGCCAACCTTGTCATGTATTTTCCGATAACTTTTTTTTACTTGAAATATTATGTCTTCCAGTTGATATAATACCTAATTCCTTTTAAAAATAGTGTACATTCTAAAAAGTAATGTAAGTTGTAAATTGCATTTGACATGAATACATACCTACTTATCTAGTATTTTTTAGGCAGGTATTATGTATCGAAATAGTCTGATACCCCTAGGGTTGTGCTCTTAATTTTGGATAAGTTTATCTGCAACTGATAGTACATTGTTATTATTATGTAGGTGATTGAATTCAATCTACTTTTTCAGTTAACTGACATGTTAGATATGTTGGAATTTTGTTTCAATAAAAATACCATATTAAATTAACTTATTATTTATTTGCAATGTCTTCGTATAAAAAGAACAATAGATGAAATAGATTCCATACCTGATTTGAATTTCAGCATCATTTAAAATGCAGGCTCGAGCTTTCATAATAAAACAAGGATTGTGAAAGAGTACCAAAAAGCACCTGGTTATTTAAAAGTAAGTACAAACAACGGAAGACTAAGAACACAGTAAAGGAAGAACTTTGATAACTATAACTATAAAACCCGTTACTAATTTGATTCTATTTACAGATAATTTTGGTAAACCTAAATATATGATAAATTAAACAATACAATAAATAACCAACACAACCACTTTAACAATATTAATAACATAATAACTATACCTGAGCTGCACGTCAAAGCTACTTAAACAGTTTTATTTTACTCAAAATCAATTAAAATCAAGGTAAAAATACGCTCAAATTAGAATTTTAATTATATTGCAATTACATAATCATATATTATTTGAACAATAGCAGTTTTCTTTATTTAACTATAAATTTATCTATGTAGGTATGTCTCTTTCAAATATTTGCAATTATGTAAATTACCATTTCCGCTTCCGCTTAACTCCTTTAAATTAATGTAGGCAAGGTACTCGATTTCATATAATGAAACGTTACAGATCTTACGCAAGCACCGAGCGTTTCGTAAACGAGAGCGGTCGCGATGCACGACCGCCGAAATCATAACTCAGAGGTCCTCTTCTATAAAACCACACCACTATCAGATAAAGGTAGAAAACGCTATGCGATCACAAATCCGGCTACAACTTTTTACAAAATAAAAATATACACCGTTTATACCGCCTAAATGTTTGTACACTAGATTAAAATCACATGTTTGACATCGGCTTGGGGCACGCGGACACCGCGGGCCGGCGGCGCGACGCGCGCGCGTCAGTTCCCGGCCGGCAGCACGGTGCGCGCGCGCAGGGCCGGCGCGCCGTTGGCGTGCCCGTTGCTGAACCCGTTCTTGAGCGTCACCCCGTTCTTGTACGGCACCTCCGGGAGTTCCGTTATCTCCGGTTTGGGCGGCGCCGCACGAACCTGTAATGGGAGACTCTTGATGTAGCGTTTTGTAGTGCTGGAAACTAAGTTCTGGAAACTTCGTTCTTATCTTAGAGCGCAATATGATAACAGTTATTAGGCCGGTGGTAGTTACCAGCACTGACCTAAAAATTCTCAATTATTTAATTACTAGCGACCCGCCCCGGCTTCGCACTGTATATTATGCATGTATTATACATATAAACCTTCCCCTTGAATCACTCTATCTATTAAAAAAACCCGCATCAAAATCCGTTGTGTGGTTTTGAAGATATAAGCATACATACGGACTTGGGGACAGAAAAAGCGACTTTGTTTTATACTATGTAGTGATTTTGTAGTTTTAGAGCATTACTAATACGAGCGAGTTTTTTTAAATCATCTTCAGTATTTACATCGTATTGCTAGCCGATGATGCCCTGGTCTCTTTTCGCCAGGAAAAACTTGAAAGACAACACTTTCACAGCTTTAACTACACTTCGACACATGGTTCCTCACCTTAGGCTTCTTGTTATAAGACTGATTGTAGAAGTCTTTGAAGAGGAAGAAGAACATGATGGCGTGCATGCCGATCCACCAGACGAAGGCGCGCGGGTAGTCGCACTCGATGAACAGCAGCTGGAACGCGTGCAGCATGATGCCTACGAACTGCACCTGGAGGTAACAAATAACGTCGTTTACTTAGAGATAATCTTTATGAGTGCGTTCGGGGAGTACCTATTCAGGGATAGTGAAGTGGCATCACAACAAATAGCTAGGAATGCTATTTTTTCTCATATAGCGTGATGACAGCGTTAGTTTGCAAACTTAAGTTGTACCTACTTACCAATATTTTTAGATAGATTTTGGAAGAAAAATACTCATGCACGTTAAAAAGGCGTGGCAGAGGCGGGCAGTAGATTCCACAATTATTTTATATCACCTTGCCTACATAATATATGTATATTGAACTATACGAGTTTTCTTAAATTTACAAAACCAATTGATATGTAGAAACTTAAACATTTTATGCGCAGATATGTTTAAATCATGCTTAACGTGGCCTTAAGGTTTTGTTACCTTAGGCTCTGTCTACATCGTAAGGGATAAAGACGTGATGTATGTATGTATGTTTAATTAGTTAGCTGTATACGTGACTTCTTCCTGGCAGCAGTAACAATTCTTACCATTTGCAGCGCAGTAAGGTATTTCTTCCACCACAGGTACTTCCTCAGCGATGGTCCCATGGCCGCGAGCATGTAGTACGAGTACATTATGATGTGAACGAATGTGTTGAGCAGGCCGAAGAATGTGGAATGTCCGCCGGGCGTGAACTTAACTCCGAACCACACAGACATCGGCATCACGCCGTGGTGGATTACGTGTAGCGTAGACACGTGGTCGTACTTCTTACGCAACACGAAGAAGATCTGGCAACATTTTTAGTTTTATAAGTTTTTATTTAAACCAGGCCATAAAATAAAAAAATAAAAAGTTTTTATTTAACTTGCAATGTACATATGTATGTAATGTATGTCAGCATGTTAATCCTCACTCAATTTTCAACTGTTTGAGCTGAAATTTTGCATACTTGAGTAAGTCAGATAACAACACAATAATAATTTGGCAGTTGAGTTTCTGGTGTCCCAGCCAGGATCGTCTCCGCAGGCGGGAACTCTTCAACGGTTGGTCCGATTGACTTGACATTTGGTACACATAATATATGTAGGACGGGTGACAATGCAAGTACAGTTAGCAAAAAAAAACTTAAAATGAAAATTTTGACAGAAACTTTTGGAACATTGAAATTTGAACACCAGTAGTAAACATTACACTGAAGTTGGAGTAAATAACGATAAAAAAAGAGGTAAAGACAAAAGGATCTCGCCTAAGCGTGGATCTAAATTAGTAGGTATAGCCAGCATAAGCTCTACTTAATTTGTTATTAGTAAATGGTTGGGTACTGTAATTTTTTGATGGCATACTGTTATTTTTAAGAGTAATATTTTTAAACGAAGCTTGGCAAGGATGTGGGTTTTATCAACAGTAGTTTGTCACCACCAAATATCTGGTAGAAATTCTGTCGACTTGCTTAAAATTCAGCGTAATATAATCTGTATGGATATTGAACTCACCGTATCGAAGAATTCTGTGAATTTCGAGAAGTAGTACCACCAGCAAGCGTGTACCATCTGGAAAATTTAGAATTAACATTAAAGTATCAAATAATATTGTATCAATAAAACACACTTCATTTCAAAATGTAATTTTTAAAATACTTAATCGCGTACATTCAGGTACTTGAAACAAATTACGTGAAGATAAAAAAAAAAATAGTCTTAACCAATCAGGAGGGCCTTAGCATCTAAATGAAGAGGCGTGCTGTGTGCTATCATAAGTGCTTTTGTGCAAGTGAGTTTAAAAGTAGATATTTGCTAAATCTCTTATTCCTTCAACAAAAAAAGTGAATAAAATGATTTAACAATTATTTGTGATTTATAAAGAAGAGACGGATCCTTCATGCTAGGGGACATTCATGCGTACAAATTACACAATTAAATGAAACATCTAGGCTTAATATAAAGACTAAATGGAAATTTGAAAAGTCATGATTTCCCCGGATCCGCCGCGAAGGAACGCCCATTAAGTTTATAATGTTTCTCTGGTACAGGCAAACAAAAGGGATAACTTGGTGCAATTTCTGCCTATTGCGAAACCAGAGACCAGTGACGAAACACAAACAATGGCTTCAGTCCTTAGCGAACTCAAGCCAGAAACTTTAAGTTGACCACTATTCCTTTAATAAGCATTCCTCCTAAATAGGTGCCTACTTAAACTGCATGCACACACCAAGTCTAAAACTAAGTTATACATTTTTAATTAGTTGGAGAAAGTTACAAAAAGGCGTTCAAATTTACGCCGAGAGCAATCAACTTTTCATAGTTGTTTTGAAATGCTTGAAACATAGTTATGAAGATGGAAAGGGTGGGGAGCTGTGAAAGTAATATAGGTACGAAACGATAAGTAGTCGTAGATCAGATTAAATAGATATATCAATATTATCATGCCTAAGAGGGAAAAGGTGGTAGTCTGATAGGAATTAATTTAATGTTTGAATTGGTAAATCACCCTCATTGTTTGTGGATGATTGGAGTAGTCGACCGGCTGACATTGATAGCTATACCTGCCTGTGAACCACCCCGAGAGCCCGATCTGAAACAATACACCGACACCTGACCCTGTGTTACTTGTATATTTACATCATCTTCTACTCTTAGCACAATAGCCGCCACATGCTATCATACATCGTCGAGTTGTTACTAGTGTTAGTGTGCAGACTAATAAAGTTCTGATAACTTTCCCGTAATCCGCATGACGCACGACGACCGGTAATGAGCTATTGTCCTACGGCATTAGGCGTAATAGAAAATTTTAGTTATTAGCAAACAGAGATTTTACACCGAGCGGGAGACACGAATTCCGCGCCTTTTTTTAATTCCATTGTATCGGCGAGCGTCATTGAATGCGGGACTGACCCAGCGACCCAACAACATTTATCACAGTGTTTAAATGTTGAAAAGTCTGAATACCATTGCTTTAATACTTAAACTATATTCACATTATTTACTATTCTGAAAATAATTTACATAATATATACAGTGAGTACTGGTTAGTAATTAGATTACTTAGTTCTTTGTATGTCCGTGTGACATGGGTAGCTGCACTTACTCTAGTAGCTATGGGATTTTCCGAGTAGTCCACGGGCTGGCACCTTAAACTGTAATATTGCAGCCAGCCTCCCATCAAGCACTGGTCATAGGCGTCACAAAATCAAATAAGTATCCGTTATAGATTGGGAAAATTAAAACTACACTTATAAACAAACGTTGGAGCTGCCTGCATACTGTTGCTGCAGGTATGCTATTGTGAAGTTTTGTAAAGTGCGACAATTAAGAGTAAAAAACACATTTTGTTGCCATAGTCAAGCGCTTTACGTCAAAATACCTATGGCATTTCCGAACAACGTGATGATCTCACTTAATTTCTGCACTTTATTGCCGTACTTTAACTCGCGGCTAATATAGTCAGACCAAATAAAAAGACGTTCTGCGAACGGTAAAATGAGGCCGATTTTAATTACGCCTTGCCGCGAGCATGTGTTCGTAAATCATAAACTCCTTAGTTTATTCGGTGAAGTTCATTTGCACTTGTGTGAACACTCGTTTTGACGTCCGCAGGATCCGCATTTACTTTTTATTCATTCTAGGGTTGCATATTTTTTTTTCTAAGTTAATTTTATTGTTCTTTCATAATATAGTGCAGCCCTTTGCACGTAATTTAGTTTGTAATTTTTATGCACGGTGTGGCTCTACATTAGTAATTAATGTGCAAAATTTGAGCACCCTAACTTTATAGTTTTTGATTTAAACAAAAAGAAATACGATTTTTCTTGGATATTTTTTTTTCTAGCCAACCAATTTTAGTGTGCTTCACATATATTGTGCACTTACTAATGATGATTATATGGGATAAATTATATTTTTATTATGTCATAGAAAAAAAGTTAAAAGAAGCTGACTAAACTTTTCAGATATTTTTTTTATTTACTTAGACACCTCCATTCTTTTTTCACTTTTTTATAATATGTATTTTTTTCGAAATTATAGCAGTAGGAGAACATGGAGATATCTTTACATAAAATACTTTACATGCATTTCTTAGAACCGCTAAATTATAAAAAGCAATGATTAAAACCTCTTTAGAGAAACGTGCATGACACTAAATACTGGCCACTTACAATTAGTTAGGTTTAAAAACGAATTAAAGAAACGACGATTCGCAGCAAATTCGATTGTCGTGCGAAGAAAAATCATATTTCGTTTTTTTTTAATCAAAAACTGAAGTTTAGGGTGCTCAAATTTTGCACATTAGTAACTAAAGTAGAGCCACACCATCCATAAAAATTACAAGCCCAAACTCGAGGGGGACAGAATCACTTAGCTTATCCTGGCACGGCCTTTATTTACTTATGGAAAAATGAAAAGGCTGAGAAACACAACTACTAAATGAAATGGCATAAATGCAGTACACTGTGTGGCCAAAACAATTGCCACTGTCATCATGGCACTGTTGTAGAGTAACAGATTCCATGCAGTAATTAGAGTTGCCCTCGCAGAACAATGGTGTTGAGCAACAAAACAATTAAGTGGATATGGGAACTGTTGGCTGATCATGGACAACATCATTCATTCATTTATTATTTCCTATTATTTAATTGGTTGTGCTTCAACAGTTATTGGAGCTTGAACAGTGCAATTATTTTATCAATTTTTATATTATAATTTTTGCTCACATTAAGATGGCACTGGGCTTATGCTGTGGTGTATGTTGAATAAAAGTGGGCTGGATCTGTCATTTGACCGAAATTCTTCTTAATCTTGCATGTAATGTTTGTCAATTTTTTAAAACAGTACATTACATTATAAAATTATTGTTGTTATAAATTTATCAAACCTCCCCAATGTTTATTTTCATTAATTCAGATTATCTTGAATAAAGGTTTTTGAGGAAAAATTACTTCTAATCTAAATAAAAAGGTTTTAAGTAATTTGAGCACCTTTTTTGAATTTGAAATTTTGTAAAAATGTGTTCAGCATTTCAGAAGTGTTTACCTAACTAACATACTACGCGCAAACAGAAAGATTTTATTGAATTACATTATGATTTAACAAGAAAACAAACAAAGATACTTGCCAAATTTCCTAAGACATTAACAATTGATAAATATTAATATACCTTAATAAAAAAACCTCTATATGAGTACAAATACTATCTGTCCACTTTTGACACTTCAAAATGATGTCATCTTACTGCGTAATGTGACTTCATTCTAAGGAGCCAGATAAGTGGGCAAACAATATTTGTGTTTTACTTGATTTATAAGTAAGTCTTACCTCGTAGAACAGCCACATGCTGAACATTACTTGTAAAAAGTTGTAAACTACTAAAATATTTCCTAAATTGTATGGTTTTCGGTTTTCCATAAACCTTGGTCCTAGAACCTGTAAAAGGAAAAGACAAGAGAAATTAGCCTCAAATATCAAGGGTCAGTATGGCAACCTCTGATCATGTTTGATTTCTGAGTGTTAATAGTTACTGTCTAAGCATACTGGTCTTTTTGATATTACAAAACTTTGCTATATTTTGAATTAAAATCACTTTACCTTGACTAGATAAACATAGCTTAAACATAATATTAACGTAGGGAACGGAGAACTCATCAGGAACCATGGATTTGTCCGGGAATCTGAAAATGAAAAGAAATTTGCTGTAGTAAAATGTTTGATTCTATCCTACAAATCGCACCCTTTTTGGGTGAAAGATGTAAGTCGACTTAAGTACTTTCTTCGACAAAGAGTACAAAATATGTAATTTTCTATGAAATCCAGAAAATTACATATTTGAAGTAAGTTAGTGAGAATGAAAGTAAGTTAAATAAGTTAATGAGTTAAATCTACTAAATATGTTTAGAGTATTATTATGTACAATTTATTAATGGTTTATTATGTCAAAACAAACTATAGAACTAGCAAACAATAGGAAACTAAAACAAATATCGCACCCTTCGTGGAAGAAAGACGTAAGTTCTATTAAGCATTAATAGGACTTACGTCTTTCTTCCACGAAGGGTGCGATATTACTATAACTATTGTCTGTTATGCCACAACATAAAATGCTATTTCATTCAGCACTTATAGCTTGCATAGTATATGATGAATTTATGTTCTAATAAATTTATTTAATACTAAGCAAACAGGAACAAAATGCATGGTTGCAGTTGACTGCTGGCTATTATTTCAAAATCATACTGCACTACTTTAACGCACGAGTTTTAATAGGTCATCCTTAAATAGATGCTGTCCTAACAAACAGAGTATCTTGTTAATTTTAGGAGCAGTGTCATTGAGTGTCAGAAATCAAATTAGTGCATTTTTATAAGCATGGTATATAAGTGTGGTGTACTTTTTAGTATCTGCACACTAGGCACATGCAAACATTAAGGGATATTAAATGCAATTATTATTCTTTTTACAATATTTGCAGTTTATACACAGACAAATAATTTTTCGCACAATATACAATATTTTCCTTGTCATTTTTTTTTTAAGGTAATGGAATTATTACAATAACAAAACTATCTGAATTAAAGATAGTGTTTTTTTTAAATCAGTATGTTAAAATAGTTTAGGTACCTAATAATTATTTAATTGTTTGGTTAAATAAAGCAAATTATTTTATAAAAAACTAACTCACCTCCATATTTGTCCATAAAATGATTTATACGGTCTATGTACTCTAATATTAGCGCCATTTTGTTAAATCCTGCAAAAGAAAAATAGGACAAAATTAGGAAAGTGATGGTGTAAGTAGTCAATTATTTAGACCGGGGCTTTTTAGTAGGCGGAGTCGATGCAAGTGATGAAGTAAGCTAGGTTAATGTACCTTTTAAGCACGAGCTTACTGATGAGGTAAACAGCACTTAAATAGCATAAATAATTCACATGAAGCTTAATTAATTCTTCACGATTGTTTTTTGCTATTGGAGGTAATATCAGGAATTTTAATAAAAAACATCGCGGAAGCTACCCAGCCAGTTACAATTCTTACAAGTTCGCATGTGACAGATCATAACTTGAATTGCCATAGTAAAAAAAAGTTTGGAAGGACATTCTTTAAGGAATTACTATATTTGTTTGGTAATAATAAAACAAATTATTTTTTTCAAAATGTGAACTGCATAAAAATAAATATCGCACTTTGTTATTAGTAGCGATTGTCATGAAACTCGTAGTGTTGACAATAAAAAAAAATAACTGGCAACTTCACAGTACCTACCCAATAGCCAAAAATATAATAAAAAAAGAAAGATTTTTTGCTCATCAGTAATTTTCGGACTTTTCCTTTATTTGTGTTGTGAGGTACCTAATAGGTCAGGGGTCGCTAAATGGCGGACCGCTCCGGATCACACCACAACAACTTGCACTAGTTAGGTACCGAGTACGTAATTTAATACAAATGTATCCCCCGAACCGAACTTTCTTTGTTGACGTCAATTCGAAAACGGACGGGAAAAGCAACGAGCTAACTATTTTTATGTACGGACCTCGACGGTCATTTCATTTTTTAAAACGGACCCCGAGCAAGCCGAACAAAACTAATTGGTGACCCCTGCTGTAGGTAGTAGGTAGGTTTGATTCCTATGGTTTTTGTGAACAACTTAGAAACTTTTTTTAAACTGTAGTGTAGTAAGATAAAGAAACCATAGGTTAGGTCCTAAGGTTTTGACAGACAGACCGACAACGAAGTGATCTTATTAAAGACATTATATATGTGGGTATAGATGCCCTAAAGGGTACTGTCGATACTGACCTTAAAATTAAAGCCGACGAGGCAAATTCCAAAAAAGACTGCACTCGAGTCGGCACAGCCGAAGTCTGTCAACAAAAAGAATAAACTGTCAGCGTTAGTGCAGTAATAAAGGGAGTAAATGCTTTATTCTACAAAAATAATGAAACAAACATACAAACATTAACCAAAAATATATATGTACTACATATTAATATTGACGACCGGATGGCCCAGTGGTTAGAGAACCTGACTATGAAGCTTGAGGTCCCGGGTTCGATCCCCGGTCGGGGCAGATATTTGTATGAAAATACGAATGTTTGTTCTCGAGTCTTGGATGTTTAATATGTATTTAAGTATGTATTTATCTATATAAGTATGTTTATCCGTTGTCTAGTGCCCATATTACAAGCTTTGCTTAGTTTGGGGCTAGGTCAATTGGTGTCAATTGTCCCAGGATATTATTATTATTATTTCTGTATATTTATTTTTATCTCAAGTTAGGTTTTTACAACATTCATATAATATAAAAAGTAATAAAACAATATTAATACAAAATATAAAAACATTATAAAAAGTAATAATACATGTAAAAAGACGAACTTATCGCTAAAAAGGATTCCTATCAACTACCTAACCTTTAAGCAAGGCAAGCATTGAGTAGGTACCTGCAAGCGTGTTGTCTAAGTAAATATTTACTTATGAATAAAATATACCTACTGAATCATTATCTTAAGTAATTACCTATTTCTAATTAATTGATTAGTATCATACATAACTAATACCTACCGCTATGTTTACGGAATTATGTGTAATTAATTATCTATGTGTATATTCGTAAACAAATCGTCGATAGGCGTTGATCGTTGTCATGTTTTGATTTTTTTGATTGTACCGATTGCTTTTTACCCGACTACGAGACGCAAAGGAGGGTAATTAATTATGTATGTAGGTATGTACCGTATATTATGTTCTAATTTTTCTTTCTCTAAGACGCAGTATCGCAGCTAAGTAGCAATCGTTTTTTAAATTCAGGTTACAGTTGATAATAGTTTAATATAAATAATAATAGATTTGGGTGATAACTAAACGTAAACAAATTTCACCTTGTGAATGTGGAATGACACTAAAAATACTTAGGTATACTTAAGTTAATGCTGAAAGCATGCCGTTAAGACATACCTAGTTAAATTTAAAACCGTTATCAAAATTAATTTACCTGATATTAAAATGAGTACCTACGTTCCCTAGCCTCATAAAACACCTCATTTTGGTTTGTTTAACATTATATCTATGTTATACAAATTCAATATGGCGAACACCAGCACGGCTAGTACGGCTAGCACGCGAGATGATTTTACTCGTCTGCTTCTTACGGTTCGTTCTGGACAGAGGCGGGTAGTCTAAGTCTATCTCGCGACAATTTCTTGCTAACCATGCAGGCGCCATATTGGGAAAAATGTACATAATAATGATACATATTCTCACGCCGTATCACACCTATCACAATAATTTATTTGGCACATATACATGATATGTCAATATGAGACTTGCAATGACAAAGTTCCACAGTGGTACACAATTTAGTTTCTTTGACTGTACCTATGCCATTTTTTTTTACAAACTTAATTAACTCGTCATATTTCTGTCACACAAAATGATGTTGACGAAGCGCATGTCTATTAATCGCAGTTCGATATAAAACAAAATAATTGCATTTAAAAAGATAACTGAGGCGGTAAAGTTCTCATTAGTAGGAAGATGCTTGCCTTACCGATTAAATACCTAGTTGTTTACCTACTTTGTTATTGTTTCGTACAACATTCAGTAGGTATGTAATAAAAATGTTTAGGTACCTACTGCACGTATCTACTAATAGTCTTCAATGGATTTTTCTGTCATCATCTCATCATACTCGTAGCTGTTTCCAACGTTATGTGAAAAGTTTAGATATTAGGGTCGTTCTACAAACTAAGGACGAAATCGAGTCTGATTCCGGCCCGATATTTTTTTAACATTCTGGTTGGAAAATATAGTCTATCAAAAATAATACACTGTCTTTTAGCCTATGTTAAGTGGAACAGTCAAAATATTTTAAAATTTTAGATTTATGGCCATTTCAAGAAATTCATGAAACAGGAAACTGAGGATGTAACCAGAAAATCATCTGAGATCAACGATTATTTATAATTTCACAAATAAAAAATATCCTTCTAAGCATTACTTTGTAATAGTCCAAATATTTTGAACGATAACGAAAATTAGGTCTATTTTTGACTTGCACTAATTCTCTATCAACACCAGTCTATCTCTATCAACAACAACAGGAACTTTAATCATTAAGTATAGAATACTGTCTTCAATCACTGGATTCGTGGTTATTTTTTTCTGTTATTTTGGATTTATTTGGTTTCTGTCTTGTATAATTTACCTCCTTTTTAACTTTATCTTTTCTTGCAGTCATTTCTTTTTCTTTTTTGTTTGCACGTTAACGGTATCTTCAAATTTTCTTTTTTGAGTTCTAGCTTTCCTTTTTTTTTGTTGTAATTGCTTCGTTATTTGCTCTTCGGGCGGGTTTAAAAAGAGAGTAGCTAGGTCAATCTGCAAATCAGGCATAGCAGCCAAAACTTCTGGATTTTTTAAATTTAATGTCAGATCGCTTGCAATGCTGATGTTAAAGACTTTACTATTTTAACTTTAAAGTGTATAGTAGAAAAAAGTATCAAATTATCTTGCACAAAAACAGTATTTCAATATAAACACTCAGGGTCCTGGATGCTGCTCAGTATCCTGGGGTTTAATTTGACAGGATCTTGAGACCAGGTTCCTGAGAATATTTGTATTATATTGGAAAAAAACAATCAATTTAAAACATTCAACCAAATTCAAGCAGAACTAAGCCTTCGTGTAAGCAACTTACATATCAAAATGCTAAAATTACCACATTATTATTTTATTTACGTAAGTAAATATCTTACCAGGTTCCTGTGAACCCGACTGATTTCGACGCTACTTCCTCCGTCTCCTGCGCCGGGCTGGCTTAACAATACGCTAGGTGCAAACAGATAGGCGGTATTCTTTGTCTCGTTCGTAGGCACAACTGACTCAGATAAACGACAACGTCGCTCGGCGAATAGAAAATTGAATTTCGCTTACATTTTGATTGAACAGGATCCTGACATAAAACTGTTGGGACAAATTCTGGAACTCGATTTTATGATATTTTTGGTTCAGCGAAATAATAATACGTATCACAGATAAGAAGAAATACTAAGTACTACTTTATTTTGGTTTATTTTATGGCCTAAATGTTATAGTAAAAAAATCACGGTACACTTTTGATTCGATTTTGTTTGAGGGACACTCCAGGATCCTGAATATTTGACGCTTAGAAAAAAAAAATTGTCAAGAACAAATGTTTTAATCTACATTATTTTTAGAGACCAGCTAGACATAGGTATGTTTTACAATATGTTATACAAATAAATTCATTTTCAACAAATTTTTCATGATATATTAGCTGAGCCGCCGAAAATTCCTTAGTTTGTAGAACGACCCATTAACATTAACATTTACGGCACCTATAAGCGACTCGGGTTTATAATAATGTACCTATATAGTTTATGCTCGTTCACTTTTATTTTCATTCATTTGAAAGGCCAGAATTATCTTGCGTTTACCTGTAATTTTTCACACTTACGTCAACTTAATGGCGGGAAAATATTATTGTTGGCTGTTTAAACATTGCACTGATGTGGTACTTAACATTAGGTACTAACAGGTTCAACTAGACACAAAATACCTGTTCTACTATGCCTATGCTAATCAACATAAATAATCGCATTGATGTAACCAGTTTGGTATCTATCATTAAATGCCGTGCCGCATTGAGAGCTGACTCTTCATGAACGTTTTTAGTAGGTAGAGACGAGGTAGAGATCTATGTATCGATAGCGAGAAACGAAAGAGAAAATTGTATCCCAGCTCCCTCATTCGACAGTTACTTGTATCCCGTACCCCCCCCCCCGTACACCCCCCCGGACCTTCCCGTACTCGCATTAAGCATTAATAATCTAATGTATCACTCCACTAAGTTTATTTAAATTCAATAAATATAATGGCTATGCAGAAACCAAGGAAAAACCGGATTCTTACGACTGAATTATTGATATCTGGCTTGCTTGAGCAAGTCTGAAATTAGAGGCCAGGTGTTCGTTGATGAATGATTAAGTAAAATTTGTTTGCGGTAAAATACGCATGGCATTAAGTCGGTCGTCTAGCAACGGCGGCGCGCACACTTGAACGTTTATTATAATTTGTTTTATGATTAGATATGACCTACTTTGCTGTCGTCTGGTTCAATCTTCGTGATAGTGATAACGTATCGGAGTCTAGAAATCTTTATCATTCTTATCTCTGTGATATAGTACTGACATGGCGAAATTAATTTCTGAAAATCGTAACTTGCCGAATTTTAATGCCATTTTACAAAAAAAAAAACGATGAATAGAATCTTCGGTAGGAATTCAAACATTCCTGATTGTGATTACAGACGATCTGTAAGTTACTAGCTCCAGAACACTGAACAGAAAAGACCCACCAAGTGTGAACTTTATTTGCTATCCAAGTTCTGGGAAATATACGCAATGCAAGATTTTTTTTGCATGAATAAAAGTTCTGATACTTCACTATCACTATCACCTCACTACATAGTATAAAATAAAGTAGCTTCCTCTGTCCCTGTGTCCCTATGTCCCTATGTATGCTTATATCTTCAAAACTACACAACGGATTTTGATGCGGTTTTTTTTAATAAGTAGACTGATTCAAGAGGAAGGTTTATATGTATAATACATGCATAACATACCGTGCGAAGCCGGGGCGGGTCGCTAGTAATTACTAAATTAAATTTATACAGAAGTTTTATTACGATACGATAAAAGCGGGTACGTAGGTACTTACCACACTTCAAACACGATACCAATATTACAAGTGCATATAAACTTGAACGATCAATTATCACAAGTTCTCACAATCTACTCCGTTTGCGTTGCTAACTCGCGTATTTTCAGCGCAGCAATAAATATCGTCACATCACAGTCACTTTCAACTTCAGGGTCTAGCGTGTTGGTGACACGAGACATCAGCGCGGGAGTTGCCGACGCATTGAAAGGTTTGAGAGCCTTCACGTCGCCGGAGTAGCCTCCGTCAAAACACAGCTTCGTTATCACCATAATACGTGATCCGGGACCCTCGTCATGCCAACAACGTATTTGCACGTCTCTCACGTCAGCACGAAATAATCACGCCTTCGCTATCATCAGTTCGGGCGGCTTATCTTCGCTCGTATGTTTTTACAGATGAGATAACCCCCTATACCAAGCGATTAAGACAATACTTCGCCTTATCGTACATTAATCATTAATAGTACTACATTATGTGTCCATTTGTATTGAACGTTTATCTACTTCCATTTAATCTTTAAAGATAATGGTTATTTCTCTATAAAGTTACGAAATATTGACTTATATTTTATTCATCATTTAATAATTCAATTAACCATAACAGACTATTTTGACGTATCATGATCGGAAATCTAGGAAATATGTGTCAAATTTATTGTTACAAGTATGTATCTTGATGCAACGGGTGCAGGTGCAAGTCACACTTAGCGTAAAATTGGTATTAAATTCATCTACGATAACCATTAGGTATTTGTAAACATTGTCGGGCATACGTCGACTAAGTATAATTTTGTAAGTGACACGTTTTCATATTTCATAACTATGCCTGGATCTCACGATAGTGTTGTAAGTAGGTATCTAAATCTAAAACCAGTAGGTAATCATGAATCAATAACGGTGGAGTTATTTTTAGCGAACCTTTCGCAAGGTAGGTATATATTAAAATTCGCAAGCCTTTGAAGTGTCATGGTCAGCCATAGATATTGACACAGTGACAGACCTTAATTAAGTGCTTTATTATACTATAGAGACATTATTTTAAACAGTGTACATTAGGTACGATTAACGTTCGAAATTTTGTCAATTAAACAACATCTATGTGTTACGTTAATAGAGCCATATAGCTAATAAGGGCTTTTTTATGATATCTTGTATTGAACCAAGTGGGTCATTGGCTGCACGTAGAGTTATGTAACCGCGCGACACGGGCAACCGCGCTCCACGGCGCCCGCACCCGTCTAATGAAACTTGCTTCACACATTATATTTCGCGGTATCTTATAAAAACGGCAATAAACTTCTTCGCCCATTCCGACATCTATATATAAAGCGACGAAAAAATGGAGTATCTTTTAAATATGTATTAGGAACTAAATGAAGTTGAAAAGAATTTAAGATTTATGTTCATAGAGAAATTATGTATTGGTTATAATGACCTGAATCGAATCAACATAACTTATAAAACGAATTTAAATATTGCAATGGGCAATATCTATCGTCGTGAAATGCGGCTACGCACATAGAAAATGAAGGTTAACACTGACCATTAAAATAAAAATAACTCTATTGTTCAGCACTGTCATAATTAAAAAAAGTAGACAGAGAAAATGTACAAGGCATTACTTATATTAGGTGAGTACAGAATTTTACCTACTTACTTATTTATACGTTAGAACAGGGGCTCTATCTCTGCATCCTTACAAGCAATTTTAGTCGTTTAAAGAGGCCGTTGTGCTAATTTGCCTCCGCCATTCGCAATTAATGAAATCCGTGATTACAAGCTGTTCCATTGGTTTAAGTTACTACTTAGATTACATCAATTATACCTACTTTAATAGACTTTAACATAGTAAACGTGACGGGAATGCAACCAATCAAAAGTATTTTTCTTTTTTTTTCGCTGAATTTCGTCACGATAAGTAGTTTCCGGATACGTTCAAAATACTTTATCAAAAGTTTTGATATATTTTTTTTTAATCTTCTTCGTTAATTCAAGCTTCTATACCTAGTATCTCAAATTAAATTATGAATGTTAAAGTCGTTGATACTTGCGTGAAATTATATGTCCGAAGCACGTTAATCATGATAACTTTACGTTTGCACATTAATTCCCAGCACTCAACTCAACATACCTACATTCATACAGTTACACAGTGCTAGAGCCCACTCCGCATGTACACACATAGTTTTGTCTGCTCACGGCACTGTCCTCTCGTGGGAATAAAGTGTACTTGGAATTACATATTTATATTCCTGACTTGTAGTGACGTCGCAACCTTTAATGTAGCTTTAACAGCCTTCAAGAAGCGATGAAGACGTAGGCGGCACTTAATAAATTACACTATGAACGAGGAAAATTACTGCCTGCCGCGTCCACTCACCCTACGCCGTGAATGTCAATACAATTTTGTTACAAAATTAGAAGAACTACTAGAAATGGTGAACTTTGTAGCAAATAATAAACCTGGCGTTGTATTAGACGAACAACAAAACAAAATTTGTTAGAATCGTGGCAAATCGACTCGAGTAAGTTGACCTTTAAACTGACGTCCATCTCCTTCGAGAAGGAGTGACCAGTGACAACGCATTAGCCTTGTTATTTATTGTCTTGTATCTGCATTATAATAACGTTATAAAAACTGTTTTTTCATAATCTTGACTTTCTTTTAAAATTAATGGCCATAAGATTAGTTTTAGACGAAACAATAAATAATTATTTACTGAACGGAATCAACTCTTTGTAATTCTATTGTAGCGTACATTGCTCGAGGCTCTTTTTGCGAATTGGATTATTCGTATCATTCCCTTGGCGTTTTTATTTTTACAATTGTTATCTAATACCTAGGCATCACTTTCGGTAAAATTGGAACAGAAATAATAGAACACTTTAAATTTTAACTGCCATGGGAATGAGTAAAGATGACAGGGGAATGATAAAAATGGCACGGAAATGATAAAAAAGACAAGTGAATGATAAAAATAACAAGGGAATGATAAACAAATTACAAGGGAACGATAAAAACGCCAATGATATGAAAATTTTCGTATTCAGATCAAAAGCTGTCTGAAAATGAAAACGCAATATTTCAGCCGTACTAACTAAGTAATAAAATTTAAAATAAACGAAACAACCATATTCAATGCAAATCAAAAGAAAAGTATTTTTATTTAAAAGAAAAAAATTAAGAAACCTATCATTACCCTGCTCAAAAACCCAAGGAAATGAGAACCAAGGGCATGAGAAAAAGTACGTTTTTTGTCGATTATGCCAAAACTGTTATTAATATAAGAATAACTATTACATCAATACATGCAGTCATTTGTGTAGTTTTCTTTTCACTAAACACTGTATGCCAATTGTAGGAAATAAATTTAATATGAAAATACAGAGTAATGATAATCACAGTAAACCAAAGCACATGGAGTGATATATTTAACTTAATTTTGGGGTAGTTTGTTCACAAAATGGCGAATGGATGCACCAGGTAATGATGTTTTAGGTGCTCGATATTTCTTTTAACGGCTAATTATACTTACCTTAAAGAAAAAGAAAACATGCCCCAGTTAGATTCAATAATCATGTAAAGAAAAAAAAACAAGATCCGTTATTTTAATCGTAGGTACTGATACTTTTTGTCTCTGGACGGTGTAAATTGACTCTTTCAAGAATCACCCTCGACTCGCAGACGCTCTGATCTCGTTTGTCATTGCATTAAACCTCACAAAGGATGGTGACTCTATTAACAGTTGCGAGTGGAGTAATCTAAATCAGTATGCCTTGCTCGACTGGTCAGTGGTGACTCATGTTTTATAATAATGTAAAAATGGCCATTTGCCTACTGCAACAGAGGACCGGTCGGTGGGGAAGCCCGACGGATATTGACATTCTGCCTTCGTGCTCGATGCCTGCTTCTGCAGGCAACCTACGACCATAAATAAAGTAAGTATTAAGAGTAAACATTCCTCTCCCTTTACTAAGTTAAGCACGGAATATAAGAAATTTAACTGAAGGTACCTCCTACTCGTATAGGTGTACTTGTTTATACCCATGTGTCACGTGGCTGGCAGAACTGTACAAATATCAACTTTACATGCTTAACTGGTAATAAAACGTCGAGGTATTCGTTAGCGTGGGGGTGATAATATGTGACTACTTGCGTATTAGGTATGTACTTCCATATCGCTATACAATAGTCGTCAATGTAATAATATGGTAACATTGTTTGCTACGCCTGAGGTCATCATTAGCTAGGTGTTTCATCAACACCACATCCGGAAAACGCGTCCGTATCTAGTTTAATATTTACTTTTTAATTCAATTATGTTATGTTTGCATAGGTACCTCATTATTATAAAAATATTAGGATAACGTCATACATACAAATTGATTTTATACCGAGGAACAAAAATTGTCAGTTGCCTTACGACCCGTCATTTATTTGCTTGCCAGTGTAGAAGCGTGTTTACAAGACAGAAGTGTCAGTGCTAGTTGGATACGGTTGCATTATATGGTTGAAAGCACAATTTTAAGGAATGGTACCTATTCCCTTTAACTCTTTTTTTGTGAAGGTCTAGGCCTGTGGTGGCATGCTCGGCACCGGCATGAGCCAACGCGGCGATCGCCTTTGCGCGGCATTGACACTGGCTCGCGCCGCGCATGCGTGCTTGCACGCTATGCTTCAAAAATTCCGTTTTGTAATTGTAATAACTTTCAATGAATATTCGTTGGTACGCTACGCGTGGCCGTGAAAGCATCGTCGCCGCCGATACTACGGGCACTCTCTAGCGCACTATGAGCTCATTAAAATTATTTTGCAACGAACGGCTAGGTAATCTAACTGAACATTATTCATACTTAAACCTAATAACTTGCGAGAACTTGATGTGAGGCAACGGAGTGTTCTTGTTCCATATTTGTTACAATGCACATTAAGATTTCCCAAGCAAGGTTGTAGTTAAAATAACCGGATGTATTTGGCAAGTTTCATGGGGTCGGTTTTGTTAACAAAATCATTACTTTGAGCCAATTTCTCAGAATATTGAGAACATTCCTTTCATGACATGGGGCAAACTGCGCGGACGCAATAAGTGCAGTTTATTTCCAGCAAGCGCAGTGTTGAAAGTGAAATGAATCGGCTCGCTCTCCGTGAGCCGCAGCTGCTAGTTTTTGTTGCAGGTGTGTTACGTTTAGTTATTCGGCCATAACGTCGGATTCGTTAAGATTTGGCCACGCACTGGCGAAATAACAGCTAGACCTTGAATCCATCCTACTAATTATGGCAATATGCTTCTCAGTTGCAGCATGACTCGTTATTTAGCAGCTGAGTGGTTTTATTCACTATATACACTTGACCTAGGAAGTTTTATTATCGAGATTCTCCGGACGCGCGGGTCGTCTTGAATGATTGTTCTTGGGAAGGGGTCACCGGTGACACATAACTGCTAGGTAGTTTTGTAACCAAGACAATGGTTCCCTGATTATGATGTACCTACCTTTCTGTTGATATTTCTAAACATAAGTGTGGGTACACGGCGTTAAAACTTTAATTAAAATCTAGACACAGTGCAACGAACTCTATTAGGGTGACTCATACTGATAAACATGCTTCCATCTCCATAATTTCGTTACTGACTTCGTACGAGTATCATACCATCTAAAGAAAATTGACGTCAGCGTATAGTGAACGTCAAAAATATTGCCTAGGTGCTTATATTAATCAAATTATGCATGCTATTCGACATTACAAGGGCGAATAGGCGAGATGTTGCAATCGTAATCAGGGCTGTATTGTTCGGGACCTTGAAAATTACTTTTCAAGTTTGCGTATCCTGTTCGTATCCTGCTGATGAATTCATGTATGAGGGTTTTGCGTTTTGTTTATCAGGTGTATTGGGTTCTGCTGCCGTGATAGTTTTGCGCAACACCCGGAGGCATCACGCTCGACCCTGAACTCAATTCGGGCGCAATCATTTTGCAACGGTCGCCGCGGGCGCGGCCGGCGCGAGCCTCGCCGGCTCAAATGTAAACATTTGCAGGCTGCGGCTGCGCAGCGCTGCGAGGCCGGCGCGGACGTGCTGCGCCACCAACAACACTCATCCATCTTTACCGCTGACACTAGTTTTCGGCAGATCATAGGCGTAATCGTGTCTAAACGTAACGTACCTGGCCAAAGAAGTAAAATAGAAGAGCGATGACTGCTTCCAACCCAAAGTCACACTCGGCACCCAAGAGATAACTAGTGATCGCCTTTGTTCATATAAAGCGAAAGGTCGTGCTGACCCTAGAAAAGTTTTTCGAAAACTGCGGCTAACAAAGGTTAATCTTTTTTTAATCATTGTTTACTGATTATTTAGGTATGGTAGATTTCGAGCAAACGAAGATTATCTGATTAGAATTTATTTAAAACTCACTGTACTATTTTAAGGTGTTCATGTCCATTAAAGGGTATGCATTTGTATTGTAATGTATTGTATCTATTGGTATGTGTATTATACTGCTTGTTAAACTGGCTCTACGTAGCGTGATTAATTTGCTTTGCACAAGCAAATATTTTCGCATTTGATCATGATCAGCTTGTTAGTGTTTCGGTACCTATCTAATAGGTATAATGTGATCAATTTGTTTGATATTTCGAGTCAACGTAAAACCAAATCAAAATTGTCTGTTAGTTGTCAGTCATAAATCCGCGGAAGTAAACAGGCGCACGCTAAGTACAGAATTTGTTTTGATTGTTTACACACTAGGCTACGTAAATAATACACCTTACGTGTGAGGCTCTTGTTATCTATTATAGTAACTAATGTACACAATTTTATTGATCACATGTTTATTTAACTAACTAGCCGTTGCCCGCAACTTCATTTGCATAGAATTCGTTTATCGCTATCCCGCGGGAATCACGCAATTTTCCGGGATAAAAAGTAGCCTATGTGTTATTCCAGACTATAATCTATCTATGTTCCAAATTTCATCCAGATCGGCCCAGTACTTTTTGAGCCTATTCATTACAAACATACAAACATACAAAAATAGGTACAAATCTTTCCTCTTTATAATATTAGTATAGATATAGATATGTTGTACGACCTATGACCAACTGATTTTCCGAACTTTACGATACTAAATGGAAGGTCCTCAGTACCTAATGATGATGATGATGTCTTTCTTTGTTCGATTTTTCCCTTTTGTATTTTTCGATTATATATAAAATTAAAAAATTATATTATAATGAATTGCCTCAATTAGAGTTCAACGCGCAAGGAACAATCGCCTACTTAGGTGTCCAAAACATACATCGTAATATTAAATATATTTGATTATTTTATTGACTTGTCGAAGTGATGTTCATATTGTTCATTGCCACTTCCCGTTTCCTTCGTCTGTGGGCGAATATAGTCGACCTTCTAGAACATAGCTTACTTTTCCGACTTATTAGTTTAATAGCCTCCATTTTTGTCAGATTTGCATAATACGTTTGGCAATAAACATATTGGCTAGTCCAAATGATCCATCGATGTTTGCACTGTGACGTAAATAATATAAAACTTGCGAGAGGTTGCTTGTGACTCCGTCTGCGCTGAATTCGGTTATCGCTATCTCGCGGGAACTATACGAGGGATAAAAACTATACTGTGTCCTTCCCCGTGACTAAAACTGTCTCTATATGAAATTTTAACTACACCGGTTCACCCGTTACAGCGCGAAGTGGCAACAGACAGACGCACTCTCGCAATTTTACATTACCTAGTTAGTGGGATAGCATTAGGGATAAATAAAAAAGGAAACCAAATATGATAAACTGGTCAGATAAATAAACTAACATTAAAAAGTACTGCTTACTTACTGTACTAGAGGCTGGCTAGTTAGTGTTAGCCTGGGAAAACTGTGGAATTCCCGGGATAAATAGTATTTTATGTTCTTATCGGTCGCACCAAAATTTATCAGAAATGGTTCGGCGGGCGGTTTGAATAATGTTACTGTCCGTCCGCGTGGACGATTACTTTACGTTCGCAGTTATAATTTTGATTTCTTAAAATCGGCTCCTTTACCAGGATTTCTGATTGCGCGTTCGTACAAATAAAGCTAAAAATAATGGATTAAAAACAAGGGCCGAAAGACATTAACCTTAATTTTTACATTTCTTAATTACACTTTTGACTAATAGGGAAAAGCGGTGGCAAATTCTTCGTAATGCCGACAATTTACTCATATGTATGTATTTTTATTTATTTCTTTAACACAATTAAATATCAACTGTCCTTGAAGTAATTTGGTATTTGAATTTCACAATCACTTGAAAATAGTAAACGTAAAAATGCTAAATTTATTTTGAAAAGCAATTTTTCGTTAAAACTTTTGTATAAACTTTGTATTCAAATTATTATCAAGTAATCTGCTGTCGTTATTTTGGCTAATATTCTCGCCGGTATATTCGAAAATCTTCCTGTTGACGCGAACTCCAGTTAATCAGAAGCAGTGGCATATTTTATTATATGTCACGGCAGTATTATGTAATTCCGTGTATGTTTATCACATTCACAACAACAACAAACCGCTACGTACGAATTTGGAGACTTAAATCTCATATCGACTTCCTCATAGCCTTATTAATGAGACTAATGATTAATTGATTATCTGTCCATCCAATTATACAACCAACATCTTGCTGTCGAATAGGCCTCGAGTTAGCCCACGTGTTACTCGTACACTATTATTTTATCGACATTGCAAAATGTGACCTTCAAGTTTTAAACGTTTGTTAGTAAACGCGAACAAATGCCATAATTACTCCTGTTAAAATTGGTATTATGACATTGTAGCAATCTATTTAACGTTTCGAATCGGCCGTTTACGACATGGCTGTCTTGAAATATTAGGAGCAATTTCATAATATTTGGAATGCAGTTAATTAAATATACGTCCTTTTGTTTTTTCTTTTGCAACGATACGCGACTTACCGCTAAGGCCAGACGAGTTATAATAATATACATAATTTAGAAAATCTGAAAGTTATTTCCGATAAACTACAGTTTATCTCGGGCATAGGATACTTCCTATGTTAATCAGGGATATCAAAATTCTCCTCTATAAAAACATCTATTCATTAAAATTGTTCATAGTTTCAGAGACTACTCTCTATGCAAACTACATAAAAAATTACTGTCTTTCATATATATTTTTAGGTACATAATTTTTGTCATTGGAATTTTTTGGATGATCTTTGCCATTAAGTGCCGTTACAATTATGTTTTTGTACTGATGCCCCCGATTAACCTTAAACAAGATATCCTAATTGAAAATCACAGCACGATCAGCCTTAACCGCAACACCTAGAAACATGTTAATACGAACAACGGCCTTATCACCAAACGTGCCTTTTGGTCGAAGTCTATTCGAACGATCAGTGCTCTTGATATGTCAGATAACGCCAAACGAGTAGGTATCAGAGTCGTGCTATAGGTAATCATTGCAAAGCATTACAAAATCATGCAATATACAAATCGTACTTTGCTTTCATTCCGCCTATTGTTTGATTCTTAGAATTAGTCGTCTCCAAAGACGCTGCAATGTATAGTCCCATGAACATAATCGAAGCGGATAAGTACCTATGGTAGGTATTTAAAAAATTGTCAGCATTAATTTTTCACATGCAATGCCCCATGGCTACTGCATTGCATCGCACCAAGTCCCATGTGAGTTTTGATTAGCCAATTCATCATAAAATAAATGAGTCTTAGTAATTAAAAAGAGAAATCCTGACTGGCTCATCAACGCACATACACGTGAACCAGGAAAGCTGAAATTGTTCCTTGGGTACTGTAAAGGATCCTACTAACTTATCACCTAGGTGTCCTAAGTTAGCGATAGGTTCTCAAACTTTTTTCCACTGTTACCTTAAACCGGATTTTTTAAAGTTTTGTAACTACTCGTTTATTAATTTGTCGACGCCCCCTCAATAATATACCTCAACGCCCCCTAATTGTCTCTAAATTTACTTCTACCTCTGAAAAACCACCACAAGGGGGCGTTATCGGCCACAAAGGTGAACCTAAATACTTAATTCTGATTTCGCGAAATTATATTTTGGTATTTTATTAAATTTTATTAGTTTGTGACTATTGAGGTAGTTCGTTTAATGATAACAGGTTATTTGGGTACAAATGTCTAAATACACAATGGGTCCAAATGCCTTATTATCAAAATGTACCTACGGTCAAAAAGTATGTAAATGTAAACATGTTATATTGAACAAAAGACAAATAGTAGAAAAAACGAATAGAAGATAAATGGTCAAGATCCCAAAATGTTCAATGCGTTCGAAAATGCTTGTCAGGCCCAACGACAAAATTATTCAAATAGCATTTTAAACATTTTGACTCCAGAGTATTCTGTCCTGAAAACTTCCAGACACAAGGACATCTAGACCACAGTGAAAGCTGCCTTGGAAAGATTATGCCTAAAAGTGCATGTTGGCCATAGCATATTTTGCCCCTAAAATATTCAGACAAATCGAGCTACTCACAGAAACTTTTTGTAGGTACTTTTTGACCATCTTACATTTTAACGTACCATGCATTTTGGCATTTGTACTAGAATGACCTGTTACCCGTTTAATAATCTTTAACCCGTTTAATCTTTTAATATTTTTCATTTTTATTAAATTTTATTCATTTGTGACTATCGAGTAGGTCACGTAAGGGATAAAGACGTGATTTGTGTGTGTGTGTGTGTGTGTGTGAGTAGGTACGTTTAGTAATAATATAATCTTAGTACGCTCGTGTGTTCACAAAGGAGATAGAGTAGTTTATAGGAATATCATAGTAGGTACTTAAAATAACGGAGATGTGGCACATTGGGGTCAAATGTTAAGTATACCTACTTGTATCAATAGTAGGTAATTGTTTAGTAATTGCGTGGCATAATGAATAAAAAAGTCACTTGTTTCTGTAAAAAAAGTAAATATGTAGTCATAGCTTTAATAACTACAATTGTTTTATTATATCTATGACATTTGTACAATGACCATTTACTTTTTATGTAGCTAAATTAGACTTTGACCTAAAATTTGTAAAAAAATCTGCGACAAAATTTGAATAAAATGGTTGAGTGCCTCATAAAATTTTAATACCTTATACCTAAGCGGTTGTTTATTTTGTTTAGAAATTACATAGATTATGTAAAAATCGGCGAAGAGCAATTTGGACTCCCACAAGAACAAGCAATATTATTAGAAATAAACACCAAAAACATGATAATACGTTCTACCTATACGTCCACATCCACAATATCCTACCTATTACGGTTTAAAAACTCAACAAAATACATCCTTCCTTCGACAAACAGGAGACACGATTTTCGTGGGCGTGTTCGTGTCATCTTAGTCAAGAAAAAATAATTCATGCCGGTAGTTTTGTTGGATGGATGATAGAAACTATATTTGTTACAGTCCAAAAAGGCGTCTTTTGTTTTTATTATTACTGCTTCACTCAAAACTTCATTATTACACTTTAAATAGTTACATAGGTTCCTAACCGTAGGAAAGTTGGGTTATAAAATTAATTTGTTTACTTTTAGTCAAGTTTTAGAACTCGTTTATAGCGACAAAAAGTAGCAATTATACATAATCATAACCGAACCGAAAATATAGTTCACTATAAATCTAGAAATGCAAGTTTGATAAAAAATAATATAAAGGGTGTATACGGGGGTGTGGATCAAACGAAGACCAAAGGTAGGGGACCTCAGGAGCTGCCGAATCGACCCCCATGTATGTTCAGCGATTTTCATTTGTTTCAGAGTTATGAGCATTTTAGGGAAAAATTCAGAAATGTCGGATTTCAGGTATAATTTCTTAGTGGTAGCTGAACTATTCGACCTACGACCGTGGATTTTTTTTTGGAAGTAGTGCGTTAGCGGGTATTACCAATAATAATTCTATTTTGACTCGTGTCATCATACATTGTACAACAAAAATAAAACTCAATAATTTGAGTTTATTCAAAAATTTCATAAATTTTCAAAGGTAATTTTTTTTTCACATAACTTTTTTTTCTGCAAAGTACTTTAAAAACTACCTTAGTTTATGTCGAATTTAACCAGCAAAGTTTTCTTAGATAGTCCCAAGGCATCACTTTAAAAATAATAGCATGGGAAGGGCACTAGTAGTAAAAAACACTTTTGAAATCGCTACGTAAAATTGATTTTAAATGGAAAATGGAAAATGGAAACGGAAGATGATAGAAAAAAAGAAAATGGAAGAACAAAATTGGGGACGTTTTGACAAAAGGTCAGTCCAAGAGTACCCCAAATCGACGAGCATATAGATTAACGAATGTGGATGAAACGAAAAAGTTATGTAGGGATTGTAGCAAGTAGAACAAAGTCATCTCTGCCTATAACTATGGGGAAGAGACGGTAGTATGCACTCATATTTATTTAGCTTTGCTAAGTTTTAGGAATGCGTAGTACAGTCGACATCAGATACATCTGAGCAGTCTAAGTGTTCTAAAATTTCTGAGTACAAATTGTCAATTGACCGTCTTCAGATATTTTTGAGCGACTAGACAGCTCTGAAGACTATATATATATATTATATATATATTATTATGTACTAATCAAATGCGAATAGGTTTCGATAAACGTAGGTAGGTACAGTCACCAGCAGATAAATCGCATAATCAAAAGTATCTGAATACGCTCTTACATAACTAACAATTTATCATCTTTAGATATTTTTGACCACATAGAGAACTCCGGATCTGTCGATGTGTCCAATGTGTCCGATGCGACTGTAACTAGCTCTGTGAAACAGATGCAACCGTATTATTCAATGTTACATTTTTCAGGGCATTGTCTATGACAGTAGCTACTCGCATTACGCTTGTTAATCTGTCGAGCAGTCAGTGTCCGATGGGCAGGCAGAGCGACCTTACGTCACGCACCCACGCCTCGTCACACGCGGCAGGAATACTAACGCCTGCAGAACGCCTTGGGGGATCCTTGGCTTCAAAACCGAGCTCCTTTCTTAGCAGGCGGTTGCGTTCACTACGATTTGTTTTCTAGTAATCAGAACCAATCTAGCGATGCCTTTAGTAGCGCCACGTTGTTGTTGGATACTGCTCGCAGAGGATGCGCTTCAATCACGGGATGTCCTCGGCACGGAATGTTGACAAACTTTAATCAACCATATTTTGTAATCGTAATGAACGAGAGCAGCTTAACCTGGGTTGAACCCTGGGGTGATTTAATAACTTTATTATCTTGGGGTATATTAAGTATTAGTGTTTGAAATTAAGTCAGATAAAATTTATGCAAGTGTTGAAAACCACCTTGGACGGATTAGCATTTTCTCGCATCCTGTGGTCAGAATTTTTTGCATTGGAAATCATATTAGGTTTTGTCTTTTTTCTCAAATTGTGGGTTCTTGATCGACCTTTAACCTGCTACCGTCTTATCTAGCAATTGCGATACCAACGTTCATTAGCACTTCGCTCGGAAATTTGGATTGGATCATTCACGGCGAGGCCACCGGGAGGTACCTGCGTTGTACCAAGTCCAGTCTATACAGGGCACTTTGATCATAACCTATATTTGAATTTCTTAATACCTGACTACCTACATTATTAATAAATTAATTCGAGCTAAACATCAAATAATCCCGATATTGAACGTTTTTTATTTAAATGAGTTTTTACGTTCTTATCAAAACGTATGCCTATAGCGAGTTTGCGATGGTTTGCGAAAGGTATCTATCTATCTAATCTCATATTTAAATTTTGATCTTTCATTTATTGACTTATTATTATTCGCATGCTAAATTCGTTTTTGATTTGGTGGCTGGCAAAATAAATTAAGTAGGTGCAAATTAATTACTTGAAATGATTTTGATCAGAACAGCTTCATAAGTAAATTCGGATGTAACGGTGCGAATTCTCGTCCGCTGCCACTGTATTATAGAACTTAGTTTGAGCCAACAAGGTCCATGCGATATTGCTTACCAAGGAGTGAGAAGCCCACACACTTCCGATGGTTCTTCCAGTTTTGGCACAGTCACTACCGGGTGGTGGTCGGAACCACGGGATTTTTGCAAATGATCGGCGCCAAGGAAGCGCTGGACGGGATTAGGTCGGAAATACGCGACGACGCCGGCGGTCGTCGGGCAGGTGTGCTCGGTACTGACAGCGCGCGCCGAATCCTCGCACTTTTATCACATCGCATGCGCTCGCGCCTTCAACTTGACTCCTTGCGCGTGAGCTCTCTGTTCACCTGCAGGCTCCACGCGCTTCGGATCTTCAGAAAATTTCAGCGCTTCCACCACATGCACATTATATGCATATACTATAATTATTGCATTAATTTCTTCCCTGCTGGTCTGGGAGTAAAGAAAATAGAAGTGTTAGTTGCTTCTCTTTCCACGCAAAAATCTTAGGAATCATCTTATAAGCGACGCCTATAACCTTTCTAAGCGTGGCCTTTAGGTCTTGTTACCATAGGCTCTCACTACCCCGTAAGGGATAAAGACGTGATTTATGTATGTAGGTATGTAATTGTACATAAAATAAACCTATTCACATTTACTACGCGCATGTTATCAAACAGTCTCACGTTAATTGGTTTTGGAAACATTGGTGTTCATACATCAGTTGCTTGATACTTACCAACAGTTACAAGATTTTTTACATTTCGAGATAGTACCTATATTTTCTCATGCGCACGTCTGTAGGTATATCGTATTCATGTACCTATTGTATTGATTAAGTTAGGTACCATGTTAATTGACGATCGACATTGATTTCGACGGAAAGCGATTATAATAATAATTAACATATGTTTAGCGTGTGGACAAACGGTAATGTAACCTATCCATGATTCCCGACTTTAAGCAAACATTTACAAGTTTAAATTTAAATATTAATTAGACTTTTAAAAAAGACGAAATCCATGCCTACTGTTTGTTTCGGGGCAACGGGAGTTCCTCTGACTTGATAATCAAAATAAATAAAAAAATAAACATTTCATTGCATTTCAATCATTTTGTAGGCAATCAGCAAGTGTCATCTCATCTAACATTAGACCTTCAAAATTCTCGCTTTGATCCGTGCAGGTTGACCGTCATAGACGCGAACCTAATTCGTATCGCAATTAAGATAAAGTGTTAAGATTTAGTTACCGCATCGCAGGTCACTGCACCGGTAGGTACAACAATTCCACTACAGACCGACCACTTAAATGAGTCCTCGCCCGCTCGGTGCATAGGCGTGGGGTGGGACGATAAAGGGAGCCGAGAGGAGCGGGCGGCAGGCGCACTACCCGCCCGCACCTCTCTCCGTGCCGCACGGGCGAAGACTCATTTAAGCGGACGGTATACCTAAGTCCTTATTTGTTCTATTGACCCTCACGTGTCCAAACAAGTGATCAAACAATGTATTGAAGCTGTACCTACCTAGCTTGTTTTTATACAGTTTCCAATGTGATAATACTCTTCTTGAGACAACGTTAATTACTCGGAAGAAATGCGTGACTGCCATAATTACAGAACTAATGCTTCACGTCATGTCTTATCAACTTCTTTGCTTTATTTTTCAGGGTCCTGTTGCTAAGGCCATAACTGTCTGTTAATCCGTCGTCAGTCTTACGCTTTTATCTCTGTTGCTGTCGCAACTGCTGGGCGCTGGCCCTTTGCTTTGGTCCGCCAAGGCGAAAAGTTTCATCATTTGGGGTGGCATTTGAGGGATAGGAGGCTGTGACCCTCGATCCGGCTCCTACTTTTCCAGTACATGTCCAACAGAGCAACGCGGCAAGCATTTTTGGAATATTGAAACGTTCTCAACAGTTATGTAATTTGTAAATAAAGACCTCTGCATCGATAGATACTTAATATTAAAATTAAGGAGACTCCCCGTCCCCATACACGACCCGAGTTTTTGCGTTTTTTTTGCTTGATTTCATAAAATGGTACAAAACCCTTCACTTGCGAGTCTGGCTTGCTCTTGGCCGTTTTTTTTGTACTAATAGTTCTTACTGATTGCAGGATAATTATGTTAGTTATATCACGGGGTTGTCTCATCTTAAACTGAAAAAATATAGATAATTTACACTTACGTGTACCTATATGTAGATGGTATGATAGTACTCGTATTATGTAATCTGTGGTTATATCTACAGCTTACGGTACACTTTAAACGGCAAAAGTAAGTAAGTAAATGCTTTATTTTAAAAATATAAAGAAACAAACACAATTTAAAAAAAGATGAGATATTCGCACAAAAGCGAAGTTATCCCTATAAGGGATCTCTACCAGTTAACCTCTGATTTGAAAAGCGAGTCTCAATATAAGTTTTAAAGTGTTCGCTAAATGGCATTGACCGAGAGAACTAGTAGGTAAGTGTGGGTACACTTTAGAATTTAGCCTCCGAAATATAAGCGGGAACGGACGTGTATTTTTTTAATCTATAGGTAAACTTAATATCTTTGGTTACAGACAGCGCCACTTAGCCGTTGTTTCTTTTAGCTTCCGGTACTGTCATCGTCAGTGACAAATGTCATTGTGTACAACAAATTCAAGCAGCCTTTTTTTTAATTTGTGATTTTTTGGACTGAGGTGTAATGGAAGCCTTCTTAGCGGAGGCGGAGGCGGATGCGGAGGCGACGAGTTACGCCTTCACAGATGCGGAGGTTAACGGAGGCGGATGCGAAGATAAAAGTGGGTGTGGCAAAAATAGGAATTTATGGTTTATTGAACTCAACTGGTTCCGTACGTCCGTCAAAGCAACTTGACAGATTGATTCCTGTCGCGTGTTCGCGCCGCGCACTCGTTGGTTCAAAGTTTTGCGCGCAAAATGCGGCCTAATGACTTAGCCGACGTCGAGCGTCGCTGCTCGCTCGTTATTATAATTCTATGACTTATGATTATGACGTAAATAAAACTTCGTTACAGCTCCGCAAAAAAAAATGCGGAGGCGGAGGCGAAGATACGATTTCTTACGGAACTTCCGCAGTAACGGAGGCGGAGGCGAAATTCCGTTGCAATCCTATTTTAGACGTACCACTTATCAGCCTTTGTGGGGCTGACAACTTTTTATAAAATACTAGCTTCTGCCCGCGACTTTGTCTGCGTAGAATTATACATAAAAACCTTCCGCTTGAATCACTCTATCTATTAAAAAAACTGCATCAAAATCCGTTGTGTAGTTTTGAAGATATAAGCATACATAGGGACATAGGGACAGAGAAAGCGACTTTATTTTATACTATGTAGTGATAGTGATGATAGTGATAGTGATGATGAAGTGATGATGATGATAGTGATAGTGAAGTGACTATGTAGTGATATGGCTCAACGGAAAAATCTGTAACTTCTTTTTGTAGCTGCGGATGATCATTTCTATGAATAGAAAAATCATCAAGCACTTTTAATATGATCATTAATCATTCATTCCCAATTTGTTGCCAGTGAACGTTAGAGACGTTTTTTTGTGTGAAACTTACACCTAAACTCGACACAAAACAAAAGGCCCGTTTTGACATTTGTCTTTGCGACGTAAACGTAACTAGTGAATGTAACCAAACGACTCGGTACTCGACATTCACGATAAATCGATTCAAGTTTACATGAGTATTAAAATTTAACTTCAACTCATAGATAAGTCAGCCACTTGGTCAGAGACAAGCCACTCTATAGAAATCAGTGTTACCATTATTTACAGCTTTGAGCTCCAAGTTCATAATTTTCAGTAAAGATCACTACACAGCTGGTGAAATTCAGTAGTTAATTTATCTAAACACTATCTTACTAATATTATAAACGCGAAAGTTTGTAAGTATGAATTTTTGTTACTCTTTCACGATATAACGGCTGGACAGATCTGGATGAAAATTGGAACATAGATAGATTATAGTCTGGAATAACATATAGGCTACTTTTTATCCCGGAAAATTGCGTAATTCCTGCGGGATAGTGATAAACGAATTCTATGCAGATGAAGTTGCGGGCAACAGCTAGTATTTAAATAAATGAAACATTCAAAGATGAGCTATTTGTAAAAAAAATGTTCTGCGGTATCATACCATCCTGATTACCTACTGGTATGCGATAACTCGTTTAGGAGGAAATTTCCATAGAGCTATTTTTGCATACAACCGGTCGTATCCCTTCTATCAAAATTGCTGTGGTTTAATTAATAATTAACGGGTGTTTGTTTTTTATTTTGTTACAAAACATTAGTGCTATATGATAATATGATAATTTTATTGATGAACTGTGAATGTGAAGTCACTTAACAAGCACACATTCTTGGGTGGTTGGTGAAATAGGTTACCGGTACTGCGTTATACGAGTCCTAATGCATAAAAAGTTTTTTTTCTTGAAACTGAATCATGAATCGACTTCAAATAAAAATGAACTAGGTACAACGTTTATTATCACTTGCTAAAACACTCTTTACAAATGCATCGTTTGACGAATTTATCATTTAAGGCTATCTGGGGCTCAACGCACAAAGTGGTTAGAAATTGTACTGAATTTGAAATAGGTACGAATAACAAAAAGACAACTACAGCTCTCATTAATCTTGTGAACTAGGCAAATATTTGATTAGTTCAAAACTATAATAGATTTGTACCACTTTCAAGTACCTAGTGCTTGCGAGTGATGTGCTTTCGAAAATCGGGTCCGATCGAAATAAGTAGGTACTGTATGCTATCAATAAACTTTTCAACACAGTTGCTCGTAAATTGAGTCTTATTGCACCGCATTTAAACTCATAATACGGCTTATTACGCACAAGTGCTGTAATAATATTACCGCACGAGTGTGGTAATATAAACTTTTTTTTAATTTCAGCTAACGGTTCAGTATCAATAGGAACAAGGAATATTTTCGTGAATATTAAACTATTTTAGTTTAAAGATGATAAATAAACATTTAATTTCGTCAATTTATTCATTTTTATCTAAAAAGGGACCATAATTTGCATATTTAAGACATTAATTAATTATTTTATTATAATTTTAATATTAGGCTGTTTAGCAGTCTGTTGTCAGTGTCTTCGTCACGCGCGTGCTAAGTGCACAGCGCGCATGCGCGAGTACTGCGCGCGGATTGGCGCGGAGAAATAATATCTGCCGCCATTTTTCACTGATATTGTTGATTCAGACTTTGTTATTTCATTACTTTAAAAATTACTAGTTCAAGTAATAAAGAAATGTAGTGTCCGTCGCTGGAAATACTAAAATATGTTCGGACAATGTTAGGACAGTTATATCAGTAAGAAATCCAAGGTGTTAATTACTAAAATGATAAAGTAAAGTTCTAAAGCAGCTCCAGGTAAGCAATGTCTGGTAACAAAGGTAAACTAAAGTTCTTAAAGTCGAAATTAACTAAATTTTATTTATTTTTCCTCGCAAATGTGTTGAAAAACGTCGTATGCGACGCGTGTGCTTTGGTAATTACACATATCGGCTCTCTTACCCGCGCTCGCTGGCGCTCGCGCGTACAATACGCCTCATGTGTGATTACCAACATAGCACACTTGTATCATAATGTACTATTATCAAGTGATGAGCTCCCGAACTACATACAAGTACTTACTTAACGTATTTTAATAAACTATGTAAAGAATCAATTGATATGATGTATTTTTATTCCATAGTACCTACATAAATGAATAATTCTACAAACAAAACATAAAAAAATGTTGAAATCCGTTCACAGATGGCGAAAATATCCGCATATACAAAAAACATACGGTCGATTTGAGAACCTCTTTTTTTGCAGTCTATAAATAACGATATCGATACACTCATGCGGGAATTCCCCACACACGGAATAAAACTATCTCTACATTTCCTATAATTATTTTGAATTTTTGTTTATTCCATAAACTTTTTTTTTAGGGTTCCGTATTACACACTATGTGCCTCGAAATTCGAAATTTCACTAAAAATATTTGAGCAAGTACCTATACATGCGGTAATTGTTTTAAAGAGTTTTTACTGTCGTTGTATACTATACTAACGATTCGAAATCATGCGTTATTTGTGCATCTATTAAAAAAAACCTACCCTTTATCTGTTAAATTTATAGAAAACAGAACGATAACGAAAGGTTTAAAAAAGATCAAAATAATCAGAGCCCCGCATTTCTCCTACTCGGCGCGTGCCTAGAATGCTCGTAGCATTACCTCGTCAGACTGCCTCGCTAGGACACTGACAAATTTTGCCTGACACTTCGCGAACAAACCAAGTACTTACCTATGTATTCATTTGAAAAATTAATAATATTTGAAAGATATAAAATGCATCCAACAACATTAATTTTCCTCTGCATGCGTGAGTCGATCGGCTCGCAATTGGCTGGTTTTTGTAATTTTTCCTCTCTCAAGATGGGTTTGCACAAAATATCGTAAATGGATCCTCAAACGCAGGACCTTAAGATTATGACGCGCGTGATCGGAAAGTTCCCAAGACCAATGTGCTTTTAATTATTTAATAACTTATTGGGCTGTTGTTTGTAGGTACACTGGCGAGCGAAAATAACGGATCGCTTTTCGAACAACTTTGTAATCAGTCATGCTTCGTGTAGAGGTTTCGACGGCAAAATAGGTACGTCTCGTTCGAAATTTTCCGTAGATTGAGATGTTTACACTTTCCAGCCGTTTTTTGTGTGAAAACTTACACTAGTGGCTCAGATTTTTATAATAATTTAACTCCCTCTCTAGCTAAGCAGTCGTGTAATTAATGGATACGAATTGTCGAATGAAGCGCCTTGACTCTTTACAAGCGCATCTCGAACCTAATTAATTCGCTGAAACGGTTTGTTGCTTTCGTTGTTCCAAATTTTTGGCCCAAATTACGTGAACTTCAAGGTGGACGGACTAATTTACACCTGTATTATAATTTCACAAGCGTCATCTGTTGCAAACCCTGCAGTACGTAGAGCGTAAACTGCGGTGTGCAATACTATTATAATATCTAATATCTATTCGCTATTGTACCATGTTAATGTTATGGCTTCCATCAAATCACTATAAAACAAAGTCCGCGTCTGTCATCTTATCTGTCTGTCTGTTCGTGACAAATTGAAAAAAACCCCAACGGATTTTTATGTTGTTTTCACCAATAGATGCAGTGATTCAAGAGGAAGGTTTAAGGATATAATTTGTCAAGATTATGTCTAAATTGGTTGAAATATAAGGGAGATTGTTGGAAGTGTCAGGAAAGTCAAGCTGTCTAGTAATTTTGCGAAGTCGCGGGCAACGGTCAGTATTTTATATAAATAAACATTTCGTGAATTTCAATTTTGTCTAGACATTTGACACCGGCAATTGCGTACTGATGTTTAAACATTGTCATTGTTACACTTGTTGCCTATACCTAATCTTCGTCTGTACATACAGGGTGAAAATGGCATTAAAATAATTCCAAATTTAAAAAACATGCCAACTGCCTTTTGTTTTTTTTTAGAATTCAATTTTGAATTTCGCTATTATTGCATAATGAATGGTGAAATTGTGCTTTGGCACTCACCATAAATGTAATGCATTTGGGCATATTCTATCAGTGTGTATTACGTTCGAAGCAGTATTAAAGTAAAAAACTTCAACACAACGATCTAAACGCAAAATTAACCATTCATTACGCAATAATAATAGCGAAATTCAAAATTGAATTCGAAAAAAAAAACAAAAGGCAGATGGCATGTTTTTTAAATTTGGAATTATTTTAATGCCATTTGCATTTAAATAAGTGGCCAATAATGTTATTTTTGCAACAAAAAATTTTGAGTTCTACGACCGTGATACAAAAAGTAAATCGGGAAAAATGTGGGTGAGCGTGTATTTTTTATTATTATTTTGTCATTTTGAATTTAAATTCAAAAGGTAATTACCATTTTTAAAATGTCAATAAACCAGCACGTTTTTAAGCTTATTGGCAACTAGGCGGTAGTGTATTTTTTTTCACCGTGAGAGCTGAAAATTCGATCAATGTACGATTGAAATGGCAAAAATTAAGTTTGCGATTTTTTTTTTTAAATCCCATGTAGTCTCACAAAAATAGTAATGCCTATCTGAAAATACAACTACTCAAGAATATTGAACAAAAATAAAAAATTGAAATAGTTAGCTTAAAATGGTGCTATGATCAAAACATTGAACAAGGGTGTTCATTTTCGAAAAAAACCTAAAAGTTCGAATATCTCGGAAACCGTGCAACTTTTACTAAACCTATTTTAGCTTTATTATAACGTCCTAAGTGCCCTCTATCCATAGTTCAAGGATTAGCCACTCATTACCTAACACCCTGTATATACCTAAGTAATCGCTTGTCGCGACCCTGCGAAACTTTGCATTGTTTCTTAATTTCCATCATCAAAAACGGAACTCTTATATTTTCGTTTTGTCTCTCTGTCTCTCCGTTGGCCACAGGTGATTTACTTGGAGAATATTAGGGTTTGAAGGTTGGGCTTTTCCTATACATACATCATATAGCTACATATTTCTGCACCTATTTAAAATAGAAGTTAGTAAATATTTAAGAAACTATATCTAAAATCTGAAATTAGTAAAAATCAATATCACACTTAAAAGTAGAAATTGGCTGAATGAGGAACTAAATACTTCCAGCAAAATAGTTTCCATTGTCATACTGAAGCTTAGTTTCAGTGTAGTTTCAGATATTACTTTAAAAACCGTCTTTCTCAAATAAAAGTACGTAACCGCCCTGTTTTTTTTTATAACGATCGATATGTGTAAACTATTTTCACTTGATTAACTAAGACTATAAAACAGTAGCTGGTTATTTTTTAAATTTTGTTGTCATTTTGTTCAGAGTTATCCTTCATTTTTAAGACTAACTTCTGTCTATTAACAAAAATTAACAAGGTAGATACGAAAAGGTTGTACCCCGATTTCTTTTCCGCGTCTTGTTGATTAGATTTTATAATAATATAATACAAGCGATGTGGACATACGGACGGGGGAATGGACGTTAAACCACAAAAAAACTTGTCCGTCATGTTTAACAACGTCAGTTTGCGTCACTGTGCCCAAGTGGCCCCTGACCTCTGATTTAAAATTGCTCGAAATGGTGAAGAAAAGACAAATTTATGATAAACATTGTTTCTCGGCCCTTACCTACGCACGTGGAAGCGCCACGTTCGTGCTTCCTACCTGATAAAACATAAGTAAAACAAAATGACGATTCATTTTATTTGTATTAATTCAACGCCGCAATTTTAGTCATTATATTTAGACTCCCGAGGGAAAGAGAAAAAGCTCATACAAAACTAATACAAGGGGAGCAAAATATTTCCGTCAAAATTGTTGCCATATCTAAGTACCTACTAGCTGTTGCCCGCGACTCCGTCTGCCAAAACTATCTGTATGCCAAATTCCAGCTAAAATCGGTTCGGTGGTTTAAACGTGAAAAGGTAACAGACAGACAGACAGACGGAGTTACTTTTACGCTTATAATATTAGTAGGGAAGTAGGGATTTTACGTCAACAAAATTGTCAGTTGTATCGAAAGGGGACTGTTTAAAAATTCCTACTCTTTTATATGAGAGTTCAATAATCTGCATGTCAGAGCAAAACAGACGTAGATTAATTTTAGAGTTAGACACAGCGAACCTGTTTTTTTTTAAATACGGTTCTGTACGGGCCACTATAAGCTTTTGCTTACATTCCGTATTTGATTGGCACCCATTCATGAGAGTCCGGTTTAGTGGGGAGTAAAAAACACATAGATTCGCGCTTTAACAGCCCGGCTATGTCTATGCGCGAATGACGGTGCGGCGAGCGATTTGAAGTACACTGCGTGCATTGCGAATTAACCGCCGCGCCGTGAGCATATCGGCCGGGCAATGGACGATAAAATCGCTTTCCGCTGGTAGCACTTAGGACTCAGAGAGAACAGAAACCCGGAGTTCTGTATGCTCGTTTCGATTTAACATCCAACGTCCAACGTCGAAAATCGAGCAGTGCTTGATAAAAAGGCGCCGTGCTTTAAAACCGCCTTCGTGTGAATAAGTACATGGGTATCAATTTGTATCATTTGAGCGGTTTTTTAAGGCCCGTTGAAAAAGCGCTCGTGCTAATGAGTCCTGAGGCCCGATTTTTGAAAGCACATGTGTCAAAATACCACTCGAAAATGGTGAAAAATTATTATTGAAGCTTAGAAAATACTTACGGCTCTCATAAATCTTGTGAACTAGTCAAAAATTTGATTAGAGCTGTAGTTTTGCAGATATAAACAGATTTATACCACTTTCGAGTGGTAATTTCGAGTGATGTGCTCTCAAATATCGGGCCCTAAGTCTGCCTATCCCTGTGAACAAAGAGACTAGATATTCTATCGGTACATTTTCAAGACAAATGGTGCAAGATTAATTTCAGTGAGCTCAAATGCTGACATTCGTTATTAAATCACTAATGCAGCATTGAACATGCTCGTCTTGATTTTTCTGTTCTGACAAGAACAGTATAAGTATTTAATTTGATAAGTAGGTACATTTATGACGTCTTTTGGGAAATTTCATAATGCACGCGAAACTTCGATTTATTTACGTAATTATTGTATGTCGTTTTATAACAATGTCTGTAAATGGGTGTGCAATAAAATCATAGGTACCTAGTTATTTTCAATGCTAATGCGGGGCTGCATTCTACTGCGATCGTTCACAGTAGGTAGATAAGTTGTTTCAATCCACGTGCCTGCCCATTACTCGTATCACGAACAAGTACGTCATGCCACGAGTTGATCAAATACTTGAGGCAGTGGCGTGTACGGGGGTCGCCAGGGTAGGCAGCGGTAGGCATTTTGTATGAGCGACTGGCGACTGGCGACTCCCCACCGCACGCCCTAGAATAAGGGTCACTTATGTAATCCTGAACTAGGATTGCAATTTTCCGGGATAAAAAGTAGTCTATAACTTGGCCGGTGATTTTCTGAACAGATTAGTAAAATTTGCATCAAAATCCGTTCACCCGTTTTCACGTGATACGCTCGCAAATATACAGTCAAGCATATAAACAGATAAACAGACAAACAGGCGGATATTCTAAAAACTGTTGGAACGTGTTCTGTTATCGCTAGCCAATTTTTTTTTATATCTTCCATGTAAGGACTTTCGACCCTCTTCATAGCTTTATTATATGAACCTATACATAGATGTAGATCTATGTAGGTATAAGAAAGAAGAAGTATCCTTTGTTTGACACTTAGTGAGTTATTTAGTTAGTGCACCACATTTTGCAATTTTTATTTTTACCATAATTGACATGTCTGATTGTTATACGACAAACGAGTACAGTACCGTTAGCAAAGGTGATTTTACAATTTTGAAAGAAGTAAAACAAAAGGCTGCGCATTATGATGACAAAACATGTGAGTATTATGTGCCAGTATTATTTTTCTATTTAATTTCAATTTCAACCTTAGGCTCAAAACTTGTCAATTGTATTGTAGGATCCTACGTATTGCGTTAAACAACGCATCTTTTGCATTGAATGTTGCCATTCGAAGCGTCTTATGAATGTAATTCAATTCGAACACACAAATTTCAGAAAACCTTACTTGACCACTGTACCCGCAACGGAATTTTTACCTAAAGACATTGTTTTGTTTGTTTCCTACAAAAACTGAATGCCATTAAACGTGTTGTTACACCAACATCATATTCAAATTCGTTCAAATTAATTTATTCTTAATCTACAGCCAATTTAACTCTCCTGAGAGTTGTAACTAAATTATAAATATGAGACGCTTTCAGTTTTCATTTCATTTTGTTGTTTAATTTGTTACGAAATTTTGTTACATTTTTAAACATTTTTAATATGCCTACATTCTTGCCTATGACCTAGTAATTAATAGGTTTTATCGCTCGTTAGTAGTTAGTCGTTATTCAAATTTGAACCTAGACTGTGAAGTGTAATTTTATTAAGTGAAGTCCTAGTGGCCCATTTCGTAGCACTTGCGCCCCGTAGCACCCCGTAGAGCCTGCTACACACAGGATTAAACAAATAAATGGCTACAAGATATTTCACAAAGTTTGCGGCGTAAGTAAAGTGTTTTTACTTTTTAGGGATCCTTACTCAAAGGGTAAAAACGGGATCGGGACCCCATTACTAAGACTTCGCTGTCCGTCCGTCCGTCTGTCTGTCTATCTCTCTGTCCTTCTGTCACCAGGCTGTATCTAATGAACCGTAATAGCTAGACAGTTGAAATTTCGCAGATGATGTATTTCTGTTGCCGCTATTACAGCAAATACTAAAAACATGTCTGTCTGTCTACGTAAGTAATAATCAATATAAAATGATCTCTACATCTTGCTTAGGAGGTAACTAGGGTTCTGCTAACACTGGATTTCATACATTAATCTTGTAATGATACCTAAATAAAAAAAACCGGTCAAGTGCGAGTCGGACTCGCGCACCGAGGGTTCCGTATCATTATCTATAAATATCTAAAACCAGTGTAAGCAGAGCCCTGTTCCAAAGCAAAATGTACGCAGTGTGGGGTTACTTTATATTGGTCACTGCTATATACAGACATACATACACATTTACGGTTTTCGCAATTATTCTTTAATCTGTGCTATAAGACCTACCTTCATACCAAATTTCAAGATTCTGCGTTCACGGGAACTACCTTGTAGGTTTTGATTCCCTTGAGAGTTGAAAATTTGCGGAAATTTGCGGCATAAACGGCTGTATCTTTTGATTGCGTTGGCTTAGAAGTTTGATTTTTTCACAGCTTCAAGGGACAGTAGACCTGAGTAATTGATATAAATTTCAGCTTCATACCTCCACGCGTTCCTGAGAAAAAGGGTCTTGACAGACGGACGGACGGACAACAAAGTGATCCTATAAGGGTTCCGTTTTTTCCTTTTGAGGTACGGAACCCTAAAAATAACTCAGTTTAATACCAAAAATGCCTTACATCATTTTAGAAAAGAGCTGATCTGATACTTTTCAAACTGCTGGACCGATTTTTACCAAACACGGCTAAGAACTAAGAACAAGCGCAAGAAAACTGGCTTTGGAATGAACAAAACCGTATCCATCCGCTTGAGAGCTTCGATGCCACAGACAGACTCACACACACACAGAGAGAGAGAGAGAGAGAGAGAGAGAGAGAGATCGACGTCAAACTCATAACACCCCTCTTTTTGCGTCGGTGGTTAGAAAAACGGGGATGTGTAATACAATGTTACAAAATTTTTAACTAACTTTCTGTATGTATTTGAATGCAATGTAATGTACCTACTATCAAATGAATCAAGAATTTGACTTCTTAATTTTTATTATTTATTTTTATTGCCATAGACGTTTCTTTACAATGTAGGTACATTAGCGACATCTGAGTAGGAAAATACCCGCTCGTAGTTTGACACCGAACTGAAACTCTGACCTGTAAGCGTGCCGTCAAACTTTGGTAAATAATACGATGAATAAAACAGGAAATTGTATTGTTTGCTTTTAAATCGTAACAAATTAAATCGTCAGCTGATTATAGTAATGAACAACAACCCCTTGTTGTTTGATTTAGCTACGTGGGTTCTTTTTATTTAATACAAACACTTAACTTTTGCTTTGTAACGAAAGACAAGTTTCGAGCGATTTTACGGCGTTTTTTCATTATAGTATTACTGTCGCATATAATGGTGATGCTTAACTTTTTATGACAACGAAATGTATGGATGCTGTATCTTGTCGAAACGGATAGATCCGTATTAAAATACATGAAGTTTAAAATGCATAATGGGTTTTAAAATACATAATGGTTCAAAATAGATAATGCGATTTTCTCAGAAAGTGACAAATTAACAGGATTGTTATAAGAGAAACCTAACGTAACCTAAACTAATCCAAGTATAGATTACGATATTAAAAAAGTTCATCTAGCTAATATCTAGTTTCACAGAAAATCACTAAGTCTGTCGTTATGTATGCTTTAGATCTTTAAAACTACGCAACGGATTTTGATGCCATTTTCTTTAACAGAGTGATTCGACAGGAAGTTTTATATGATAATTCTAAGCAGACGAAGTCACGGTCAGAAGCTAGTAACATTATATATATTGAACCAATATGTATTTTAACCCACTCTACATTTTAAACTTATGTATTACCCGTGCCCGGCCGAAACGCTTGAATATTAAGCCTTTCCGTACAATTGATTAAATCCGTATGACAAGTTTTATTTTTTGGCTAGATAGTTTTAGCTTTATATCACTCTATTTTTAGTCTGAGATTTTATCAAAGACGTTGACGGAAGCAAGATGGCGTATTATGCAAATCTGGGTAATTCAAACGCAATGGCGGCTGACAGAATGTAGGTGCCTTAGTGTCGACTAAAATTTACGAATGAAAATATGGAAATGAAGAACCATTTAATGCCGAAGTATGTCACAAAACGGGAACTGGTTTAATAATGACTCGCTGCGTGTAGTTCATAGCGTTAAATCCATAGTCATTTTATCCTGTGACGAACGAGCAAAACCTGAACAATTAACCTATGCAAAGGAGAACCACTCTGGTGGATATTTGCAAAGCGCACTACGGTTAATAATTTATTACACCCGTCACAGTACAATGTAAACATGGCTTAAGTACCTGACGGTTAGCATAAAGCTGTAATGAATGATTATGATGTGCGATGCATAAAATATTCAGCGGAGATTCCTTATAACTTGTCATTAATAAATGTTCCGAAGTTTAGGCAGCATTTGTTTTAGTGCCACTTTATCAAGTGATGTCATTAAACTGTTTCTTTTCTAAGAATACGTGTGATTTATAGAAATAATTTACATTGGGGCTTTGACTCTCGCTTCGAGTCGTTCCGTCCAAAAGTTTGTTCATCGCCGCTCAAAGCGGCAACGGAGCACGGGTGTTATGCAGCAGGGGTCCGATTTTTGAAAGCACTCGAGTGACTCGAAAGGAATAAATTTCTTCTTTCTTTCTTTCTTTCTTAATAAAGTGGTATAAATCTGTGTATTGCTTCTAAATTACAAATTACGAATAGTTAATCTGTATTCACCACGACATTTTTGCAAATAAATATTCTTATTCTTATTCTTATTCTTGTTGAATAGATTAAACGTCGCTGTATTTTTCTTCTAAGCTGCTCGTATTTCAAATACAGTTTCATTTTTCATCACTTTGGGAGTGGTATTTTCATGTGCTTTCACTTAAGCACATCACTCAAAAGTACTACCTTAAAGTGGTATTAATCTGTGTATTGCTACAAAACTACAGCTCAATTTAAGTTTTCTAATAGACGACTAGATTAATTAGAGCTGTTAATTTTCGTCTAATCTATACTCTTATTTCAAATTCAGCCCAATTTTTCCACTTCCGAGGGGTCCATATTTCGTTCCATAAAATTTAAGTTCCGAATGTACATATATATAGCATTATAGTAGTGTAGTGGCCATATAGTTTTTACTTAGTTACTTACTAATTAATTTAGTATTTACTAGCTTTTGCCCGCGACTTCGTCTGCGTGCAATTAGCATTTTGGGTCGGATATTTTTAATGGCAAACATTCAATTAGAGACAGATAGACAAAAATTCTAAAAATTATATTTTTGCCTTCTGTAGCGCTTATAAAGACCCCTTCATTTATTATTTTTAATATGTCCCTTACAGACATCGACCTGTTACAATTTTATTATATGTATGTATGAATGTATAGTATAGACAGATAGATTATAGATAATGTGCTTGAGAATTATTTCGCAATATTCAGCAAGCGGTTAGGTTAGTTGTTTAAACAGTCTTTAAAAAGTTTTTTATCGTAATTTTGGACTTCAGGTTGTTTCTGCACTCATTTTAGACCATCCAAGACGATTTGCTATTTTGATAGAGATATGACGATAGCATTAAGTAAGCCATTAATATATATATAAAAGCTAAAAGGTAAGTAAAAGCATGTATCAATAATTGCATTACTTCGTTGACTATGTGTGTGTACGGTCAAGTGCAAAAATAAGTATCGATATGAACTTCTCAAAAATATGTCCCACGATCTTATTACGCCGATGTAAGAGCGTATGATACTTATTTTTGAAACTTTGACTAGATACATGTTATTACACTTGACTGTACCTAAATGACGCATATAAAATGTACACCTTCACAAACATAACACGTTAGTTATTAATAAAATTAATACCAGTGCGTGCTAACAGGGTCGCTTACGGGCGTTTTAATCCATCTTTATCATAGTCGACGATATTTAACATTTAGCTTGTGACGAAAACAGTAATATTACAAAGTAACGCGACGTTCATTCAGGCTAGTTAACAGGATTCCGTGCATACTGAATCAACTGAGTCAATTAAGTGAACATATAAAACATAGTATGCCCATGATAGGCTTCCAGAGCCTCTACCATAAGTTTCTGAAGTCGATGCCAAGCCAAAGCTAACAAGTAACAGCAACAATACAGTCAATGTAATGTAGCGAGGCGGGCGTACGTTACTTATCGAATACCTAGGTATATGGCTTGACCCCGACTTCCATCAGATCCGTAGGTACCTAGGACACATTACAGTAATATTTTTTAAAATAATAGGTAGGTATAATAATCAGTAGAATTTGTAAATAGTTACGTAAATCTTGATTGTTTAAAATAATATAGGGTAAGCATTGCCATACATCGTGGCAATGCTGCCAGCCTTCTGGGCACCATGCCACCGGGCAGTGATTTTGGGCAACTTTTTTATTTGTAGTTTTATGACAATTTGTTTTATATTTAGTAGTGGTTTAGTTTTAAGGTTTATCTTGTAATTTATATTTTTAATTTTATGTAATCCATGACATTGTAACCTTAAGATTGAATATTGCTAGGAAATAATATTGTTGTAAGTATATAGGGTTTAGTTTTAGAATATTATTGAGGATAGCTTTAAAAGACATTAAACACACACAGTATTCCGAGGCGTCTTCTGCGACACGCACTCGCAATCGAAAGTATACCTATGTTGTGTGGTTTGATAATTTAGACTTCAAATTACATAATACAAGCTTTAATGTCGTTTAAAGATTGGAAAATCCGTTCAGATCGATGCGATGCGAGCTGTTGGTAGAAGTTATCCGCAATAGGTACACGTTCTATATTGAACCAAAGTTTCAAAAATATGTAAAACACGGTATATGTATACGTGCCCACTTTATTTCTCGCTTTTTAGTGGTTATAGCCAAAGTGCATCTCACAACGATTCTATTAAGCGCCCTCCCTCGACGCCATGGCCACGTCGCCAGCTACCGTAGCCAAACAATTCATATAGAAATGTATCGGCTGTCACTCACTTGGCGACGCTTTGGAGACGTCTGATTTGTATAGGATGTGGCCATGGCGTCCCGTGAGGGAGGGCACTAAGCCCAACACAAGCCCGTTACATTGTTTTATAACAAAGTTCCGTTGCCTAGGCAAGGCAAGGTTGCTACTTTCTGGCTTCAGCATCAGATCAGTTCGCTCCCCCCCCCCTCTTCCCGTACAGGGATAAGTTCGCCTTTGTGCATATATTAATGTTTTTTTTGTGAATTGTATCTGTTTCTTTATATTTGTACAATAAAGCATTTACTTACTTAGTTCGAAAGAATCATCAACTTAAAGCTTCTTCTTCTTAGTCGCTTGTCTATAATAATTGAGATCACTTATAGCCGCACGAGCATTACTTAGCTTTGACGAGTTTCGTTGGTCTTCAGCGGTCTTCTTCATCATGTCCAGTACACCAAATTATACTTTCTGAATGTAAATACTTGATTTGGTGTCAAAAATGTTGAAATCGCTATAGGTGCACTTATAAAATTCGAGGGTTGCTCTCGATTTCTCTAAGGTCCCATAATCAGATCCTGATTTGGTGACAATGAGACCACCTTGGAGCTATATATAATTATTTCAAACAAAAAAATAATTTTGTAAAATCGGTCCACACGGAGTAATCGGTGAACATACATAGAAAAAATACATAATATTCGAACATATGTAGAACCTCCGGCTTTTTTTGTAGTCGGTTAAAAATCGTCTTATAAACGCGTTCGCTTAAACTTCGCAATTACCTACAGTGGAAAAACTGGCAGCACGTCTAACTAATCAAAGTCATAGTATTTAGGTATTTTTTATTTATATTTATGCATAAAAACTTCTCTGCATAACAGTTTACACCAAAGCTCTGAGTAAGGCAAAAACAAACAGTACAAAAACAAACAAGAGGTAAAAAATGCATGATATAAACTGGCAGTGCTTGGTAGGCATTTGGAGTCTAAAAGAGCTTTTTAAATTTTTTCTACTCCTGTACTGTGATTTATGTAATCACGAGCACAACTATAAGAACACTCATAAAAAGACTTTAGATAAGTCTATATTGTCTATTCCCTCTAAAAGCACTCGTTGTCTCTAAAAGTGCTCCATCGTTACTCTGCCAGCCATAGACAGACCTAGGTGAAACTTTTACACGCTCAACATTCAATTTACGATGAAAATGTATGACTAGGTATAGTTTGTTTTATTTAAAATGACGAAAATGCAATTAACGCGGGATTTTACAACTTCTTTTGTTGCTGAATATGAAAGGAAAAAATAACAAAGAGACGTAATAAAACTGACCGAAGTATGGCACGTGTACTGGTGGCTCAACCCTTCTTGATCTTTGAAATTAAAGATTTTAAATTTTATTTAAAATATGACTATTAATACTTACACAAAAAATCAACACATATACATATTACATATTAGATATAGCCATGTTGTAAAAAAGAGACTATTTTTGCAAATATAACACATGTACTAAAAGAGCGAAAGCCAGTTAGACACTAACAAAATATTGCACTTAAGCCTAGAAAGTATCCCCTCCTTAATTGATTATTGTTTATTACCTGAACTGGACCCATTTAAGTAATTATACTTCAAACGCACGTGGTCTAGTGTAACACCGACCAACAACATCAAAACTATCAAGATTGTTTGTTCACAGTATATTGGGACTAAGCGCTAATGGTTTTACAACCCCACTTGAAGTTAACAATTGAATAATAGAATGTCGGTTTTAAGTACTTTTCGTCATTTTAAATGAAACAAACCATACCCACTTAACAAATTATTTCATTATTATGGTTTTTCCTTCCATGCTGGTCTGGGAGTAAAGAAAAACATAGAATTTACCAGTTATTTCTCTTCCCGCGCAGATGGTAAAAGAGACAGGATAACCGGACTTCTTCATTTTCGGAAAACGTATTAGGTACTTTCATTTATTAAGTATCTGTTTAGTCGTAGAAAAAGCATGCTATGCAACGTTGTATAAGTAAGTCAAAAAAAGCTCATGGCGTAACCCACACCACGCCTATTTTGACCCCTCTAATACACCTGTTGCATAAAATACTATTATCAGTTAAATTTGATACTTCGACGTGAATGCATTCGCGGCGTTCGTTGCGACAAAAAACTTACATTAACCGCTCAGATATCTTGATAATGATATGGAAATGCCCGTCGCATGTATATCACTGATTTATGACTCGTAGACAAAGTCAGAAAATTTACCTGTTGAGTCAGCCAAGGTGAGCTGGGTAGAGCCTCAGTCACCGGCCGCCAAATCTTGGACTGCGGATATAAAGCCTTCAGATTCCGGTTGATTTCAAACTGCTTTGGCGTTAGCTTCCACGTCTCTGTAAATATTGAGACAAACTGTAGTGTAGAGTGTAGTGCTATTCTGTTCCATTAATTTTTTAGCCATATCTGACCATCAGAGATGGGCATTTCGTAATCGATTCCTGATTACACGATTACCTGATTTTACTTTGTAATCCACTACTGGGTGTCAGATTACTTGTAATGTAATCAAGCGAAACGGTGAATTACGATTACATATTAAGGAATCAGTAATCGTCTATACAAATATTATAATTACTAGTAATCGGGAATCAATGTCGATTCCAAATTACTGGAATTGTTCACTTGATTACTTCCAGATTACTTCTGTATATTAAGTAGGTATATAAATAAACTTAATATATAAAAGTAGTCTGGTGGTGAGAATCAAGTCAACAATAGAGTTGGACGGGAGTTGGAATGGTCGGTCCGTCAGTCCATCCCTCACAGTGGCGTCTCTAGCCCATTTGGCGCCCGTGTGCAAACTGCCCTGGCGCTTCCTAGCTAGCAAGGGTGCTGTTTTGAAGAACCCATGAGAGGTGTGGCTAAACTCTATACACCATTGAATCAGAAACGCCGCGTGACCACCAGAAAAATACGAAATCGACCTGAACGTGGAAACTGACCCGACACATGGGGCAGCTCTCCGCGACGGCCCGACCTATCGAGTTTTCCCGGAACTAAAGTCGCTCAAAACAGCCGGCCAATGGGTAAGCCGGTCCAAGATTTTTCAAAATGGCGAAAACAAGATGGCCGCCATACAAAATTGAAACGCGAATATCTCAGAGGCCAGTCGTTATAGATGGGTGGTGCTCGACCAAATGTCATTCAGAGTTGAGGGGGAAATCTGACTAAGTATTTTTTTTCCAAGATGGCGGATTCAAAATGGCGGCCAAATTTTTTTTAATCCGATCCGATTGAAATTTTGCATCCGGGGCTCTTCGGGGCCACAGATTCTAATGGCATGTAATGAATGATGTAAACCAAAAACAATTTTATTTGAGTGACATTAACAAAATTATAAAATAAGGTTTGCAAATGAAGTAATCTAGTGTGGAACTGGAGTTAAGTAATCCAGATTACTTAAGTACTTGATTACCAAGGAATCAAGATTACAGTAGTGGTTTACAATACTGATTCCAAAGGAATGGATTACAAAGTGTAATCTTAGTACAGTATTACAGTAATTTTGATTATCTAGGTAATCGATTACTGAAGAATCACGATTACTGTAATGTAATTGTGTAATTAATTCCAAAAGTAATTGATTACGCCCAACTCTGCTGACCATGTCACATAAGCGGTACGATTATGTAAAGAATGCACTTGTGACGCAGATTTACCGAACCGGACATGCCGAAGTCCGTAGATAGTGTCGTTTAAAAAAACGAATAGGCACCATTATATATATTTTTCCTCCCCATAATTAAGTAATGTTTGTAGATAGATAATTATGTAGGTAGATAGTTCATTTGTAAACCGCAATTTGTAATTTTGTAGTAAAATGGTAGGTTATCGAAATTCCATGGTATAATCTTAGAGCTATTAGTAAACGGTTACGGAAATATTTAACTGCACCGAATCCGTTTCGTGCTGGGTTTCGTGTAAAACACCATCGACTATAATTGCTTTATTAGTTTAGCGACTAGCCACATTCCAAGGTTTAAAGGTCCTTCAACTCTTAAAAAATTATTTACCTTTTAGTACGCACGTAATAACTTCAACATGTAGGTGCCGATAAAGTCTCTAACAGTGCTAATGAAAGCTGTTTAAACCGCAATGAGCGCGGATGACAAAAAAGGTCCAAATTGTGACCTTTGCCCTGCCGGTAACAATTTCCCAAGTAAAATAATCATGTCGTCTTATGTATTCGTGTTTACGATATAATATAAACATCTCATGCGTCGTTCCTATACATAATTAATGGTTTGTTCAATGTTTGTTGACCACTATTTACATACCTACGCACTCAAAGGTTACGCTCACCATTGGCAGGTGGATGCGGAGTGTTTGTTCGTATTTGCCCATGTGACGGAATGTCAAGTTGGAGCCAAAGTCACGGCTATTCACGACAGACCACTTTTCCTGATATCCGTAGTCTTCCGTAATAACTACACAGTACTAATATTCGCGAAATAGTTATGAGTTCACGGTGAGCTGTCCGTTCGAGATTGCCTTGATGAAGAACCACGAAACAGTAGGGTATGCCACGACCAAAAATACGTGAGTGCTCGAGTATTTCATTTAATACTTGTGAGTTATGTTTGCACAAGCATACACATTGGTAGCCACTTGGTTGTCTTTTATTTAAATAGGCTAAGGTTAAACGCTTAAAGATCTACAACGAGAAACTTTACTGATTATAAGAGAATCCTTTCAAAAAAACCCACATTCATATACAGATAGTATAAAACGAGCATTGTACAATATTATGTTTGAGATTTCGATCGAATTTGCTATGTAGAGGTTTTTGGGGACTTAATATCGATCTATCTAGGTCTAATTTCTGAGAAATCGCGTTCTTTCGATTTTGCAAACATCGAGTCATAATATACTTACTCGGTCGCTTGGAAAGCCTAACTTTAAGCTTGTTGCGAAGGCTACAAATTTATAAAGTGACATTAAAAGAAATCATTGATCCATGATCATTTTATACCATAAATTTCCGTGCAATATGTCCATGTTTTGCGTCACGACGATATAATGATCAATTTAAAATATGAACACAGGTTGTGGTATCATTATGTTAACATAACCGGTGTTTAGTTACCTACAGATAACCAGTAACCAAATCACAAGCCAAGTAGTTGGCAGGATATGTGTATAATGCAAATTCCTTGTCACGCCAACATCCGAGTTGAACCCAGTTTACACGTGACCGGCTGCGGAACCTTTTCACAATACCATCGATGCGTCTGTTTTATTGAGAGAATACTAGTCCGGTAGTAACATTGTATTGCGTCGCTGCAAAAACTTACGACTGAAATTAAATAAGGTGTATCTACACTGGTTAGCCTGTAACGTTTTCATTGTTATTTATTTACCTAATCAAAATTTTATTTTTGCAAATTCGCCGCCAATAAGGGCTCTTTTACATGTCTTTTTGAAACTACCAGCGCATTCGGAAAGACCATCATTGCCAAGAAGAATGCGCCGCAAGAAATTTGGCAGAAAGTCATTTTTTCAAAATAAAATACAGTAAGAATACTTAAATTCCACTTAAATTAGAAATTATTTTTATTTTTTTTGATATTCGATAGTGTTTTTTGTAAGTTTATTGGTTAATTTTATTCCGTTATTTATATATTATTTTACTATGGTTTTATAATGTACTTTAGTTGTAAATTTATTAAGTATTAATATATAACTTATTTGCGCTTAATAATGACTGCTTGCATTTTTTTGTAAACTATTCCTTTCTGTATCAAGTTAGCTGGAAGAGATCCCTTCTTAGGGATAAGTTCGCCTTTGACCTATTTTCTGTGTATTTCTGTATTTTTAAATTTTTATGTGCCATAAAGAGTTTACATACATACATACATACATTAAATTTGTAAATTAAAATTGCAGGTCATCAGCATAAAGGTGGTAGCAAGAGTGCAGTGAAGCTGTTATACCGTTTATGAAAATAAAAAAAACCGGTCAAGTGCGAGTCGGACTCGCGCACCGAGGGTTCCGTATCATTATCTATAAATATCTAAAACCAGTGTAAGCAGAGCCCTGTTCCAAAGCAAAAAGTACGCAGTGTGGGGTTACTTTATATTGGTCACTGCTATATACAGACATACATACACATTTACGGTTTTCGCAATTATTCTTTAATCTGTGCTATAAGACCTACCTTCATACCAAATTTCAAGATTCTGCGTTCACGGGAACTACCTTGTAGGTTTTGATTCCCTTGAGAGTTGAAAATTTGCGGAAATTTGCGGCATAAACGGCTGTATCTTTTGATTGCGTTGGCTTAGAAGTTTGATTTTTTCACAGCTTCAAGGGACAGTAGACCTGAGTAATTGATATAAATTTCAGCTTCATACCTCCACGCGTTACTGAGAAAAAGGGTCTTGACAAAATATCTAAAACCAGTGTAAGCAGAGCCCTGTTCCAAAGCAAAATGTACGCAGTGTGGGGTTACTTTATATTGGTCACTGCTATATACAGACATACATACACATTTACGGTTTTCGCAATTATTCTTTAATCTGTGCTATAAGACCTACCTTCATACCAAATTTCAAGATTCTGCGTTCACGGGAACTACCTTGTAGGTTTTGATTCCCTTGAGAGTTGAAAATTTGCGGAAATTTGCGGCATAAACGGCTGTATCTTTTGATTGCGTTGGCTTAGAAGTTTGATTTTTTCACAGCTTCAAGGGACAGTAGACCTGAGTAATTGATATAAATTTCAGCTTCATACCTCCACGCGTTACTGAGAAAAAGGGTCGTGACAGACGGACGGACGGACAGACGGACAACAAAGTGATCCTATAAGGGTTCCGTTTTTTCCTTTTGAGGTACGGAACCCTAAAAACAGAAGAGGAGAAAGCACTGCCCCCTGGGGGACACCAGCAGTGAGAATGTTCCATCCACTCAGCCTGAGCATCATCTAACCTCACTCACTGGCGCCTTCCCGTGAGACAGGATTGAAACTATGACAGGGCAGAATCGGAAACATTTAAGGTTTGGAGAATTTCCAAAAGAATCTCAAAATCACAGTTTCACAGTGTTGAAAGCACAACTAAAGTTCAGAAGAACAAGAGCTGTAAGCTTCTTATTATCAATATTAAGACGAATGTCATCAGTAACCTTGACAAAAGATTGTGGAAATTAATGTGATAGGTCAAACGTCGGCTACGTTAAGTAGTATTCATGCTTAGGTATATATTCGATTACTGGTTATGTCGCATCTGTATGTGCATATTTGTAAGTTAGCTAGCTCGCACAGCAGTACACCCGCCAAGTCGTACGCCAGGCAAACTTCCTTACCTATCATCCTTTTCTTGAAGGATATCGGCGCAATTGCGCGTTGTGTCTTGCAGTACCGGTTATCGTAGAATGCTATAGTTTTGTTTTGTAAATAAACAAAGGGTAGGTAGGTACTTGTAAGAATCTAACAATTCCAACTTTATAGCTTCATTAATTTACACGTTACAGGGATGCTAAGTTCCGAAATTTTAACACTGACTAGGTATAAATGATAGAGACTGACGACTTTGATGAGAAACCCGAGAATCCAGTAGAACTAGGTATTACGTACCTACAGTGTAATGCGGCCTTACGAGTAGGTACCTAGTACTTATAAACATTGATTGTAATGAGCGTGGGTAAGTACATAGAAATCAAAAGTCTGACGTACCTAATCAATTTTAATGTTTCAAGTACGTTAGCTTAAAGAGAGTGGAATTTAAGAAGTAAAAGATAGGCTAAATTTTAGTCAATATTGTCTTCTTCTATGCACCTGCTAGACTTGGCTACTTTGTGTAATATAGAATTAAGAAGTAGGTAAGTATCTAACAATTTTACAATAGCAAGGTACCTAGGTTTTCTGTAAATGCTGTTCAATTTTATTGAAAATAAATTAATAACCTACCTAACAGCAAGTAAGTAGGTACACCTAATCTTATGCAGTTAGTATAAACAGTAAGTACGTAGCACCTACAAAGATTTAGGTATAAAGCAACAAAAAATAATTTTCAATATTTTCGGATTCTCTTCATGTTTGCGTTTTTCCGCGCTTTAGTAGCTGCGGGTTTCAACGATATACCGTTCAAAGAATTTGAATTTGAAACCCAATGCGTCATTCTTACAGTTCTAGGGCCGTTTTGCAGGAACAATATTTTGTCACTAAATCTGGTTTAAAGTTTGACACTACTCAATTGTTATTTAACCAACAAGAAGGTGTGGGCCTTAAAAATAAATTGGCGTAAATTCTACTTCGTTTTCGAACGTCTCCATAGAGTAGGTAAGCAGTAGCTTTTATATTATAATCGCCAATATCATGCGAAACTAAGTTGATAGTAACAGATGAACTCTACTTTGAACCCAAGTCGTCCCGGAACTGTTTGGTTGTAATACAAAGAGGGCTAGGAAGATGATCAGAACTGGATTTCTTGCATTAATTACAATTATTAATGCAGAGTTCAAGTCCAACCGGTTCCAAATTTGTGTGTTATGATTTAAATTGTTGCCAGCGATCACAGATTAAATAATGTGTTAACGGACTAAACTTGCTAATCCGTGTTTTTTGCGTGAGTAGGTAGGGTGTTATAAGTTTATACCAAGTTTATACCTAAATGGCTTGCAAAATTAACACATTGCCGCTAAGCTAAGTGCGTGTTGTAACAAGACTCTTGTTCTGGGGCCTCAGAAGCAAAGGGTCTTCAGTCTAATTTAATAGTATATTTTTGTGTGAGGTAAGTAGTTTCTAATTAGAGACGTTCGTGATTAAAGTGAATAAAAGTTAAACTGAAGTAGGTACTTACCGCGACACACACGGATTTTTCACAGAGCAACAATTTGTAATTGAGTAACCCGAAATTTATAACTATTTAAAAAAGGATTGACTTCGTAAATTTTGAATTATTAATAAAACCTTTTTACCTCACTTGCTCGAAAAGGCTGCCTTTCTCCTACAAAATCTGTGTGGAAAAGTGCTTTTTCCCCCCTTGGGTGGAAAAGGTTTATGAAATACGAACGTGACGATGACCACTATTGTTCACCTACTCACTTACAAACCTACTCAGAAATTAGAAATTTAAACTTCGTATGTTGCCGTCCTGCTTACACGAATAGTACTTAATTAGGTGAGTGAGAGGGACGGAATAATACGAACTTCAAAATACCTATGTAGAACTTGTTATCAGACCCCCTAATTTTTTGATTTGATTAAAAAAAACGTAATGTCGCGTTCAGAAACGCCATCCGTTATCCATTATTCATTTATTTTAAAATCCATTAATTAATAAGCTATTTTTAAAATTTGTAACGTTTGTTGCTAAACAAAAAACTGGTTTTCTATTAGTTCAACTGTTTTTCTTCCATCCGCCATTTTTTTCGCTGTAGTGTCTCGTGCCTTGAAACCCTCGCGACGCTCAGGATTCTAAATTAGCGTCTTTCGCTTGCTCGGATTTCAATACAGGCACTCGCGCCAAACAGAAACTTTGCACCCTTGCATAACAATAGTTATTTGTTATGCAAGGCTGCAAAGTGTTTGTTCTGCACCTGGGCAATGGTGATCATCGTCACCTTCGAATTTCAAAAACCTTTTCCACACAAGCGGGGAAAAAGCACTTTTCCACGCAGATTTTGAAGGAGAAAGATAGCCTTTTCGAGCAAGTGAGGTGAAAATAACTATTTTTTCAACACACTTGCTCGTAAATTGAGTCTTATTGCACCGTATTTAAGCTTATTACGCACAAGTGCGTAATTTTTTTTTAATCTCAGCAAAAAGTTCAGTTATGTATCTATAGGAACAAGGAATATTTTCGTGAATATTAAACTATTTTAGGTAAAAGATGATAAATAAACATTTAATTTCGACAAATTATTAATTTTTATCTAAAAGTGACCATAATCTGCATATTTCAGGCATTGATTAATTATTTTTTATTATAATTTTAATATTAGGCTGTTTAGCAGTCTGTTGTCAGTGTCTTCGTCACGCGCGTGCTAAGTTAACTATATCAGTAAGAAATCCAAGGTGTTAATTACCAAATGATAAAGTAAAGTTCTAAAGCAGCTCCAGGTAAGCAATGTTTGGTAACAGAGGTAAACTAAAGTTCTTAAAGACCTTTTATTAACTAAATTTTATTTATTTTTCCTCGCAAATGTGTTAAAAAACGTCGTATGCGACGCGTGTGCTTTGGTTTACACATCTCGGCTCTCTTACCCGCGCTCGCTCGCGCTCGCGCGTACAATACGCCTCGTGTGTAATTACCAACATAGCAGACTTGTATCATAATGTACTATTTAAAGGTATAGTCCAAAGCGCACGCTCCCAATTTAAGGGCAAAATTATTTGCGCCTGGTATACATGTTCCTAATATATGTTTAAGAAGCTTCTGGATCGTGGCCGCCCGTCACAATAAAAAACATAGAAGAAGTGTCAGCAACTCCCGAGCAGGCTCATACTTCGCCCAAAGGCTAGGCCTCGCAGTGCAGACGGGAAAAACGGCGAAACATTCCGGGAACGTCCTAGGAACTATGAATGCCCCAGGCGGGTAGCTTATTGTACCTAAATGTGATTATACAAATGTTTTTGTTTAGGTAGATGCTATCCGAAGTTTTATTCTATCTATATTTTAATTTAATAAGTTTCTTACTAACACTGTCAACTCCTTAACTGTAGTGGTAACGTTTTCAAAACCAGTTTATTAAATTGATGGTTAGGTTAAAGTAACCCAACAACCATGGAACCGATTCCAAATTGATCAACAGTTCATTGAAATTTAAATACAACTTATTTTCAGACTGAAATCAGGTGCAGGTGTAGGTAAATGTTACTGCAGTAGGTAGGTTAGGTAGCCGTTTGTTTGCGGCACATGGAGAATAATCACCATTAGGTAGGTACTTAAGTTAATTTAAATGATTTGGGACTGGATCAATTGGTGTAAATTGGCCCGCGATACGTAAAGTTACGTAGGTAGAGAGCTATTCATAACAATTCGTGGCATGATTCTGGAGTCCGCAGTCCTCAAGACAGACCTCGCGGTTAGCTGGCGCCGCAGCTGAAGCTGCCGCGACGCTAAAGCACTCCAAGGAAGCAAGGGACTTGTTTAGGGAGCTGGGCAGCAGACTGACAAATAGGGGCTGCGATCCCCGCTCTGGGTCGTGGCTGGTTCAAAGGGTTGCCATTGCCGTCCAAAGAGGCAACGCGGCCAGCATAATGGGAACCTTTGAGCCAGGCACTAAACATGGGGGGGTTTTAGGGTTCTTTATTGTTATTTACTTCTTGATGGTTTTTATTTTGATTAAATTAAATGTTATTACACATTTATTTTGGAGTTATGTATGTATTTATTCGAAATAGGCTGGTTTCATCTATCTATAATTATAAAACGGTACCGTGACCGACTGACAGACAACGCACAGCCTAAATCAGTGGACCTAGGAACTTGACGCACACGTATATCTTGAGTAACATCCTAGAGGAGCACTAAGGGATTTTTTTTAATTTCCAGGGGATAGGGAATAAATGAGGCTTATGTTATACCCTCTTCTATTAAAAACCATTATTTGTATTACTTGAGTTATTATCTACGCATACATGAAAGTCGCGGGCAAAAGCTAGTACACTACAAAAAAACAAGTCATAATGAAATTACATATTTTAATGATTAAATAAGCTCTGACGTCAACTTGTTGGCGATGTTTGATTTACAGCATCTGAACTAAACGAGAAATGGTTTTTGTAGTTAGGCACACACTTGAGATTTATTAGTTCAAGTCTGACACGACGCTCTGACGTGATAATGTAGTTAGGTACTCGTCTACTGCGACTTATTGCAAATTATCATATTAGGTACTAGCAGTTGCCCGCAACTTCGTCTGCATAGAATTCGTTTATCGCTATCCCGCAGGAGTTACGCAATTTTCCTTGATAAAAAGTAGCCTATGTGTTATTCCAGACTATAATCTATCTGTGTTGCAAATTTCATCCAGATCTGTCCAGTCGTTCTGGCGTGAAAGAGTAACAAACATCCAAACATTCTCACAAACTTTCACATTTATAATATTAGTAGGATATACGCAAAGGTATTTTAGATACGTACGTATTTTAGGTACCTAGGTGGAAAATTAACAGTGTCACTACAAAAACATAGACGGTACATAAGCTGGCTCCGTCTGGTGTATTTACTAGAACAATTTGATCTCCGACCCACCGTAGAACGTTCTCACAGTAGGTATGATTGAATAATTATTGTATTATTATAATTATAGGGCCGACAACGCACTGGCATCGCGTAAAGCGCTGCGGGTGTCTATGGACAGTGGTGATCATTTACCATCAGGTGACCCACTAACTAGTTCGTTTGTCTGGCCTATCTAATATCAAAGAAAAAAATATGAACGTCACCATGATTTTCGCCGTAAATTCAGTGTAGGTAACGTCACTAAGTATTATGACTATGACAATGACTATACAATACTATTGCCATTGAGAGGTTGCAGTGGGTCAGGAATCAATTTGTTCGATAGTAAATACACCAGACAGAGCCAGCTTTTTGTGCATATTTGCACCTAGATGCAAACGTTGTCCTCTGCGCTGCGGTTGAACATGAAGCATACCTACTAGCTACCCACTTATAGTTACCCTTTTTTCTCAGGCGGGCAATGTTTTTCATCCGCCGCGGAAACCGATCTATTATTATCGTATTCTCACCTACACAAATGTGTATAGCCACGCCTTTTTTAGTTCAAGAGCAGGCGACAAGATTGACAAAATTATCGTCGGGATAACTGATTTAGGATGAAAGGCGTGCTATCATTTAAAATGGATTGGATGTTGGCAGTCTTCCTGCGTGACGGTGCGTTTGATGGAAATATCCATTGACACATGTGTCCTGATTCAGTCGACTAAATAATAGTATATATCTTTAGGGTGGCTAATTTAGAGATACTTAATAATATGGTACCATGCACGCACAGTATCTATAAGCCCAGAATATAAACTGGTGTGATTTATAGATTATTGCCGTTCAAAGGCGTTTTAATTTGCGCCTACCAAAAAATTTGGGCAATTAGTCATCGTCCAATATATCAGGTTCATTATAAAATTAAACGAACATTCTGGTACAAAAAACAGCAAATAAATAAATAATGAATAATTAATTTGTTTATCCAATTCATCCCACCTTAGGTGGTAAAATTATTAAGTGCAGTGTTGTATTATTAAGTGTGTTTTATTCTTTGTTTCTGTATTGTTTTGTGGCGTTTAATAAAGAGTATTTGTATTGTATTGTAATCGCTTTGATGTACCTTTGTCAGGACGCCTAAGGCTTGCAGTACCTACCTATTCGGTTAGTAACTAAAGTCAATATGACAGACTTATGATTGGCGTTGAGTAAAAAAAGAAAACAATGGTTGCACAATGTGCTTAGTTAGTCAGACGAAACAATTGCAACGACAGTTACCAATACAAAAAACAAAAACAAAAAAAATTGCTAACCGAAACAGTAATAATTAGGTACTATAAAGTTGGAACGCCCGAGTTCATGTGGTAAGTAAATACCTACCTCCCTCGCCTTATTTACTATAAACTTTGAGATACCAAGGACGTGGATAACATCTGTATTTCTCAATGACTGCTACAATTTACTCTATTCATGCCCACATCATTGACATTTATTAATTTAGTAGTTAGGAAGGTACTTAACGTTTCATTTCATTTGTTTATTGCAATATACATTAATTTGTACAATTTTATTTGTTTCCATGAAAGGATCTGCTTTGCTTGCTTCATATAAATTTATCTAACACTCAATATATCAGGAACTTATCAGAGAGTAGAGAAATGGGCCCGTAGAATAATTATCTATTGGGAACGTTGCAAGTTTTCGTGGTACTGTTAAAAAAAAACAAATTACTGTAAACTTCTTTATTAAAATAATAAATAGAATTGCAAAACAGTGAATACGCAGTAACACTTGAGCATCCGTCGCACCAAGCAACCAGCACTTACGCAGTTTCTTAAAGGTTTTTATGTTTATTTCTCCCTCGCTTGACACATGTCATAGGTGGATAAAGTGCATGAAAATATGCAATAATAATGAAGTGACAAGTTAAAAAAAGTTTAGCTTTTCCTTTCGTGTATTATTTTAACGGTAGGAATAACCTTAGGTATACAAAATTTCATGAATATTATTTTTGAATTGGGGAGAAAATACTTTAACAAATTTTAAGAAACCTGCTCACTTCAAATTGCACAACATTCAAAGCATTTTTACACCAAATCATTATACAAAATAATTATAAACATTCACACAGCGAAGGACTCTCACGCAACCAACACAGCGCTCGCGGACACTATACACACTAGCTAGTATTTTTGTGCGCGCCGACCTGATCGGGCGCCGGCCACACGACGAACCTGTCATTCATGGATCTAAACTAAATGTCCAATATTACACTTGTTAAGTTTTTGGTAAAATACCAATCGTAAACGCTATTCAACAATAGACATCATAAACATGATATAAGAAAAAAATGAAGAACTCTTGTAAATACATTGTACTTAGAAAAAAAAATGCTGATTTAAAACGACATCTCACAAACATTATATGGTAACATACTATTTCAATTATTCGCATTATGGATCACCTTCGTAATAAAATAATATTTACAAACAATCCATTAACCCCTCGAATATTTCAATACCTAGCCTTGAAACATGAGCCAAGACCCACATGTTACGAAACATCTATTTACAATTACAATGCCCAACCACGATTTTTCGCTTACTTTTAATACAAATACGAACTACGATTGTGACAAATAAAGTACGATTCGAGATACGATTTATTGAGAACATTTAGCGGAACACGCAAAGTTCATTTAAGGCGGCCGAATCCTGTACAGAGTTTCGACTTGGAAGAAATACGGAAACGAGCCGTACACGCATTATTTTAGACAAAAACAGTCGTTTATAATTTTCACTCAGTATCCAACTTATGACGGCCATACCGTTAAAATAAGAAATCCATTAAGAATTTAACGCAGCGAAAACGAAACACAACAAAAAACTATTCGCTTCCGTTAAGCGAAAAAAGCGCATCGACATCCAAAAAATGTCTAACAAGAATATTTAACAATAATATGTTAAAATTCACGTTCCGTACCTCCTTAATAACAATCTATAGAATATATTCAGAATATACTTTTGTACTTAAAAAAATTACAAGGCATTCGACGATTTAAAGTAGCGGTGACTTTGTGCATTGTTAAGGTTATCTGTAGCGTTGGGGGCGGCGGCACTAGGACACGGGGCGGCGGCGCACGAACGCGTCCGCGGCCGACGACGCGTACGAGCTCGGGACCTCCGAGCCCTCCTCTTGCTTGTAGCCGTTCTTGCCGTTCAGCGGCCCGCTCTCGTCCACAGACTGTTAACACAACACATTTTAAATAAACGGAAATCACACTTCCAAAACGCCGGGTGACGGATAACACCTCATAAAAAGCAAGGGTTTAATTTTAAACGTATGAAAACACAATCACAACTACGTTTCTACGGTCTCTTATTGTGCTCAATACCTGTCTCAACATTTGAAACACTATGACCATCTTATCGCGAAAACATATCCTCTTAACGCTTGTTAAGCTTTTATTAACTCACGGTCGTTTGATCACTTTCTCACTTGTCTTTGTCGGGTCAAGCGCAGACATAACATATATTTTGCTATATAGGTCTGTAACTTTTTCCGTAAGTTTAGGGGTTTGATAAATAAATGTCAATTCATATGATAGTGCAATTTTAGTTGTCTTTTTAGTTATGTCTAAGACGTATTTTAAGTTTTTAGTGGTAAAACGGTCAGATATTAATGCTTGGTCAGTTTTGCACAAAACAAATGATATTACGGATAATGTTTTTCTATTAGTAATCGATTCACTTATTTGTTTGATTAGAATCACGTAAAAAAACATTTTTGTAAACTACTAGCGGCCTCATTAAAAATCAAAAGATCCATTTAGTCATTCTTGGCTACCCTTTTCTTTATAACATGCACATAGCGCACTTCTCGTATTTAGGGCTCTCGTAATACAGAAACCAGCCCTCGATTGAGTTTTTCATAATAAAAATACCTTATTAAGAGTTATTTTATGGTATTCCGCTTTTTTACTGTAGTCAACAAAAAAAAAAAACAATTTTGCGAAAACATTGTATATGCATGCTGTTCGATTTCCCGTCCAAGAGAAATCTAACATGATTAATACATATTTATTTCCGAGTAGCGATTACAGACCAAGCTGAGTTCTTACCAGGCGTAACGGCATGTCGCAACAGGGCATAACATTAACAAACATCGTTTAACATGACACACACATCGAAACGCGTCCGAAAGTAGTTTCTCCGGGCAGACGTGGCCTTGACGTGGCGTTTCGCAAGTGGCAACTCGCTAAATTTACAAAATATTTAATTACCATGCATAGTCCGCCGGCGCGCTTGCTGGTCTTCTCGCGCTGCGTGGTGTAGCGGGCCTTGTAGAAGTCGCTGAAGAGGAATAGGAACAGGAAGCCGTGCATCGCGATCCAGTAGACGAACGCGTGCGGGTACTGGCACGACGGCCGGAACAACACCTGCAGCTGGTGGCTGAAGATCAGCACGAACTGGATCTGCAATCGGAATTACACTCACTAACTTATTTCATCGATTACTTTTACGACCACAAATCACTGTTTTAACCTTACTCGTAAATGTTCTGGACTTTATCTAGCTTCTAAATGTCGAAATACATCTTTGTATAGGTACTCATTATCTGTTTCGCCTTTTAACCCTTTAATTTTATGTTTTATTTTATAACTATATAAGTAAACTGCATACATTATGTGACAGATACAAAAACGAAAGTTTTATTATCAAAATTTTAGCTTAGAAAGCGTCTCATTAAAAATGTGACTATATCATGTTCTTTTTCCGTATCCTTCTGACATTAGGATATCAACAGATCAACAGAATTGACCTTAGGCTAATATTATGTAAATGCGTTACGACGCAACTTGACGCAAGTAACCTTTGTAAGCGTTAAAGGGCTAGGCGTCTGACGCACATGTTAAACATTTAGTATTAAGTTAATTCAGAGGTAATAAAAGTTGAAATGTTACCAGCCTGTGTTGCCACAGCGGCCGCAGGCACTTCAACTTTTTCTTAACGCTAAATTTTTCCAAAACAACTTTTAAAATATTTTACTGATGATTTAACTAGTTAACGAAGATTATCAACCAATAAACTGGTCGCGTTTTACGATAGAACATTTTAGATCGGTAGCTCGATAATTAAGATAAATCTTGCTATATTATTTAACAAAGCTCGTTAGACTGGATAAATGTCGCATTTATTGCGTATGATATTGTATAATTTAATGACTCGATTTCATAACCATTTCAAAATGGAAATGGCCATAAAGATGTCACTTAAAACGACAAAGTTCGTTAGCTGAGCGTACTGATACATATTAATATTATGCATAATACTTGGTGGACGATTCCTCTTAAATTGATACTGTTTATTTTCTAATTGGCGTGCATGTATACATGTACTTAGTACGTATTTATGATATGTATCAGTGTGTGTGTCATCATCAGATACAATACAACACATTGTCTTAGAGTTCAAAAATATATACTCGCCGATTGACAATACATTAAAGGTTGTGTTCAGATATTTTAAGCACTTAGACAGCCCCGAAGTTTCTAAGGGAAGACCGTGTACGTATTTTTCACGCATTATTTTTATTTACATCTGATTTTAGGTTTTGACATTTTAACTTTTTTTGGCGTGTCTACTTCATCGAAGGCTAACAGGAAGAGACACCTTCTAGGGATGAGTTCGATTTTATATAATACGCTGTCCAATTGTCCATGTACCTGTTTTATTCACAATAAAGTGTAAAACATAAACACAAAGAATGGTGTTTATGGCCCAGATGCCATTGATTACGTAACGATCTTGTATCAACTACCCTTCGGCCAGTTGCGAGAAATTTAACCATAATAATGATGAGATCAGGGCTTACCATCTGGAAGGCGGTGAGGTATTTCTTCCACCAGATGTACTTCTGGTATTTGGGTCCCATAGCTGATACCATGTAGTAGAAATACATCACGATGTGCACAAACGTGTTGAGCAGTGCGAAGAAAGTGCTGTGGCCACCTGAAACGAAACAAAATGTGACCATTAGTAACTTGTCCTCAATCATGTCTGTTGCAGTTAGATACTCGAAGCTATGATATACACTGACGAGCAAAAATAACCGGTCACTTTTCATACAAATTTTTATGGAAAGCGCCGCGTTATTTTTGCTCGTCAGTATAGTTATTTCCATAAGTATATAACTTCCGTAATTACAGCCATGATACGAGCACTATTAAATTTGACTTTTGTACTAATTTTACATTATTATTATAGTATTGGACGGAATCGATCAAGACTGAGGGGGCTGAGAGGATTCGACTAGCTTCGTTGGATATTTATATAAATCATATTTACAATATTTACATACGTATTTTGTATTTTGCATTTAAATGCCTTTTAGTAAAAACCATTTTGTAATTTATTTGAAATACCTTTCGAGATGTATTTTGCATTTTTCATATTCATTTAAAAATGCAAAATACTTTGTGATTAAGTTTAGCCAAATTTACCAGTCAAACAAAATGAAATGAACGAATGACGCTTGTATTGCCGCACTACATGCACAATCAACCGAAATAAATGGCCACACAATTCACAAAGTGGAGCCATGGCTCTCTTTTCATTAGTCTACTTGCTTTACATTATTTTAAGTGAGTATTATTATTATTAATTATTAACGTAACAGAATTTATTGATACGCGTACTGATAAATTTGACCAAAATGTCATAAGGTGCCATGTTATTAGACGTTTTTGTTCGGCTCGCCATTATGTCTCTATTTCTCATGATAAATGCCTAAAATAAATAAAAATGTCTGACATTTTGATCAAAAGGTATTTTATTTTGAAAAAGTATTTATAATTTACCTATTTTGCATTTAGCATTTGAAATACAAAACGCCAAACCATTTGGTATTTCGCATTTGAAATAGTAAATCTGAAAAGTATTTTGCATTTTGCATAGTTATATTCCTAGTAAATGAGTTTCGCACGACCCTAAACCACATTGAGATTACATTTTCTTCTATAAAGTGATTTGAAACTGACGCTGGCGATGACTTTTTCAACTGTAGTGTTTTATTGAACTTTCATTGTTTCTATAACTCCGTTATAATGAGTGATAATGTAATCACTGATTAATTAGAGCGTTGAGTCGTCACCTTAACTGACAGAACACGTAACAGTTGCCTAACGCGATTCAAGGCTATAAGAGAATAAAACTGGAATGGAACCAGAAAAACAACATCAACCATAGAGAATAACAAGCAAATTATTGAGGGTCATGATATGCTTGGTTAAGTTTTTTCTAAACACATAAACAAGAGGTAAAAAATATGGCTTTGTTACAATACATATTACGAGAATATTGCAACGTAAGTTTTATTGCCTGGAGTTTATAGTAAAAAATGCTATTTTAAAGGGGAATATTGGTGAATAATTGCAAATTGATTGCGGTATAACAAGTAAACAAGTATTAAGTATTTAAATAGATAACAAATTTGCCTAAAGGCAATAAATAATTACGTCTGCACTCGTACGATATCCGCTATTTCTCCTTATATTTAAAGTATAAATTAGAAGCGATTACAACAGAATATTTAATACTTAAATGCAACATACGTTTGGATTTTTCCAAGCATGGCGTAGTTTCCGTGTGTTATTATAAGCGCAAACATAAAATCCTTGTTCTCTATGCAGTATTAGTTTATTCAATTTGTAAGTGTACACCGACTTGTAGAGCTGGACTGTAAAGTTTGTTTACAAAAGCACAAACTCGGCATGGTTGATTTCGAAAGATCTTGTGGTTGTTTCAACACGTGGAATACTATGCTGCAGTTTAGCAATGTATTCTAATACGATTTGTCTTATTTAGCAACGTTTAATCGTTTAATAATAGTATCACGTCACGCTTGTATTAGTAAACAGGGGTTTTTTGTTAAACGTCCACTACTGATTATCGGCCATGCGGATGTCTTGACTAATTTTGGTTCTGTCACGTCCAACCCGCTAATGAAAAGAACAATTTCCAACACGTTGCTAAATGTTTATCGGTGTTTTGTTTAAAAGACACATAAATGGTTCTTATGCTTATGTTAAATGCGCAAAATATTTTATTAGCTATGTCAACGATCGTATCCGCTTGAAGTATGACAGAATTCTATTCTTTCGTCAAACTTTGATCAACATTTGCTGCAATATTTTTAGTAACGGTAGCAATTTGGTTCCGACTGCTTGTATATCCTCATTAGATCGTTTCTGTTTCTTCAACATATACTAACTATGATACTTTCCCAATTGTAGCACGGCCGTCCCAGTCACAGACTTAGCTTTTTTTTAATTAGGTACATGTATGTCGTCATATTTAGGTATTTTAATTTGGTTTATCGTGTTCGGATAACAGCACTTGATTACTTATCTGTTTTACTTAAATTCTATGGAATTCGCCACATATTGGATTGACTATTTTTTTAAAGTTTAACTTTAGTTTGAGAGGGTGTGACCATATGGCACCTGTCAATCTTTTTAAAAGTAATACTAATTAATTCAAAAATTCAGCTAATTCAAATCTTTTCCGGTAACTTAGGTAAATGGGTTTTTTATACGTCGATGTTTTTCAAAGCAATTGTTCTATGTATGTACCTATGTATGTATGTTTAACTCTTTATTGTACATAAAACACAAGAAAAAGATAAATACAGGGCAACACACATGCACGAAGGCGAACTTATCCCTAAAAGGGATCTCTTCCAGTTAACCTTTGAACGATTGACAGGACATAAGTATTAAGCGAGAGTAGACACACAAACCTAAAATAATCCTAAGTCTATATAGTAAAAAATAGTAGATCTGATAGATCGAACAAAAAAACGTTTTTAGAGTTCCGTAGGTACTTTTAAAGAAAAAGAGCAACCCTTATAAGATCACTTCGTTGGCCGTCTGTCTGTCTGTCAAAACCCTTTTTCTCAGGTACGCTTAGAGGTATGTATATCCAGTTCAACTTAATACCAAATACTGAGGTTTGCCGTCCTCTAGATCTGAGAAAAAATCAACCCTCTAAGTCAACGCAATCAAAACATACAGTCATTAGAAAAGGTGTTTCTATTATTTTTATATCTATCTGTCTATACGTAACCAATATAAAATTACCTCACATTGCCTACATTTTGCTTGGGAGCTGCTAACACTGGTTTTTTATTTTCTCTTGCCGAATTTGTAAGGAACCCCTTTAGGATAAAACTATTAACTTTGGGTTAATGTGGCCTTTAGGTTTTGTTACCTCAGGCTCTGTCTACCCCGTAAGGGATATAGACGTGTATGTATGTATGTATTAACTTGTTACTTTTGCATTTGTTAAATTCCCAACTGTCTACAAAGTGTATTACGTTTCAAAAGACGGTCTTGTGACAGCGGGCGAGACAATGGTACATTAGTTTTTGCTTACTATTGTAATAGGTAGGATAATCACCAGGATTTAACTTTTTCTGAATTGTCAATTATTTATCCTTTACTTGGAATTTATTTCTTTTGCCCATTTAGTGGCGAAAAGTCATCAACATATAATCATACTCTTTAGTGTACCAAATCAATCTTGCATGAAAACGCATAAGAACTATACCTAAATTGATTGACTATTAAGGTGATTACATGGTTGACTTATTGAACATTGTTTTAACACGACAAAATAAATGTCATCCAAACAATCCTTGACAGTAATTGGGTAAAAACCTACGTGCTAATTTCATTTCAACATAAGCTTATCAAATTGATTTTTAATTTTTACGACTGACAAATTGGCACTTTTTATATAAGCAATTTCAGCAAATGTTTTATCCAAAAGGAAGTAAATAATTCAATGTATCTATCTATCTATTATCAAAGGTGTATTTAAGCTACTCACCTGGTGCGAATTTAACCCCCATCCAGACAGAGAAGGGCATGATCCCGTGGTGTATGACGTGCAGCGTCGACACGTGCTCGTTCTTCTTGCGCAGTACGAAGAACAGAGTGTCGAAGAACTCCGTGAACTTGCTGAAATAGTACCACCAGCAAGTTGCCGCCATCTGCGATACACGCCGCAAATCAATACAATGGAATGGTTTAACGGGACGCCACCATGTCAAATATTAATGATTGCCATGATGTTTCGTATAATGATCTTTTTGGATAATTCTGATAGACAGAAAACATCGAATTTTTAGGAAAGTTATACAATCAAGAACAATCAAATAAGTTCTAGTATTTTTTTAATAAAACATTATTTTTTATCATTTCAGAGAAAAGTTATGCGAAACTATTTGGGGGCAAATTTTATTTCGACACACACTTACGCAATAAAAAGGGTCCCATACTGAGGTAACCAAGGTAACAGAGGGAGGGTACAGTTTGTTATGGCATCCATGAAGCCAGTTTTGCTTTTGAATATACAGATTATTTTCTTGTGACCACATCAGTTTTTTTCTAAACGCTGGTTAAGGTTAACAACTTTAAATTTTGACATTTACAGCCACAGACAAAAAATTAATTTGGCTATACCTAACGATTTAAGTCCATTTTACAAATAAGAGGGTTAATAATCATAATCAGCATTGATAAAAAATGATATCTTACTCGCGAGTCAACTTTATTACGAGTCGTAATAATTGCAGTTATCTCCAGATATTTATTTATCATGCTCGAATATCGAAACTGTTTTGATCATTTCTTTCTGTAAACGGATGAGAGTTATTCGTAGGATGATAAATAGGGTTGAAAGAGATGGTCAATACGACCACGACCGCCCGCGCATCACACGATATGGATTAGTACTTAAAGGTAACACTGACGAAATGCCTACTTATGTTAATTTCAGCATCTGTAAAATACGCACCCTCATGGCTAACGGGCTCCGACTGTAGTCGACGAGTTGACACCTGAAGTCGTAGTGACCCCACCAGCCGCTCATCATGTACTGAGAACAAGTAATTCAACCTGTAAATTTATTTCAACTCTGATAGCGCGATTAATACTTCCAAAAGTCAGGTATTCAATCAAATTGCTTTGCTGAGATGGAAAGACCAATCGTTGTGATTCAAGATTCCACTTGTTCTTGATCGCAACTATCGCAAGTCCGTTCACTGAATATTCATAGGAATTCTTCTCCGATTGCTATGATTTGTGATACGCGCGACATTGGTTTTAAACAGTAATACTGGAACCCAGGGCAGAAATGTGTTTTTCTATCACGTCAAAATTACATTTAATTACATTTACGTCACCGGTTTTCCATTGACGCTTGGCTTCATTAGCTCATAATGATTCTCAGCAGTTAACCTATTTTCATTAGTGAATGCTGCATGCTCGATCAAGCGGAAACGAAATCGAATCTTGTTGCTCGCAGGCAATTCTAAACGTGATTTGTCTTAAGGACGGTTCGGGAGGCAAGAGAAACCTCATGGCATTAGTTTCGGGAAAAGATATCTTTATTTCAATTAATATTCACCTCATAGAATATCCAGGTACTGAAAAGTGTCTGAACTAGATTATATACGATGAGGACGCCTCGGAGCTCGAAAGGTTTGCGGTTGGCCATCAACCGTGGGCCGAGAGACTTGGCGCAGTACGCATAGCAGAGACAAGCCGCCACCGTTGGCCACGGCGACGACGTCATCGGCCAATCCTTCACGCGAGGATCTGTAATACAACACGAGACTTTTATCCACTGAACAGAGCCTGCCACTCGTGCTCAAAACGATATCCATATTTTTCGACCCTCCAAAAATTTACGATCCTTGTTAAAGTGCGTCGGGTCACGCAAATTTGTAGGAGCGTTACAGTGTTCCGTTAAAAGAGTCTAGAATAGCGATAGTAGCTTAAGTTGAATGTTTTAAACGAAAATGTGTTGTCTTATTTTAAGTCGTCATTCGTGACTTAAGAAGTCGTAACCACACGTCAGCCATTGAATACGTATTTATATGATGACTTCGGAATAAACCCGTTTGCATCGATAAATATGCGTGAATATCATTAGGGGTCAAAACAATGTATTTAAACCAATTCTGTAATTAAATTATTTGCATTGCATTAACTAATTAAAAGCTGCGCCCGTTGTACAGGAATCACGTAAAGTGGAAAAACGTGACAGGTGATCGTACTCAGACTATAATAATATGAAATTTATAATAGTTGACCGTTGGACCAACAAGGACGATGTGTTTACCGAGTTCAAACATATGATGGTAATGATTTTTCCCAGAATGTATTGGGTAAGCAGGTGTTCGAGCGACATTGTACATCCGGTATCTAATATTGCGGCATGATTGTGTGTTATTCTAACTGCTAAGGTAAACTAAAGGTCATTATTATGTAGAGTTGTAGAGTGGAGTGTAAGTAAATAAGAATAAATTAAGGGGTGAAGAGTTATGATGTGCGTCAGAGCGCGGGTCATGGCGCGGCGGCGCCGGCGACGCTCGCCTCAGAACTTGGTACACTGATATAACTCTGGCGTCGTTACGCCAAAGCGACGCTTCGGTACGAGGCTGGAGTGTAGAACATTCTAAGGCGCTTATGTAATTTGGTTGAGCAAACTCTTGCTGGCAAACCTTGGTGGCAACCGGCGCGACGCGGTTCACAGTTGACGCAAAGTTCTCGAAAAATCTACAACAGGTGACCCATCCGGTGCAAAGAAACGTTAAACTTAACTAATATGCAGCGAGTTTCAAAAGAACCTAAATATAGCTGTACTAGTTTCGCAGTCCCAGCGACCTTCAGGCAGGGATCGTCCTACAATGACTCTATACCTATAAATTCCAATTCAAACACAGTTTACGGTTGATTGACTATGAGTTTTATTATTCTTATAAGTGTCTAGTTGGTTCAACACGATCAGTTCATAACATCTTGAGTGGGATATAGTGTGGAGTCAAACAAACATTGAGATAAGTCACTAATATGAGCAGAAAATGAAAAACTTACCGCTCCTGTTGTCCAAGAGGTCCCTGTACCAGTTGTAGATGCTCGTCATTTTGAATGGCTGGTTTTTGGCAGAGATCTGGAACAATGGCGATGACCAATTAATTAAAAATTCGTCAATTGACAGCTGGTTTTGAAAAATGTGCAGTAACTATGCAGAACTTATAAATGGCGAATTGATGCCGTTCAGAAGTATGAAGAGCAAATTTTGTTCCCCCCGATGTTTGCAGTTCGGCTATTTCTAGCGAGCATGAGTGCCATCTGCGTGGACTTCAAACTTCGCGACTTCGTCGTCGGCTTTTTAAATCATCACATTATAGGATAATATTATATAAGCGGTTATCAAAATGCTTAATCGATAAGAGTTATTTCCGGAAATGTTGGTTCAAATAAGTATGACTAACAGCCTAGCTTTATCTCTACTAGAAATACTATCGAAAGTGATGGATTTATCGTGTGACAATAAAAATTGATAAGCTGTTAGTCATAGTCAAAGATAAACTTCAGTTTTAGTCACCTCAATGATGCATGCTACTTTGTTATCAAGATTAACATGGAATTGTTGATAAACTACAATTAATATTGATTGTAAACATCAGGTTTACGAACGAGTTTCGCAATTATAGCTAACCTCAAGCATCGAACAAGAAGCTAGTAATGGAAGTAAAATATGCATAGCATATTATTCGCGGATGCGGAATAGGGAAATATCGTAGCGTTGTTGATCTCGCGTAACACCGCTCATGCCTAGTACATATTTGATGAACGTCTGATTCGTTTCGTCCACAAATTAGTACGAGCGAGCCCGAGGTTAGCTTAGTGCGGAAATGTCATTTTAGCACGAAGACCGATTAACGCGTCGAGGTGCTGTCCTTAAAATGACCATAAACATATAGGTATTAAAAACAATATAGAACATCAACAACGGTACGTGATAAATTTGATAATTGATTTCATTTGTATTATATAGAGGGCAAATTGCCGCTTTAGTGGCGTTGGCGTTATGTCGGTATGAATGATTTTACAAACGCAGCGTTACAAAATAATTATGAATTATTCTCATTAGTGATTCGGCAGCTTTCAAGGTTAGTGTAAAGTATTTCAGCATTTAAGCTCTACTTACGCAAAACCGACATAAACATAGTCTTGCTTAATACTGATTATAATATTATGAAGTAAAGGGTGCCACCGGGGGCACTTTTACTATAAACCTCCGCCGTCCGCCGTCTATCATAACATAGAGCTGTGGCTCGTACTTAATAAATATTGGGTAGATACTTTACATTTTTATATCTATGTTTTGCTATGATAATTTATTAAAAGCGATGAAACACAAAAACTAGCCCATCAATAGCAAAACGACCAAAAAAAGGGGCAACAACGATTTTGGAAAAAAATACAAGCGATGACATTTTTAATCCTCATAAAGAAACACGCACTTCGCTAGTTTTTAATTTTCAACCGCTAACGATACGTAAACCGAAAAGAAACACAATATAAAGCTGCTGTTTAGTAAAATAATTGGAGATGATATCAGGAAAGCAAACATCGTCAGTTCGTAGACTTCGTAGTATTATTAGCACGTTTGCACTAACACTCACGTCGTGACCATCCGCTTTTGTCACGTTCCTCGTATTAAATATCAGCGCATAACATCGATTATCCTGTACCTATAAAGCCATGATTCTTAGGAAATACCATGCAAGTGGATATTAGCGCCAGCCGCGCCAGGGCTAAGTCGCGTCACACGTAGTTGTAAACAATTGACATAGACCTACTCTGGGTTCTTATTATGAAAAGGGGCAGGAAGTGTTTTTAATAGGCGGCTTTAGCAATGTATACACACTACACAGGTTGCCACTTAAGTACCCGAGATGGCGTGGCAAGGTTAGATGGCTTTAACATTTTATAGAGCACAAATTGCTTTAGAATTTAGTGCTAGTGATATCCGATCGATTTAAATAGTTCATGCAATTATTAAAAAAGGTTATTATTACTATGAATCCCAAAACTGTTTTGGTTAAATTTATATGTGAACACACGTCTAGAACACTGCAATAATACTCGTAACGAACAAAAAGTTATCAAAATTGAGTCACGCAAAGATAATGATGGAAATCTTATCTTATCTCACTGTCTACTATTCTTATACCTATAATTCTTATTAATATGACATTATTTCATATATGCGAAAGTTATGTGAGAGTAAACTCACAATCAAACACAGCTGAGTGAATTTTGATGAAATTTGGCACACAGCGGAATAGCGGCCAATAATTCTTTTATCCACAATATCAAATCAAACATCTATGTAGTCACTACATATCACTAGTAGATATTATAAAATAAAGACCACCTCCGCATCTGTCTGTCTGTCTGTACGCGATAAACTCATTAACTACTGAACCGATTTGCATTCGGTTTTCACTAATAGACAGTGACTCACGAGGTATATAATTTGTCAAGTTTTTTGTGTAAGTTGATTGAAATAGAATAATAATTGTTGAAAATCTTTTCGGAAAAGTCATGCTGTCTGGGAACCCTGGGATACAAACAATTCTGCGCAGACGAAGTCACGGGCAGATATTAGTATATACCTAAGTATATACATACTAAAAAAAATCCAAATTGGTCCACATCTGAAGGAGTTCTGAAGTAACAAACATAAAAAATACAACCGAATTGAGAACCTCCTCTTTTTGAAGTCGGTTCAAAAGTAGCACACAGCCGAATCAAGAACCACCACAATTTCAGAATTCGGTAGAAACAAGATGATTCAAAACACGGCTGGTGTAGCCCAGACTCTTGCGCAACGGCCTATTGTGCACGACCTTGACCTGCTCTTCGCGGCAAATGCACTCTTACACTTGAAACTAATTCAAATTAACCACTATACAATTCATTTCAAACGCTATCTGTTACGTGACGATTATCTATCAATTATAAAGCAGGAACACTTTTTCAATGTCCATCAATTAAAAGAGAAAGACTTAGATAATATTGTTGGTAGTTTTAAAAGAGTTACCTATCTACTTTCTATGCAACAGCTAATCGAAAACAAGACAAGACCTTGAGTTACAACAACACGATTATCAATAATCAACAAGCACGGCGAGCTGTTGCGTCGACAAGGTCAACTTTTATAATTTACCGGCGAGTCTGTTGCGTAAGGTGCACATGATCTGGTTGTGAATGTCGTTGGCACAGGTATCAGGTAAATCCACCCCCCGAGGACAACAAACGGGGGCATGCGGGAGACAGGCGAGCCGGCTTCATCTCAAGTGTTCTCGGGCCCCGCAACTTTCACCGGCGCGCGCGCCGCCGCCGCGCGAGGCGTCCGCGCTTTACGTAAGGGCGTTGCGCCAGACGCCCGCGCCTGCGCCCTGCCCGAACCACTGACCCACTGCCATAGAGCCCACACCACGCCACCCCACCCGATGCCAAACCCATAGAATTTTCTTTAAACCATCCGGCAAAATTATGAAAACAGCTTTACACAGATTTTACTCGAATAAAAGCAGGGTTAACGTTGCCTAATTAATAGTAAAGTCGCATAAGTGTCATTATCTCAAATATTAAACATTTTACAGTAAATTGTGGTGTTAAGTACAATACACGTTTGCAGAACCTTTATCCTTTAGAACATGCTGAGCAAGAGTGATGTGGTCACTTCAGGTCGCCATCCTTGTTTAATAGTTCCGTACCAGCTATGCATAAGGCTAATTAGCTCAATGATATTAATTACGTTCAAAGAATTAATAGGATGCATGTTGTTGTATAAATATTACAAAATATAGTATACGTAGTAATACTATAGTATACGTAGTTGTTGTCCGATATCATGAATGAACTGGTGATAATTCTTAAAATGTTTTTTAAATTAACCGTCATCAAAACGCTTTTACGCTACGTATCAGTTGAATTAAAGCAATTCAATCACCGTTAATATATTCCATTGGTTTAGGTAGGTATTTACTTAAAGGTCAACAGTCTTGGCATGTATTTTTATTTAAATATACACTTTAAAAATCTAAATCTTTACACTTTACAAATTAATTAGGTAATCACATTGTTATTTCATAATTAATTTGTTATGTGTAAAAATATAGATTTTTAAAGTGTACCTATACTTCAATAAAAAGATCTGTCAAGCAAGATTGTTTACAATTTGTTAAGTAGGTACCTAAACAAATGGAGTATAGTAATCTACAAAGAAGATAACTGATTAAAAGTGTAATTCAGCTGCTGTTTTAGATGAAACTTGCTGATTGATATAACTAACTCCAAATGAATCTGTGTTGCTAAGTATTGCAGCATGTCTATTTTCCACATAGTCGCTGCTCAAAGATAACCTTCAAGTTTATTTTTATGATAAAACTAGCGACCCGCCTCGGCTTCGCACGGTATATTATGCATGTATTATACATATAAACCTTCCTCTTGAATCACTCTATCTATTAAAAAAAACCGCATCAAAATCCGTTGTGTAGTTTTGAAGATATAAGCATACATACGGACATGAGGACAGAAAAAGCGACTTTATTTTATACTATGTAGTGAAGTGATGCTGAACAAGGATTATTCAGAAATAAAAGTTAGTGTGGTCGCTCTTCCTTCCGCGACACAAGTTATAAAAAATGAGGTAAATTGCCTTTGTCTCTTGTTGTTGGGACCTTACGGTACGGTACACTACAACTAATATACTCGTAAGTAACACTGATGTTTCACTGATCATTCCGGAATCTGACCGGACTTTTAGATTTATTGCTTGCTTAGTTTATGTTACGAATGAATTAGCAACTAACTGCACGATGTTCGATTTTTAAATAAACGAATTTCACTGACCTTGTAACAAAAAAAAAACCTGTTTCAAGAATAAAACAATGACATAAACGGCACTTTTTTACTTAGCTGAAGCTGGATTATGCAGCAAGAAACTCAAATTACGCTCAAATTACATGATAATGTACAACCTGATGTACACAGGTTCAGTTCTTCATAAACAGTCATGAGATTTTACTGTAACCAAGCAAATGTAACAAGAACTACAACTAATGAAATATGTTAATACAACGGGAACAACAGCGGCAGGTGGGATTCATGTCTTATTTGTTTTGCGGGGTTGAACAAATACATATCTGGTGGCACGGTAGTGCCTCCGCCAAGTCGAGCGCGAAGCTAACACTGCCGTACCATCCTTTACTGGAACCATTTCGAAGCATTTTCAGGCCCCTATTTGAGAACCTCTGGATAAGACCAGAACGCAGAAATATTCGTCATCCAGTAAGCTATAATCACATACTTAAAATCCAAAACCTAGCCAAGTCTCGATGGAGCTGCTTGTTTATCTCTAAAAAGTAATGAAATCTAGACAAAGTCGGGCCAAGTTTAAGGTTCCTTACTGCGATTTCTTTATTATTATAGTTAATGTTGTGTGACTTGGCCGTTGAAGGGTACACATGGGTACAAAACCAGGTGCTCCATGACATCATTGCACCAATCTGCAATAGTCAATGGGTAGCGGTTCTGGCGACAGAATTAAACTTGTAATTTAAATTTAAGTATGAGTTTTCGGCCGTTACATACGTACACATTATTAATGAAGCAGTAGGCAGGTACAAAGAATACTTGTGATTGTGAACTGATAAGGATGTATAGGTACTATGATTTTTAATCATTAGTAAGAGAGACTACGAATAGTGATTGTTAATGTTAATATTTAAAGCACAACCAAACAAATGCTTTCGAACTTCATAAATATGTGAACTTTAACACCCCCAAAACAAATACAAAGATTGTAGATACAACAATATAGCACGTCTTTTTTTTCATCAAACATGGCCAAAGGTAAGTATGATACTAAAAAAAAACATGAAAATGCCCAACTACGCCGTCAAGTGGCATTCGGTTCACGACCCTGACTTATTACATTACTGTTTCGCACTTAATAAATTGCAGCAGATTGCAAATAACTGGCAACCGCCACCAAAAGTTTAGGGTAAAAGTGCGTAAGAACTTTTTAGGAGTTTAACCGCACGCCCGGTAATAGCACAAGGATAAAGAAATGTATTGATTGCGCAGGAGATTTAATAGCACGAGGCTGAACATTGCGTAAAGTCAACATGCTGCCATATTATCAATTTGACGTGCGAAGCCTACGCCGACCGTACTTACGTAACAGAAGACGCCCAAACTGTCAAGTTGCAAATTACCTAGGGCCGTCCCCATTCCACCTCGATCAAGTGTTTACAAGTTTAACATTCCTTGGACGACATAAAGTTCAATGTTATGCCGCAAGGTCGAATATTTCCAAAAAGTCTACCGGAAGAATTTGATTTCAATGTTAAATCTAGGACACGAGGAGGTTTTGTTTGATAGTTTAAGTTCAAACATACGAGCCGATCGTTTTTAACTATTTACAGGTAAATATTTTGGTTAATTTGACAAAAATGTGTTATTTTATAAATTTTATATTTTCAGCATTAGTTACAAAGGTATCGTTCAAATATCGCCATGGACTACTTTAATTCCCGTTAAAATCACACTAATTATATTTATTTACCTTCACAATGAAAACGCAAAGAAGCGTGTCTGTCTTTTATAATTTCGAAGATAAAGTACAATAAGTAATCAATTAAACTTGGCAGTGACATACTTCTTCTTTCGAGAAGGAAAAATCAATGGCTTTAATTTTAATTTCATCTATTTAAACTTCTTTTGAAGCGTAAGCGGAACTGCGGGAAATGGTTAGTATAATTCGGGGGCACGGTAGTGTCCCCGCCAAGACGAAAAAAAGAAGGCGGGGCACTACATACCCTTTCTCGAACCGTTTCGGCGTATGTATATTACTTAAACTTTATTATGAAAACATTTCACGATCGCGATCGATATTGCAATAGAATACAATTTTAAAACAATATCGCGACTTGGGTCTCAGACAAAATGAAATGTAAAGATGGAGTTCTGCGAATGGCTAAGTGAGACCGGCGAAACTACGCCTCACCGTGTAAATTATTTCCACAGACACAAGTGCAACTGAACTTCGCAAAGTAAATTGATTATGCGCTTGAGGCGTAGTTATTGCTCATTAACAATAGTGAATTAGTATGCACACCTACCTAATTAAAGTTTGACAGTGTTTTTAATTTTACAAAGACTACAATCCGCTTCGTATTATAAATTTTGTGGTGTAAACTTGTAAATTAATAAATTAGGTAAAAATTAAAATTTTGACAAAAATAAGACTTTAAATGTTCTGTGCTAAGTAGGCACTAATAAAAAATTATCTTGCTTTTATTTAACGTTTAAAAAAAAATTAAACTGACTTGTTTCATTCATTACATTTTAAAGTACCTGTTTATTTTATACTATAGTACCTATGTTAAAACTGCTAATATTTTAGGATGACATCCGAATAAAAACCACTCTTCTAATAAAGTTGTAGTTGGAGCTTCTTTTCTAGTTAATGAACTCGCTGTTGTGTTGTTGTCATGTTTAGTCTATTATTATACACTTACTGCAGCAACTTTTAAGTTAATTAAAACAAACCTACACGAGGGACGGACTGTCCGCAAATATTAATTTCACACATTTTGTAATTAATGTTGTGTAGGAGTAATTTTTCACGCGAATTACTGAAGTGAAAAGTTTCGAACGCGGCAAACAGTAGTTAATTTAATTTCAGTTAAAATGTTATTTTAATTTATATTCGGTGTGTTGGTTACTTACGTTTTGGAGTTATTCGATCGAAGCGCGTTACGAACGAATAAAAGGATAGTGGAGTCCTTTTTAAAGGCGCGTGCCTGTAATTGCACCTCGTGAATACAAAATACGCGTGTATACTTTCGCGTGTCGGTATTTGGACGACGGTGAAGCCGACGTCCGTGCGCGTCGGTCGACGACTGGCGGCGCGGGCGCAAGTCGCGCGCCGATACCACTAGAGCCGCGATCCCCTGCGTCATCACGACGTCACCAACAAAATGCTAAAATCTTGTTTATCGATATTCCAAATTTTTGAAGAAGCTTACCTCGGACTAGCCGTTTTTTCAATTTACGTCAACACTCTGCAGTGTTGACAACGTTAACACTGTGTTGTCAAAAAAAACGTTGAAGTTCGAGTAGGACGCGTGAGGTAGGTACAAAAGGCAGGGTACAAAAAAAATATACGCACGTATATCTGGTGCTAGTGACTGATTTCGCATTTATAAAACACTAGCGACCCGCCCCGGCTTCGCACGGTATATTATGCATGTATTATACATATAAACCTTCCTCTTGAATCACTCTATCTATTTAAAAAAACCGCATCAAAATCCGCGGTGTGGTTTTGAAGATATAAGCATACATAGGGACACAGGGACAGAGAAAGCGACTTTATTTTATACTATGTAGTGATAGTGACTAATAATTGTTACCCGCGGCTTTGTTTGCGTAGTATTAGTTTGTCGCTATCCCGCAGAAGGTGTCAGTGTATTTCAGTGTCAACGCATCATTACTAAATCGCAAACAATTTTTCATACAGCGGTTGTTAAGCTTAGCCGCCTTCATTGCTATCCCATGGAACTTTGTGTAATTTTGCAAAAAATACGTTTTTGTTCTCAATATACAAATGATCCTTAGTTCTAGCCAAATATCATTAAGATTGGTAGGTACTGCCGTTTTGATGAGAAGAAGTAGCCAACAAACAGAGAGATAGAGTTAATTTTGCATTTACTCGTATACCGTACCTATAGATATTTTTTTTTTTAGGTATACGCATTAATAACAGAAATCTGTTTTATTGATTCCTTTCGCCATGAGGCAAAAAAAAAGTGTAAGTATCAAAAAAGATTAAAGACTATAGGTAGAGTTAAACTTACTAATATGTAATATGAATTTGTAAACTTTTTTGAGACGTTTATTTATTTATTTATTTTATTTATATTTATTCATAAACAATACAACTATTGTGTTTGAATTACAATCCATTATTATTATTATTTGTTATTGTTTACCCGTATTAATCGTTAATTATTTTAAATTTAGTACCTACAAGTGCCATGTACGTATCAGGTGAGATAGGGGTCATTCACTGGTCCGTCCTACGTAAAAAGGTACTAAGTAGTACCGAATCGGACGTTACAGTTTTGTTAATCATTGCGATATTAAGTACCTAAGGAATTTCTGTTAAACTTTAGTATTTAGTAAAACACCGACTCGAACGACTAAGTACTAAATCAACGGGGATCCGTTATTTACGCGCGTCAATCAAACCATTGATTTGCGTAACACTGCTAAAATATGTTACTAAAAGACCTATTCAAAAGAAGTCACAAAAATGGAAAACAAAACATCTTGCATTCAACTATGAAATCACACGTTAAAAAAACCTACTGCCCAAAAAGCGATATTTACATAAATGTACTTATTTACACGTCGTCGCTTCTCGAGCTCAATAAATATTTCTTGGCAAAAAACCGTTTTTTTTCAGCTGTAATAAATAGTTGTCATAACTGTTCAGAGATAAAAACGATAATTTAAATATTTTGCATGAAAAACATATATATTTCGCACAGTATTGGTGGTCTTGCACGAGAGTATCGGAGTAGCAAGGTTAATATTTTTTGTTCATTTTGTTCACAATAATTTAAGTTAGTAATTGTATGGTACCTATTTATAACTTACTGAAAAATAAAATGCAGTCGATAACTGTTTTCCGCTCTTTTTAGATTTAACCCTTATAGGATCACTTCGTTGACCGTTTGTCTATGTCTGTCTGTCAAGTCAAGTCTCAGACCCTTTTTCTCGGAAACGCGTGAAGGTGTCATCCTAACATTATAATGAAACACAAGGGGCTAAAGTTTCTTCCAGCCGTTGAAACATGCAGTATACATGTAAGTTACGTTTTGAATCACATCCTATTTATCGTATTTACCTTCTCGTAGATATATAATTATCGCGCGAATAAATAGCAAAAATCAGAAACTACTGATCCGCAAACAATACCTAACTTTGTTTTTCATAGAAGAACTTTTTTTTATTACTTATAAGATACGTTCATTGTATATTAACACCAATAACGTGTCGGTTCCTAGATTATTTATTTGTTTGGGTGCGTTTTTTTAAGACATAAGTAGTCTTCATCTGCACTTACGGCTTGTACGCACACTATTCTGTTTACATTGATCCTGCTCGGTAAAATAAAATAAAAAAAACACAAGATAAAGCGAGTGGCTGCCTTTTTTCGCTGTCGTGGGATATTAAAAATGTTTCCTCAAAAATGGGAACTTACCGGTAAATTTTATGGAACCGCTGGGAATAGCGCCGCCTCCGACGGAGTCGAGCGCAACACTAGCTGTGACCTGCAATACACATGGACGTTTTTAATCGCCACGATATTTAAGGTACCTACAAATCTCAGCGTAGACAACAAATATGCCGCCCCTAATTACACTAATTGCCGTTTTTATTTAGTCAATATAGGAAACAAACCGTAAACAATTACGCAATTAATGTTTTTTCTACTTTAGGAATATGATTAAAACTTCGTTAAATACAACATATCTTTCTAGAACCAAGTTTCTGAAAGTTAACAATAGCTGAGTGATTGTTCCGAGTCAAGAGGTGAAATGGCAAACACGACAAAAACCCGACCTGCTGCCATTATGACTCTTCAGTTCGGCACCTGCTCTTAAGTAAAACTAAAATCCGTACTTTGATATAAATATTCAGGGTTCTCTGGCTATTATTTCTTACATGTATGTACGCTGTTATTATAAGGGGCGTTTTGCTGAAATCTCTGTTCTCTGTGAAAATATTCGAGGATAACTGTTAGGTACCTACTGGGAGTAGCATTTATTAACGCAATAGAACTCTGACAATGATCTTTTAATTTTTTAGTCTGTTTTTCTATGCGTTTTATAACGTTTGGTTGGGAGGATATGTTTGCTAAACTGTTTCAATCCATGTAGACTCGGTTTTCCTGAGGTAAGATTTGGCGTTTGTTAAATTGACATTTAGTTTTCTCAAGTAGATAGTTTTACGGTCCAGTTCGAAAGAAAAAAAAAATTATTATAAATATTTTCTTATTCCACTACGCGTTCTTCGTTAAGTAAATAAATTATTAAATTACGTCATTCCGATGCCTTCTTCTCGACGAGCCTATAGTGCTAGCGTCCACTAAAACAAACAATAAAGTCGGCTCTATCTGTTAAAATCGTCTTTACCTGTAGACAAACCTTACGGGATTATATAGAAGCATAAAAGTAACCCAGTGTCTTGCTAAACGTGGCCTGTAGGTCTTGTTACCTTAGGCTCTGTCTACCCCGTAAGGGATAAAGAAGTGATTTGTGTATGTTTGTGTATAAAAGTAATAAAAAAAAAATAACATGCCTGTTACGTAAAAGACTAGCTTAAACGTCTATCAAACGGAGCACATAATTTTACATCGAAAAAAAAAAGTAAATATAATTGTGATTCCACGACCATATGGCCGCAGGTTTATAACATTTTAAATTAATTAAACTCGATGCCTCTATCCGTTAGAAAATAGTGGTAGGTAACATGTAAATATTAGACAGAAGTTTTTTCCTTCCGCGATACGGATCCTAAAAAACATGTTTAATTTTCTACAGCTAGAGTTCTTGACGTCTTTGAATTTTGTATTTATATGTATAGTATACCTACTGGCAGTGGCGGACTAATAGGGGGGCGAAAGGGGCGGCCCGCCCCGGGCCCCCGGGCTTTTGGGGGGCCCCAAATGCCTCCGCGTTCTCCTGATCAAATTCTAAACAAGACTTTAAAAATGTGCTTAGCAGTTAGTACCTACATAATGTCATCAAGATCAAAACACTACAGCCATCTAGAATTTATACGCAGTAGGTACTAATGTTCTTTTAACTTTGCCGAATGCGTCCAATACGCTGAGGGAGGGGATTCCCATCTCTGTGTACGGACAAATCTACATATTTTTTTAAGCTGGGGGGCCTCATTTAGTTTTGTCGCCCCGGGCCTCTGACGGGCTTAGTCCGCCACTGCCTACTGGTATAGTTAAGTATGTAGATATTTAAGGGAACACCGAGAATTGTTATAACTATTTTGTTCAGACCAAATTAACAGGTTTTTTTATAGATAGATAGATTTATTTTGTCACCTTTTTAAAAATACAATACATTTAAATGTAAAATATAAGTAATTCACAAAAGGATCGTCAATTTTAATTAAAAAAAATATATAATTAAATCTTAATTATGTGCACATAATAATAATAATTGAAATTCAATTATAACAAAATAACAACAAAAATAAAACTAAATAAAATGCTAATGTAGTTGATTCACAAAAAGATCGTCATGAGCACATAATATACATATGTATGAATTTGTGAGTGCGTCATTTATTGTTACAGTGTTACCCCCTATTTACCAAAAAAAAAACAGTAAATGCAAAGCCTTCAAATTATTCCTAAATAATACAGCAGATAGTTGGGTTAGTCTAAATTAATAAAAATTAAGTCGCTTCTTTGACACCGCTCACTATGAACATCGACAGACGTAGATCAACCACGGTTTAAAAACTTGAAAAAACATAGTATCCCAACTCAACCAGCTGTTGGAAAAAATTTAAGAGACCTTGTATAGCTACGGCTACGACCGCCGGTGCGATGTATTATAATAGTACATTGTGTATTAAGGGCGGTAAGCAAGGAATTACGATCGAGGCTCCAGTAGAAGCCCGAAGCCGAAGACAGGGCTTTCTGAGTCGAGGTTCGTAATTCCAGTACCACCCGTGTGGCCCGTGAAACATACAATGGTTTTCATCGCATTTGCGAGTAAATAAATAAAATTATAAGGCAGGGTGTCGCGGGCGCGGGCGCTACTTACAGCCCTAGGGTTTCATGACAAGAAAAAAGCCCGAGGGTTTTATATGGGATATTGCGGCCAAGTTAACTTGTATGTTTTGATACCGTTTACGAGCAAGTGTGATGAAAAATATTTTAATCAGAATGTCAATATCGTATCACACTACACCTATAGATAACGAAGTGATAAAAGGCACTCCTGCCCGCAGGACCGATGACACATAATTTCCATAAATATAGGGTTCATTATTAATTTTTAGTTTCACATATTTCACACTTTTCATTCGTATTTTTAATTTGGTATAGGTACGATACCCGATATCCCACGTAAGTTCGATTGGTTTGCTAGCTAACTGCAATTAGGTAGATAATTAATAAATAACATACATAATTATCATATGATATTCATTAGCTTTGATGTGGATGTTATTTCTTTTTCATAAATAACTCGCAATGCGTTTAATTACCCTTCAACTGGGTTTTTTCTCCATCATTATCGAAATTGCGATGGTGAAAATGTGCAACAAATGTGTGTGTGTACATATATATGTTTAACATATTCAGTGAATAAGATTTTGTTAAGTTTTACTTTTGATACTAGCTTTTTGCTGACTTTGCTGTGATTTTTGTTTCCATCCGCCATTCTATTCATTCTGGTTCATTTTGACTTGAAAGATCCGACCTAAACAAATATATAAGGAATTATTGAAAGTTAAATAAAACCTGGTAAAGTAGATACGGCAACATCATGAAACTTGATGAAGTTTCTTAAACTCTAGTCTGACTGATCGAATTTTAAATAGTATGTTCTTAATTGTACTATGTATAACTTTTTAACAAATAACCCTCCCTTTGGGCTTTCGCCGCACTCGCCGCAGTCGAGAAAAAGGAAAACAAACTAACAGAAAACAGGAAGTAGGTAGGCAATATAAACCATTTTTTTTTTTGATCATACATAATATCTGCTTGGTCAACTCTTAAGTATCCCGCTTACTTGAGTCGGCTAGAGTGCAGCAATCGCCGCAGTGGTCAGCCTTTTTTTTTAAATATGATGTCTGACACATCAATTTTCTATGATTAATTCAAATTAACGTAATCCTGCACTACAGTGAAAAAAATAACAATCCGTTGTGAATTCAGAAGCACTTAAATAATGAAATCACATTAAATAATGAATCGTAGTCCTTTTTTCCGAAATAGTCCGAAACATGTCGAGCATCACTCGACTTTTTATACGTGAGTTATCCGTTTATGTGTAATTATGATTGAGTCTCGCGGTAGTTTCATGTTGAAAGAGAAATCACATCACTTTTTGGAAACGGGTTGGATTACTACTTCAACCTCGCTGAATAAAAAAATTACGGTTGCCTAAAATAATAGTGAAAGAGCCTTGCTAAAAGTAAGAACTTGTGGAGGACTTTTAACTTGTTCAAACAAACAAAAAATTACATATTAAAATTCATATATTTATGTTACACGTCCGTGTTTGAGGCATTGGAATGCCACGTATGTACTGACCGTGTACCTAGTTTTCAACTAAATCGGTCTAGTTGATTCAAAATGTTTAGAACTCTCAGTGCGTGAGTCCAAGTAGCACTCGACCAGTTTGTTTTCGTTCAATAATCGGAAACTAATTGGGGCATCTTATTATAGAGTTGAACGGCTCTTTATGTAGGTAAGTATTTGAAAACAATGACAATATTATTCAAGTAAATAACAGCGTCCCCCTAACATAGGTGCGTAGTGGGATTGATTAGACGGCACGATGCCCCTGTTTAGGCAGTCCCCAGGCTCGTAACCTTCCAGAATCACGGAACTACATCTTGGCTTAGAAAGAGACGAAACAGCCCAGTCAAGATGTTATTGTATATATATTTCATACATACACATATCACGTCTATATCCCTTACGGGGTAGACAGAGCCTTTGGTAACAGTACCTAAAGGCCACAATTAGCATAATTGTGGGCATAGGTGGAAAAGAGAATCATAATAGTGGTGGGTTGCTAGCCGCACCGCCTAGGTATAACATGATTCCTAAGATTTTCGCCCAATTCCCTTGATGGGCTTTTACCACCTGCGCGGGCAGAGAAGCACAGTTGCTTGAATGTACCAGTGTACATTCCATGTTATTTCTGTACTCCCAGACCAGCATGGAAGAATCTATATATTTCTCATACATATATCTAAAATTATCGATGTGTAGTAAAATCCAGCTACGATTTTTGATAGAATATCCGGCTTATTGCAAGCATAAGACCGATTGTAAATCCTTTGATAGGTACACTTTGATTTCACTCATATTGGGGCGTCCATGAATTATGAAGCATCACACGGGGGGCGGAAGGTGTTTATGAACATTTACATGTTTTTATTTTCAATCTGAATAGTCAAATCAATTTATGGGTACCTCGTATGCAGCAGAGGAGAACCCATCAAAAGGAGTGCCAAAGGAGGGCGGAGAACACGTGCCGAAAGAAGTAGACATAAAAGGCTAAGAAATTCCTTTATCACCGTAATTTAATGTCATTTGTACAGGTTAAAACATCAAAGCCTATTTTCACTTACATTACAAGTCAATGTGACAAAAAGTTTTATTGTATTTTTTTCAGATGTAGGAACTGTCACAAAAATGATATAGCACTTTCTTGCTCGACTATACATTGGATGCTAATTTCCGATTGTCATTTGTTTATTAATTAATTGATTTACGTCACCGCCTAATTACTAATAAATTGCCTATTTACAAGTACACATGTTGCGTATATGTATTATTATGTATATGTATACCGTAATGGCGCCTACCCACCGACACCCCAAACTCCAAAGTCAAGGTAGCATTATGTGTCGTTTCTGGTTGGATTTCCTTTATAAACATCGTACGTGGAGGTATTTCTCTTCTAATAACGTGTAAGAGCAGCGTTGAAGTCGCTGCACCATGAATTGTTAACTTTTGTTTAATTTTACCTGTTCAGGTATCAGTGAGTCTTTAATCAAATCTTGCAAGTCGCATTTGAACCACGTTAAACTTCTTGAATTAGGATACGACCTTGTAGAAGCGAACCTAACGTGTTTATTAGCAAAATATGCCTACTATTGAATTTCCTTGAAATGTCAACAAAATTTGGTCGTTAGAAGTTAACGAACAAGTTTCGATGACATTATCCTCACCTTGGCGATCATCTAGTACGAGTATTAGCATGTGCAAATTGACTTCCACCACGCCGCTAGGCTGCGGCTCCACTGAGGCGGAGACGAGCGGAGCGGAGAGGAGACGTGTGGGGATCGACCAATCATATTACATGAAATCCACATCTCGTCTCCGCTCTGTAATATGATTGGTCGACCCCCACACGTCTCCTCTTCGCTCCGCTCGTCTCCGCCTCAGTGGAGCCGCAGCCAAGTTTTACGGCATATTGTAACGGGTGAATTTCGAGCGTTTTGGCCGCTCGGTTTGAAGTTAAACGTCATGCTCACACGATAGTAACCACAACGGTAGGACAAGTCGCAATAACTTTGATCAAACCATATTCAGGATCGGTACTGCCATTCGCCTTCATAAAAATAAAAGTTCATCTCGTCTAACTGATATTTACTGAGAGGATGATGACCGAAAAAAAAACGCTGTGACCTTAACACTGTGTATACGTGAATTGAATACAAGTTGGTTGCTTTTACTTACGGCGGTTCTTTACCAGAACCCTTGGGGAATGTTTAAGCCGCTTAGCACTTGGTCAGTTTTTCCTTTATAATAATAAGGAATACGTTTGGCCGGTTTAAAAAAAACTGTTTTTCAATGCAAAGACGTCCAAAATGTTTACCTTTATTGTAATACGTAAAAAATGCAAAAATTAAAATGGCATAAGTGGAGTATGGCAGCGGCATGGAGCAGTAGAGTTGTTGCCATATATGTATACCTAGGATAGGACATACTGTCCAATTAGGTAGGCCCAACTTCGAGAAGGAGGTCAATCGTCGAATCCAACTCGGATGGGCAGCGTCTGGGAAACTACGCAATGTCTTTTCGCCCAAAATTCCTCTTCTTCTTCTTTTTCTTATTTGTGGCGTATCAAGTCCTTATAGTGACGACAACTTCGCCAATGTCAAAGTAACAAAAATATAATTAAACAATCTTGCGACAAAATGTCGGCAACGTTGTACGGTAATGGTCAAAGACCCCCTCCCCCCCTGTCGGGCTCTAAGCCGACGGTCAATGATATCCCTCAGAAACTGCCAGAACAAACAAAATACATAAGTCTATCAACAAAATTTTCGTTACTTTTTTAGGGTTCCGTACCTCAAAAGGAAAAGACGGAACCCTTATAGGATCACTTTGTTGTCCGTCTGTCCGTCCGTCCGTCTGTCAAGACCCTTTTTCTCAGGAACGCGTGGAGGTATGAAGCTGAAATTTATATCAATTACTCAGGTCTACTGTCCCTTGAAGCTGTGAAAAAATCAAACTTCTAAGCCAACGCAATCAAAAGATACAGCCGTTTATGCCGCAAATTTCCGCAAATGTTCAACTCTCAAGGGAATCAAAACCTACAAGGTAGTTCCCGTGAACGCAGAATCTTGAAATTTGGTATGAAGGTAGGTCTTATAGCACAGATTAAAGAATAATTGCGAAAACCGTAAATGTGTATGTATGTCTGTATATAGCAGTGACCAATATAAAGTAACCCCACACTGCGTACATTTTGCTTTGGAACAGGGCTCTGCTTACACTGGTTTTAGATATTTATAGATAATGATACGGAACCCTCGGTGCGCGAGTCCGACTCGCACTTGACCGGTTGTTCAAATAAATGCAAACTGTAGGTACGTAAATGTTTCATATCTTAAACCCATTTTTGTACAATAATAAACATTTGATAAACATTTAGTAGCTTAGCTATCTTGAAAATAATCTTATCTTAATCCCACTTATTGGCAAATAGTGCCAAGTTTTAGATTAATTTGAATTAACAGACAGAAATTTATAAGTAAAATAAGTAGATAAAATTGATTAATTCTGAATTGACAAGTTACCGTAAACCGGGGTGACTTTAAACGCTACTGAAGTGCTTTTTGACGATTTTAAAAAAGCCTTAGCAGTTATTTTTTTCTTTAATGGAAACACCGATAGGTTCTTCGCCGCATAGTAATCGGGCGCGCGTGTAGTTACTATTATTTCGTCAAGAAAAGAAACATTGATGATAAGCACGCTTTTCTGTCTGATTTTATTGGCTGGAAAACTTTGACTGAGCGAGCACTTACTTATACGTAGTGAAATTGATCAAATGATCAAAGTTACTTTTTAAGCCTTCCGATTGTTTCATGTATAAGTAGCTAGGTACTTTATCACTATCACTACATAGTATAAAATAAAGTCGCTTTCTCTGTCCCTATGTCCCTATGTATGCTCATATCTTCAAAACTACACAACGGATTTTGATGCGGTTTTTTTAAATAGATAGAGTGATTCAAGACGAAGGTTTTTATGTATAATTCTACGCAGACGAAGTCGCAGGCAGAAGCTAGTTTCTTATAAATAAAATTACTACGTTATTTCTAGTAAATAATCGAATTAAGTACTTAAGTACATAACCGATTTTTTTACGGACTTTTTACCGGGTTTACTTCAGATTGTCACTAAAAAAAGTAATGGTTTCAAAGTAACCAAGTCTTAATATAACTTTGATCACGTCGTTTTTATTTTTTTTAATATCAGGCCATTTTTTACTTGGCAGGATAAAAGAAAAGAATAAACCGATTAAGTACCTATTATTTTTAATTTCATATTTATACGTCCAGTAGGATTGTTAAAAAATGGTGTCAAAGTCTAAAATTTATCAAAGTAACCCCCGGTTACGGTAGGCAGTTTAAAACATGTTTAATTTTCTACAGCTTGAGCAACAACTCATAACAAGTTCTTGACGTCTGTGAATTTTGTGTTTAAATTTTGTGGTTGGGTTAATGTTGTGGTCGGTAGAAGTTAACGAATAAGTTTCGATGACATTATCCTCACCTTTGCGGTCATCTAGTAGGAGTATTAGCATGCGCAAATCTACTTCCACTAACTACGTCATCAGATGCTTAACAAGTTTTCCGGCATAATGTAACGGGCGAGTATTCGAGCGTTTTGACCGCCCGGTTTGAACGTCATTATGCTCACTCGATTGTTACCACAACGGTAGAACAAGTCGGAATAACTTTGATCAAACCATATTCAGGATTGGTACTGCCATTCGTCTTCATAAAAAGATGAAGGAAAAAAACGTTAGGTTAGGACGGTATTTACAAACCTAGTGTGCAATGCAAATCAGAGTCAAGAATGTTCACCTTTGTAGTAGTTTGTTTTTGTCAACAAATGTTTCATTTATTTTCAAGTAAATTCAAACTGTATTTAGGTACCTGAATATGTTACATACCTATACGAAACCCATTTTCGCTCAATAATAATAAACGTTTGGAATATTTTTAGTAGCTATCTTGAAAATAATCTTATCTTAATCTCATTTATTGGCAAATAGTGTCAAGTTTTAGATTGATTTGAATAAACAGATTTAAACACTTAGTAAAGTAGATAAGTTGATTAATTGATTCATTTAGAATTGACGAAGTTCATGTAGTTGTTATATTACATTTTTCAAAAAATGAGGACACTCAATTCATTTGTCTTTTTTTTTTAAATTGCCATTGGGTCCAGGCTGAAAAATTGATGTGGGTGAAAACTTACAAATCAATATCATCAACTGAATATCCACAATAAAAAAAATATTAACATTATTCATAGTAAGAATGAAAACATAAAATTCCTGAAGCATAATGTTTGTTTAAATATAAATTTTCAGGTTTCTATTTATATTTTCCTCAACCATTCCTGCTACGGCAACTGCTTGCTTTTGCATTGTACCTATGATCTAGATAAAACCAACATTTACAGAATAAATCAATGTATCAAAAATTTCACTGTCTGACTTTTCATTTTATTTTTATGGTGAACCTGTTAAAAGTACAGTCAAGAGTTTTTTCCCACTGCATTGAGGATATGTGTACAACTGTGGAATAGTATGTGTTACTTTCCTGTGCACAAAACATATCAAAACTCATCTTTCTTCATACCACCATGTAAACATGTTTAATTCAAAGAAAATTATTCAAAAACAAATACATTGGTAAGGCTAACTCACCGTTTTCTTTTCAACGAATGAAGTTTGACTATGAGCTCTGGCATAAGCAATGGGAAAACGGAACAGAAGTTTGTATTTATCTATCTTTACTTTATTGACATGATGATGATGATGACGACTTTAACAACATATAAGTAAAATGTTACTGGCAAACAGTACATGGAGCACATAAATCACGTCTTTATCCCTTACGGGGTAGACAGAGCCTAAGGTGACAAGAACTAAAGACCATGTTTAGCATGATTGTGACAGTAAATATTTAATAAGAAAAACATTGCCTTATTCTATAACCATATTCTACCCGCTCAAATATTTATTAATGGTTACTTTTCACTACTGAAAATTACATGCTGACCTAAAGTAGTTTAGATGCAAATTAGTAGGAATTAGTAGAATTAATGTCTGCTTTTCATATCATTACTCATATTCTGCAGTACGGGTTTTATCCACACCGGTTTGAATCATCTTAAGCACTCAGTGTGTAAGTGGCTATTTTAAAAATTAATTATCAAAATTTCTAATAAATATTTTCATTACCTACAAAAACTAAACAACTGTTTGTTAAGTAATTTTTTAAATAATTGACAATTAAAACGATTTATTAACACAACAGCACAGTATTATGACTTGTTCATTGAAAAGATAAGTTTAAATAGTTCTTGATCAACTTTAATTAGTAACCCAACCCAAAATAACTAAATTCAACAAGTTTTTAACCAAAAAGCAATATTAGGAATGGAGGAAAATAAACTGATTCAGCTCAAAATTATAGTGCAACATTACCTACATCAAAACATCTAATTAGATGTGGAATTACATTTCATCAAAGAAATTTAGTCACTGAGTATTATTATTTTACTTACTAGATTTATGGCACCAATAAATTAATTAACTGTAAAACACACTATTCAGTCACGAAAATGGAAACTTAATCAGCAACAATTTTAAAATTGAATTAAATTATACTCTCAATGGATAAGTAATCAAGTCATAGTTCAAGTTCAGGAGATGTTAGTTACGCTTAAGTAAAAATGTATAAATGTTAAAATTCGCATTAATTTATGTACACACAACACATATATCAATTGGAATTCAATAAGTAAATTCTTAAAGTGGGCGTGTACGAATCTTAACATTAATTCTTGGATTACGAAAGTTGGTTCTTACCTTTGCTAGCGTCAGCGGCGGCGAAACAATTCCCAGAGTATGATATTAATCAGATATTACTTCAAAACTTATTAATATAACTATTTAGCGGACATAACTATCACTAATTCTAAACACCGCCAGTTTCATTTAACTCTGCTAGATGACTAATTTAGGTTATAAATATAGCTGTCACTTCAGTGAAACAACTGTAGCAGCGAAATACTGTCATGCTTCATTTGTCAAAGTCGTATGACTAACTGAAATTTTGATAATGGAAACATTTAACTAGTACCCCGAATACCGAAATGCTATTGTTTTAGTCGAGTTAGGTACAGGTATCAGAGTCGGCATTTTTTTTAGTATAGCTTAATTCTCGCTCACTATTCACACTGAATATTATTAAGACTTCTAACGTTTTGTTTCAATTATTTTGTTTTGGCCTGGTTTGGTTTATGTACTCACTAATGGAAACATCACAAATTACACAAAAAACGGAATAATTCGTTCCGAAGTCTTTTTTGCTACTCTTACGCTGCCGTACCCCCATAATAATTAACGTTTACAGATGTCAGATGTTACTTAGGTATATGCACTTAAAAAACGTGAAAAATCGTCGTGCATCCCTATATTTCCTGGAATTTTATCTTCTATTTTCTTAATAGCATATTATATCAAAATAAAATATTTAAAATTGGCCGTTACCTACTAATTTTATCATCATTCTTATACGCTATGCCATCTATTGGTATTTTTAAGCAGCTTCTAGGCAGGCTTTGCTAATCATGCTACTGATAATAGAGGGCGCTATAAGCAAGGCTGAGTTAGATCACTACATTAATAATAATGCTACTCAACAACAGATAGCGCTAGTCGGTCTAAACGAATCGAATGTCAACATGCATTTCAGTATTATTTCGTTTTCAGGGGCCCGATTTTTGAAAGCATATGTGTGAAAATACCACTCGAAAGTGGTGAAAAATTGTGTTGAATTTGAAATACGAGTAGCTTAGAAGATACTTACGGCTCTCATTAATCTTGCGAACTGGTTAAAAATTTGATTAGAGCTGTAGTTTTGAAGATAATATATAAACAGATTTATACCCCTTTCGAGTGATGTGCCTTCAAAAATCGGGCCCCAGAGTATTAATTAAATTGTTTATTTTTGAAAGAGATGAGTAAGAAAAGATTACGTTTATGTTTTTGGTAACACTACACACAATTTTTGTTGATTAGGCACTAGGTATATTAAGCATTTTTAGTAGCAGTGACTACAATTAAATTTCTAAATGTCACTGAAAATTAGAACACAGAAAAATCCGAAAAGTAAAGCTACGGCTGGGAATCGAACCCGGATCCTCGTCATTCCGTGACGCGTGCTACCCCTACACCACCCATAGCAGGAGGGTAGTCTTCGATTCTTCTACTTGTTACTAGCTGTCACGTGACCTTGTTACTATGCGGATTTTAATCGCTAAGCGTCATCTGTTTGAATTATGTGTCTGTACGACACAATTGCAAACTCCCGTGGAACATCTACTGCTCATCAGGGACGAGAGGTCGCTGTTTTTCAAATGATAGGTACAAAATGAATCAAGAATTTTTATTTCTTGATTTTTTATGTTTACCTACTTTTACGATTTTACCGTTAGAAATTAAATTTCTAAATGTCACTGAAAATTAGAACACAGAAAAATCCGAAAAGTAAACCTATGGCCGGGAATCGAACCCGGATCCTCGTCATTCCGTGACGCGTGCTATACCCCGACCGCGTAGACGCGTGACTACAATTAACTAAGGTCTTTTATTTTGTTCTAGATTGCAGACAATGTCATTTGAGGAGTTGCTCGTGTTTAGTCTTACCTTCTTGCCTTTGCAGTTAAAGTTGAATGGGTAAGTAAATTGCCATGTGATTGGTATTAAATTAAAATGTACCTACTTCCATTCAGATATACATGTTACCTCAGTGTACTCAAAATACGGGTCACCGATCACAACGCGAAACAGATCCCATATATTTGTACCTACCTGTTTACTTAATATAAGTAACTATTACCTACGTTGTAAGTTACTCTGCGCCTCCCATCTGGATTGCCGTAACGAGTTAAACCACATTTTAAATCAAGATCAGCGAGTTTATAATAGAAACAGAAATTTAATCAAAGTTAATGACCATTTTAGTAATTGAGGCATGTAGGCGCCATAGTCGTTAATGTCAATACAAACAAAAGCATGATTCTGAGGCATATTAGGGGCTAAAGCGAAATTGGCCGTGGTTCTTAATGCAAGATTCACTTGGTGAAACGCAACACGAAAAATTAAAGAACATAACATAATATGTAAATGGGTGATAGGTACCAATAGGTATAGGTGACAATCCATTAGGTATATAGGTACGACGTAACCGAAATAAATACAAGATAAAGAAGTATGTCAGGATCGTAGCAAGTGGAACAAAGTAGTCTCTGCCTACCCCTGTGGGAAAGAGGCGTGACGGTATGTATGTATGTATGTAAATTTTTAATTTATTAGGTATACCTACATAGTCACTTTTTTCACTCTATTTCGTGTCTCACTGCCGAGAAGAGGTCCTTAGTTTGCTCGACACCTGTGGTATGCATGTTTTTGAAAGCCCGCTTGTAGGCATCATGTTCGTCCCTTCATCCCTTCATTTTCGCTTCGGCTTCCACTAATATTATAAACGCGAAAGTTTAGTGTGTCTGTATGTGTTATCCTTCTTCACGCTTAAGCCGCTGAACCGATTTGGTTGGACTTTGATATAGAGATAGTTTCAGTCCTGAGGAAGTACATAGGATGATGTTTATCTCGGAAAATTGCATAGGTAGTTCCTGCGCAGATAGAGTCGCGGGCAACAGCTAGCGTTTAATAATGTATTGTCTTACATTCTTATGCATATTAGGTACACTAAAATAAAGAAATGGCCTAACTATAGTTCAGTTATTTGGAAAATAGGCATACTTTCGTTACAAATATATTAACTTTGATTAAATTTACAAAATTTGTTCCGTAGTACACCTACATAAAAACCGTTTTCGTTGTAAGTAAGACCTAGTTTGCTATAGTCACTATTTTTGTGTTAGTAGTTATCAAAATTTTGGGCTACAAGTTACTGAAATATTTTTTCAGTGTACCTAGTAGATACATATGCTGATTTTGATAGTGTCACAATGCTTTGAATTTAAGTGTCATAATCGGAAAATCTGTACTTACTTAAGCAGCGATATCGCACCAGCTCAGCGCTAAAGATAAGACACGTAAAGGAAACGTGAATTGCTTCCTAATAAGCGAAAGATTGACTAACTAAACTAATTAGACAATCAAAATAAAAAGGGGAATAGAGAAGACAATTAAGACATAATATTATCAACGGGATATAAACCGCGATTTCCTTCAGCAAGCTCCCGTTATTTCGACGCAGTTGCACGCATCATGATCACGGGAATATCGGAAATCTTAAATATCTGTTATTGAAGACTTTGGCTGATTACATAGTCCATTAAAACATTAGACCAGAGATGGAGAAATAGCAGCCACCGGGCCAAGTCTGGCCGCGTCTAGGTTTAATCCGGTCCGCGATATACAATATTCGATTATTCACGCTAAGACAGTCAAAATTTCATCTTTCACACCGACCCAGCAAAGAAAACAATAAATTTATTACAGTTACCTACATGAATTATTTTTGTTCCCTACTTGATTAAGTAGCTTTGGCCCGCGGCAGCTTTCCCCATCCCTCCATTAGACCATAGCGAGGTGTGAGGCAGGGATATGTTATTTCTAAGAAACTGTTCATGAATTCGTTGGAGGATGTTTAAACTTCCATGCTGGTCTGGCAGCAAAGAAAAAACATAGAATGTACCAGTTGCTTCTCTTCCCGCGCAGATGGTAAAAGCCCATCGAGGGAATGGGCGAAAATAGGAATCATGTTATAGGCAATGCGGCTAGCAACCCATCACTATTTTGATTCCATTTTCCACCTATACGCTCACAATCTTGCTAAATGTGGCCTGTAGGTCTTGTTACCTTAGGCTCTGTCTACCCTGTAAGGGATAAATGATTTGTGTGTGTGTGTGTGTGTATGTTTTCAAGCCCTTGGACTTAAAAGGGTCCAACAATAACATCAACGGGGAGTTCATCTTCTTTTTTGCCAATGATATGGTCGACATGGCGGAGTCACTGGAGGGTCTTAGTACTGTGTTCAATGACCTCTGTATCGTTTCTCAAAAAGTGTGTCTTAAAATAAACATGGATCAAGTTGCCGTTGGGAACGATACACTCGAAGTTGTTGACCACTTACCACATATTTCTTTACATTATATTTTCGATTACTGTTGGTAAATTGAAATAGACTTTTAAGTAAACATTAGTTACATAGGTACTTCATTTATCTTCACGTAGACAAGACAAATTGATGTCATTTTAATGTGAATTTGATTAGTTATTTAACAAATATCTGGCACAAATATCATGTAAATTAATTTGTTAACGTACTAGCTTTTGACTGTGTTGAATTCAGCTACTGTTATCAAGTTTTCTCATTGCAGCTCTTATGTTACATCTAATACTCCCACAACAGGCTCTGCAAACAATTACGATAATTTGCTTCAAAAACATACATACATAAAACATACAAATCACGTCTATATCCCTTACGGGGTAGACAGAGCCTGAGGTACCAAGACCTAAGGGCTACATTTAGCATGATTGTAGGCGTATAGGTGGAAAGAGGAATCAAAATAGTGATGGGTTGCTAGGGGCATCGCCTATAATTATGACTCCTAAGACTCGCCCATTCCCTCGATGGGCTTTTACCATCTGCGCGGGACGAGAGGCAACTAGTACATTCTATGTTTTTCTTTCTCTCCCAAACCAATATGGAAGTAATTTGCTTCAAAGTTTAACCAAAAACCAATAAATTTTTAAAGATGTAATTTTCATTAGCATGTTAGCCTCATATTGTAGTTAGGTATTTAATGTTAGTTTGCACCTCAAATACCATTTTAAATCCGGCCAGATAAAAACTAGAGGGCTCTTCAAGGTTAAAGTGAACCAGTGAGTTTGGCCTCATCTGCATTTACCACCAGGTGAGATGGGGAGGCGATCAATCGTGGACAGATTATAATAAAAATAAGTAAACATCTGCATTTGAACTAAAGCATAAGGAGTCACGCGTATATATATATGGCTTTGAAGCACAGTTTAGAGCTCGTTAATCAGGCAACGGGCCCCAGCCTTCTGTAGACATAGACGGTTCTAGGTAATTTATGCCACTACAAATATTAGCAAAGGACGACGCGACAGCAGCACCTAAGAGATGCGTCAGAAACCGCTTTATATTTGCCCGCATGTCGATTGTTTTTTCATTGCCGGTCAAAGTTCGTCTTCACAAAAACTTCGATTAAAAAAGCAATTTGACCAGTTATCGCCAAAGTGACCTTCTAAAATAGTCTTACAAGAGTTACAAGTTAACCGAAAAATATCCTCTTATAAGGATTAGTTCGCCTTTGTACCTACAACTCGCTGTTTAATATTGTATTTTTAAATTGTTATTTTCAACTAGCTGTTGCCCACGGCTTCGCCCCCGTTCGAGTATTTTTTTTGCAAAATTTTGTTTTTACAAGCCTTCCAAACAGTAACAATCACAACTGAAAAATAATTATGTAATTTGGTGCAGTCGTTTGGAAGTTATGGCCGTACATATATTTCGGGGATTCACTTTTATTTATATGTAGTTTAAGAGTTTATTTCGTTACTTACTATACTTACATAGGAGTAGCTTCACTTTAATTTAATTTGAGTTCTCCTGATACAACTCTAAGTATTTGTAATTTAGGGAAGAGAGTCCTTGAGTCACCCAAATACCATAATATACTTATGTGTGGAATGCAACTATTTGAGCACATTTTACATATTTTTCATTCATTCATTCTGAGTAATCGCATACTGCTTGATATGTCTACACATCACTGTTCATCACCTAAAGAGCTTGAGAGTATCATCATCATGATCATGAAAATACTATAAAATTTGAGAGTAGGTATAAAACTCAATAAATTAGCTAAAATGTAGTAGCTCTCTCAATGACTAGCGACGGATAAAATCGCTAAACTATTGGAATCGCGTGGTTGTCAGTGGTCACCTTGATGGGCTGTATTAGTATTATGCAAAAAAAATGCGTCGTGTCCTCACTGATTGCGAAACGCAGCATCGTAATTACTTAATTATTATATGGAAACAGCTACTCTGCCTTATCAGTTGTACTAATTAAAACGTTGAAAATCGTTTGGTTTTCGTTTTTTTATATTTTACGACATTGACTTTAAAATGTCAAAAACTATAACAATAGTTAGTTATCGAGACGTCGTCACAGTTAAGTCCGAACAAGCCTGGCGCCGGCTTGCTCACCGCTGCTGTATCACGGATTGCATTCTGAATGCAACGTAATTGCCACTGCCGACTGCCCATATATTTCGACCGCAGTTAGCGTGCAGTTGTACCGACTGCAATAGCAAATCTTTTTACTCGTCTGTACTTTTAGAATAAAGTACAGGCGATTAAAGTCGTCGAGCCGTAAGTACGCGAACTTACTCGCCCGTCTGTCTGGCTCTTTAGACAGTTGAATAGGCCGAGTTTAAGAATTAAATTTAAAAGTTCTGGAAGATGTCGAATTTCTGGATTTACTCATCTTTTTCATTAGAGTGCACTTTTTGGGCTTTAAAGCCCAACAGAGTATGTGTCTTATTTACGTCGAATGCGCAACTGAATTGTTTGTTATGTTTGACTTTCTTGTGTCATCTTGTTTAAGGTGCTTACTTAGTACGGTCAATATTAGGAGTGTTATTGGTCGTGAACTTTACTCCCGCAAACAAGTTCTTGGTCGAGCCAGAGAATGCGACCAAGTGTTTGTTTACGTTAAGTAACAATCCTAATCCTAATCCATAATTCTGCTTCACCGCTTAGTTCAAAGAGAAGAGGGACTGAGTGGTCGAACATAAGAATACTTACTACCTAATGACTTTTTGCGCTATAAACCTCACTGTATTTCGAAAATTTTGATGTTTACTGCGGAGTCACGGACGTACCTAATGGAATGGCAAAGCTCAAGTGGTACTCCGTAAACATGGTGTAAGAGAGTTTTGAAGTGGAGACCATTATTCTAATTTAACACTTCCTTCAAAGTCCTTTTCTACTACGCAATAGTTCAAAGTAAATTAATGTAAAACATACTGTATAACAATTTCGTGTCTTGAATGTTTAAATTGTGTCCTGTACCACCAAAACATTTTTTATTCGAATAAAATGTTTTACGAACCTACTTTTCGAGATGACAATCTCGTCTGACCGGGGGCAAAGCGAGATCAATGTCCTTTAAATGTTTCTTTTTCTTTTTTGTTTCAATATGGCCGTATTTATTTTAATCTAGCTCTCACCCGCGATTCCGTTTGTGCAGATTCACTTATCGCTATCCCGATATAACTGTGGGATTTTCCGGGATAAAACTTTTCATATTTCCTATTCCGGGACTGAAACTATGTTCTATACCAAAATTCCAACTAAATCGTTTCAGCGGTTTAAGTGTAAAGAAGTGACAGCCAGACTGACACATTTGTATTTACAATATTAGAATGGACCAGTAAGCAGTGACATTTATTCGTCGTCGTGTTGATGGGTTCACCACCTTCGCCTACTCTTGTTTTATACCGTTTGATTGAAATAAAATGGTAAATGCGACTAATTCCGAGCGCGGTAGAGAATTTTGGCCTATGGCTTGTGCTTCGCGTCGTATATGCCTCGCTATGTTTAATTTATTTCGACGATCTATCATTAGCGGCCGCGAGCACAAAAACAAGAACCATTACATTATTATAAAGCTAAGTCCTCGCGTCTGTCTGTCTGTTAGCGATAAACACAAAACTGTCTAACGGATTTCATGCGCTTTTCATTAGTAGATAGAGTGGTTTGCGAGGAAGATTTAGCTTTAGCATTTGTTAAGGTTTTCTGTAAATTGTTTGAAATATAACGATAATGGTTGGAAGTGATGTCGGGTAAACTCAAGTTATCCGGGATGCAAATTTTTATTCTGCGAAGACGAAGTCGCGGGCTGTTGCTCGTTAAGCATAAGAAACACTTTGGAATATTAATAGGATTAACGTAATATAGGGTAAAAAATATTGATATTGTAATAGTTTATTAGTAGTCGTTACCTCAAACAGTTTGTAACGTAACACATACCCACCTAACGTCTTTGCGCGTGTCACTCCGGTCATGCTTACTCGACTAATAAAGTAAATGCGTCATTCTTATTTGTTTACATCTCACGGCAAATATATTATATTCAAATTATAACTTAAATATAGGCCCGTAGGTCTTATAGTCACACATCGTCAGATTTTGATGCTTCGGAATGGGTAAGTACTATCAATAATATTAAGTTTACCAGGCAGGCAATTGTCGAGTTACTTACACAAATATTCGACTGAATTCTGGTAAGTAGAGACGGAAATCGTTTGTTGTAGTGTCATAACATGATGATGATGGTGTTAAAAAGAGCTGTATTAGTATTGTATACCTTACTGTTTAAATGTACCTTCATTGTTAATCGCTTTTATGAAAATATGGCGTTGTTCGTTAGGTGTTCCAAATATGCAATTTCTCAGATTGTCGGTGCCACTAAATCAAATATATTTTACCTTTTAGCTCTACTTACTACTTTCTTAAAATATAATTGAGAAAAGGTTTTCACATGGCTCGTCTTGACGGGGTCACGACAGATAGGAGCCACTTGAGTTTCATCGCTAAAACTTAAGATAAATAGATGTGTTTTCAACCATTTTTCATCCTAAATAGAGGTTAATATTACAATAAAATACACTACAAATACGTTTTAACGCATTTAGCATTTAGTTAAAAATAAATTAATTGTTTTGTATATGTATTTATTTTTATGTATGACACTCGTATGACCCCTATTTTCCTCTGAGTAAGTATATATAGGTACCTAGTGACATTTTTAGTTCATGCAAGGGCGTCGCCAGCCGATGGCGCAGGGGGGGGGGCAAGTTGACTTTACCTACTACAATTCATACTTTTCTCATTCTCTATGACTAGTCTAGGACTTTGGTTGCATTATATTTGGCAACTTTTTTAGAATCTCTAGGGGGGGGGCAGCTGCCCCTCCCTGCCCCCCCTTGGCGACGCCCTTGAGTTCATGCGATATTAAACTAACTTATATGATGTTTTTATTCAAACAACAATAACTAGGTGAGTCTTTGATATTTCAACCGTTTAAATACCATTAATTTATTGACGCAATACGACGAGCGTCATCTTCAGACATGCCATGAAGCCGTACTGGAAGGAGGACGTATTATAATACTGGTTTTAGTGTAATCTACATAATACACCAATCGAACGTCGTCAATGATAAACAATTAGCAAACATACACTGTCGTCCATCTTAGTTTTGGTCATCCGATGCTCAAAAACGTCAAGAAAAGCGCTGTAGCGGAGTAGCAAGCTAAATGTTTTTTGTTCATTAAGATGGCCCTCCGCAAAACGACGTCTGATTCAATAAATTTCATACTTAAGTCAAGAAAAGCATTCGAATTGACTCTATTTCTAGAAAGTTTTCTTTATTGCGTTCTGTGAATGCTCACGATGTGCTTTGACTTTTTGCGTTACGAGTCTCTGTCGGTCAGTCAAGGTAGACTCGGCATTGGGCTTATACTTTGAAGTTACATATTCGAAATTCATATTGCTCCGTTCCTTTTTACTGATTTGCTTTAATAAAAGAGTGAAAGAAACGGTATGATACGAATTTCGAATTTCAAATTTATCTTATCTTCTAATTTTTATGGACATCTCATTGTACGCACACCGTTGAAACCAGACTTCGCCAAGCAAACTAGTTGATCTAAAGTCTTACCAGCCCTACTTTGCCTTTCGTAGTCCGTCTTTAATTTTAATTTTGTCTGAGATGGGAATGTGTGAAATTTAAACCGTCAACCTAATTTCTACTAGCTTTAACTAATTAAGGCCCAGGAGATTGCGTTTATTATGACTAGAAACGCAAAGCGGTAATGAGGTAAATAACTTCCTCGTGACTCGGAGATAAATTAGATCATTTACAGAATCAGGTTTCATTTATATAATTGAAACTGATACAGATGCATAATACAATGTAAATGAAATGAGTCCACTTCAACAGATACCTACACGTGGAAAAAAGCTACATTCAACATACAGTCGTTCGTAATTGAATAAACTAATAATACATTTTGTGGCTACATTTAATAAAAAAAAACAGTCATAGACAATTATTTCAAATATTGTTGGACTGTTTTGGAACTGGTTATTGAAATGTGAGAGTGTTCCAAAAAGGCATAATTAACGCCGACACGACTGTTAATAGTAATTGCCACCATTATTGAAAAGATTTTCCAAAAAAATGCACGTTTACTGCCATCCTATTTATTTTTACTGACATTGTATGTACTTATATGTACCTTTTTATAACTCTTTGTTGTACATAGAACACATAAAAAAGGCGAATACAGGACAACATAAATGCACAAAGGCGAACTTATATATTGTTAGCAACTGTGAGATTATCTAAACAAACCTCGCCCGTGAAGTGATCGCTGTAATACCTACGTGCAATACAGCTTCGTCTGTGCGACATTTATTTACTTCATGTAAACACTCCTCCGCTTCCAAATAATATGAAAATTCGTCACATAGACCTCGCAAACTGGCTCCAAACATTATTCATGAATTCATTTGCAAAACACGAATACTAATACACCGTCTACACCGGCAGACGTTCGTTTTTTTTGATAAAAAAATATCCATTGTAACGTATAAAAATTAGGAGCTAACTTAATTGAGTTGTAACTATACCTATTAAGGATCCTACAATGTGTTTAGAGGTATTCAATTAATTGCAGCAATAAAATCTCGTTATACTACATAAGTGAACGTGTATTCCTTACTTAACAGCGAATATAGAAGTAATTATGAAAAATAAAAGCAATATTTTCCTCGTAGTTTTTTTATAACTTATCCAGGGTTTACCTCCTACTTCGTTTTTTTTTACATTAGAACAAAGGTAAACAACCTGGGCCAGGGGCCTTACGATGAAATTTTAATGCGATTCAATTCCGACTCAGTTCAGGTTTTAGCTGTCATTTTTAGTATGGATCTGCCAGCGAGCAAACCTAAACTGGGTCGAAATTAAATCGCATTAAGACGTTATGGTAAGACCCCTCTACTCTTATTAAAAATCTTATTTTTTTTTAATTCGATAACCAGAACAAAACAAACAGTAGCGTAGCTACCTAGGGACTAGGCGGGGCAGTGCCCCGGGGCCCTAAAGCTCAGAGGGCCCTCGAATCCTTACTAGAAAATCTCGATCGAACTATTATTATTAAAACGTAATTAGTTTAGATAGTAGTAGGGCCCCATTTTTTTATTTGCACCAGAGCCCTTGGTTACCTAGCTACGCCACTGAAAACAAATCACTATTTACCAGAGGTTTTAAAATGTAACTGCTGTTATTTCGTAAAAGGATTTTTCAAAAACAAATGGACAAGTGACAAGTTTTTTAAATAAGTCTCAAAGTATTCTGAATAAACCTATAATATTGTATGCCAGAGTTGTATTAGAGGGGTTAAAAAAGGCGAGTGACGTGGGTTACGATGTGAGCTTAGCTAACATCTTAAGAAACACGCCGCGAGCTTTTTTTGACTTGCTTATACAACGATGCGTACAATACTTTTTCTACGACTAATTAGGTACTTAAAAATGAAAGTAATACGTTCTCCGAAAATGAAGAAGTCCGGTGTTCCAGTCTCCACGCCATGAAATTCTCGTAGGCTTTATCATTGTCGAGATTTTCAAGGCAACAAATTTTCCATCACTTCCTGGGCCGCCGCGGATATTTCTTCCGGTGTTGATTTAATTTCGTTTTCATCCATGCTTTTTTATGATACGTTACAAAATTTTGTTAAAACTATTGCAATCGAACAAAAACAAACGACAAACGAGGAGATTGGAAGTTTGTTTATAGTGAACTTTATTTTTAATTACCGTTTACTTTTTTTATAGCCTTTTGCGTTCTTGGCGCATTTAGCCAAAACATTTAACAATTTGCCAGTGACGTATTAAAAAATTCTTGTTTGTTATGTTGGCAGCTATGCATTTAGCTCAGTAAGTTAAAAAACCGTATGAATAAAATAATTTGTTAAGTGCGTAGACATTTTAATCGTAAATTTAATGTTGGTCGTGTCTTTTTTTTTCAGGATTAACAGGCTTAATTTTATTTAAACAAATCTTATTGTACCTGGGGTTCAACGTCAGTGCAAAACATTAAAGAATAATAAGTAAGTAGGCTAACGGTTAATTCGGGCCCGAGTTAGCCTTGATTTCATTTTTAACTTTAACTCAACCTTATAAGTCATTTTAAAATCATGCTTGCGTATTCATACGAGACTGAGTGCACTAACCATTCTTATTATCGCGGCAAGGGCAATGACCTTTGATCCTAGCAAGCAGAGATTTTTAAATTTAATGTTGTTAACCCTGAATTATTTTTGGCCAGTATTTATTTCGTTTATTCATTACAAGCCTATGGATTAACATAAAAAGGATTAAAAGAAGAAAAGACCCATGTGGCCTTTGACCTTTGGCGGGGATAGCAATATTTTAATGTACCTCTAATGGTAAACTTCAAATTTTTTGCAATAAAAAATATTTTAAAATATATTTTTTGAGGAATAACATTTTAGGTTTATTTTTCTAAATGCAACTTTATGAATTCTTTTTTACCTAAATTCCACACCTGGTGGCCGATCTTTGAAATCTTACCTATCTGTGAAAAGACCACTCGAAATATGAAATCGAAATAAGAGTACCTACTTAGTACTTTGTGAAAATTTACAATTGTAATTTGTAAATCAGTGTGCTGATCTGTCGAAATTTTTATTCGAGTGGAAGTTTTTTGGAAATCCACATTTTTTAAGGCCCGAATTTTTAAAGAAAATTTCGAAAGTATCATTAAAAAGTTAAAACAAAACTGTGTAGGTATATTTACAAAGCTAAAGCCGAAATAAGATTTTCGACTAGTTGAAATTGGTAAACATTTTTACCACTTCTGTTTTTTTTATTATTAAAGTACCTAGGTATTTTAGTTTTTAATATTTTACTTTTAAATGCTACTTTGCCCCTAGGCCTCCTAGATCGATTTTTGAAATCACATAACTCGAAAGTACCTACCATTCCAGAGTGGTAAAATGCTGTGTATTTCCTACAGAACTGCAGTTAAAATTAAATTACCGACTATTTGTCACGATTAATTAGAGCAGTCATTTTCTTCCATGCTACTCGTATTTCAAATTCAGCACAATTTCTACTACTTTCGAATACTATTTGCGAGTGAACTGATTACGAAAATCGACCCAAAAGTCCGGTCGGCCTGGCAAAAGCCGTGGAATATTTTGTATGTTTTATGTGTACGGTATGCAAAACGTTTTTTTTTGTTCCGATTAAATACCTATAAAGTAGGTAGTATGTAGCTACGCCTTAGTTTGTTGTAAACATCTATTTTAGTCTGGATAAAAATAAACGTGATGGGCAGAGCAAATTTTATTTAAGTTACTAAAAATACAACATTCCGGTTTGGATGAGACTGTTATAATACTTAAAGTAAATTAAGTCGGATTTATAAAAGGTTTCGGTATGTAAATAACTGTGTTGAATATTCTTTAAAGTGCAACTTCTGCGCAGGAACGAGAAAGAAGATGCTTTGGAGGTCGTTGGTCGGATATGGGGAAAAAAAGATGGTAAGGTATATAGGTACGCATGGGCGGTACATTACGTTGATAATCATTGCGAAATACTTTAATAAGTTATTTTAGAGGTTCCGTACATAACGAAAAAAGAACCTTTATAAGATTTGTGGACTTTATCTGTCTGTCTGTATTTCGTCTGTCTCTCACAACCTTTTTTTCAGGACCGTGTGAAAGTATCAAGTTTAAATTAATATGTAATAGATATTTTAGATGGGCCATAGTCTCTTGCAACCGCAGAAAAAATGACGTTTCTAAGGTCATGCGATCAACACAAACAACCTTTTGAAACCTAGACTTTAATGACCTAATTGACATTGTTCATTTTTTTTAAGCTGTGCTTTAACACCTTTATTTGATAAAATGGACTATTTCAAGCAACTAATTTGAATATTATGCTTTTACGTAGCTTTGTTAATTAATAATAAATATTTTTTCGCTGTTTGATAATTCGTGAATTTAGACAGAATCCCAATCGCCTTCGTTCGGCTGGCTATAAAAAAGCGGCTTTGTCTATGGTTTTGTCGATTTGACAGTGACACGTGACAGTTGCCATAGCTAAACTTTTTTTTCATTTTTGTGGCAAACATTCGATGCTGGATACTGTCTAAAATCCGGGTCGTTCGGTCAAACAAAGGTTCAAAGTACTTTTACAAAAATATCTGCAATCATAAAGTATTTTTGAAATCGGACAAGATAAATCGGATAAATGATGGTTTTCCTCGAAATGGTTTTCGAATTGGAGCATACTAAAAAAAATGAACAATGCCAATTGACGCTTTTCCACCTGCAAAAATAACATTGTTTTCAAAGGAAAGCCGTATAATCTGTATGAGAAACAAACTTATTACTGCTTGTGGAAATGTTAAAAAGGAACGCTATAATTTTCCGTATGTTAACATCGGAGCGTTAATTCGACTCGCACTTGACCGGCTTTTTTCACACATTTACGAACATAAGCGTAGGTAAGTAGATGTAATTATTAGTTTTTGCGCATGGGCACCTACTTCATTAGTGTTATTTGTTGTAGTTGTGTTGACTAGTAAGATTGTATGGTTACTTGTAACACAAAAAGCTCACCATAAGGAATTAACAGGTGGAAAAACAGACCGGATTTTCCTCGAAAAAACAAAAGTTAACCAAAAACTCACTTGTTAATATACAGTTCTGCCAATTATGAAATTCCTCACAACTTTCCATTTATGTTGTGGATTCCTGTTTCGATTTCATTCAGTGCCTCTAGCCTAGCCTGTACCGACTGGACTTATCGTTTAACAAGCTGTTGCCCGCGACTTCGTCCGCGCAGAATTATAATTTGTATCCTAGGCTTTGACTTTTACCGACACTTACTCAAACTCGTAGGTAATATAATATGTTTTTTTTTTTACAACAAACTGACCAGTGATTGGCCTCTATCTCACTTGTATGTATAATCGTAGGTACTTACGCAGTTACCAATTTACATAAAACCTTCATTCCTCCTTCCCTACTAATCCCTACTAATATTATAAATGCGAAAGTAACTCTGCCTGTCTGTCTGTTTGTCTCTTACCCTTTCACGCCTAAGTCACTAAACCGACTTTGATGAAATTTGGTACAGGGATAGTTTAAATCCCGGGAAAGGACATAGATTAGTGTTTATTCCGGAAAATCGCATAGTTCCCCCGGGATAGCGATAAGCGAATTCGGCGCAGACGAAGTCGCGGGCAACCGCTAGTAAATTATATAGTTGAACCTTCTTCATGAATTACACTATCTATTGGTGAAAATATGAAAGTCCATTCAGTAGTTTTGATTTTGAGTGAGTAGGTATAGTTTGTTTTAGTTAAAATTACGAAAAGTACTTAAAACCAACATCTATTGTTTAATTGTTATCTTCAAGTAAGGTTGTAAAACAATTATGCAGGTGTATCGATAGGCCCAAAGTATACCGTGAACAGACAATCTTGATAGTATGATGTATTTGGAAAACAATACACCTTATTATACTTAAAAATGTCCAGTTCAGGTAATAAACAATAATCAATAGGAGGGGATACTTTCTAGGCTCAAGTGCAAGATTTTGTTAGTGTCTAACTGGCTTTCGCTCTTTTAGTACATGCGTTATATTTGCAAAAATAGTCTCTTTTATACAACCTAGCTATACTTTACTGGACTTTGAATGCTTCTGTTTGGCTTTTGGTGTTCTATGTTTTCGATGACCCCCGGCTACGTTTTACTGGACTTTGATTACTAAATTTGTAAATAAATTTTAAAATCGTTCATTTCAAATATCAAGAAGGATGAGCTACTCCAGTACCCGTGTCATACTTCGGTCAGTTTTATTACGTCTCTTTGTTCTTTTCCTTTCATATTCAGCAACAAAAGAAGTTGTAAAATCCCACGTTAAGTGCATGTACGTCATTTTAACTGAAACAGACTATACCTACCTATCGTTATCGCATTTATCATTTAATTTCAATCAAAAGGTATAAGACCAGAGTAGGAAAAGGATTCCACCAATACAACAAAGAAAAAACCGGCCAAGTGCGAGTTGGAGTCGCGCATCGAGAGTTCCGTACGGATAGAGCAAAATCCAGTGTTAGCGGAGCCCTGCTCCTAAGCAAAGTGAGTGCAAACACTCAAAAGGTTATCGCGGACAGACCGGCTGTTTTTTATAAAATGTAGTGATTAGCGAATGACACAGCAAAACGGCTCGTACGCGTTCGCGTGTAAACGTCTCAATAACTATGGGAACATTGGCAGCGCCACTGCGGCATATCACAGCAACAAACTAATCTCATACCCCCTTATTCATAAAAGCTCTATAGGCTTCTGCTAACTTAGCAATCGTTTGTCCTTATCTGTGAAAGGTAAATGTCAAAGTGACAGATAAGGACAAACGATTGCCAAGTTAGCAGATGCCTACATAGCGTTAATGAATAAAGGGGTTAGTATTTGACACTTCAGCACTAATGTGTTCCCGACGTGTGTTGCGACAAAAATTATAAGCAGTGGCAGGTTAATGTAAATTTTATAGGTACTTAGAATTTGAAGTAAAATAAAGTTCGTTTTTATTATCTACACGGCTACACACGAATACGTTTAAGTATTTCAAGTACTTATTTGTATTTTTTTTCACTAAGTACCGGTTCCAAATGTGAGCCCAACTCGAACTAAACTGGTTTTATATTATTTGTTGGTTAAGTTACGATAAACCAAAAACAAAAAGACTGGTCAAGTGAGAGTTACACGCACTCTGAAATATCAGGTACAGACCAACTGCACATTTTGTGTGCTGTGTTAGAAATTCTGTGTTATAAATAACTGTGTTAGAAATTCGGCAAAGAAGTCGAATTATTGCAAAAATATATGAATTGTTATCGAAACTCTATACCTACCAGTACCAAATTGACACAATTGAGCCGCAAGATAATGAAAAGGACTACAGTACTCACGTACATACCTACCACATACCTACATTAGGTATAAACATTGGAAGTTAAATAAAAGAAATAAAAGCTTCACATTTTCAATATTATACTTTTTAAACCGTGTGTCAAAAAAAAGACGAATAAGACAAACGACCATCTGAAAAGTTAATAGAGGTTTGTGCGCCGTCACCTGAAACCTGTTTTGCGTTTATAAACGCAACAAATTAATATTCCTCATTTTGGAAATGCATCAACATACATAATTTTAAATCTGTATAAAAGGTTATGAATAATTTTCATACACGTATATAAAAACCTACTCTCACATAATACATAATTATTTATTCCTAGAATGAAAAGCTATGAACTTAATAAGCATACAACGACACAGAACATAAGCGCAGTTACAATTACAGTCCTAATTATAAGTAAGTACATTTTTTTTATATAAATAATGTTATAACAATAACGACATTGCCGCAACATGCCAGTAAACAAATTGATGATTTTAGTCTTGGGCTGATTATTGAAAGCGCATTACTCATACCATTCAAGTATACTTCAAATTAAAGTTTCGACTATTTGACACAATTATTATTATAATCTTCTTAATGCTGTAGTTCTTAGTGCTGTAGTAAACCTCGAGTAATTGGCCGGGCTTTCCCGACACCCGACGGATCCGTTAACGGAACTCAACAATAAAAACAAGTGAACTCTACATTTAAAACTGGCCAAGAGCATAATCCAATACACCTAGGATGAGGTTCTGATACGAATAGACATTTATTTGTAGAGTCCGTAGTCAATTAGAGTAAAGGTAACCAAGCATCAAAAACATAAATGTTCTATTAAGGATATGCTGGTTGTCGACTTCACCGACAACTGAATCAAGATCTAAATGGATGGTAAACCCTGTAGACAACGCTGAAATTTGTATCCTGATCGATACTATATCCCCCCATATTATGATGTATAAAACATACAACATTTTAAAAGAAATCTCTTGTTCTTTTTCTGCTACATCGCTGTTCAATAATTTCACTTCTTAAATTTTAATAGTCGAATTACTGAATTATTTACACAAAAAACAACTGACGATAAATTGAAGCTCACCTATTACGGACAGCAATAGCGTAACTAAAGGTTCCTAGTAAACTATGGGGAATCCTGAGAACCAGTTTCTCGTGAGCAAAACATTAACTTACTTGTTGAAATAACCAGTACTTTTGTAGTTTGGCATATCATAAGTTTTCTTGCTCTATGGGCATTAAGCAATTAACAAAAAAAGTTGTTTTCATAATTGATGATTGGTGACCTGTGGGTAAAATATTATTCTAGCGATTCGATGTTACCAAAGTAATCATTTATTAATGATAAAAACAGTGATTCCAGACTTAAAATTAATTATCCGCACGCTGCGTTAACTTAATAATAAAAATTACATACATATCCACAACAAGCATAGTCAACAGCCTACAGAAACACAACAAATAAATTTCCGTTACGCTTCGTCTAGCCACTTCGCTGGTTGAAATTTCGAACACAACTTCCCACAAAGAGGGACTTTAAACGAGATTTAATCTCTATCTTGACATTACAATCTCTCTATAGGAATCTCACAACCGAGATGATGCTGAACCTGAAATATATAATAATATGAGTTCTAATGAGTGAAGCAGCGTTCAGTTATATATATTTTATTTGGCCTTACAACACAATAAGTAATACAAGTAAATATCATGCACGACAGCCAAAGTTATTTTTGCCTCTAACGAGACTTAATTATTGAAAAGTTTAATTATGACTTGTCTAACGGTGTGTCTGCATCTGCATATTAAAAACTAATCCGTAATCTTTTGGACAAATAATTATATGAAGTGCGGGTTTTGGTCTTAAACTTTAAAGTCAGAAATTCCAAGTTCATGTTCAGCCGTCGCGCTCATACTGATAGGCAATAATAGGAGAATGACAGGGATGGTGGGATAGGAATTTCCAATATCGATTATTCTTCGAATTCAAATCAGTTTGTACGAAGTTATTTGCATACCTTATTTTTACATTTATTTTGGTCTTGCCCACAATAAACAAACTCCAGAAGACGTCGCGCGAATGGCAACATGCAGGAACTGAAATTTAAAAAGAAAAGAAAAAGTCGTAATACTCGATAGAACATTGAAATGTTTTGATATCTACCACGAGCAAAAATCATTAATTAAATTAAAGTAGATATGTATTACGTGTGAGGCAGTACATTTATGTTAAATGTACGGTTTTTATACACCCTTTTATGGTGAAATTAACGTAAGCAAAACATTATTCAGCTTTGCACCAGCAACAGAAGGTTTTATTTATCTTATTCTCAACTAGCTGACCCAGCGAACTTCATTCGGCCTTAGACTTATTTTCTGTGATATTATCAGAAATGGCAAAACATACGAAAAATGTACCTATGCCATTAAAGTCTTCACGTATTTTTTTTCTATAAATTATCAAAAGATTTCTAGTTCTGAATGTTGAATGGCTCTTTCGTATATGTATTAGAATGCTCACGCCTCTTTTGTCAGTCGAAGGTAAACTTAAGTTTTGAATTAATAAGTAGGTAAGTTTGAGAAGTAGCTCAATCAACCCACCCATCATAAACCACACTAGCTGTGTCACTTTGTCTGGGAGTAAATGTAGTATCCGTATGTTAATAAAATGTTGAATGCTATGCCACAAAAAATGAATTGTCAGTAGGTAATGATATTGTTTATAAATATAGTTGGTACTATAAAAAATTTTATGCTTACTTTTACGGTTTTACCGTTAGAAATTAGAAAAATCTAAAAAGTAAAGCTATGGCCGGGAATCGAACCCGGATCCTCGTCATTCCGTGACGCGTGCTATAGCACTACACCGCCCAAAACAGGTAAAAGTAAAGCTATGGCTTTGGGGGGAAGGGAGGTGGTGTGTTCTAATTGTCAGTGTCGTTTGGAAATTTAAATCTACCTAGTTGGATCACAATTTTGAGTAGAATATAAAATACTGAAACTGGGATAGATTTAGGGGGTGAGGGTGCATAATTTCGGTCAAGGGTTAGAAGGATATACATTTTGTAATCCTAAGGAACGGTTTTGCAAGCAAATCGGTTTAATTTTATTACGCGTTGGCTCAGTAGACTCAAAGCGAAATTGGGTGTGACAGAAGGGCAGATAGAGTGAACCTATCGAGTCCAGTCTTTTTGAGGTCCGGGACCCTAACGCCTACTGTGATACGCACTGCTCGCCATAGAAGATTAAACAATTAATTAATTAAATTACCTGCTATGGGTGGTGTAGGGGTATAGCACGCGTCACGGAATGACGAGGATCCGGGTTTGATTCCCGGCCATAGCTTTACTTTTCGGATTTTTCTATGTGTTCTAATTTTCACAGACATTTAGAAATTTAATTAATAAAATTGAACCAACCTTTTAATTTTATTATACTAAGAGTTTGGTTTAGAGTGCAAATATTCTCGTTGGGTTGAGCAGTGACGTTGACGGATGTCCATAACATGCTATGGCGCGGAAGGCAAAAGAAGAAACGCTATTATACACAGTCATATTTTCTTAAACCCTTATACAAAAAAGTTGGAAAATTAAAATATTTTCTCAAAAAATAATACAGGACCCACCTTGTGTACGTTGAGGTAATTTAATGAGTAGTTATAAGTAGAATGTGACTATAATATAGAGATTAAGGGGGTTGCTCTTCCATACAAATCTTCCGAGCAGCTGCATTTTGTACACAGGCTTAATTTCAATGCAGTTTTTTGAGGATAGTTAGTTATGGATATATTGTGTGCGCAAATTACAAAAACAAATACTAAAACAGAATATTTTTGTCCATCTGTCTATGTAAGTAACCAATGTAAAATGACCTCACATTGCTTACATTTTGCTTAGGAACCATTGTCGCCGTCTGTCTGTCACCAAGTTGTATCTTATGAACCGTGATTTGGCTATCAGCTATCATGGTTGTCCAGTGACAGTTGAAATTTTCACAAACGACGTTTCTCTGTTGCCGCTCTAACATCAAATACTAAAAACAGAATATTTTTGTCTGTCTAGGTATGTAGGTAACCAATATAAAATGAGCTCACATCGCCTATATTTTGCTTAGGAGGCAGGGCTCTTCTAACACTTTTTTACATTTACTTGCTGAATTTGGTCGAAACCATCTGTACGAGAGTCCGACTCGCACTTGGCCAGGTTTTGGAGTTTGGAACACAAAAGAAGCTTACCTTTACCAAGTTCACGCTGTATCGTGGTTTATTTTATGGCCACATTGTTCAAATTCGTCCGTCTATGTCTGTCCATCTGTCCGTCTGTCCTAACTTTATAGCTTTTTTACCCATATTAGGTAACTATATTTTACTCCCTTTCATGCTGGTCTGGAAGCAAAGAAAAAACATAGACTGTACTAGTCTCTTCCCGCGTTGATGGTAAATGCAAAAATTTTAGGAATCATGTTATAGGCGATACGGAAATCCATCACTATTTTGATTCTGCTTTCCACCTATACGCCCACAATCATGCTTGTTCTTGGTGGCCTTGAGGTCTTGTGTTAGCTTTGCGTATGTAGGTATGTATATTTTACAGAGAAGGTATCTGAGCGGCGTCCGAATGCCGAATTTGCCGTCAAAATGATAATTAAAAACTACGTACCTATTTACATAAAAAAGTATAAGATAAGAGTGTCAGAATAAACAAACATGACTGCATTGTCTACTTTTTTTTAGAGTTTCTTACGTCAAATAGAAGAAAGGAACCATTGTAGAAGCACATATTTGGTGGGACCCTTTAGATATCAAACACAAGGTTGACTACTAAACCAATTAGAAAAATATAGGGTAAAAATATAGGATATAGGTAAACAGTTGGTCTATGAGGAAAGCGCTGATATAATTCGCGTCGAGCTGCAATTTTGGTTTTTCGCGTGTGGACTAGACACCGTGGGACTACTCTGCTTTTGGTGTGTGTGGATAAAGTTCGACTTTCGTGGAAGTAAGTCAAAGTGAGTTCAGATGTTTTTTTTTTTGTTAGATAGGCCAGACAAACGAACTAGTGGGTCACCTGATGGTAAATGATCACCACTGTCCATAGACACGCTTTACGCGATGCCAGTGCGTTGTCGGCCCTCGATTCGAATTCGATGCGGAATTCGATTTGTTTTGGAGTTGTCATTATTTATTTGTCGTACCTACCTATTGCAAAGTCATAATTCCAAAACCAGTCGTCGGTCATGGTCCACCTGCCTAGTTTATCTGGGTGGAGCATGGGCACTTTTTCTTGCCGATGATCCACCGCAGTGCACCTAGGTGAATCAGGAGAGATGGGAGTATTATTAGAAGCAACTAAGCCCTGCCTAGGCCTACCTACCATCTGTCTGGAGAAAAATCAAACTAGCTCAGCGCAAGTCATACCTACTGATTGTGTTTTTTGTATGGGGACCACTTTTCATTCCTAACTTTATTTTATTTTTATTACAGATTTTACTTGCGGCTTCGCCCGCGTTATCCGAATTTCGAAGCAACGAACAATTAAGTAATCAAGTGGATCTACAAGCTTCCAAGAAATAGTGCAATCAAATATACGAGCAATTATGTAAGCAATCATGCAAGCAAGTAAGCTAGAACGCAAGTAATGAATTCTTACCAACACACCATATATATACATTATAGAACTGATACGTGCGAAAATCATACTCCTTTTTGACAATCGGATAAAAACGTAACCAAAGCCAAAACGGCATCAAATTGTAAATCCACCAACTATCACACTTTCAAAAGTGGTTATAACTGTTTTTATTAAAGCCAGAATGTCAATAGGCTTAGTTCGGAGTCGGATATCCGACAGCGCCAAGCCCGGTCGGTCAGTTATCATATACTTGTCGGCAATCTGCGATTAAACACGTTTGTTTTATGGGAGTCTCGGTGTTAGAGTCCTTATCTCGCGGCTCGTGACGTCAGGGGCAGCCTCGATATATACGGCGGGCGGCGGCGCGCGCGCACATTACTAGTCCACAATAGACCCGCGCAATCGCCCGCGCTCGCAGTTCGCGCTACAGATCTAGATCGCTGCGGTCGGTGCTTTATCCATAAAGCTTTATTCATTTAATTATTGCACCAGTGCCTTGAGTGAACATTTCTGTGCTGGAGATACTGTGACGCCGGTAAGATTCTGAATTGCATATTGAGAAAATAATATCTGTTTACATAATAAACATTTTATTTGCTAACCGTAAATTCTAACCCCCTTATTCATAAACGCTCTATATAGGCTTTTGCTAACTTAGCAATCGTTTGTCCAACTGTCATCTGGCATTTACCTTTCACAGATAAGGACAAACGATTGCTAAGTTAGCAGAAGCCTATAGTGCGTTTATGAATAAGGGGGTAATCGGTTAATAAATTCCTTAGGTGCTGGACATAAAATTTTATATCTCATTTAAATTATCTTGGTAATAACATAAGCTATTAATATATTATCACAAAGGAATTTACATTTGAATGTAATTAAACGTCGGTACTTCCATACTTTTCATAGCAACCCATAAACGAGGAAAGGGTTTAGACGCCACTACGTTATGATACGCTGATACGTAGATTAAGCTGTTATCTCACAGCGAGAGTGCTAAAATACATAACATTGAACTAAATTTTCACAAGTAAAATTCTGGTAATCAATAACATACCTACTTAAATTCTTACTCAGCAGTAATTTTAATGTAAGTAAACACTAATAACAATAAAAAAAGATTGCTTTCCACCTAGGAATTAGATAATAATGATTCTATTTATGAGATACCAGTGCCTCAGTGATTTAGTTTTGCCACAACAACAAATCTATAGAAAAATAAAAAGCTTCGTTCGTACAAGATATAATTTTATAACAGTAAAATGAAAACACTAATAGTCACAAAAAAATATACAACTGAATTGAGAAGTGTGTTAAAAATAGACAAAAGACAATCATATTTATGAGGCACGTTATACTTCCTCCTCGTAGTACTTTAAGCTGATGATCTGAGATCAAAACAGCAATTCGTTAATTTTAATTGAGCTGATAGCAATGTAGCCGTTCAGCGCTCAAAGGTCGACTAACGTTCATAATAAAAACAATACATGACAAGCATTCACATTGAAATAATGAAACGAATTTGTCACATTTCCTACACACAAAAAAGTAGGCAGTACACTTACAGTACAGGTAGTAAGCAGGTAGCACGTACAGGTACAGCGCTATGAACTGATCTGAAATTATGGTTGTAGGATTAGTTCCAGTTTTTACCGCCGAGTCAAACAAATTTGTGGCACTGTATCATTAAATGTAACGTGTCAATCACTTCACACTTAACGCAGATCATAAAAATCAATGGTTAGTCTATGAACTTGACAGGTACACGGAAAACGCTAGCAACTATGAAGAGCATTGATATTAATCGTCTATTGTAAATTGCATAATGAAGCGACCGCGTTTATCAGTACTTAACTACTCGCCAGCTCAATATGAACGCTGTCAACAGTTATGGCGCATACTTATGCCATTCTTTAAGGTTGGACGTTTTTCTGTAGACGGCAAAGACATTGCCGCTTTGTTAGGACCATCAGCTTACCATAAACTACACCTACATTGAGTGCAGACTGACAATGCCATAGCGAATCGTAAGTGCAGGTTTCTATGTGAAAGTCAAAATTGCAGCTGTAAGATGGACTTGGGCCACATATGTCGTGCAAACCTTGTTAGTCTCGGTGATTTATGTGTCATACAAATTATCCTAAAGTACTTCACAAACGTCGGTAACAGTCAAAAGTTGTGGCCGCTTTTGTCTAAGCATTCTTTAGTATGGATGAACGTACTGCTTTGATTAACATATTTTTAGGATTTTAGTGTTAAAAATATAGTGACAATCGACATCTTAGAATAACACACGGGTGGCCAAAACTTACTCGCAATACTAATTTGAATTACTTGTAAGTAGACACTTAAATCAGCTTTACGATCGATTCGAAGAAGTCAAACTCTGAATAGTTTAGCGAGCAGGACAAGTAAGTCTATATAATGAATCTCTTGTTGAGATGTTTGCAATGTGTCAAACCTCTAACAATGTTACGTAATACTTAGCACGTATGGAATTGATACACAACATTGCGTTTTTTTTAATCATATAGATCGGGTTGTGGTAGAGAGGGTCATCCGTCACGCCCCTCCTCGTTTGCCCATGAACTTTGCTAAAATCATCTCGGATATGAAGCTGATGCCTCCAAGGTCATACTATCGTGTCTTTTGCATTTTTTTTAAAGTTTGTATATAATTTGCCGCCTAGTGCGCCAAATTTGCAAGTCACTTTTAATGATCGCATTGATTTGAACTTTGGTACCTATAGGTGAGAAAAGTACGTAGGATGAGGATGCAAATAGGTGCCTATCTTTAGTCTAAAAATTATGCTTGTATTTCAAATGAAATTTGATCGAAAAACTATTTTACGCTAGAGATACGATGGAATAGAAGGCCATTGACGTGAGCCGTATTTGCAAATCCCTTGCCTTAATTTTCGTTCCTAGTTAAAACAAAAGCGACATTTACGCATTTGGTAAGGATGTAGCGAATGAATTTAGGAGATGCTTGTTAATGGACGAACTTTCATACCTACCGTGTTAACGAACACGTGTGATTTAGCGAATAAATACATTAGCCAGTCTGCTAATTGGCTGCGGTCATTGTTTTCACAGTACTTTAAAGGGTAACACCTAGGAAGTAGGTACCTAACTGACGAAAAAGTGGATTTTTCTGTAATATGCCCTAGCACAGTTTTACGTTAATAACTTAAGTAGTACCTAGCCTCGTAGCTTGACGAGATCGTATGTAATGGAGTCTTAGCTGTTATTTGCCCTTCACCTGCATTCAATCCTAGTGCATTAAAAGTTATAGCATTAGATTGATGATGAAATCACGAGAACATAATTTGGCCAGCGAACTTGCTTCGTTTACCGTAACAAAACGTAAAGTATTGATGACTTTCAAAATATTTATTAGTAGGTGTGTAACATTGGGCAATCAAAATGAATCTAATAATAACAGCCAAGTACGAGTGCCTCAAAATAAGATGCTTCAATGTCATATGATTCTTTGTCCGCGCGTTGAAGAATGCTTTAATGTTTTTGAGTTGGTACTTAAGCGGTAGTAAATTTCTAAAACTGATAATCGAAATGTTTGTTGTGCGCTTTGTAAATGAACTTTAGTTTAATAGGTTTACAATAAAATGCGAATCATATTTTTTGTGGAACACCACAAATCAGTACAGCCTACAATAGTAAGTTAGTTTTTACTTAGTAAATTCTTCATGAATAGGACTTAGCCATTCTTCTCAGTGCACTCTGCAAGACTGTGGATTGGGTTACCTGTCTGCATCAAAAGATTTCTTTTCGTAGTTTCATTGAGAAAAACTTGTCCTTAAATTTCCAAATATTGCTTCGATGTATGTCCTCGTTGTTGGTTGTGTAATTTTGTAAGCACTAATATGTATGCATATTTTTAGTTTACTTTTGTCCCACTGTGCTATGCCTGTACTCTTTAATATAAACCTGCCTTTTGTTGTCTAATGGAGTGTATATTTCTCTTATCCACTCACAATTTGACTGATAGCAATCCCTTAAATCGATAAGTTCACTTATGCATGTATACAAGGTATAATAATGTCCGTAGTTTTTGCTAATTTATTTTTCTACAATGAAGTGTTTACACATAATACAGCATACACGTAAGCAAAATAAAAGTGAAACAACGTAAGCACTACCTGTCATACTAGGTCTAACCAGTATTGATGGGAAAAACGGAAAAACTTAGATTACTAGGTAAATGTTATGTCTGTTGCACGATCGTCACGTATAATTGGTTGTTATATTGTTGGACGTAATTATCAGTGGAAATTGTTAGGTGATTTACGCATAACGGAAACATGCAACGAAAAATTCCAAGATGTGGTCGAAGGCTGTACATACAAATACATATATATTGCATCGCATTGAACTTCGCGTGAGCCAGTCGAAGGATTGTTGCGAAAGCGAGAGCAAGTGCAAGTGCGTTGGCTCGCAGTAACTGTGTTAGCATAGAGGACCAGTCCGGTGACTTTGAACTTCCTCTGGGATGTAAGTGAGGAATGCGTTTGCGCTGGCTGCGCCTGCGGCGGAGTCTGCGACTCGGCGCGCGGGTGGTGGCGCAAGAGACGCATCGCGCGCGACCACATTTTTGTGTTGCAACTGAAAAACACCCGCGCCCGCCACTTTGAAAAAGAAAACTTTAGCTTTTTATTCGTTCAAGTTGATTTTTCTTAGTTGAATTGTTTTTTTTTATTAAACGATGATCCGAAACTTATTTCTACCCAAATATTCCAGACCTAATATTTGCCATCTCAGTCGTGGAAGTAATTATCAATTCAAACTTAATATCGGACGCAGAAACCTTTCTTATTTTTCACTTTATTCAGAAACAACTTCGTAATTATTTTAAAATATTATGACCGTAAACGATTATGATTGCTTACGTACCATAGTGGATCAATGCAAACTGTTGCTAAAGACATAATATTAAAATAAATAAGTAAAATTTATTTTTCGTTATCATCAGAATTTTTTCAACATAACGACATGCGTGAGAGAATAATATAACTAGATCCTTTGATAAACGTGGGAATTTACCACAATAACTTGTAGACATAAAAGCTATATAGCAATGAATAAATTAGGAATATTAATTTTAAAACTGAACTTCCATTTGTCTGCTGAGAATGAAATCATTGTTATTGCTTATACTATTATTGACAATTAATTATTGTCTTTAACTCTAAACCAACATCCTGGACCCGTTGCTTCGCAGTCATATGATTCAATTACGTAACATACACACAACAACGTACGTTGACTCTGTGATACGCAAATCTAGGAAAAATAACAAAGCGGTATAAGACACATTATAATATAAGCAATTTGTATTCACAAGGCTCGTTGAAAAAGTTATACGGGATACAAGTATGTGTTATGTCCATAAAAGTAAATATAAATGGCACGTATGTAAACAGTTAAGAGTACTGAATTACGCACTAATGATGGCACATGGATTATTGGTTTTGATGTAAAGGTATAACCAGGAATGTATTGGATGTACTTAAGTAATCCATAGAATAGAGAGCTACACCGGAGAACTTCCTAAAATACTTTGAGATTTGTATTTAAAAACATTTGAGAACTTTGTGTTAGTACGAAACACTGTGTTTTTTTGGTATACTCATATTTTATACCTATACACATGTCAACCGTTTCCAGACATATGGCGTTTACATTTATGTAACAAAGTAATCAAATAGAGTTTTTACGACTAAATAAACTGTTTGTTAAAGCGAGTTCAAAATTGTCTCGGTACGCAAAAAAATAACAAAGTCCAGGCGTTGTATAATCTGAACTAATAACACTTCCAAGGGCAACATCTTTTATCCGTCGCACAAAACCGGACAAATATAAAAACCGGCAGGTAAATGTTTTTCTGTTTTGTTTTATCACAATATTTTATAGACATATATAAAATCATGACATGGTTTTAATTTATGCCCATAGCATTCATAAGTCATGAAGGTATCTATACAGAGCAATGTTATATCTACGCAGATGTTTGATGAGTCAATCTAAAAGTTAATAATACTACATAGCCACACGGGCTGCTGGGCTGAGTAACAAAGAATAAGGAGGCTGTTTTCATTTATATCTAACACAATTTAATTTAGGTAAAATGTGAACTGTAAGTAGGAATTTATGCCGGACTCTGTACTGTACATAAAAAGGTACTTAACTGATATCGGAATGAAATAGGTTCCGAGGCTATTGTCAGTTTCACGGGATTCCCCCATTCCCACGCAGAATTTATAGAAAAGTTGTCTCTACACTTACATACATACATATAGATACATACACTTCAAAGAATTTTGTTGATTATTGATTTTTGGCGGCTTCATGGCCATTTCTCCGTGTATTACATCGTTTACACTGTCTAATTTTACATTCGGTAAAGCCATGTCTAATAAAAGATAAAAAATAAAAATTATTATCATAACAACACTGCCAACAAAAGGGTCGAGTTGGTTGATACTAATTGAGATACTTCAACTACCTTCGTTTGTTTCAATCGCCATTGTTTTGGACAATAACGAGACGTAGCCTTTGCTCAATCTTTTGTCGTTATTTGTCTTAGTAATTATTAAGCTACGGTCACCGAGTTAAGAATTCAGTCGTCATCAACGGGAAGCAATTACTTCTGCATTTATTCTTTGTACTTAACATAAACTACGCGAATAATACAACTTTAAAGTACCTACTACAAGAGAGGATGTTAATGCCTCTGTCAAATCAAATTTAACTGACTTTTAACTTGAATTAAAACGATTTGTCATACACGAATGATCGTTGTGGCCTATTGTACTTCGGCTAATATGAAAAAAATCATAATAAAGGACGAAAAACCTAAATTAAGGTTCACTATACCAAACAATGCAATATCATGTAATGTAGGGTGGTAGACAGGGCCACACTCAGGGTCGGGCGAGGCGTCAACGACGTCGTGTGTATGCTGCGCGGGCGGCGCGCTCGTCAATGCGCAATAAACACTGCGCACCGGCTCCGCAATATTTACGCTCGCCTCGCCCGCCATGGTGGCCTAATTACGGGAAAATAGAACTGGAATGCCGACGGGTTTTACTAGTTTTTATATGGATCGCGAGTAGCTTGTATATGTAGAATCTCTGAGACAAAGAAGCTTAAAATTATGAAAACATTTATCACAATACTGTGTGTGATAGTGAAGAGATAGTATAGTATGACAATGGTAATCTCTGGAACTACTTAATCGACTGCTAAAAGTATTAAATTGATATAAGACACAGACTATTTTATACAGAGTTAACCTTCAAATCGCAATAGAAAGTCGTTCATAAGTTAAGCGGATAAATTACGGAACTTAATCGACGCAAAAATTCACTTGATCAACTTTGAAAGTGTAAAATAACTGACAAATCTGACAATGAGAAGTTACAAAGGAGAGCCGGCACGAAGCACGGAGGGTGTGGAATGGAAGCTACCATTTTCTATCTATCTATGTACATAATAAAGCTGAAGAGGGTTGAAAGTCTGTACATGGAAGATAAAAAAAATTGGCTGGGGATACCTACTTAGAGTCGATAACAGAATAATTTCCAACAGTTTTTAGAATTTTTGTTTGTTTGTCTGTTTATCACTTTGTCTGTATATTTGCGAGCGCACCACCTGAAAACGGCTGAACGGATTTTGATTCAAATTTTAGTAATCTGTTGGAGAAAATTACCGGCCAGGTTATGGGCTACTTTTTATCCCGGAAATACAATTCTACGCAGATGATGTCGCGGGCAGAAGCTAGTTAGGTAATACGCTTGTGTTAGAATGAATTCGGAACATAAGAAATCTCGAAAAAAAGCGAGTACAATTTGAGAGAGAAGTCATATTGTTTATAAATATTGCGACTTATACAAGTGTACGCCATTTTACAAACTGTATTGCATCAGGGTTTTGAACTTCTGGTATTTTGATTAGTGTCGGATTTTTTGCGGAAAAAAATTGGTGCTGTCGCTCATATTTCATCTTGTTCCTGTCCGTTATGGCAACTTTTATTACCAGAACATAGGAAGTTGCTCCGTTCCGGACATAATTTGGCAATTCAATGTCTTGCGCTTCTCGCAAGGATACTATGCCAAGTTCAGCTAAACGTTCACGGCCAAAGCTGTACGAAACTTTAATAAAATCATACAAACTTGGTCCCTCCTTCCTCTTCCTCATTTCGTCCGCTTCTGTTTCTAATTAGTTTAAAGCAACCCACGTCACTACATAGTATAAAACCAAGTCGCTTTCCGCTGTCTGTCCCTGTGTATGCTTAGATCTTTAAAACTACACATTGGATTTTGATGAGGTTTTTATTAATAGATATTTATAATGATTCAAGAGAAGGTTTATATATATATAATTCTACGCAGAAGTCGCGGGCAGAAGCTAGTTAATACATAAAATACGGTTCATGTTCACGGTCTCAGGCGCATAAATTAAAACATAATAGACCCAGAGGATTAATGCATGTTATCCATCTATAATAGAGCAGTGATGCAATCAATGGCGAGTATCTATCTATCTATATCTATATATGTAATAAAATATTTAAACGAGCAATTCTTGTAAATATATACTATAAAGCAAAGCTCGGTCATTCGGGTACTTTGCATATATTGATTAAAAAGTGTATTTCAAATGTTATTAATATTGTATTGTGACGCATTATGACAAAAAACCTGTTCTGTTTTGCAAAATAATATAATCTTGATTGTCTTCTTAAAAACACTAATAGTTTGTTATGGAAATATTGTTTTTTACTTTTAGACAACAATTTCCTAATTTATCATCTTCTCATTGATGTCAAACAAAGTCGCGCTTCGATGTTTCAGTTCTCAGAATGGCCGGTTACTTAATTAACTATTGCTCCAGTATTTTTCCGTGTGAAACGAAATAAATCCTTATTGCTGAACTCCGAAGGCAAGCCTTATCCAGCCTTGCTTACAAAAACGGAAGCCGAAACGTACTAAAAATAAAAAGTGATACGAGGAGTTCATGACGTCAAAAAAGTTCGTTGCTCCGACTTGAATTAAATATTTGCGATCGAAACTAGAACCAGTTGGTATCCGCGGACTGGCGTAGCGGTCAGGCAGCTTCGATAATCCTGTTTTCGTCGTCGCAATCACAGTGGTATATGATTGACGTCAACCTAATCAATATATGCAAAAAATGTAATGAAAAGTTCTAAAGCAATCCGTTTTGACGCATTCTAGAAATAACTAAGCAAGAATTCAAGTAGAACAAAGATATGCGTATGATATATTTAACAAGTTAAGCCGATGGGGGTCCTTACTGAAGCCAGTTAGGGGCCCCGTAGCGTTAGGGGTCCGTGGCATTTTGCTTATACACTTTACATCTAATAATTACATATATCAATGGGATACGGAGCGAAAATGAAACATATCTTTGTTCTCGGTTATATACAGCTTCAATCTAGTGATCAAAAATTCGAAGAATTTGATTCGCGCGGAATCTTTTCACTTTCAGAGTAGGTATTTTTTACGGGATGTATCGTATAATTGTGTCCTTATTTATCCGAGATAATAGTACGTCGATATGACATCCGCAACGAAAACGGTTTCACAGTGTTACGTGATTAAATTTATTTGACTGTATGTATACATACATGACATGTACTGGAATATAAGGTTAAAAGCATTTCATTTTCTTCTGAAAAATGTTAAACTGTTTGCTATAGTCTTTTATAGCACCCCGAAACTGGAGCTCAACGACATCTATAATTTTATTGGCCTTCAAAACAGGATCTTCTCAACTACTGTTATTTTACGTCTAGATTTTCGCATCTCATTCAATCCGTTCATTATTAAATTAAATATTCATAGTCGGTAAGATGATGATAGTTCGAACTTAGAAAAATCAAATTAAAAGAGCCACCTGCCATGATGGTAGTATTAAATTAACTAGATACCTAATTAAAAGCAAAACGTTTACCGTATCTAATTTTTTGCAATATTATATTTAGCTTCTTAAATATAAACAACCTCAATAACACTTCATTTCTGCAGGAATAACCTGTCTGTGTGCGATTCGGCATGGTAGGACATGTGACTTCCCCTCACATGCCCGGCCATGCTTTGGCTTGTAATGAGTTCTGTTAGTCAGAGAGCCTGTTTGTAGCGAACTCATGTTTGGTCATTCAACGTAGTTATACCAGGTCGTTTCAACCTTATGGTAATATTTACCCGAATTCTTCAAGTTCATCTCTTTATATTATGTGGTCTGATTTATTTACTTCTTTAAATATTCTTTGACTGTGACGTGGTTTGCGTTCTTAACTATTAAATATAATTTATTACGTTGTTTTCTAATAAGAAGTGGATTTAACATATTTACATACATACATAAAACACGTTTTTATCCCTTACGGGGTAAACAGAGCCTAGGGTAACAAGCCCTAAAGGCCTCGTTTAGCATGATTGTGTGCGTATAAGTAAAAGAGGAATCAAAAATGTGATGGGTTGCATGCCGCATCGTCAATAACGTGCTTCCTAAGATTTTCGTCCAATCCCTCCATGGACTTTAACCATCTGCGCGGGAAGAAAAGCAACTGGTACATTCTATGTTTTTTCTTTACTCCCAAACCAGCATGGAAGGAAGAAGGAAGGAGTGGATTTAAGTAACTCTACAATTTATAAATGAGTGTGAATGTGTGTGTATTTATGAGACACAATATTTTGAACGCACACTTGATCATGGTAGGCCAGACCCAAAATTGCTTACGCATACCCCACTTCAATAACATAATTTTTTGTTTGTTACAGCGAAAATGGAGCAGCTGAATAAGCTAGTGGCGGGTTATCATGACCTAATGGACAACAAAAGCGATCAGAGGGTTAAGGACTGGCCACTGATGTCATCTCCTTTCCCCACTCTGGCGATATGTCTCACATACGTGTTTGTAGTCAAAGTAAGTAAATACTATTAATTTTTGCGTAAAGGACCACATTTACCTAACCATCATCCGTCGACTTCAAAAATGGGAATAAATCTCAGAGTCGAGCAACATTTATTGCGCTCCTACACTATTTCAAGGTTCAAGTATCAAAAAGTAACGTTGGGCAGTTAAGGTAAACGGAGGTGAATTTTTGACACTTAAATCTATTAGTGGAGGAGCGCCATTAGACAATGTTTAGTCAAAATGTTCCCAAACGCAAATCATCAGCGTTCCTATTTTTAACTTGTATCATCCCATACAAAATACTCATTACGTACCGTGATGATCTGTTAACAATTATTTGCCGTGGTTAGCAAAGCCTGCGTTAATGTGCCGCGGCAAGTGATGTTTAATTTGAATAAACTGTGTCACAGTCATTAGATTTTATTGTTCCGTGTATGTGGAATATTATACTAGTCGTTATTCAATGCTACTGATCGGTATAGCTGATTTAAAAAGACTACTCGGTTTGTAAAACAAATTGCACCTAAGCAAGTTCATGAGCGTTTGATACTTAGGTAGTTCTTGATAGTAAAATGGTACCCTTTCTCTTAATTGTACGCAGACAACAATATAATAACTAATTTAATAAATTACCGAAAGACAAGGACTTTATACAGCTCGGTTCCGTAAACAATAACCTCAATGAATTAATTTAAGGTTAAGTGTATAAACATTTTAATAGTATTACTTAACTACATATATTTAATCTGTATCTCTCTTTCTTTACAGGTAGCGGGGCCGAAACTTATGCAAAATAGAAAACCGTTTGAATTAAAACAGGTGCTCATCTGGTATAACTTAATTCAAGTCATCTTCAGTATTTGGTTGTTCAATGAGGTGAGTAACTGTATTATTTTATAGCTTTAAAAATGTGTTTAATTTGTTATTAAAGCGAAACCACTAGAACGAAAAAGCCCTTTCGTCTATAATAAAATGTATCGGGAGGCACTGCAAATTTCCAGTATTAAATACATATTTGCACACATTGCTAATACGCTCCCACAAGTAGTATTTGAGCAACTTTGTATAGAGGTAAATTTTCATATCGTGTCTGAGGCTGGGGTGAAAGATATTGCAAAAAAATAAAATTAACTAGGAACCAGTCCACCAGTCTAAAAACCGACGCTTTCTGCTAGGCTATTTTTTTGCCGAGTCAGTGCTAGGAATAAGATAATAAAAACCTGATTGCTAAGTATTCTTTTTTGTCGCAGAGCTTGTCGAGCGGATGGTTCACGACGCACAGTTTTCGCTGCCAGCCCGTCGACTACTCGCGGTCGCCCATCGCCATGAGGGTAAGATAAAATATCAAACCAGCAAATATCGCTGCGCTTGAAATTAAAATCATAACTTGATCCATTCTCAGGCCGGCATTACACAGATTCAGGAGTCTTATGTTATTAGTCATGCATCGACCAGTTGACCAGGCACATTTAACTCCTCTGAATACCTTTGGTAGAAAGGGTTAAGTTTTTAAGAATCACGCCAATAGAACATTAGTGGTCATACAGAAGTGGCTAGCGTTTGCATGTCTACTGAGATGGCGTACTCCACAGCCGACCAGTGCGATGCCATTACATTTCAATAATCCCAGAGACAAAATATTCTGTTGCGTCGAAGCTTGCCACATTCTGAATGTTAGATAAGTAGGTATATCTAAAATAGATTGATTGAGAACAGTAGCATGTTTTTCTATACATATTGCAGAATAGTGCCGAAAAGAGCAAGGGTTCTTATAATATTTACAAAGACAAAACGCATACGAAATGCTACTCAGTATTAACAAGAATGTCAGTATGTACTTGATCAACTCGAATATTCGTAAACTTATATAATATCTATAACAGTCCGTTGTATCTCTTTTACATGAATCACCTATATCAACTTTGTTCTCTCTAACTACACAAAAATACAGTTATGGTTTCTACATAGGTATAATTATCTCAGGTTAAATACTTGTCAGGATTAGCATGTTTCTGACAACTCGTGGAAATATGTTAGTTACTTTGCTACATTTCAATGATTTCCCTTTACCTGTTGTTGTAGTTGCCTATTAGGACTTCCCGATTGACCTGTAATTTGCCTAGCTTACAATAATTTTATAATTACTTCAGGGGTTACATGGCGAGAATATTTGTCGATAGTTTCTTACTGATACGTCGCTTCGTTGCGTAGCGAACCATAAACTAACAAGTCGCTTACCTTCGAGCCCATACAAGTTGTAAGCACAATAATGAGCAAGTTAGAAGCATAAATTATGCGCTCATACAACATTACTCGGTAATTTTGATAACTTTTTGCCGGAAATAAACTTTATACAAACGTCTCACGAGCGTGTACCGGTGTATCCGTCGTATTGTTGATTGTCTCGATGATACGCGGAAATATTAGGCACTGACTTGTAGAATGATACGCCCTTGAAGTTTATCGATGATTATAACAACAAAGGGTAGGGACCAGGTAATTAATTGAATTGAATAACTATAAAAAAGCAAGCTTACCATAAATACATTAACAGAAAATGCCGACTACACGGTTTTCTATCTGAAGCTTTTAATCTTAAGCACCTATCCTACTAATATTATAAATGCGAAAGTTTGTGAGGATGTGAGTGTGTACGTTTGCTCCTTCTTCGCGCTGAAACGACTGGACCGATTTGGACCAAATTTGAAATGGAGATAGCTGGTAGCCTAGATAAAAACATAGGCTACTTATCATCACGAAAAATTACGTATTCCGCGGGAAAGCGATAAACGTGAAAGGTCGTAGCTGCCTAGAGTCGCAACATAAATAATTATTGCTGAATATACTATCAACATCACTTCTTAAGTCTAATTCTACGCGGACGAAGTCGCGGGCGGAAGCTAGTCTAGTATAAATCTATAAGGGCAGCTTGTAGGGTCTAGGATTAAACGATAAATGGTTTGACAGTTCTTAGTTTTGGGTTAGCGGTTAGCTCGGTGTTACATAGCTAACCCTGGTCCGCACGAGTCCGTCGTACCTATGTAAACTAATGCGGTGTAAATTACGAATGAATTGTTTGAGTTTTTTTTGTCAACACTAGAACCGGACTTTACTATTTGCCCAGTAAGTGTAAGCATAAGAAATTAGTTATACTTAATTATCACTTCGGACGTACCTTACTATGATTTCACAGGTAAATCCGATACTTTGTGTCCATAGGAAATTATGTACGTAGATCACGTCACTAAGGCGCTACTGTTTGCAAATCCAATTTGAAACTGTTCCAGAAATACGTACTTACATATGGGCATCATGATCACCAGATTGTCTTTGGTCTTGTTTCTTTTTAAACAATTAAATCTAATAATCTTTATGCAGCATCAATTTCTTAAGTTAGATTTGGACGCAACTTTGCGGTTAATTTTTTTCACATCTTGATTGCGGTTTATTTAGTCAAATGATCATAGATTTTTCGCTGTCTCTCGTATATCTTATACACTATAAGGAAAACATTAACTTTTTTTAGATATCATTATTTATGGAAATCAAAAGCGGTCAAAAATCTCAAAAGGTTGAATGACATAAAACTATGCACTTCCGTAAAGTTAAATGTCTTGAATAAAATGGTCTTAGTGTAGATGCTCACTAAATTATGGCAATATTATAGCAACTTATTTAAATTACATGATTATAGATTAAGACGTCATAGGAAGTTTTACAAATGAATTATTTAAGCTAAGTCGGACGTGAATAGAAATAGACTTCGGTGTCGTGTATACCACAAAAATAAATAAATGCAAATTTAATTTTAATAGTTTTGTTTATTGTTTACAGACGGCGAATGGGTGTTGGTGGTACTATTTTTCAAAATTTACGGAATTCTTCGACACAGTAAGTACATAAAATATCTAATACTCGTAAGTATATCAAACTTTCTGAACTTTAACTAGAAAGAAAGGACGCGTTGTATAATTCATAAATGCACTTTGTTCATACACGCTTGTCAAACGTTGCCTGTTTAACATCGCCTCTCTTTAGGCTAGACACAAAAGAAGTAAACTACTTTTTATGAATGAAGAGGTAATACCATATTTTTTGGTTCCGTTTTCGAAGTTTCTCAAAACCCGAGTTAGTGTAACGTCTAATTGCTTAATAAAGTAACTATCTAAAGTTGCTTTCCCCTCAACTATAGCGCTTAATAAGACAGTTAGCTACAGATTGTCGAAAGTATTATAGAATATCATAAATTTTCTCTATTTACGTTTCGGCCATGTTATTCTCAATGCCAAGACAGCTGGTGAGTCTTGGCGATTATGTTTATTTCCGCGACCAGCATGGTCACGTCGGACCATTTGCATAAGTCTATGAAACCGATCCAATATTATGAAGATTTGTTTGCTACATCCTTGAAAATTGTCTGCGAGGATCAGTCGCTCACTCTAGGTCGTTTAGGGTCGTCACGCGATCGCCGAATGGTCGAGAAGTCCATTTGGTGCGACGTTGAAGTAACTCTACCGGCTTATATTCCATTTAATGGGGTTTTATTTACCTGGTCTCACATCGTGTTTCAGTCATTAGGTTATAATATAAGTACATGTCCCTCGCATGAAAAAGATAAAGTGTGATTCTCATTTACGAAGTAGGTACAGTACCACGAGTTACTTCTTTTACTTTCGCGATGTGAGAGCAGATGCTTTTTATTTTCAAGTATGACTGATAAGGTTACCAAAACCAAATGTCAGTTTTAGAATCCGCTATAAGCAAAAAACACACGGGGTAGACTAGACTCGTTTAGAATACAACACGACTCTCGACACACCGTCTAGAACCTGTAATGTTAATGCTAATGACCTCTAGACCAAAAAGTAGCAGGTTACCAACCCGTGAGCACATTTAATTTTTTGTTTTTGTTTTTATTTTCCGAGTTCCATTTTGCGCCGTTTGATTAAACATCCTGATTTCTACTGATCTGTTACCCATTTGGCGTGACTCATTGCGTGGTCCTTGCAGCGATGTTGTTAACCTTGGGTTCCTTGTGTTTCAGCTCTTCTTCGTGATGCGCAAGAAGTTTGACCACGTGTCGAAGCTGCACGTCATCCACCACGGCATCATGCCCATGTCCGTGTGGTTCGGAGTCAAGTTCACGCCAGGTCAGTGTTCACGTTAAACACACTTTCAAATATCACAGCAGAATGTTTACAGTACACTTGGATGTTTTATCTACTTCTGTATTCTTATGCGATGATGTAACGACGACGATAGTCAACGCGTTAGTTTATTAATTCTTAACTTAGAACAAATTTTAATGATTAATCAACTTGATCAATAAATCAAACATGCCAGAGACTAAGGTACTAAAAATATAAGAGTGATTGATAGGCTTTCTGATCTGAATTGAATTTACTCCCATTTTCATCCATATTAGACCATGATCTTTGCTTACCATCCTCTGATGGACGGAAACTTAATATAGACTACAGGCCCACGTACAAAAAATGTGGGTCATATGAACCACAAGGTGACGTATATAGGACGATATAAGAGCATAAAATAATAAGATTCAGCACTATGCCGTCACTTGTAAGCTGTCCAACTGGGTGCTGGTGAGAATTCAAAAGTGCAACCCTCGATTTTTTCCCCTTGTCGCATGATTTTTGTACGGCGTTGCGGAATAATGGATTAGAAGCTGTATTGAAACAATATGAAACTGATGCCGTACAGAATCAAATGACCAAATTTACCCTGGAAATGGTCAGAAAATCAAAAAAAATTACCGACTTTGTGGCGCACCATTTTGTACGGCATCAGTTTCATACTGTTTCAATACAGCTTCTAATTCATTATTCCGCAACGCCGTACAAAAATCATGCGACAAGGGGAAAAAATCGAGGGTTGCACTTTTGAATTCTCACCAGCACCCAGTTGGACAGCTTACAAGTGACGGCATAGTGCTGAATCTTATTATTTTATGCTCTTATATCGTCCTATATACGTCACCTGGTGGTTCATATGACCCACATTTTTTGTACATGGGCCTGTAGTCTAATATTCTAGTAGAATCATGTTTAGGAAAAGTATTAGTATTTCAGTAAAATAAAAATGATTGATTACAATAGCGAGGATGGTAACAAAAATAGATACGATCTGTAAAATGTGGAAAAACCGAAAGTAATTAAGGTTTAATTCATCGAGTTACTCAGTGTCTAATTACTGTGAGGACTCTTGATCTCAGTACTGCGAAGCTGTTATTAAGTAGAGTATGTCTGCTTAAGGTAACTTCGTAGGCAAACGATACGTGTCAACTTACCCGGCCGACCTTGGCTTTGTTACCTAATACATAGTTCTATCGCGAGTGGTCCGTTGGGCGATCAGGATTGGGTCGAGAAAAATATTTGAGCAAGCAGTAGTTCGCGAAATCGTTGAATTACACCGAACATGGCGACCAGAATACGACATATACCTACCTCGTTTGTGAGACGATCTTTCTCGAAAACGCTCTTCTAATACACGCGCTAAAAAAGGTCTCGGCGCGAATTTTTTTAAACATGTTAAATATTTGCCAGGATCTGCCAAAATGATTAATAAGCGATTTGCTTAATCGGCGCACGGTTTTATTGGTTTTTGTCCGTATTGTGCATAAATCTTACCGGTGTTTACGCATTTGTATTTGTTTATTAGACGCTTCTGCGTCATCGCCAGTAGGTAGGCTTTGAAATATGTAATTAAGAAATATTACGTAATAATCAAATATTCAACATGTCAGGTCGAATCCCTACCCTGAGTAAATTTTATTATCATTTTATTATTATGTCAAATGGCACGTCCAGTGATAAAATCATCGGGATTTATCCGTTAACCGTATTCATATTATAATTAGGCAACGATATTATTTGCTAATCATGATTAATTTCAATCAAGAGAGGTTAATATCCAGCTTCTGAAGGCTGAACTGTGCAAACTCTTGCGTTATGCATGAATTGACACACACAGTTATTTGACCGCCATGACGTCGTAAAAATATCTCGCAAATCTTCTGTTTATTTTATACACTCGTTATAGTTTAAAGGATTAGCTAGTATAGACTGAGCAATGACGTATTTGTCGTCTAAGTGTTATCGAACAAATTCATTCCCGATCCATTTGTGAACTTTTTCTCAGTAAATGTCATAGTGACGCTACATTTAACTGGCAAGGAAAATCATTGTGACGTTTAATGTGAGAACGTCCTGCGGTGTTTCAGGAATCAATTTGTTCGATAGTAGGTACCTATTAGTTTTATGGTCTCTGTAATCATTTTCATCAAAGTAACTGCAGTTTCTATACATTATAATACACAATTTGCGCAAAATGGTTACTGATATGCGGAGACTTGATCTAGTTGTACTTGGAAATCCAGTAAATAATTAATATCAGTTGAACTTTGTAATGTATGATACAAATCAGTTGAGGAAACTTCTTATGCGACAGGGTTATTTACTATTAGTACTGTAGATATGAAAACAAGTTCCTGTGCTGATCAAAGATAGAAAGAAGGTAAAGATATAGTATTACAAACGCAATCGTTATAATAAATCAGCTGATGCCCGTGGCTCCGTCTGCATAGAATTCGCTTATCGCTGCTCGCGGTAACTACGCGATTTTCCGGGATTTATCTTATGTCCTTCCCCCTACTGAAAAAATCTGTATGTAAAATTTTCAAAATCAGCTCAGCAGTTTAAGCGTGAACAGCTAACAGACAGATACACTTCCGCATTTATCAGATTTGTATGGATATGTTGTTAATATTCTACGTAGAGCAACATTTGATGTGATGTCGTGTACGCGATACCATATCCATTCGAACAAGTTAAATATTGTTATACAAATAAAAGCGCATACGTTTTATCGTTTTCGTAGGTTTGAACAAGTATTGTAACTTTATCAAGATCAACGTATTCCTTTTTATGTTGAATATCAAGTAAGGTACTTGATACGTTAAGTAGCTGTCAAAATATTTATTGGAATTAGGGGTACCTATTTAAGCAAGTCAGAGCTGTGCCGTGCCACTAATCCTATTTTCAAAACGTCTCTCCGAAATGTAAAGCCTTAACAATCTGTATTTAGAGTTTATTTTCCACAGGCGGCCATTCCACCTTCTTTGGATTGCTGAACACATTCGTGCACATCATCATGTACGCGTACTACCTGCTAGCGGCGCTTGGACCCAGCGTACAGAAGTATCTCTGGTGGAAGAAATACCTCACCGCTCTGCAAATGGTAAGGATCTATTATCTCTTGGACTTAATACAGGATCTATTAGTAGAGATAGAGCGAGAAAACGATGTGTTACTCTCAACCATTGTGTTTCAAGGTACTTTTAATCAATTAAAACAAAAGAGTTTCTCAAGTCAACACGTGCGTATTGGATACATGAAAGTTGGTCTCGTTTAAACAATAACACCCGTGTTGTTATTTTTTATTTACCAAAAAACTATGTATCTAGTTTTACGTGTAAGAGTGTCACAAGTACCCGTAGCACCGGAGGTTTAGGTGCAAGTGATAAGCATAGATACCTTTTCTTACCAGCAGTTAAGTATAATTATGTTCGCGATAAAAAGCAGCACTCTGCTGTCAATCGAAGCTCAAGCTAATGCACGGAGAGTTCTGTTTTTACTAAGTAATACAATAGCTACTTAAAAAAAAAAGGTGAGAAACGATTATGAAAAGTCCTGTTTGCATAACAATGTTAAATAACGAGGCAAAAAACTTGATCAATTCATGTGTGATATTATTCCATACTGAAGTGCTAATTGCAATAATCTCTTCACTCATATAATATTGTTGCAGATTCAGTTCGTGCTGGTGTTCCTCCACGCGTTCCAGCTGCTGTTCGTCGACTGCGACTACCCGCGGGCCTTCGTCTGGTGGATCGGCATGCACGCTGTTCTGTTCTACTATCTATTCTCTGACTTCTACAAACAGGCCTACCGCAAAAAAGCCAAGGCCAAAGTAAGTCATTCCTAGCGGTTATCTACTCTTCTTTTTAATTGACCTTTTTACTGTTTGATCATTACATCATCAGTTACTTTTTCCTCACGATAAAATCTATTCCTACAATTACTTGGATTACATTTACATAGTTCATTTAAGTTAGACTACCAATGTCAATGAACTAAACTTACTCGTATCACCTAACATTCAAATTGTAAGCTAAGGGCTTTAGAACCTTCACCTCACAGCTATTCACCCATAATTATTTCTACTTACCTGAAATCCTTGACTAAGTAATACTTTTTATGCCGTGTTAATCTTTCCTTAACCAGCTGTTATCTAGACAAATATACATATTTCCAGTCAATATTCAAGACCTTAACCTAGCTGAATAATAAAACCAGTCCTTCCTTCTAATATTGATATGCACTGCATATCCTTGTTTACCTAACAACGCTACCTTCGTAAGCAACTAATGGTCAGGTAAACATATTTTAATCGTGTCTTTGAAGGGTGCTCCAATCGTTGCTTTGTTGCAGATCGCTCAAGCGAAAGCAAAGGTAGCTGAAGCGGAGGCGACAGCGAAGTCGGACACGATAGACATGATGTATCCGTTGCTGAACGGGTTTAGCAACGGCGCGGCGCTCGGCGATGTGCGGCAGCGGGTCGCGGGCGCCGTGGCCTCGCAGTGACCGCCCACCAAACAAAGACTAAGGTGAACTCAACTTATCGGCAAACAAGTTTAGTGAACGTGTCACAAACATAGTACAACGATAGAAAAAATCCTCACAACTGTCTAACTTCGAGTTCCCGACGGAGAAAGCTCAATTAACATAAGTTATTGTTAAGTTAGCTGTAAATATGTTAACACCCAGAGTATAGTAACTTTGTACGGTATGACTGCATATTATTTATAATGGTGGATAGTGTAGACACCTTTATAAGGTCATTGGAAAAACCAGTTCTGTATGGCTGTTGAATCGTCCGGTTCCGTCCAATAATTTTATTCATTTTGTTTTGTTACATGTCTGTTAAATTGTTGTTAAAGAAGTTTTATGTGGCGATGTGTGATTATACCTCGAATACTGTTCGCCCTTCGAGGCAGCTGCGTTTGAAACAGTATTTCATTTAAAAGAAGGAAAATAAAACAAAAGTGTTTATTAAAAATTTGCATATTAGCTGCATTTACGGTATTATCTAGCATTGTCAATGGATGTGAAAAGAATAATTTAACAAGTATTGTAAATTAGTGTTACTTATGTTCTTGTTTGTGATTTCTTTGTATGGTTGAAGTATATTCTGTAAAGCGTTGATAAAGCTTACAGGTGTACTTGAGGTGGGGCCGTCATTGCTTCTTGGTTGAAGCGCTAAAAGTGAATGGGACATATGCCTACATAGTGCTTGTTTTATGTGTTCTATGAACGTTCTGATAAACAACATCACACTGATGTAAAGTACTTCCTATTCAAGGGTAGGTCCCTTTTTGAAATTACTCCTGTAAAAAACATTCGAAAAAGGTATACATTAAATTGAATATGAAATAACAGCAGAAAATTATAGCTCTAATCCACTTTATCAGAGTTGAAAAGTTTATTCTAGCGGTGATTTTGATGGCATTTTCGACGGCCTAGTATTTTCGAGTGTGAGTTTAAAAATCAGGTTCTTGGTGTGAACTGGGTTTAATTAAATAAATACATTTCAAGTATTTAAAAATAATCTGTTTGAGTAATGCTTAAAACTTTACATTACGTATCAAAAACGCCAATCCAAAGTGAAAACATAAATCCTGTAATTGTAATACATACGTAGACGAATCAAGCCATTTTTCTAGCCTATAATATAATTGTAAGTTAGACTAATGATTATTTATAATTTAATGAAATTAGTCCTTTTGATGATTGACGGTTAGGTGTGTTTGGAATTCAATCGGTTGTTTGTGGTACATCATTAGCGATAGGTTTTCACTAAAAATGTGCCTTTGAAGAATTTTAAAGGCCTAATAAGATTTTTAAGGTGTCCATTTCAGATCAAATAAAAACTGATACCCAGTAAAGCTACGCTTCGCCTCGGGTGTGTGCGTAGCACAACCAATCTTCTCGGCTTAGTTTGATTGTGTGTGTACTGTAAGCACACGGCGAGGCTTACTTAGTTTTGCCGCTATCACTTTGTCGTTTAAAGAACTCCAATTTATCTTTTAATTTGGTCTGAGATCACCTGTAATAGTTTAGAGATGTTTAAAGCTTGTTTTGTAGAGCTCTATACTATTGTAATTTTCTAAGATTTTAGGAAAACCCTTTTAATGAAAAGTTCGAAACACACAGGTAGAACCTGTCGATTTTCTTAACTAAAAGTAAACTCTTGTTATCTTATTTGTAACCGATAATTTGAATTAGGAGTTATGTCTGTTTTTGCTACATAACAAATGTGAATCGTAAGTATACTACTGGAAACTTATTACAAGATGTTACTTTATGTAAGAGTAGGAAGGTTCGTGGCTTTAGTGTAAAATGTAGGCACACTTACTCAATCCTTTTATGGTGTTACTTCAGTTTGTGTTTCGTATAACCGTGTACCTTTGTTGTTTACAAACACGAATTGCAACTCCGGCATGATACCTACCCCACTGTCACGTAAAACTCGTAAATGGTAAAGTCAATGCCATATTTTAATGTCTTGTCCTGCGTTGCATCACACGCAAATACAGACAGGACGTTTCTTGTCAACATAGTAGGTCATAGGAAGCGATACGCAAGGGAGATTCGTATCCCAATTTTTTGGAGCACTCTTTATTGTGTATACAAACCCCACTTAGGCTATACATCGCTATATACACAAATATCATACAAAAATCGGTATACAAATCTCACTTATAAGCGCTGCTACCGTATCAGTTTAGTAGTAGGTATCAAATAGAGGCCCGATAGAGCGGTCAATTATGTTTCTGATAATTTTTCATTCATGGGAATTATATATTCATTTGTTTGTATACAATACGCTCATTGTGAAAATTTACTTGTAGAGTTTGATGACAAGGATAAGGCTATGTATTTCACTGATTGAATTTTAAATCCTGACGTCATTTCCATTTATGCAGAAGGTGCCTAGCCCTCGGGGAATGTATAAAGTAGGTAATGGTTAAAATAACGCCACATTATCAAATTTTGTGATACTTATTTAAATAAAATAAAAAATTCTAAACTACCAATGTTTTCTTTATTTACTCGTTTGGGATGACAACATGACATGTTTTGATTTTGATGCAGATTCAGCTTTACAAACTCTACACTTAGGTACAAAATGGTATGCAGAACTCCGAAGAGTGAACGTAGAAAACGTTTAATTTGCTCCGAAAAATGCATATATACAAATATTGGCATATTTTCTTGCTGCAAAAAATGGTGTAAGTATGTATTAGTAGTAGTAGTAGGCTTGAGCTTAGGTAGTAATTACTTTGAGGTTGATCATTGTCAATGGGGATCCCCTTGGGTGTAATATGTTCTTTGTTAACTGTACGTAGCAGAGTTGCAGTTCAAATTTAATAGCCGTGGCCATGCGTGGCTACAACACAACCTTCCTGACGAAAATCTCACGCTATGTGCGTTTCTTTCATTTACATAATTATGGTTCACGTTGACTCTTCTATGACAAATGTTTTGGTCTCTTGTCGAAGCACTTTCAGCCCTGGATCCTATGCCGTACAGTGATGTGCCACCGTAGAACCCTGTCACAATTGGGATTGTCTAAAAAAAAATACCTATCCTTTTTATATTTTTTTTGTGCAGAATAGTCAATTATAAGAAACCAATTTCAATGTTTTCTCATATAACTCGGTATTTTTTTCACTATTAATTATTGAAAGTATTTTGGTTGATGACGTCAGAGTTTCCATTGTCCATTTCCGGTGTCACACATCTGCTTATTGGACAAATTGATCATAAAACGTATGTGAAGCGCCGCCATTAACGTCTTTTCTATCTGTGGTGAAGTTGGCAAACTGTCATTAGTATCAATGTCAACATGATTCAACAATAACACAGGAAGATTTACGCGATCTTCTCCTATGAATTTTATATTTTCACAATCGTTACACATACCTACCATAACATTCTGCGCGAAGCAGAAAGGTCCATAAACACATACCAGGTATTATCGAGACAAAACAGGACCCGGAGATAAGACAGCAAACTCAGTAGGCGAAAGTAAACCGAAAAACGTAATATTTTCGCTCTCCATTAAAATATTTAGCGGAAAATCTTTCATGTGAGCGAAGCACATCGCTGTGCGGTTACACTGTTGCCTAATTATCTACCGAAAGTGCTTCTAAATCTAAACTATAATACAACAATATGAATGTGAACAGTGGAAAAAACAAGAATGACAGTAACAAGATTGCCCATTTGCTTGTCATCTGTCATAAGATGAATGAAATGTCAGATTGCGGGTCCAAATTGAACTCCGTAGTATAATACACGCGTAAATAGCATAGAATTTGTAACCTTTGCAAATAAAGTACATTTTGGACCGTCTACGTCATGTCTGGGAATATCAAATGAAAGTCATTGCTTATTTTTCATGTAATAAATTCATTATAGCAAAATAAAATAAAGTAAATACAGAAAACGATTTAAAAAGCATTTATCTCGAAATGGTTTTCGATTTACTATACATTGTAAAAAAATAGACAATCCCAATTGACACGCCACTTAAACTGGAGTGATAATGTGGTCACCTTATTGCGATAGGGTTCTACGGTGGCACGTCACTGTACGGCATAGGTTCCAGGGCTGAAAGTGCGTCGACAAGAAACCAAAACCCTATTTCAATCAGTTTATTTTGCTATTGACTGTACGTGAATACATTTCCCTCACTGGACATAACTAGTACGTGGTTCAGAAGCTGATTAAGTGATGTCATCTAAATGGATCTCGATCGTGATAATAAACACTTCCATAGAGCTACGTTCAATAACCGGACTCGAAGTTTGAAAGGACACTATGTGAAAATTTTATTGAGCGCAAAAGTGGTAAGAAAATCAGCTGAATTTAAAATACTAAAAGTATTGCAGACGAAATTTTGTCTACTAGTCGAAAATTTTATTTGAATCGTAATTTTGTAGTAACATAGGCATCACAGTTTTCCACTTTCGAATGGCATTTTCGAGTTACTTAATAAGTATGATTCCAAAAATTGTCTCACAAGTAAAGCCCGGGTTAGAGCCATGCCGTCTCTAACTCCAGACCCATATCTGGATGACTTTTATAATTTATTAATAATCGTTATGATTATATCCAAGATGATTCCAATAACATAAATTAAAAAATCTGTTCTTTGTGGTGGCTTCGTTAAGTTCCAATTTCGAAAACCATTTTAATTTTTGCTAAAGCTAGCGACATCTCGCGTTGAGTAGGCTGTTTTACAGCGCAGCATTATAGTTCAACTATTCGTCCATAGATGGCGTTGTTAACCCACGAAAAAACTTGTGAATTTAGTGAACACGCATTTACGAGGTTCATAAATACGGTTGTGTTTAGATTTAAACACTAGAAAAGAAAATGAGTTGTCATTTATTTCAAACAACCCCTTTTTTCACTAGGACTTTAGGTTTATGAGCTCCGATGTATCTGATGACCTTAGCAGAACCTATGTAGGTACCTATAAATATTACCTACTCATTATTATTAATTACTAGCTTCTGCCCGCGACTTCGTCTGCGTAGAGTTATACATATAAACCTTTCTCTTGAATCACTCTATCTATTAATAAAGAACGCATCAAAATCCGTTGCGTAGTTTTAAAGATCTAAGCATATATAGAGACAGACAGACAGCGAAAAGCGACTTTTTTATATACTCTGTAGTAATGCAAAGTAATAGTGACTCTGGCTGAACAAGAAAATGAGTCAAAATGTTCTATAAAGACATTGTTGCTGTTCGAATGACTACACATACTAGGTACATAGCTACTTCCTCAGGGTGACAAAGTACCTACCTACTTAATGTAGCTGGTTACTTCGGAAGGTTGACGTATAGTATTAATCTAAGGAAGCCGATTATTGGTATCAGGTGTAGCACAAATCTGTATATAACTATAAAATTATCGTTTGAATTTGAATTAAATTGTAGACTAAGTAATTCACAAAATATGAATGTGGGCAGTAATTTTCTACCGCTCTACTACTACTATTACAAATTCATCTAAACGTTTTACTTTCGAGAAGTATTTGCCGAAAATAGTTTCAAAAATAAGCCTTCTGTAGTCCATAAGAAAATGACATAGTTTGGCTTAGCCGAACCACTTTTTTCATACAGCAATGGCAAAAATTTATACTTACACGTTAACAAGTCGTCAAAAACAGCTACATATACTTTTATGCCACAAACAATAAGGTCGGTGATACACATGTCGATGATGACTGTATCGATATTTATGCTCTCGCCTGTACCTACCTACATAGTGCGCGGAATTTTGTTGTCATTAGCAATAAGGTTACCTACTCACCTACTGACAAGTTATCACTTGAACCTACTGTCATAATAATAGGTATTATAATTTGTAATGCTTTTATACATATAGGTAGGTATAGGTATGTAGCAGTAACCATATGAAATTGATGAAAGCAATTCTCTTGACGGAGAAGTCAACAACGACGCACATTCTTAATGTTGAACTTGGCTCTCATTTCACATTTATGTCTTTGATGGAATAATAATAATTATGGATTAAAAAGGGACAGGGATTGCCGATTCTTTGAACTTTAACAAGTTTTTTTATATTTTATTATTATTACGGACCTATTTAGGGTTGTGTCCGTAGGCAGGCTTCACGCGTAGGCAATTGTAGGTTCTCAGACTTTGAATTGAGAATAATATTATACAAACAACTACATTTAAGAGAACTTTATTTACAATGAAATTATTTTACAAACTAGTCATAACTTACTTTCTATTGTACATACATAGGAAATATGATCTATTATTCGCAAACTGCACAATAAATACCAATGTTGGTAATGACCTGAGCGCCGGTCGGCGCGGGCGGCGCGGGCAGCGCGGGCGGCTGTCGACGGCTGCGCGCGAGTATGCACGGTCCTTATTTATCTAGCAGGTTAATCTACGAGTACACAGCGACTTAACCCAATAGGTACCTACAAACATCCATAATATCACAAATAATTTAGGGTAGGTAACTACGAATGAGCCTCTTCAGATACTGACAAAACTGGCACTATGTTTCAACCTGGACTGCTGAGTCGATTAATACTTCCGAAGTAAATATTTACATAGCTATGTTGTACTTCCTGAACCGCGTCCACCGATCCAAATATCTATAATAATGTAGTTCAGCATTTTTATGAGCATCGAACGCTGACTGAGCGAAATGTGGCATTTGCATGCCGATTATCTAAAGAGGCGACTAATTTAATGGCAGTAAATTTGAGTAAACCCAAGCGATTAGGCTTTTGTTTTTGTTTTTCCGAATTCTTCTATGTGGTCGTATTCTGAAAATCCAGGGTCGGAATCGTAGTACGCGTAATCATAACTCGTGTCTTCGTTTTTACTGGGGGGGTTGGCAAAGTGCGGGGCACGGGTGGTAGGACGCAGCGCGGCCGGCGCGGGTGGCGACGTCGGCGGCGGCGTCGGCGGTGGCGTCGCGCGCGGCGGCGCCCGCGTCTCGTGGGTGCGCGGCGCGCTCGTCGTCGTCGATCTTACCGGAGCATTCTCATAGTTGTTAGTCGACGGCTGGTACTGAACCGCTGGATCACTGGGGCGGATCGTAGTGGTATATGTTTGGAAATAATCGAACGTACGTTGGGTGTTCACAGTTTGCGGTTTGTAGGTAGTCGTCTGAACCGGTTCAAAGGTTGATGGAGTCGGGGCAGCAGTCGTCGACGGAACAGGAGCGGGTCTGAAGGGTCTCGGGGCTGACGTTTGCGCTATTTGAGATGGCTTGGGTGGTTTCTGAGTCTTTCCTTTCTGCCTTTGATCTTCGTGGAGTCGGTTGCCGCTGGCTGCAATGTTTATTGAATGAGCTCCCGAGAGTAATTCACGCTCGTATTGCTCGGGGCGGTACTGTCCGTCGTCTTCCCCAGCTGGTGGGCGATACTGACCGTCGTCTTCGTCGTTGTCGGCGAAATTGGTCTGTTTCGCATTGAATCCAATATTGGTGTTGTAAGCAACCGTGTTCAGGTTATACGAGGGGTCAACATGGGTCGTTGTATACACAGAAGTAGACGCAGGAGTAGTGGATGGGTTATTGTAGTAATTCTGTTGAGCGGTATTATGGACAAAGTTGTTCTTTTCCGGTTCGTAAGAAACACTGTTGAAGTTTCTGTAGGCAGGTGTGTTTGTGCTGAAGCCACGGGAGGTTGCCGTGTTGTAATCGGTGCTCGTGGGTGTGCTCCTTCCATTGTTATTATTTACATTGATGCGCACCAAATCTTGCGTTTCGGGTATGTCTGTTGCAACACTGAAACTGTTCCTTACTTTGAATGGCTTGTTATCATTTTGCACACTGATCCCTGGAGTTGATTGAGCATTGTAGTTGTACAGCTCAACGAGCCCGTCCTTTTTCTTGTAATTGGGTGTGGATTGCGAGAAAGGAGCCGGGGAGGGGTTGTTGGAAAAGTACCTGTTCTGCTTCGGGGTCACACGGCTGACTTCAACGTACTCTTCTCTGTATTGAGGAGGGACGCTAGCCGGCGTGCTGACCGTAGTAGGGTTTAGCCTGATCTGTTGAGGCACCCTGCGTTCGAAGTTCGTTTGTTGTTGTTGTTGTTGTTGTTGTTGAGGTTCAGAGAATTGTTGTGGTGAACTCTGGGCGAAGGTTGAAGGAGATTCAGTAGAAGCATAAACCGGGCGCTTTCTTACGAGTTTTCTTTTGGGGTCATAGTTAATGGGCTTAGGTTGTTTGGGTGGCGATGGCGGTGGGGGCGGCGGATTGGTATATTGCGTGGTGGGAGTAGTTCTGGGGCTGGTAGCTCTTCTGAACGACGAACGTTGAGATGGAGATGATGGAGGAGGTAAAGGGGGCGATTGAGATGCGGGAGGGGCGGAATCGTCCCGGCCGCGGTCGCGCTGTCCACTAAAGAAGTCCGAGGAGTGGGCTGCACGAAGGTCGGAAGCAGGTGCGTTGGCGTTGTTCTGCGCTAGACGCCTGTCACCCGTCTCGGCACGCTGCAAACCGAACTCCGCTTCTTCCTCACGGGCACCAGAAGACGACAATTTTTTGGTGTCATATCCTGTGAAGGGACAAAAACATTTGCTTTATATTTGTTGATTGCGCTGTGCTCTTTGCATGAATATGTAGCTTTTTTATACAGGCAACTGTAAAAATAACTAAACGTTCGTTTCATTATGCAGATACAACTAAGCTTTATTCCCAAAAGTGTTTTCAAATAATCGTTTATGCGTTATTTATAGCCAACCATATTTCTATTGTAAGAGCCCCATAAGTAGCACAATGCAAGCGTTCGGCTGAAGCTTAGTTTTTTGCAATCCGTTACCAAATATGAAGTTAGCGTGAACTAACTTCGCTTTAACCTTTCAAGCGGTCGTGGCGCAACTCGCGGTCATCTCCGTTCACGCCTTAATTAAGCACAAACTACAAACCGCTTCTTTGCAGGAAATCACACTTATTACGGCTTTATAGACCTGATGAGTAAAACAGTTCATTCCTCATTAATTATTTATAAATTTGCAGTAATAAAAATAGTATACTCCTCGCTCCATTGGGTCAGCAGAACGAATGTCAGTGCAATTAATTTGATTCCGTGTGTATTTACAAGTAAGCGTCTTGTCTTATTCATGAGTTCGCGTTGCCTCATCTCTATTAATTACACCCGCCTTTAATATTTGGAACGGTCGGAAGGCCAATGGAATGTTACTAATTAATTTTATTTTAACGAGACCACATTCGTGTAAAAACATCTTACCAATATTTATAATTTAATATCTTGATTGCCTTAATTAATAGTGCCACTCGCAAATGCTGAATTAATTTAAATGGTTGAATTTACAAATTAAAACCAAATAACAAGTGTTGTCAGAGACGGGTACCGATAAATAATCTTAGGTAGTCACAATGGGTTAGTGACAATGCTATAAACATGAACAGTAGGTAACTATGTGGAAACTCTAATTTGAATGTTAACTAATTTATGCAATCATATTAATTACTAATTAGATACAACTTAATGTAGAGTAGCTAAAAGTTCCCTATCATAAAATTCGTCGTAATTACATTTTGATTTTAAATTACTTAGTAGACAACTAAATTAACTATAACTGTAATTCTTGGTTAATTTTGTAATTTCTGTAAATCAATACTAAACTACTTACGTATCCATTTAGGGGCAATTCAATTACTTTAAACAAAGATTGTATGGTCCCAAAAAATAACAGGAGCGTGGCCATAAAAACCGTACCAAATACCTAATTAATAGACACTTCTTTTGAACTCCAAGTATACTCGAAAGGCACTGTCAACAACCCAAAAGACAAAACAAGATGTCTTCACACATTTGCGAGCTTAAGCTTGGTTAGTAGCGAAGCGCTCACCGGATCCGATCTTGTAGAGTTCAAACTGACCGTTGTAGATCTCAGCCGAGCAGGCTAGCGGGTCGTCATCCCCCCAATCCGTGCACGTCTGCGCCTCCTGGTGGAACAAGGTTCCAGGTGGACAGAAGAACCTGAAGTCGCGGATGCCGCCGCCCGCGACGCGGACGCAGACGTGGAACGCCTTGCAGTTGGCTTTGGCGTCCGCGTAATACGCGCCCAAGATGCGACCGCGGCAGTTGAATCTTTCCGCTCCCCCTGTATGTTAAAAAAGAAAAAAAAACATATCAAGAACTAAAATTTTATAAAAGCATCAGCAGACTTATCTTTTGTAAATTCAAAGAGGTTTGGGTAAAAGTGTTGTCATTTTTTAGGTGAGCGGTCACTGACTAAAGTGGTAGGTAAATTATGATAGATCTATTCAAAATAAACATATTTTGTAATAGCATGTAATGCTCCAAAGTGCACCGTAACCGAAATATTTTTAATATACACAGGTCAAGCAGAAAAATTGAAAAATTCGGATTGAAACATTTTCTGACTCCTGTACTTATAGGCCAAAAGGGCCAAAAAGAGTAGGCAGAGATGGACAAAATGTGATGTTGCAGTGACAGGTTGCTATCCCATCGCCCGGAACACACATGATTCCGAATCCCGTAGTCGACTCATAGCATAAGATTATTACTCTAACGGGAAGAAAGGGGTGGTAATGGTGAGATAACAATTTAATCAATACTAGTAGGTTATTGGTGTCAAATATAAACATAAGTGAAAAGTATACGATAGAAGATACTAAGTAAATCTTGCTCCTCTGGCAGTTGTCTTGGACACGATAATAAGAAGTAGCCGTAGTAGTGAATAACTATTTTCAGACTTTGTTAACCAGGCACATTTATTTAAAACTTAAATCTTTAATATCTCGGCTTCGATATTATTCTACGCTATAAGTTATATTTATCTATGGGTATTTACAGGTCCTGTACATAACGATGTAAAAATCATCCGTGACAATATGACAATATGTTTCATAGGTACAAATTTACCCAATGCCCTAGGTTAGGTTAGGTATTGACAAATTACCTACTACCATTCAATAATTGTAGGTTCTTAAATGTTAATGACGGCATTGCTCCAAATAACGTACTTACGTACATATTTTTGATAAAATTGACGAAAGATAGGTAGACCAGACATAGCCTAGGTAATTATGAAAGGCATACGCAAATTGTCTAGGTACCTAAACATTGCGACACATCGCCACCAATTAAAATAGTAAACAACTTCTTACTCAAGGATCCACAAGTCATTTATTGACTACCTAATAGATTTACCGCGTAGATAAGTCATTATCGTCATCATCAACATCATATCCAGCCTATATACATCCCACTGCTGGGCACACGCCTCCTCTTAGAATGAAATAAGCAAATAAGCTAAATTATTTTAGTTATAAAATAATTAAAGCATTGCGATTAATATCGCGTTACGTTACTGATTTGATCTTTGAACCGAATCAAGATGCAATAAGATATGCTTATGTTAATGCATTATATCACGCAAAGGTTTCCGTAATGCAATGTCTGTTAGTTGAGGTAACCTCATTAAAACTGAGTTAACCCGCGGGTCACAGGGAAGCACGGCGCTCGAAATGCATTTCCTTACGTAATAAAAATATTAATCTAGCTTTCCGGAGATAGCGGCGGCTCACCCCGCCTTCCGGTTAATTTGCTAGCAAAAACATATGCAAGGTTATTTATGTCTCATTCAGAAGCTGTTTCACACCATACCCAAAAAAACGTGTTGCAACAAACCTTATCTTGAACATCAACATTAGACCTGACCTTTCTCAGACATTATATTTTTACAATGGGATTAGATAATAAGAAACATTTCCTGCCAAATGAGTTAATGACATAAAAGCATTGTAAATAAAACGGTCAATGGAAACGTCCTTTTCAATTGCGCGGATTAATTAATTAACTATTTAATAACGTAAAAAATGTACAGGATGATGTCAATAAAACGACTCTGTTACTGCATACCAATGTTATGTGTCTCTCGAGGTTTGCATAACATCGCGAGTAGGTACGCCCAATTACCGCGGTCACTGACATGTCACATCGCAGCCGCTCCTTGTTCACAGTGCATACGATACTGTTATGTAGAGACCAACTTAGGTTTCGATTGCACGTTAGTCTAAATACCTAAATAAGTTGTGTAGAAGCTGGTGTATGTCTATATAGTCATATAAAAAGTCGGTGTCGGTCATTTGTCAATTAAAATCATATCTTTTGTCGGTTTTCTTACCCTGTCCTTTAACTGATTTCTTATCGGTTAAGTGTAGGCATATCTTTACAGATCGAATCTTTTTTTTATGAAAGAGAGTGACAAACGAACAAGTAAACTACTAGATGGTATTCGTGAATTGAGCACCACGACTCATGCACACCAGAAGATTGCAGATCCGTTGCAAGCTTAGACGTTTGAGATATTTGATCTATTGACTGTGTCAATAATTTCAACTGCTATACGTACTTCCTACCTTCCGCGCCAGAACCGCAAGCACTGCTGCTTAACACCCTGCAATGATCAGTATTGAAAAAACCTCTCAATGAGCTTAACTTCAAATTCAATTTTGTGGATTCATTGAAAAATGGCATAGGGGTATTTTTTCCCTACATTATTTTATTTTTTTGTTTTAAGAAGACACGCTATGAAAATATTTCACGCGTCCAAAAGAGCGGTTATTGGATGCACCGGCAACTTTCTATTGTAACACAGCCGTATTGCTAAACGGCCCACCGATTCTCAGATCCCATTTAACGTATCAACACCCGCACCGACACGTCGCAAAAACAACGTAAGTAGACCAACGTAATGAGACGAGATTGCCTCACGTAAACTAGCATAATCCGGGTGAACGTTGAGATGCGTCCAGTGGAGGTTAAACGAGGAGGTTCCCATGAGAGGGGGGGGGGGGGGTGATACCATCGCACGCGAGCGCTTGCGCAAGCAGTGCTGCAAGGTGCCGTAGCATCCTCAGCGAAAGGTCACCGGCACGACTGCATGCAAATACGCCAAAGGTGGAATTCGGATTCGCTTTTACATTCTAAGCGAAGAAATTTGAGAACACGGGATCCGAAGTTGTCCGAAAACTTTTGAGTGAGATTATGCGCTTGATCCGAGTATTTTATACTAATATTATAAAGAGTACTTGGTTTGTTCGCATGTAGCTGGTGGTCTTTGGAACTATACTACCGATTTTAAAAATTCTTTCACAAGTAGACAGTAGCGCTATCTCTGATTATGAATGTCTACGTAATATCCCGGGAAAGTGCGAGGTACCCCGGGACGGAACTCGTAAGCAGACGAAATTATGGTCAGTAGTTTTTTTTTTAATTGAAAAAGTCACGATCTGAAGTAGCATTAACAGATTTTCGTTTGTTTTTCTAATTTCAATACAAATGGGACATCGAAATGGCTAGAATTTATGCTTAATATTTTTTCTTATACTTATTAGGGCTCGGTGCGTAAACACACTAAGGCCATTGATAATTTAAAACTACCCAAAATATAACATCAGTCGGTCGAAAGTGTACTGACAAAACAGTTCTCAAAGTCGCCTTGAGAGTTGTTTTCAATGCTGTCGTGCGTGTACCACCCGTGAGAAACAAAGTATCAAATTATTTTTATTTATAAATAATAAAATCGTAGGCAATGTATCTAGAGAATACTTAAACAATCATAGGCTGAGGCCCTTTATAAAGGCCGTGACATAACCGTATAACCAATTTGAACTTTGAGTAGGTTTCGATTTGCATAATGCATTCGGGTTCCGTAGATCCGGCCAACGCGTTTGTCTAGTTATTTACGGCGACTAATCTGATACGATGAGGGTATGGTCTGTGAATTAAGTTAACAAAGCTAGAAAACGAAGCGAAGCCGCAGTGAAAAGCCTCTATTGTGAACGTATGCAGCGTGAAATGACACAATGTCGCAAGTACGATTTTCCGGTCTCTCGTGATGACAGTTGGGGCAATCCGATGTGAGTCTAAATCGGTATCAAACCGAAATTAGTAAAGACAAAGTTTGGATGTAATAGTGGGCAGTAACGTTCGTTGTTGACATTGCAATGTGAAACTAATGTGGATGATGCGGTATCTATTTGGAACTGAGGATTTTGGTCTCTAGGTACTACAATATTATTGTAGTTCAATTAACATACGTAATAGGGGAATTATTGATGTTATGATTATGAATATGACAACACCTTGATTTTATAACACTGATAACGGAATAGAATATATTTTTTTTAATGGGGGAATTCAGTCCGACTCACATACATACATACATAAATCACGTCTTTCTCCCTTACGGGGTAGGCAGAGCCAAGGTGACAAGACCCAAAGGCCACGCTTAGCATGATTGTGGGCGTATAGGTGGAAAGGGGAATCAAAATAGTGATGGGTAGCTAGCCGCATCGCCTATATGATTCCTATGCTCATTCCCTCGATGGACTTTTACCATCTGCGCGGGAGGAGAAGCAACTGGTACATTCTATGTTTTTTCTTTACTCCCAGACCAGCATGGAAGTGAACAATAATCTTTAGCTTTCTAGCAACAATAGTTGATACCAATCTGAAAGTAATACTGTACTATTACGAGCTGTAACAGTCGCGGTTATACTATAGTTTGGAAAGATTTGAAGATGCGCGGAAGAACGACGTTGTGAATGCATTCAGAGATCATAGTGATGTAACACATTGTTATGATGACTCAGTAAGTCTGTCGGCCCATTGAACGATGTATCGGCGATCAGTCGTGACCCGATAACAAACATCGTAGTTTTATTGTTTTACGAAACATAACACTTCCCAGCCATTTATGATTATGGCTCTACATCAATGAAATGTTATGTTGTGTGTAATTATAGTTACGAGAACTAAGTTAGATTAGATACAGATGTTTAGCAATATTGTTTGAACGTTGTCGATTTCGTGTGAATTTATTTTTATTGACGAGGTAAGTGTTACTTTTAGTGTTAGTTTTGTTTTTACAAATCTTTCGTTGTGATTATCACTTTAGTTAATAAGTAGGTACCTATTTTATAGTTACAATTTCTTCAGATTTGGTAATATTCGTAAAAAATAAAACTTGTCAAAAATTATTTAGTACAGTTTCGCACAGGGAAAAAATAATCTCATTTATTTATTCACATGTGATTAATACTCCAATACGGTAACGGTCACGTCTAGCTGACCTTTTAATTGCAACAGATTAATTAATCAAAAATTTGGGATGACCTTGCGAGTCGGATCTCCATCGCTCATCACCTTCCCCTAATGACACATTACAGTCACACCTGACCTTTAAATGTTTTACATACCAATTAGTTTTTATATATTTTAGATACGAATCGGAGCCTTGAGCTATCGCGCTCTAGTTCGTTGAGAGCGGAGCGTGGGAACCATACTTATGCAAATCCGGGGAATCGATTATCGTAGCGATGGGCGATCGGCGCAGAATGGAAAGTGCATAGGTTGCGCAAGAGCATAGTGCAATACTGCCGCTCGCCCGGGGATGCACATACGTGCAGAATCGCGTTTACGTAATTGGGAATAAACATGCACTCCGACTAATGAGAGCTCGCGACGTTATGAAATGTTTGGCGTTTTAAGATTGTTCAGATTACCTTGTATTGTTTTGAAGTGCGTTAAGTATCTTAATGGTTAATTTTTGGTTCGGCTTTAACTTGGGTTGAATGAACAATTTAATTAGCCTGTAGAAATGGTGACTGAAAACTAATATTCAGAATCATTTCAAAATAACCGATTTTATTTGGTTTCAACTAATTCAAAGTTGATAATACATTATTATTAAAGTTACGTACATACATAGGTTACTTTCTAAGATGGATTAAGATTTAAAAAAATGAATCTGTCAAAGCAAAATACATCATTGTCACTGATTAGAGTCACGCAACCAAAAACCGCTACAAAACACAATGCATCGACAAAACATGATTCCATCCGCCCGGACATCCTGCACTGTAAACTTTCCTTCGCGGCGCACGCGAATGCAATCGTGCATCAGAACACAATTTATAAACTAAATCATTCCACACCTAAAAAAAAACTGAAAGTCACTGACTCACTTCACTTGTCATTGTCACCTATTGGGTCACAGGTCACTTACCGAGTATGGGGAGCAACGTGAGCACGATCCACAGGGGAGACATGTCGGCGCGAGCGTCGCGTGAGGACTGGCGCGGCGCCGGCGCCGGCCGCGCCCGCCTAGCGAGTGGGGGGGCTCTGAAAGCTCGCCGCCCGCCCCTGAACATAGTGATTTATTGAATCAAGCGCAGATTCTGATATGACGGCGAGATCGCTGGGAACGTATTGGCGGACGTTTAAGTCAGGGAAGTTTGTATAGTATACGTTGGTTATGCATATGCTTACATTGTAGTGTATACGAGTGGTCTTTTTAATCTTAATCACGTCTCACTAAGTTCGTACATGAAATCACCTGACCGATTTCAGTGTAATTTTAGAATGAACTTGGTTGGTTCCGGCCTGAAAGGTAAGTTTTCTATCTTACAGGTAGCACTGTTGACGAATTAGATATAGTAAGGTTGCGAATAATAAATAATAAAACATGCGATGGAAAGAAATGTAGAGCAGCAAACTAGTATTTTTTTAGGTTTGTTAATTTAAAAATACTTTAATTGGCTATATTAAATGCTTAATTTAAGTAAAGAGTTAAGGGACTCTACCGTGATACATAGGAGTTTTTTTTTAAGTACAATTACTGCTCCTTGAATTAAATAGTTTTCAATAGAGTTATTAAGTCACTAACCATTTGTACGCTTTTACGCTACAAAAAGGAACTGCAGTCCAAAGTTTCAGCTTTTTTTATATTTGATGCCTAATTTTAGCTGTAGGTTGATGTTAAAAGTCAGGCAAACATTTTTATAAGTATAGATGTTTAGCATAGACTTTGTTCTTTAAATCGTGATTCAAAAAAACCTTTAACAAGTTGAACCTAAAACCAAATTTACCTTCAAAAATATGAAAATAGTTGTAGGATACAAGTTGTGTATCAGAATAAGACGTGACGACCTCCGAGATATCTTCTTCGCGTATTAATCCCGCGTTTAATTGGCCTTTGTTACGTCACGGACAAACTGACGCGCTCTTACTATTATTCAATGAACATGACGAAAATGAAGGAGATAATAGTTATTATTTAATAAGCGGAACGTTGTTACACGAACTACTCTTATACCTACACCGGGAAATGCTGCTAAGTTGTAACACCTTTTTCTTAATGATGTTCGTAAAACCTTTCTTGTACGTCATGGATGATAGTAAAAAAATATAGTTTTAGCAATTTTTGACTTCAAACTTTTAAGATTGCTATAAATAAATATACAATGTACCTTACTTAAGAGAGTTAAATTACTTATTTTTGAGTACCTCTACTACGCTATATGTACTTAACTAGATACATAATTTTTGTTGTCCCTTAAAATAATTTCTCAGGCTGTTGTACCTACTATGATACCGAAGCACAGATGTGCAAGCTGTCGAAAGTCACAAACAATAGAGGAAATCTTCATATTTTAAATGAAAAGTTTCAACTCCCATGCAAAAATTTGAGAAGTTTCAGAATTTTTCCTATGTTTCCTATGTACTTTCCTGAAAGGTTTGCATACTAAAAGTACCTAATAAGGATGGTATGAGAATTCCTGTAGAAGATGTTCAGTTGTTTGTTGATATTTGCAAGAATTGCAAGTGCATTGTGTCAGCAGGTCACGCAGTGCCGTCATTATTTAACAGATTGTCTCTAAATCAACAACCTATTGTGTTATGTTAGCTACCGTAATTTTGTTTATTGACCTGTCAAACAAAAGACGTCATACAAAAGCAACATTTGATATTCGCTACAGAATCCAATTGTGTTGCAAATAAATGGACGTAAGACAAAACAAAGGAATCAAATAGATATCATTGCATGTGTATATGTGGACGTGAAAACTGTACCTTGTACTCAAATGCTGACTAGTAGTAGTCATCATTTCTAGTCTATAGACGTCCCAGTGCTAAGCAAATGCCTTAATAACCAACAAAACAAGAACTGGGGCTATATTCCCACACGGGGACAGCGCGGATCGAAGACTTAACACACACTATTGAACTGTTTCGCAGCGGTTTCCTGATGGCATTTAGCTCCACGGAAAAGCTTATGGTGAAATTCAAAGATCCATCAATCAGATGCCGAAATACAAAAAGGTAACCTGCTCGATAGTTCATAGGTTAAACCACTAGTGACACAGATCCTACTAAATACTCCGATAAATTAATTTTCACATTCGCATACATAACCATACACTTCAACAATATTGATCGTACCTTACCTTACGTAATCATAAAGCGTAACTTAAGAATCCGAATAACAACTCACAATGGTGCAATATGCCAATATGCCGATAGTTTCTCGCTAATAAATCTTTTGACAAATTTCCTAAACAAACGGCGTGGGCGGCGCCCGCGCGCATTCTTAGAAACCTACTGTTCCGATCATCACATAATAGTTAGGAAGCCCACAAAATCATGAAATGTAAAACGGAAATACATCAACAGAAAACACTCTAGCGTTTCGAACTTTACTGACAGATGTGTAGATTCTATTTGCAATGGTATAACGTTGTGAGATAATGCTTTTTGATATTTAAATTTCGCAGATTGTCAGCCTGACTCATTACTAAGATGTTATCAATTAAAGGTCTCAATATTAAGACAAAGGAGTAATCACTTACGAGTATGCTTCATTAAGATTATAGCGTGGGGAGGGTTTGATGGAAGTTGTGTTATAAGATCGTTATATGATTGTAAAGGTTGTCACAAAAAGCAGTAGGTAACGATATAACACATACCATACAAATTCACTTTTTTTCCATAAACGGGGAATTGTACTAGGTGGGTAAATAACTTTAATTAAATAATATCTGTTCGGAGTAAATTTGTCTATCTTCATTAACGAGGGTACCTACTTTTCTTTCAGAGCCTGAATTATGAGCCTGTTGGTTGGTATTGTGTTAGTTGTTCAGTTGACTGGAATATATCTCTTAAAGGGATAAGTCCGCTTTTGTGCATGTGTCTCAGTGTTTGTCAGTTGTATTTTCCTTTTATTTTTATTTTGCACAATAAAGGGTTTACAAATATGCATACATAAAACAACCTGTATACACATTATATAAAAGGTCTCCAACCAGTAAATCAGCTTCATTAGTAAAATAATCCGTGAGATTCCCATGAGGATTGATTACTCAACTCTATGATTCCGTGTTCCACGGACTTCAGGGGACTATTCCCGTTCGGAACACAATTAAATGAAAAAAAATAATTAAAAACTCCCATGAAACACACATAAATCAACCGATATTACTCCAAACGACGAATGGTACCTATGTCCAAACGAGTTAGTTCGTAAATAAACATGTTTTGCGCAATAAAGGTCTATTTTAGCATTCGAACATTGCATTTAAATATTTTTGAACATTAAGCTTGTAATGAAAAAACAGATAGGTACTTAAAATGTAAATACAAAATTAAAACTACTATTAAAATAAAATAACTAAATAAACTTTAAAATTAATTATACACGAGAGGTGGGCCTCTTGGCAGGCTGCCCATCACGCAGGCAGCATTCCCGCGCTGAACTGCGATTGCGATTCTTTGCGCGAAGCTTGTAATAGTATATTATGAATTAGTTATCAGTTTGTCCGGAAACTTTATCTTGTTTGGTTGCACAAGCACTAAAAAACTTGCCAACATTATTTATTGAGTGCTTATTCTAGTTCTAGATACAGGAATAGTCGATCAAGAGCATACCAAGCAGCAGTGCTTCACCATAAAATAAAATATTGACTGTCACATTGACATGTGAGTGAAAATAGTTTTTGATGTTTTAAACCGCACAATTTTCATTGAGCCCTGGGGTTATAAAGGACTTTATTAGTCGCCTATACCTATTTTTTAAATGCAATGCAACTACAGTCAGCAAATAAGCTTATATCAAAAATATTTTGTTGTACAAAAACTTGTTTGTGTCGTTTGCGTCATGGCTTACATGCCTGCCTTATCACCCCATAGTTATCCTTCCATAAATAATAATAATAATAATCTACAATAAATCTCTTCCCTGGTTTTCATAAAAAAATATTAGTGTATGTTAGATAAAAATATCTACTAGTCTGGAATCGTCCCCCGGCGGCACGACATCGCGCTACTCTCGCACACGCGTGGAAGAAAGACATAAGTTGTATCAAGTCTTAATAGGACTTACGGCTTTCTTCCACAAATGGTGTGATCTGTCGCACGCGCACCCACTCCCACTAGCACTTCATTATTCCGTTGCGCTTTTATTTTGCAAAACACTTTCTTGGCGTCTTGCGGAACGTTTAAAATGTTATTTGCTAAGCGGTGTGTTAATTGCTTATTCCGAAATTTAATGAAAAGTGTATTGTGTTGCTTTAACTTTGTTTTAATGGAATGATGCTTGTTTGGTAGAACTTTTGTTTACATTTACTGAGCTGCAAATCGTAGGTAGTCCATTTACCTACTAGCTATGGCTCAATGCCTGGACTCAACTTTTAGAAGAGTATTTTTTAATACAGTATTTATATATTGCTAGACGTCAAGCTGTCTTAACACATAGTGAAAATCCGTTTAACTTCCAAGATTAGTGTGACCAAACGGGCGTACAGAAAATCCATCAAAGTTTTTAATAGTCCATCAAAAAGATTGTGTCCAGTATTTCTAACCCAACAGATTTTTAAAGCTATTGTCGCACCTTATAAAATAATCGTCATATGCGTTTGCCAGACAGAGACAAAGCATATTTTTTCTTATAACAGGCTAACTTTTTGTAACTAAAAAGTAGCTGGTTGAGAATTAAGAGTTTCGATGAATACGGAAGCGAATGTAATACTGGTATATGGTGTAATACTCGAAATTTACAGACGAACGTGTTTGCAAAACAAGTTGTATCATAAACAAATGAAAGTATGATTGAATCCCAATCAGATCCCAGCAGTCGGTGCATCGGAACAACGATCCGGCCTCAGACTAATGATCATACAGCACGGAGGTCAACTTTCCTCCGCCTTTGTCCGTCTTCATTCATCAACCATTCTCTATGGGCGCGCATCAATCACGAACATAACGGACCTTATGTCACCGAGTTAAAGGTTCACACGCTATAGTCGACTTATTACGATCCTGCGGTCAACTAATGCGGTGGGAGACATAATTTAAAATGCGTTCAAAATTTCAATGGGTAACCACAAAATGAGAAGAAAAAATACACAGCCGGAATAATACTAGTGTCAGGCCGTTTCCAGTTTCAGGAAACATCTAAGTTAAACGTCAGTATTTACAACTATCGTACATATCTGATAAAATTAATATGCAACAAAAAAAGGAACATACAAGTGGAGAAAAATAGTACAGTATCGGACAGTATACCATCGGACAATGTCGATAACATCTCTATTTCACGTCTAAGCGCCACCTATGAACGCACAAGCAAAATATGCAGTACAATTCTAGACACGCGATGAACCAGTCCGTGTCAAACTACCGACGCCCCTGTGCGCACTTATCATTTTACATTTATCAAAAGTATATAACTAATGAACTTCAATGTGCACAATTATTATTTAAAATGATTTTAATGTCTCCAATTTCAAGACTTATTCCTTAAAACTAAAATGTGTCCGATACAACACCATCTTCCCCTACACTTGGCATTACATATTATTCTGTTCAGTCTTCCGTGTAATGCAGCTACACTTGACTTGTTAAGCATATATTATCTTCGTTTTTCTTGCATACAAGACAAGGTAAATAATCTTGACCTTAGTTTTATTGAAAAACGCTTATTAAAAGTCAGTAACAGTTAAAATCGTAAATAAATCCCATTATTATTTATTTGTTACTAGCTTCTGCCCGCGACTTCGTCTGCTTATTATACATATAAACCTTCCTCTTGAATCACTCTCATTAAAAAAACCGCATCAAAATCCGTTGCGTAGTTTTAAAGATCTAAGCATATACATAAGGACAGACAGACAGAAAGCGGAAAGCGACTTTGTTTCATACTATGTAGTGATTTGTTTTGTATTGATTTTTTAACGAAAAGACAGATTAAGATTTGACAGACACCGTCTTTTTGATGCGGAAAAAAGTAGTTCCTGGGTACTTTTACTAATTATTCGTCACATTCTGTGGGATTATTTACTTGGAATTCGCGTTATCTATGGGAGGTTCTTTCAGATACATTCTGACTTTATTATATGATTTCGACATAGGTACTTCCGTCACAGTTTTGTAGTATGTCAAAAGACCTAAGTAAGCTTAACCCTTTTGCAGATTGTACCTATGTGGATCTATCTAGACATGTGCACTGTAACGTAAACAATCGAAAAGAAAGTATCGAACACTTGACACGATGGCCTTTCTATCGATTACTGATCGATATCTCACATCTCTCGATTGTGTATTGTGATCGACACCATTGTTGTGATTAGCCCACGCTGCGACGACGTCAATCTAGGAAGTCTGTTCGGAATTTCACTTTTATTTAATTAGTAAGAAGTATCAAAACGAAATTCACTTAAATGCTAATATTTTTATAGAGCCTAAGGTAACAAGACCTAAAGGCCAAATATAGCAGGGTTGTGGGCGTATAGGTGGAAAGGGGAATAAACATAATGATGAGTTGCTAACCGCATCGCCTATAACACGATTCCTAAGAATTTCGCCCATTCCATCGATGGGCTTTTATCATCTGCGGGTAAGAGAAGCAACTGGTACATTCTATGTTTTTCCTTTGCTACCAGACCATTATGAAAGTAAGTCACTGACTGAGTGACAGTGTTACTTTAAACTTTATTAATAGCGAGGTAAGCTTATTTTATTAGAAAGAAATATTAAAATAAACGGTCAGCTCAGCATTTGGTCTCTTTCTGTCGGTCTATTGGGATGAAAGAATATGCAAACAAAACTGATATTCTGCATCAAAATTTTATTTAAGTGAATATACTTAGTCTAGCCTTAAGTTTTGTTACTGGCAATTAACAATGACTTACAGAAAAATAATAATTTGAATTTCGAATGTTGTGTTTCGACGCAATTATTTGGACGTTTCTGACGCTATTTACGTGTAAATTATCATAAAAGTAAATAAAATAATAATGGAGTGGGGTGTAAAAGAAAATAGAATTGCTGTGATTGCTCTGCATAAGGTAGGAATGGAGCCATCTCACATTTTTGAGACTTTAAAAAAGTTAGAGATTAGTCGAATGTTTGTGTATCGTACCATCCAAAGGTACACCAAAACGTCCTCTGTCAACGATAGTAAAAGATCTGGGCGACCACGTTCTGTTAGGACACGGCAAGCTGTTAATGCTGTAAAGGCCAGAATTCGCCGAAACCCCATAAGAAAACAGAAAATCCTTTCTAGAGAAATGAAAATACCACCTAGGACTCTTTCGCGTATTATCAAAGAAGACTTGGGGCTCGGAGCTTACCGAAGATATACTGGACATACCTTAAATCAACCACTGAAGGAGAAGAGAGTTGAAAGATCAAAACGCCTGTTATCTCGATACGCCCATGAAAAACATAAAAATATCCTATTCACGGACGAAAAAATTTTTACTATCGAGCAGCACTACAATAAACAAAATGATAAAGTGTACGCACACAACTCTCGAGAAGCCAAAGAGATAGTTGGGAGGGTTCAGCGAGGTCATCATCCAGCATACGTCATGGTTTGGTGGGGTGTGTCGTATGAAGGGGTCTCTGAAATCCATTTTTGCGAAAAAGGAGTAAAAATTTCGGCCAAAGTGTATCAAGATACGGTTTTAGAAACGGTAGTTAAACCACTGAACGACACAATGTTCAAAAATATACACTGGACATTTCAGCAGGATTCGGCCCCGGGTCATAAAGCTCGCACCACCCAGACTTGGCTGGAAAGGAATGTTCCTGACTTCATCAGGTCAGATGATTGGCCCTCTTCCAGTCCAGACTTAAATCCACTGGACTATAAATTGTGGTCAGTGTTAGAGGACATGGCCTGCTCTAAACGCCATAGCAATATCGATTCTCTAAAAAAATCTTTGAGGGCAGCAGTAGCCAATTTCCCAATGGAGACAGTACGTAAATCAATAGACGAGTGGCCAGGTCGTTTGAAGGCGTGTATTAAAGCCAAAGGTGGTCATTTCGAATAACAAACATATTGTTCAAAAACTATATTAGCTTACCTATAAATAAACGTGTAATTATTGTCAATAAATTACATTATATTAAAAATATGTATATTTTCATTTGTAACAGAACTTATGGCTAGACTAGGTATACTCACGCCAGAAGTCCGTCAGAAATTTAAAACGCAATGTTAGCTATGTACCAAGTCGCAAGAAAAAGATGGTTAAAAGGAATTGTCAGCAGACTGTAGACCATAAGTACATCCAATACGTGTATGTTTAGTTTAGGTAGATATTCTAACAATTTTAACTCAGTCTCCTTACGAGGGTATGTAATATTACGAAACCATAATTAAAGTTGGTTACATACATGTGAGTACTTTGTCAACAGTAAACAGGTTGGCGTGTAGCCAGTTAAGTAAGTAGAATGTCGCAAAGAAGAAGCGCAAAACATCCAACTAACTAGGTCTATCCTTGACGCCTGTGACACACTATCATTTTTTTAATCTCCTGTAAATGTTATTCGCGAAGATAAAACAGAACAAAAAGTTTTCCAACGTTAAAGTGTGTTTTTATTTTTAAATGACTTCTAAAACGGAGGAGGTTCGCAATTTTGACTTTTTCTTTTGATGTTTGTATGTACTCGACACTCGTAAGTCCGTTGATATCTTCACGATCTGTGAATCGATATGGATATATTTTAGTTCCTAATAAGTAAATTTCTTAAAGTTAGTCTCACATAAAATTTATCAACATCAGTCTTGTAATTGTAATAAGAGTTTTTTACGGAATGTTACGCTACACTTTGATTTGTCAGTGTACAGTGACTCCGACTCGTACAAGAGTAAGCGTGTAGTTAATGTGCGCAGTGCTTTACCGTGTTCGCCCGTAGCCCGCCGCTTTCATGCGCCGACGCCGACAGTTTGAGCTTACCCATCGGCGGATATTACAAATAGCGATCATTTGTTTAAATGAAGTAACACGTTACAAACATAATTACGTGTGAACTATTTTATTTGCCTTGCATTTTGCTGGCTTTTTGTCCGTTTTTCAATCAGACGGAAGATCGGTTAATTGGCTTTGTAATGTGGGAGTTGTTTCCTGTGGCTTTGATTGCCTTGAGTCATGGAAATACTCGTGGTAATCTGGTAATGTAGGTGTTTGATGCAAACGCACGCGTTGAAGTCTTTGACTTGCGTACAGTAAAGGAGTGCCTGGGCGCATTTGTGCGGCGCTATTTACATAGGTACAATCATGTAATTTGTGATGCATGTAATTTCTCTGGCATGTTGACGTGTTTTGCGTTAACTGGACGTTTAGACCCATGCCTACGTAAGTTAAGAGGTTAGGGATTACTAGTTTATGCCCGATGGTTTGTTCCATTTTTAAAAAGAGTAGAGCAAGTACTTAGTAGAAACTTACCTCTCCCTCTCCAGTCTATGTTCTGCACCAACACTTTCGTCTTATAAAATGAGTGTCACGCTATTTTTACCCGACTGCGCCAGAAGGAGGGTTATGTTTTTACTAAGTACCGTATTCAGGAGGGAACGCATAATCCATTTAAACAGAAAATTTGCAGCTCAGAGCTCTCTTACCTAACTTTACGATATTGTTTATAAGAGTCTCTAAACAACTTATATTTACCATAGTCATAAGATCTGCATTCTAATTTTAATGTGGTATCAAACATCGTAATAGATTGGTTGAATCCTTGAAATTAATAGAAAATGTATTCTGATGTTTTGAAAGTTATAACACCATTTGTACAAAATACACAATTATCACGTTTGATGTTTTTGTAACCGATTACAATAAACACTGGAAGCCGACCATTAGCAGATCATAAATGCTATAACACAGCTCAAGAAGATTATTCTTTAGAAAATTTTAGTAACCCTTGTTTATGACACAGTATAACAATAACAAAGCATTCTGTACTTGTTGTGTTTTACCGACGCGTACTCTGGTGGCGGAAGTTATTATTTCAATCAATCATCTATTTGTTTCGCGTTATGCAATGATTCATCGACGGAGAAGCTCGATTCGATGACTAATGATTCCGTGCTGCTGAATATTGGTTGAACTGTGTTAAGTTGAGGAACATTCACACTCACGGACTATGCAAGTTAAGGTTAAGTTAATTATAATACTTACAGTGGCGATGGTGCCGTGGTTCACCGCTGTAGAGTAATAAAGATGAATGCGGTCCCTTTATTTCTACTCGTCAGTGTAGTTTAGAAATAAATGTGGAGAGACAGTTGGTCCCTATTTCACGAACTTGACAATTGTCGGTGACAAGTGACAATTCGAATTGCGATGCGTGATCAATTTGAAGGCAAACGGTGTAGATTCTTGTCGACTTTGTAATGTAAACAGAATTGTCACTGATCACCGACTATTGTCGAGATAAAACAAACCTCGCTTATTTATTTTTAATAAAGGTAACGGCAGATTGTCATAATGGTAGAAAGCAAATATTGCTTATAGCGTTTTTTTAATAGCTGAATGCCAATATGCTGTGACACAAACATGTCTAGTACAGAAATTAAAAAAGAGCACATTGCCGGCCTTGGCCTGCAATGTTGTATGAAATCCCATTAAAGACTTCTCGTCAAGTCGTACCTGAAACAATACAATACAATACAATACAATAAAATACAATACAAATACTCTTTATTGAACACCACAAATCAGTACAAAACAATACAGAAACAAAGAACAAAGTAGACAATAGGCGGTCTAATCGCTTAATAGCGATCTCTACCAGACAACCAATAAAAGAAATAAGTTGGAGACAGAAACGTGACACTTCGCGGCCTAATATAAAGAGCAACATCAATATTTCATTGCATGTTTGAGAAAAATAAAATTACCATATGATAACCACCAGTTGCCTAACATTCTGACACATTACCATTACTAAATAGTAATATCGTAGGTAACAGCTTGAAACGGTCAATTTACTTAAATTTCAAAACAAACATCAACTCCGAGATAAAATTCAAACTAGTTGTATGGAGTGTAAGTGTGATAACTGATAGCAATTACGGCAACGAGGGTACTGTCGCAACCTGCGCGCGCGCTGATGCCGTCGCAATTAATTCGTGAGATGAACTGATGACTATATTTGTGGGGAAAAAATGCAATTAGGAAAAAGTATGTTAACCTAGCGTTTTTATTTAACAGTGAATGGACTTTTTAGACCAAATTTTTTTTTTCGCAGTTAATGGTGATAGTAGAATATGATGTAAGTATGACGTATAACTCTTTATTGTACATAAAACGTATTAATTTTACAGGTAAATGAGATAAACAGATGTACATTGGCGAACTTATAATACTCCTCTCATCAACTCAAAGGTTTGCTGGAAGAGATCTCTTAAATGGATAAGTCCGCCTTTGTGCATGTAGCTCACTGATTGTCGATTATATTTGTTTTATGTTTATTTTGCACAATAAAGAGTTTACATACATACTTATCCCTTAAAGGGATCTCTTCCAGTTAACCTTCAAACGATTATGTACTTTTAGGTATTCGTAAAGTTTTTATCTAATGTCCACGAAATTACACAATATAGCAATTGGCAATATATTGTACAATAAAGCATTTACTTACTTACTTACTTACTTAAATTTCAAGTCATTTGGATGTAGATAAAAATAGCAAGTTAATTTAGTTAAAATTCACAAGTAATGTCACGTAGGTGTGAGAGGTCGCAGGTATTTGGTCGCTCTTTTCATCCCTTGCACTCGCCTAATCTATGTCAAGTAGCCCTTGTAAGAGATTTTCCGATATATTTTCAATTGCAACGGGTGAAATTATACCAAACGATAGTTCGACCAAACATTATTTAGGACCAAAATATTCCACCATACAAAGGGCGTAGCTTCACACAAACAATCTGAGTGGCATAATTTCCCCGACTCCGGCGCAGCACCAAGTCTTACGCTGACATGATTGCGCGCATAGATGCGTAGCCTCGTTGCGTGGTTGCCTCACAAGGCATCGCGGGTCATCGCGGGTCGCACAGTCGCCCTGTGCGATAACGGCCATATAAGCTGTAAAGATAAGCGTGATTCTTTGGACCAGAACATGGTTTCGGACCTCTTGAATCTGCCTTTGTATCGTATTAGCAATCAGTCGAAAATCACTGCAAATGAATGTGACAGCTAGCTGATTCCGATGCCAATTGTCAGCCCATACATGAGCTGTCAAAATGAACACGATGGCGATTGCGAGCGAGTTAAGTAATAAGCCTACTGGTCCCTGGCTAAGCCACGAACACGTCTGTGATCAGAATAAACGCTAGCCGCGCTGCCGGTCGCTAGTAGTCGAGGCCCCGAATTACAAAAGGGTGGCAGGACAGGTAAATTGTCACAGGCCTCTACCTCTACGGGCCCTCGAACTGGCTGAATCTAGAGCACAGAAGGGACGTTGTTACGCCTCACTACATAGTATAAAACAAAGTCGCTTTCCGCTGTCTGTCCCTATGTAAGCTTAGATCTTAAAAAGTACCCAACGGATTTTGATGCGTTTTTTTTAATAGCTAGATTGATTCAAGAGAAAGGTCTAATTCTACGCAGACAAAATCGCGGGCAGAAGCTAGTTTTTGAATAAAAGAAGGACCATCTGACGTATTTGCCATGGGCCCCAGACGTTACATAGTTGCGTCACTGGTTGACATGGCTGTCAAGCTGATGCAAGCGTAAGATATTTCGATGCGATAAGTGTAAACTTTACTGATGTGATAGCAAAGTTGGGAGCGACCTCGGACTTATTGTCTTTATTTGGCCGATGAACAGTAACGACTTTAAATGACTAAACTTTTTAAACGATTCCACCCTAAATCCCCACCTTACTTAATTCAAAGCCGGCGAGCAGCATTATATCGTAAGTTCACGCAAGCTATTGTCATGTCCACTAATCACTGTATTATTAGGTACTACTAGACGTTTTTATGTTTTAAGCTCAGGCAATAGTCGTAAAGTAAGTAAAGACAGGATTTTGTGAACATCAAATTGAGGCTGGGTGAACTACGTCTACCCTGATACTTATACGTAGCGCAACTAGTATGTTTTGCGGAGTTTGGTTGTTGATTTACGCTACGCTTACGCTACCCTATGTGTTGTTGATTTACGCAAAACTCTTTCATTTTCCTTTGGGTTGTGCGCTCAATGTAACCGACCTGTTAAGATTGTGTTTTGCATCATACTAAATTACATGAAAACGGGATCACATAGTTATTTATTACAGTATCATAATAGAGTATAATAACATTACGCTGCACCGTTTTCTTAGCGCCGAAGCTATTGTATGTGTTTAACACTGGTTGTAATCGACGTGACCTCGCGATGACCTTTCGGGATGCGCACATTCCAATCGAGGTTTCCCAAGCCATTGTTTAGTTGTTCCAATATAAAAAGGAAGTTTTTATTTATACTTAACTCAACTTTTAACAACAAGGAACCTTTTTGGAACAATGAAGATACACTAACGACTCATTGTTGAGTCACGCTAATATTATAAATGCGAAAGCGTCTATTTGTTACGTTTTCACGGCTTAACAACTGGTTATCTTGATGAAAGAGCGTTGAGATGTAACAATGATACTTTAAGATAGATATCGTAACGGAAGGAGATGGAATTTTCCACGCCGGCGAAACATGGGGTAAGTAAATAGAGTCGTCCTGAGTTATACAGGGCTAAACAAAAAGGACAGTTGTATTTCAAAATTATTAATAAGGAAAAAGAGATCACAAAAACTTATTAGGTATTATGATTCTCGTATTTGATACAGATTTCTTAATTAAAGAGTCTAGTTTGTACACATTTCATAATTTTTGACAATTAAGTTGGTTTTTTATTTTTGTACAAGCATTAACTTACTTACCCAATTTATGATAGGAATGCTGATGCCGTAAAATTTAATGCACCTAATCAGTACCTACTTAACCTAAATAATTAACCTTGCTTATTTGTATAATTTTAACTGACATTTCTTACAATATCGTCTGAGCGACTATGCAGGATGACAAACACAAAAACTATCCTTGCTACTGTCAAATACAAAATATATTTGTAACAGTTCAGGACCTTTACAAAACATATTTAGCAGCGATTAACATATATGTATATGTTAACCTTGTATTATTTGCAAAACAATGTCTCAAAATTTTACTTGGTAGTGTAAGTACGTATTATATGTTAGTTAGTCTAGACAGTTAGTTAAAATGTTTCCCACACTAGCCTAATTATAGTGCAGATAATTAGAGGAGTCATTAATCATTAGCAGCGTAAAACGAATCGTTACATCCGGTGGCAGGGCCCGCCATTCAATATCCAACGGAGATGTATCGTTGAAGAAAACCATAGGATTTTCATGTGGTCGGAATGTTTCATGCTAAAAGATTTTAAAGCACTAAAACAAAACACATGTTAAATATTTTGTCGGGCAACGTGTTCTTAACCTTTTCGCCGCCACGTCTAATACAAGAGACATCACCTATACGCCAGACTTCTTTATTGCGATGCGTTTAGTTCAACCACATTGACGTGGCTTAAACCTCAACCTCGTAATTAGTAATTGCTACGCACCCACTTACACTTCCGTTGTTAACTTTGCATCTCTCGGCGGCTACGCGTATAGACGAAATTCTACATGGACCCTACCTTATTTCGTTCTTACACTATTTCAAGCTTCTAGTTTCAAGTGCCAAAAAGTGAGGCGGTGAGGAAGGACGTGAGGAAGGACGTGAGGATGAGGGTGACTTTTTGACACCTGAAACTGATAGTGTAGGAATTCCATCACTCGCTTTGCGAAGTCGGACAGTGCACAGCCCGCCTTACGGGACTGTGTCCGAAGGTTCGACCTGCATTAGTTTAAACCGTTCTCCGCATTGTGTCCGAAGGATGCTCACAAATTATTGCTATTAACCGTTTAGCCGCCATCACTCACAGTAATTTGTCTGTTAAACAAAGAACGTTATAGCAAGGTTAAGTGATGAGTTATTGGTAATTGGGACTATAGACAATATATCGTTAATTTGGACATACAAAGCGATGCGGTTAATATTGTAATTAGTGGGATTTGACCAATGGCATTGCACTTTATATTACAGTTATTACCTAATTAGTGGTTTAAAAACTAATGCTAATTAAATATAGGCTTACATAGGCACTACTTTAATAATATAATTATTTAACTCTGCTATCAAATAGATTATGATTGATTTTAATAGATTTGCTTGATGGAATAAAAATACTCTAAAACAAATAATAATAAATGTACCTACCCAGTCATATTTGATTATAATTCGAACTATCCTGTATTAAATTATTATGTTTCTAGACGTTTCGCCATCAACTTCATTGTATACCACTTGTTACTCTTATCGGGGATCGTAACATTGTAGATACCGGTACAAGAGGGATAGTGAATGCACTTGTAATTACAAGATTTGCTACTTTTCTGCGCAAAACTGGCAAAAATATCTACACGTCATTTAAGTACTAAACACCTACTTGTTATATTGTAGGCGTAGCACCAAATCCTTTAATGAATATTCAACGTTTCATTATCAAACGAAATACTCGGCGTTGGTAAATTATATGTTATTTACGTATTGCCTGAACACGGTTGCGTGGTGAAACCAAACGCCACCATTGTGATCCCGGGTTATGACACCGAAAGGCATTTAATTTTGATTATCTAGCCATTCATTAATTAACAATGCGCTTTGTGCAGTGCGAGCAAAAACAAGCGACGCATACGCCTGTGCTGTACAGTCAAGGAATTTAATTTCCAACGCACCTAAGATTCAATATCGTATAGCAAACTATCGCCATATTCATCGCCATGGACGAACGGATAGCCTAGTGGTTAGTGACCCTGACTATGAAGCTAGAGGTCCTGGGTTCGAATCCCGGTAGGGGCAGACAGTTGTATGATGAATACGAATGTTTGTGCCCGAGTCATGGATGTTGTATGTATTTAAGTATGTATTTATCTGCATTATATAAGTATGTTTATCCGTTGCCTGGTACCCATAGTACAAGCTTTGCTTAGTTTGGGGCTGGGTCAATTGGTGTAATTTGTCCCGAGATATTTATTTATTTATTATTTATTTATTATTTAAGAGTGAAACCGTTAATTTTTTCACGATTGACACTGACACATCCATGTTCGCATTACTTCGCATTTAAAGAGGCAAATGATAACTGATAACTTTTCGCAAAGAAGCTGTCTGTAAGGTGAAGTGATAAAAAATACGTACCTAATAATTGACATTTCAATACTGTTAAGTACTAAAATAAAAATTTTGACGCTGCGAATTTCTAACAATGTTTGCACGAAACTGGTAGAAAATTTGATTCCTTGACTGTACATAACCACAACAATCATGGCCCAGGCAATTAGGTTCCTACGAGCATGAGAAGTTAGGAAGTGGTTTTGATTACCTTGGCTATTCTGTTAACTTTGTCGCATACGTGTTTACAATTTAATTTGTACAAAAATACATTAAGCAGTTGTTGACCCCGCTTTAACGGTATCCAAAATTATTTATTGTAGGTATTAATTAGTGCTGGTACTTGTGCACTTGTGCCATGAAATTCGTAATATCTAGACGGGTACCCATGATTCTTCAAGACCGGAGAGAATATGCTGTTACTGAACCAGTGAGATACACCGGCGGCCTCATCTATACTTTCCATCGGGAGTGATAAGGGGTCAACTACTGGTCACTGTATTCGATGAATAATATGAAATACTGTAGGCGTAACGAAATACCTAGAAGCTACGAAACACGACCTAGTGGTGGTGCAGAATCTAGTACAGAATCAAGTACAGAATCCTTACAGGTACTAAAATTGTGACGTCGGCGTTACGTTGTAAAAAATTTAGAATTTTAGGAACACGTTGTTTATTAGATTACCATTCTTCATCGCAATAGAACACAAAAATATAAAATTAAGTATCTACACTGAAGATCAAAAATATCGGGTCACTTCTAACACATTTTTTTATAAAAATTGACCCGTTATTGCTCGTCAGTAGGTATACAACAGCAATGTCAGCGTTATATTAATGTCAAACGTGCTCGTACGCAGGTGAAAAGTTTACAGTTTGTATCCGCAGCGAATTTGATACGTTAGCAAACAATCATGAACGACACGCAATAAAAGAAAATTAAACTAGTAATTTGCCATTTTTGAATGAGCTCAATTGAAATATTATGATTAATCTATAAACACTTATACGATTATCTAGAGTCGTTTGCAATTAAGTTGTCTAAGCATTTGGAAACGCTTTACGCGTATGCGCGAACTATGATTTATTATAATTGATTTTCGTAATGTGGTGTGTTTAACCTCTGGGTAGGTATACTCTCTCTTCTAGATCGTATCGTGTTTTGGGATATAGTGGTTTTCAAATATTTTAGTTAGTAACCACCATATTTAGAGACATGACACCTAAATCAATCATTAAGGCCGCCTTGCAGGAAACATGCAGTGTGAGACTCTAAAGACCTTCTCTCTTCTACCTTGTGTCAGATATCTATGGTGCCTTCTCGATTTATTACTTCGAAATAGAAAGAGACGGCATCACAAATATCTGACACTTAATATAACAGAAAGTGGTGGAACAGGCCCGTAGTAGGTATCATAAACCTATATCTGGTCTTTTTGAAGCACAATTAAGTCCTGACGTCTCTCAACGCTCAAAGTAACAGAATACTTTTAAAACATTCGCATTTTATCTCCACTTCGGCATGGCTAAGGTAGAAGAAAATGTAGGATAGTTCCATTTCCCTTGGGAACCTTCTTCTTGCACCTCCGTGATGATCTAGTAACGTATCAGCCAAATAGGTAATATAGTGCTCTGTGAGGAGGAAAGTTCTCGAGTGACTACCATGAACCGAAAGACGCAGTGTTCAGGCCTCCCACTAGGCGGACCGACGACGTCGTGAAAATTGCGGGAAACGGTGGATGCAGGTGGCGAGTTGTCGTTCATTGTGGCGTTCTAAGGAGGCTTTTGTTCAACAATGGACGTCTTCAGGCTGATGATGATAATGATGATGATGGTTAGGTTAATTCGACTGAACACACCTGGAAAAAAAACAGGCTTTTTTAAGATTTGTCAAAGTGTATGGCGCCAAAGGCGCGGCTTGATTTTGAATCAAACATTATAATGGAAAACAGGAGTGTTTATTCGAACTCTTAACCTAACCACTAACCATCGGCTGAAATATTTAGGAATCATTTTAAGACATTACTACTAACTACTACCACTACTAACATTTTAAGGCACTTCTGATATATGTTTTCATTCCTATTGCCAGATATGACAATCTGCACGAGTAATAAAAACGTAACACCTTTGTTAAGTACCAGACCAAGTTAATTGATCCAAATAGCTCACCAGTCCGGTAAAATAAAAATGATTGCATTGTTTGTTGGTACTTATATGGTAGGACGCTGGTGCAGAGCGTGACGAGACTCGCCGAGATGACCCACTTCGATTTTCCGTTCTAATCGCGCGGTTCCGAACTTATTGAGACCTTCATGACGATTTATTACATGCGAACTTGTATACAAGTGATGGTGAATTAATAAATTCATCAGAAAAAGATCAAGGACCAGATAGGATATGATTAAAGGGATATTTAAATAAAAACGAAGGCGACTTTAAACGTCTACGCTACTAACTTGACCTTGTCATTTCGTAGAGGTGCTACGTTTTTACTTTGACCGCTACGACGCCCAAAATAATTGCTTATTGTCTGTAACAAAATTACCGCTAATTTAGATCTTAAAGTTGACCCGTGTCGGATTGTGGAACATATTGGATGCAGTGTTTGACCGTGAACGAGTTGTTCTTCACGGTCCGTGATTTGAGGTTCAGACGAGCAAACTGAAGCAACCTGTTGAGGCATCTTTGATGATCTATTGTTATTTTTTCATTAAGTACAAAGTGTCGAAACTCATCGATGTGCTGGTGTCTATTTGTTTGTTGTTCTTGCGAGCGTGACGAAATTTTATCAAAATGATACGTACCGAAACCTTTTAGGCCCTTATTTGGTTGTACTTAGTGACGATATTTGATGAATGAATAATAAGCAGGAGGAGGTAACGTTAGATTTTAAAAAAGGCAGAAGGATAATCACTTTATTAGTACATAGTATAAAACAAAGTCGCTTTCCGCTGTCTGTCTGTCCCTATGTAATGTATGCTTAGATCTTTAAAACTACACAACGGATTTTTGATGCGGTTTTTTTAAATAGATAGAGTGATTTAAGAAGAAGATTTATATGAATAATTCTACGCAGACAAAGTCGCGGGCGAAGCTAGTTTTAGTTATAAGAACGCTTAATTAGCGTGTGCAAAAGCTATAGCTGACGCAGACACTGTAAATCATTGTTAAAACCTTCTTGCCACAACAAGTCTTTGACAAAATTATTCAAAGATTAAATCCGTCATAAACACAAGATTTCAAAATTATAATCAAGATTTAACTAGGCGCACATAATCATTGTCGTCTAAGATTTTCCCAGAACACGCATTGTTACAATGAATATGTGCTGCACTTGTGTAAAAAACTCATTTACTGTTTTGCAACCAGTGTCACTCCACTACACGCCTGTACTGCGCGTGGGCACAGAAGGCAACCGCAGCCGTTACTTCTTATAATCCTCGGACACTTTGGTAATTGTGTTTACTTAATAAACTTACTCGCCGTCCATGGTTATTATTTCTTCATGATGCTTGTGGTTAAATCGTAAAAATATATTTTAGTATAAGTTAAGTTGTGGTAATGGTTGTCTTGTTTCTGCCGACGTATTAAGCATCTGCTAAGTGCGTAAAGTATTGCTTAATGTTTGTGTATGTATAGTTAAGCGTTACAACTTACGTGTTGCTTGACGTACCTTGTTATTGATAGATAATGATATTCTTTTATTTCTTTCGCGGCCTAGACCTCTATTTAAGATCCATGCAGGCGTTCAGACAGTAAATGATGAGTTTCAAAACTGTAGAGCATCTAAAGGTGAGCACTCCCGCAGGGGTGCCTGGCACGACCGCGATGCTCCCGATAGCCGCTGATAAGAGAGCGTGGGAAGCGCCGATCGCTCACTCAGGCGCAGGCTGTAAATCACTATTCGCCTCATTACTTAAGACTACCTGAAATGATGCTCTGTAACTAATAGTCTACCGCATTGCGCAATCATGCTAAACGTGGCCTTTAGGTCTTGTTACCTTTGACTCTGTCTACCCCGTAAGGGATATAGACGTGATTTTGTCTATTTGTATTGCGCAATCAAATTACATAGTTTTAAAGTACCTACATAAATGAAGCAACTTTTGATAAAATATCCAGATTTTGACTGTTTTTTTGTACAGTGTTAACTAATTATTAAATACATATCATCTGTGTGCTGGGAGAGTTAGTGCGAATGTGTGTGTGTTCATTGATAAATACCTGCTAACGGCTAGCAGGTTTGTTTTACTTTGTCCACAATTTTATATTTATTTTGATTGTAGTTCTGATCACTAGAGTCGAAAGCAAATGAAACTAGTTTTGTTTAAATTTTGTAATATAGCACCTGTAAATTAAACATCGTTCTTATAGTTGAAGTTGGTTGCTAATATTAGCCATATTACGCATGTGTTACTTTGCCACAATGCCCACAAAACTATGCCGTTTTGTGGCTGCAATGTTCGCAATTGTTTTGTAACAATGAACAAAAAATTTTACCTTGCTACTCCGCTACTCACGTGCAAATTAACCAAGCCTGTGTGAAATATATATGTTTTTCATGCAATCCCTCCCTCCACTGCTGCCAATAAAACACATATAAATCCCACAAACTTAATTATCCCTTACACCACACAAACACTGACGCGTTTCAATCCCTCTATATACGGGATCATTATCAAAGTTTACACACAACCGTTACACATGCAAACCAACGTCGTACTGAATCTAAACTGTATATATAAGCCTAATGTACCTACGTTCATATGTTTTCCCAAAGTACCCTATTATTTATGATTTTTATTATCCATTAACAACTACCTTCAAAAAAGTTTTTGTTCATTGAAATGGACCTCCGCAAAGTAACGCCTGATTCAATAAAATGTTTTGTAACAGTTCTATACTACGACGCCATTAGCTGCACTATAACTTATTGCTTATTCACACTTTTTGTGTACCTTATTTTTCTAAAAGTACCTATTGTTTACTATGTGGTGTTAAATAAAAATGATTTTAGTACATATATGTATAAAGCAATTGCAAAAAAATCGGGCACCTATCTATGGTTTTTCAGATTTTTAGGCCTTAAAGCTTAGAAACCTTCCCTCCTAGCTTACTAGCTTAGTTACCATAGGCTCTGTCTACCCCGTAAGGGATAAAGACGTGATTTGTGCATGTGCAAAGCTTAGAAAGTTAAACTTTTGTGCACATAAAATACAAAAACCATGGGTGCCCGTTTTTTTGCAAGAGGGTGTAGTATTGTGGTTACATTATAGAACAGCACTACTTCGGACTAACTTTTAATTACTATTTAATGAGTAATGAAAATGACACACCGTTAAGGTCGCTTCAGCGTTTTATTGTACACTGTTCTCAGTTTTTGCATTGAATAAAATAAAGAAGCGGGTCTATTGTTGAAAAACTGAACCTATAGGTTAACGAAAACGTAATTATGATTTTTTTAAAGTATGTAGCTAAAGCTATTATACTTAGGATATTTTATTTTGTGGAATGCACGATGCAAATTCGCTTTACTGCCGCCTTAATTCAAAAGGACGCATGTTCATAAAAACAGATTTAGTTTTTACATTTTTGGATAGGTTAGACATCAATCTATAATACCTACTACCGTCCTAATTCAAAAGAACGCACCCATTTCATAGGTTTTGAGAAAATTGTGATAGATTGATGTCTAATCTGCCCAAAAAAAGCTAAATCTGATTTTCTTGGTTATGCGTCCTTTTGAATAAGAACGGCAGTAGGTACCTATATATTTCCAAGCTTAGCAAGTTTTAAATATTTTATACTAACAAATGTTTTCACATTTCAAACCGCTTACTTCGTAATTGCATTCGTAACGACAGTAAAGATCAATACTTATCGGTAGGTATCTTGAAAAAAATTACAATAGCAGTTCAAGTGTCAAATGATGCGATGCGACGTCAACATCAGCAACTCGGGATAAACGGAATAGGTACCTAAGTCAACTCATTTGTCTTCTAGAACAAACAACTTATTTAAGTACACGAAGACCGGTTTCAACTTATTTATGTTTTGTCGTTATATTTATACTTACAAAAGGTAACGGTTTTACGATGATTTTTGTGTATAAATTACCCCGAGGTTATGAACTGTACCAAAAAAACATACGGTCGAATAAGGACCTCCTCCTTTTTTAAAGTAGGTTAAAAACTGGCGAGTGACAATACTATTTATTTGGTCAGAGCAATCAAGTTGCTCAGAAATAAGACTTTACATTATGACTTTACTTTTCGCCAATAGAATTAATTCATCATCATCATCATCAGCCTATGTTAGTCCACTGCTGGACATAGGCCTCCCCTAATGAGCGCCATAGCGCCCTGTCTTTAGGTTGACGTATGAGAATTAATTATGTTTGCATAATTTTGTACATTTTGGCAGTTTATTTTGTGTACTAATTCATTCTGACTAATCTGAAGTATACAGGGTGCTCGCGAGGAACCCGCATAACTTTGCCACCGTATTCCTGACCATGTTTAGAAAATAAAATGTTGTATAAAGTAAGCTGGATTCGGCTTAGTTTGCGAGTAATTAATATTTTTTGCTTTAAATAGAAACCAGTATAATGCACCTTTATGATAGCGACGTTGCAAGACCGCGTCATATTATCTGACTGGCGTAAACTGCAGAAGTTCGTTCCTGTCACTGTCTTTCTGTTTATGTGTCATTGAAAATAAATACGGCCGCCATTAAGGAGAGAATAAGAAGTAGAATATTAAAATTCTTAACACAGTGTTATTTGTAAAATCGATTGATTTCTTATGATGGCATATAATAACGATGCTTAGATATCGCAAGGGCCCCCCGCCTTGGGTGGGACTGGATATTCACTTAAAATATGAGAAACTACACATGAAAGTAAACAGTTCGTGATGATAATATTTTATTACCCATAATTATGTTATGTTCAATGTACAATAACAATATTAAATAAATCAAAACGAATTTTAATGAGTAATCTCATTCACTAGCCTTCCGTCCGCAGCTTCGCCCGCGATAAATTAATTTTCCCGTAGGAAAAGGTATTTTCCCGCGGTAAAAAGTAGCCTATGTTTACTCTTTTTTCGACTATCGACGTCAACCGTCTAAGTTAAACCGCACAATTTGTGCAATAGGTAGGAAAATTATGATTTTTAATCTATCGTGAATGAAAATTTATGTTAACTTAGTAATTACCTATTCGGTTTTATTAAACTTTATGATAAGGGTCTTGTTATTTGTTTTTTTAAGTAAAAATACACAATCATTAATCAATTTGTTCATTTATTATTACACGACAATACATGAATACCCTAGTACACGAGTAATTGTAAATCACTGTATCAGCTACGTGCAAAGCCGGGACTTGCGTTGAAATCCGGGGACGCTGAGCTAGAATACTCAAAATCCGCAATAGCACTCCCACGTTTCTCAGGATCTGAGTGATATTTTGCACCATGGACCGAAAACACTCTGCAACATTTTTTTTAGCTGTTAGGTTGACCGTCTGATCACTCGCAATTTCTTCAAGTTTTATTACAAAGATTATTTTTATCTTAATTACATTTTCTACACCGTTAGAATCAATAGCAACAATGTCACCCATCATCCATGTGACTGATGTCATTATTTAAAGTACACACTCGACACTCGAAGGAAATTTCCAAGTGGCCAGTACCGAGAATAATACCAAAGAATAAACTTTTTGAACGCAAATACGAATTGCTAAACTGAATAATTAAAGTCAAAGTTTACGAAGCACGTTTCCAAAATGAAATAAAATATTACTTTTAATCAAGCAAATCACTTCCTCCTTTTGATCCTTTTCTGCTTACTTATATCGTGCTTTTGGTAGCATTGCTGGATTCAAAACATTAAACATTACGTCAGCAGGAAATGTCACGTTGTCATTGGTTGACCATTTTTGTTATTAAGTAACCATAGCAACGTTAGCTTCCGGAAAATCGTGTTCAGTCATTGGTTGGCCGTTTTTGTTATTAAGTAACCATAGCAATGTCAGCTTCCGGAAAATCGCGTTCAGGCATTGGTTGAACGTTTTTGTTATTAAGTAACCATAGCAACGTCAGCTTCCGGAAAATCGCGTTCCGTCATTGGTTAACCTTTTGTTTAAACGTAACTGTAGCAACGCCCGCCTCATTGGTCAACAGAGTTCGGCCAAAGTCGTTATTCCAGCCTCGTAAGAGTCCGGACCCCGATTTGTATTACACGAGCAAGTTGCGAACATTGACAATGTCAATTTGTCAAGTCGAAAGTCTTGGGCAAAGAGAGAGAAAGAGATAACAATAACAAACGTTGCCAGCTCGTCCTATGAGGCATTGTGTTACTGGTGAACCAAAAATAATTTATTTAATTTGTATGAAAAGTTAAAAAAAGTTAAAAATCATATTTCGACCTATGTTATATAACGTTTTTTAATCATTACGACCTCAGGTATACACTGGTAAAGTTATGCGGGTTCCTCGCGAGCACCCTGTATAAGTAGGTATCGTTGTAAATTTATTAGGAAAAAATGACTTTCTGCCAAGTTTCTTGCGCCGCATTCTTCTTGGCAATGATGGTCCTTCCAAATGATCTGATTATTAATACGAAATCAAAATCAAGTAATCCACAATTTCGTACGCATGAACTTTACTTCTCAAAAAATAGAAATGTTTTCATCTCAACATACGATTTTAATGAAATAAAAACTATACGTATTTTTCTCCATAAAGATACGAGTACATACATACATATTATTCGCGACTTTACCTTTTACGGGGTAAACAAAGCCCAGGGTAACACGAACATTTAATATTTAATGTAACTGTGACAACAATGAAGTTCCTAAGATTAGCGTGAATAAGCAGTCAGACAAAAGGTTTAAAAATCATTGATATATTTTTAAAATATATTTATCGTAGGTGTAGGTGCGGATTTTTTTTGTTTTATTGTACTATACTTTATGCATGCATTGAATTAAAATATTATGGCTCGACAGTTAAATAAAAGTGATTCACATTAGCTCAAATCCTGTTCCTAACCAGATCGCAATCAGAGTCGAAATTATATCCTTATGGTCGACGTGAGTTCATCACGGAACTGAGGTCGAGGTCGCAGAAGGATCTCGTTATCTGAATGCATCTCGATGGGTTCCTTATTTAGCGAATTACGAATTAAATGGTCGAGTAATATTAAAGTTGCGATTATGCGTAATTTCATTCAGATGTTTGCCTTCTGGGGCGAAAGTTAAGGAATCTTACGGATATCAGAGATCTGCTTGAGGATATGGATGGAGGAAAAGGTACCTATAGGTGAAAAACATAAAAAGGTATGTTGTTAAAAATGTATTTAATAATTCACTCGGATTATTACTCGGACTGTTTTGTTACTGTTATTTATAGCTATGGTCCGACTACTAAAAAGCACACCATAGCGACAATAACCACTGCAAACCTCCCATTATGTGAAACCTGGACCATATGGTGCCTGTGGCATATTGGTTTTATGTCTCCTCCACCTTAACGTATGCTGTCAATTGTGCTTAAACATGCCGCACCAATAACGTAGACACTACTGCAGAATCAGAATCGTTTTCCACCCAATTTCATAAAAAAAACGTCTAAGGTTCATTATAGGTAATTACAGTAAGTGCTGATAAGGGTTTGCCTATAAACCAAGGACATATACCTAATTCTGTCCCACATAGCGTTTATCTACTGCACTAAAACTATAATGTGGTTCCACCACAAAACCTGAGCATGCCTTAAATTGCTTAATGTTACACTTTTATACTGACAAGTCTTAAAACGCGTCCAACGGTCGTCTAAGTTTTAGTGGTATCACGGTAATAGTCTAAAACGGATCTCTAAGCCCCCGAGTGCTCCGCGGAGGACCGACAGCGATCTCACTTTCTTTCCGGACTCCATTCTTAAAGCTTTCCCACAATTAACGTGCTTTGATTGGTCGAGATAATAATTCCTATACTAGTATGCATAATGCTGTTACGGTTAGCACATATTACGGGAATTGCGTGTAACGTGACATAACATAATAAAATTGGGAAATGCAATTGCTTGAGGGTGTTTAATGAACTAATTCTCATTAAGAAAGTTTCACCTCTTCTTCTTCTAAGTTGAATACTCTTGACTAAGCCTTACACTCTGAAATTCGAAATTCGCATCGTGCCATTCCGCTCACACTTTATAGTTATTAATATGAGAGTGAAAGGGACGTGTTGATCGAACTTCAAATTTCGAACGGAGCACGTCATAAAATTCTACGCCAGTTGTCACTGGCCGTTGCTTCTCTGGTGCATCTCTTGAGGGAAATGTTTGCATGGACTTTTATTTAAAGTTGCACGTAAATACCCATTAAACTTTGGTGCTTTAGTCTCCATCTTCTTCGACTGCAAGTTGGTACATGCAAAATAATTTTAATAGGTGTATTAAAATTCAAGTTAATAAGACTTAGTATAAGAGGTAAGTCGTGAAAAGATCAGAGTAAAAGTTTTTAATTGTTAAAGGGTTGTCGCTGTCCATGTTGATGTAACAGAAATTACCTCCGGCTGACAACTTGACATATGAACTGTCAAACCGCTAAAAAGTTGAGAATATTCCTTGAAATGTATTGAACTGCCAAACAATAAGCAATTTGTCAACCAAGGTATTGACGCACGCCGCGTCCGATGTTCGCTTGCGACACGCGCGGTGCTGGGTGCTTGTCGATTATTTAACAGAGACAATGTCGGATCGCACGCCGCGAGCTTCTCACGGCTGCCGAAGGTCGTGGATAGCTCGGCTCTTGCAACAGGATTTAAATTATTAGATTTCATAATATTCTGTGCCCCGAGGCGAGCTTAACGACTCGAGGAATCATCCGATAATTTTGGCAAACGTAGAAGCGATCAGACGTAATTATGTAATTAATGTTATTCCTATTAAAGTTTCTACTACTGGGTGTTCTGGGTTCAATTTGGCTGGATAATTATTGCCAGCGGCATATAAACTAACCAGTTATATGGCTTGTTTATTTGATGAATTATTCAGCCAAGTCATATCTCAGCCTACACCTAAATAGAGGTACCTACTTAGTCCTAAAAATAAAATTAAAAGCAGCAAGATAAAGGTATATATTTTTTAACTTCTACCTTGTTTAGTTTTGTAACGTCATTGTAGGTACCGATTTGTGGTGTTAACCGAAGACAATTGATTTGTATTGTTTTATTTTCCACAGTTGAATCTTAATTCGCGATAAACCGCCGTTTACGACGCCAGCGGCAAAATGCATTTTAACGACTACCCTGCGACTCGTTGAATAAGATGCGTGCAATTTCTTGCCAAATCCCTTCTAAATTCTCTGAGTGGGTACTCCAGTTACACGGCCCTTAGAGTCGTGACGGAGACGTGAGTCGCAGGAGTTGCGCGTGACGGGCCACGGGCTGCGCGGCAGTGTAGCCACTTTATCATAGGAGGAAGTAGCTAAATCGAAGTAAAAAAAGTAGCTAGATACAAAAAAAATTGGTCTGGCGAAAGTTGCCAAAAGTGGCCGAAAAACATCCAAGTATTTTTATTTTCTATTTAAATTATTATTAATATCGCATATTTTTATTATGTTCAAAAACTTTAAAACATTCGCTACATTTTAAATTCATACAAACTTCTTTGAAATTCTGTGTATGAGAAATTATAATGAAAATAGAACTTTTATAATGAAAAGAAACTTAAAATGTCAGCTAAAAGATTTAGCTACTAAAAATATTTTTTAGCTAACAGTTCCGTAAATGTAGCTAGATCTAGCTAAACATGGCTAAACTGGCAACACTGCTGCGTGGCTCAGCGCATCACGCTAATGCGCCATCAACAACCGCTAACAATCCCACATTAGCCTAATATGATTCAACCAGCTCCACGGAGGTCGCAACTAGGGCTACCAGACGCAAAGCTTGTAAAATTTTTCGAGAATTATTCGTGCTATACCTACGACTAGTCCTTTGAAAAAGCCGTGGTAGCCTAGTTGTTTGACCTATGACCCCTTAAGCCGATAGTCGTGGGTTCGTGTCCTGTGTCGCAGGTTTGAGTCCTGAATCCGCACTGGCCCGTGTGGAAATTCAAACCCTCTTGTTCAGAGGGGTGGCCTGTGCCCAGCAGTTGGACCTAGTATTTAGGCTAAAGATGAGATGAAATGAGATGGACCTTTGAAATTAAAAACGTGATATTTATTTTACAAAATAAATCACCATCATTTTAGACCTTCTTTGTACCTACTTGATATGACTATGATTCAATCACTAGCCCCCACTCAACTAGTGGGACTTATCAACAAGTTCGCTATCGGCAACTACCTAATACAAATAAATCAGTTTTTGTTGGGCCTCTCTAGTATCTATTATATCTGATAACCCTAGTTGTGCCTGATTGTATTGACGCTTATAATAAGCAATAGTGAGCGTCATTTAATTTGTATAATGGAATGTTATAAAGGTTAATTTGGATAGTTGTGTGTCTCATAAAACTCGTGTGATGAGACTGGGTCATAGGCCTCACGCAACGTTAGCTGTTTGGGAGCTGTCGTACCCCTTCGAATTGAGTCACAGCTTTGCTTCACCAAAGCAATCAATATAATAATATTGTAACCTCATATTTAATGTCCTCATATTCTCATTCATAGACTTGATAGCTATTGAAGTTTTTCATTTCTCATACTCTGAAAGTAGGTCATTGGTTATGTGGATAGCGGGTTGAAAGTGACTCATCGCGACCCTTGGGTTGAAAGTAATTTGGAAAAAAACTCAACCCTTTATAGCTAATCCAAATGAGGTACATAGCAAAGGAATTACGTATACAGCCATGTAATCTACGTTTTATGTTATCATCTATACAAATAGTTCCTTTTTAATTGTAAAACGCTAAATAATCTTTTTTGAAAATAACATTCACGCTATATAAGCTTATGCAAGCGTTTACAACGAGAATTAGGAATTATTACGTTTGCAATTCTTTTTAGCTTGAAATATAAGTCGACAATTAATTGATAGCGACCTCCGTGTTTGCAAGTTTAAAAAAAATAGCCGGCAGCCATTGGTGTGCAGAAGAAATGCGCAATGCGCGCAAATCGCGCAATAGAAAAAAGAGCGGGAAAAGAAAGACAAACGTAACAAATACTAAGTGCGACCGTGCGACGTTAGTGAAATTTGTTATAATACCTTCTTTTACTTTCCTCATATTAGAAATGAAAAGTAGAGTGTTCAACTCGGGTGAAATTATCCATTTCACCCTCGAACTATTGGCGCTCCGTTTTCGTTCGAGCGCAAGAAATATCTCAGGTGAAATGGGCCAATTTCAACCCTTGTTGACTCTACTACTAATAAGGTTGTGAAATATACTAACGGGTCACTTTTAGTACTACTCTGTAGCCTACAAATTGTAGGTACGGGAAGTGACCAGAGGCCTTACCATGATGTCTTAATGCGATTCAAGTTGGATCGACCGCTGTCAGATCCATACTAGAAGTGTCAAAAATAACAGCTAAAGAATCGGAATTCAATCGCATTAAGACGTCATGGTGGCCCCTATAATAACGGCTCTTCAATGTATAAGCTTGCTAGAATTCACCCCCGAAACTCTTTCAGTTTAACGAACCAGAATTTGTGTTACCTTAAGAAACACCCTTTTGCACTTTAACTGTAATTATAAGGATGATTTCTTTTAATGCAGCATCATAGCTTGTCGTAAAAATTTCTAACAAAGCACGCGTTAAGGAGAATGAGATATTTTTGACATGTGTGTGATATGAATTTGATGATGCGTTATCCAACTGCAAACGTTGAGCAAGCTCTCTAAGTGGTTAAACTGTCCACGCGAGATTTAGATAAGCTTCATTGAATGCGATGTAGATATTTCCTAAGTGTCTATACCTCACATGATGCTCATTATCGTAGGTATGCATATTTAAGACTGGTCAAAGATTACCATCTCTTGCATAAACAGGCTTGTCAGTGTAAGTTATACCCGCGTAAGTAATTTATAAGGCAGATCTTCGATTGCTTCACTACTGTAATGACTTTATGATGCCCAATGCCAGTTCTGATGACCAGGTAATAAACAGTAAGTTGAAAGGAATACACACCGCAAGCATGTACCTAAATAATTAATTTTTACATTTAGATACATTATTGATAATAATGGCCATATTGGCCATGTCACAACAACGCACGCTGTCGACGATTTATTGGCTGTGAAAACGAAATACCAACTAAGAATTCACGTTTTATAGCATTCAGTCAATAAGAAACTTGACTAAAATTATTTGTTATACTCAGCTGAAACGGTTGTAATTATAATTCGTTGGCACATTGATTAAAAATTTAGGTTAACTTGTTCCATTAATGAAAGAAAAAAACTACTAGCAGTACGCAGTACGCACCTTGAGTTGTAATTATTTCCTTCCTCTTGAATATCCTTTTCTTTATGGTATTGTTACACATGAACTCATCAAATAATCTTTACTTAAGTTTGTTTCCGTTAAATTATTCTTACTTTACGTTCCACTGTAACCTTCTGTTTTATAGCTTTACCTTGCTGTAGTGGTTTAAGTTTTGATAAACCTAGTCAAGTAAAATGTTACGAGCAAGCGATGGTATGTGAACTTTCAGTAATCGTTTCGGTAAATCTTTTGATTACCTGTAAGTAGGTAAGCATACTTATATAAATACACAATTTATTCCTAATCTCAAAACTTAATGAAGTAAGCGTTCCCGGATCCCGAATAATAAATAATGGCAGGCATTTACTGTTGTTTTTGTTGATATTGTTTTACTTACTCTGTATACGACGTAGTCACTCATATTGCTTGGTCTTCTTTTTAACTTGTATCTTGTAACACAATGGACTTTTAGGATTTTATTTGTGGGATTTTATCTCGGCCCTCTTGGCTGGCAGCGCGTCTTAGCGGCTCCATTGTTGCGGATGTCCATGGGCTGTGATGATTACTTGTCATCAGGTAATCCACTCATTTGCCGTCCTGAAAAAAAACCAGAGCCACATTTAGGTGTTGTGAACTTTTTATAACATCTGACGTCACTGATGCGATTCTGTAAATCTTCTTTGGAAGCCCATCCTTAACAACCAGTCACAGTACGTAATGAATAATTTGACTAAGTTATCTTGATCTTCGGTCGGGTTGACCTGCGACCGGCCGGGACGGGCCACGCTTTCACCCGCGGTATATCACGACCCCTCAGGCGCTTCGCTTCCGGGTGCGCCAGCGCATCTTAGGCTTCGCTCAAACCAATATAGGTCCGAGACAGTCGCAGTCTAGGCCATTACAATGTCAATTACCTTTCTAGATTTGCTATTTTGTAGACACATACATATACATCGCGCGCCATTCGTAAGAAGCTGAGAATGCTCAAGTTTTGAATTGGCTATTAAGTTAGCAGCAAAACAAATTCTCTAAGGATATTTAAGTATTCATGTCTTTACAATATAAAAAATATAAGTAAGATAAATTGTCACATGCTTATGTAAAAACTAACAGAGTCAACCTTTTAGTTTCAATTCATCCTATTACCTACTCTTAAGTGATATAAAATTTCACTATTTATTTATTACTAGCTTCTGCCCGCGACTTCGTCTGCGTAGAAATATACATAAAAACCTTCCTCTTGAATCACTCTATCTACCTATTAAAAAAAACCGCATCAAAATCCGTTGTAGTTTTGAAGATATAAGCATACATAGGGACATAGGGACATGAGGACAGAGAAAGCAACTTTGTTTTATACTATGTAGTGATAGTGATAGTGATTCGACTGTACGTAGGTATATAGGACTGGCCGTAAATGTCTAATTGTAACAATAAAAACACGAATACCCAAACTGCTAAATACTTACATATTTACGATATAAAAGAGAGGAAGAGAACTTGTGCAAGCAATGTGGAAGCGACCAGGACTCACGAAGTTGTATAGAAGTGATTTACGGTTAGTGTTAGTGGTATTAGAAAATCACATTTCCTAACAAAGCACGCTGATGCATTTAAAGGGCTGCGACAAAGTGCGCTGAACTTTCTACGGAATTCCATCCTCGGTTGCGACAATGTGTTGCCATTTTACGGAAGTACTATAGGTACCTACACCATGTACCTGTCTGGAGGTCAACTGAAATATCAGAGAGTCAATGTGTAAAGACGTTTAGCTCATGTTTAACGAGTAACGATTAGTAATTTAACGAGTCATTCGTATCGTGTAGGGACTTCCACGCAGGCCTGGAAGCAAAGAAAAAATATAGAATGTACCAGTTGCTTCTCTTCCCGCGCAGATGGTAAAAACTCATCGAGGGAATGGGTGAAAACCACAGATGCGGCTAGCAACCCGTCACTATTTTGATTCCATTTTTTTTTGCCATCTATACGCCAACAATCTTGCAAAACGTGGCCTGTAGGTCTTGCGTGTAGGGCTCTGTAAACCCCATAAGGGATAAAGACGTAATTCGTGTATGTGTATGTCATTCGTATATTGGTTAGGTACTTTATTTTCATACTGTCGTTGCCTGCAATTTAGTTCGCATTCCACATGAACATTACGCTTTTCCGAGATAAACACCAACTTTTAGCCATTGGCTATGCGTACGATTACGATCTGGTGAAAAAAAATGGAGAATCGGTTCAATTAAGTACTAGCAAACCAACACAACACAAATTTTACATCGAATTTGTAAGAAAGATCCTCGCGTTATACATTATTAAAAAAAGTTGGCAAGTACTAGTAAAACAAAATGAGAATATTATTGAGTGATCCGTCATCTCATATACAATTTCACGTAAGGAGTCTCAGCTTGTCTGTTTTCATTCGGTTTATTAATATACTGTCACTTAATTAGCTGTTAGAACAAAAAAACTGGTAGGTAGGTACATTTACTATGGGATATAACACCTGCAAAGTTTATAACATTTTTAGTAGGTATGATTTATTTTCAACAGTTGATCTTCTTGCTTTGATATTCTCCAGTCACTTGGGTATAACGAAGTACTGACCTTCCCTCACGACCCGACCCGGGCTGAGGTCACTCTCACTGCAGTTGCAACCTGCGCGCGGCGTCTGCATATCAAATAAGGTTACAGTTTCAGGGTAATTTTGATTATTAAATGCATTGATTAAATCCTACTAATATTATAAATGTGAAAGTTTGTGACTTTGGATGTTTGTTACTCTTTCACGTCAGAACGGCTGGACAGATCTGGATGAAATTTGGAACATAGATAGATTATAGTCTGGAATAACACATAGGCTACTTTTTATCCCGGAAAAATGAACGGTTCCCGAGGGATATATGATGATGATGATGATGATGATGAATATATTACTACTAAGTGGGTACTATTACTACTATTACGTCACGATGTAGTAATAGTAATTATAGTAATAGTAAATAGCGAAAAAAACAAAAACAAATATATCGCTCGGGAACCGTTAATTTTTCCGGGATAAAAAGTAAATCAACCATCTGCGAGCTATTCTGGCGTGCGCTGCCAAAACCGTTACACATGTAATCTATACTTATACTTATAATATTATAAAGAGGAAAGATTTGATTGTTTGTTTGTTTGAATTGAATAGGCTCCGAAACTACTGGACCGATTTCAAAAATTCTTTTGCCGTTAGAAAGCTACATTATCACTGAGTGACATAGGCTACTTTTTACCGCGGGAAAATACCTTTTCCTACGGGAAAATTATTTTTTTATAAATGTGTGGGTATATCTCATCATCATCATCATCATCATCATCATCATCAGCCTATGTTAGTCCACTGCTGGACATAGACCTTCCCTAATGAGCGCCACAGCGCCCTGTCTTTAGCTTGAAGCATCCAGCATCTGCCTGCAGTCTTTCGCAGATCGTCATCCCACCTGGCCGGAGGGCGTCCTACACTACGTTTGCCAAGTCGCGGTCTCCACTCAAGAACACGTTTCCCCCAGCGGTTGTCGGTTCTTCGCGAGATATGGCCGGCCCACTGCCACTTCAGCTTACTAATTCTTTGAGCTATGTCGGTAACTCTGGTTCTCTGTCGGATGTATTCGTTACGAATCCTGTCCTTCAGAGAGACTCCGAGCATAGCTCTTTCCATAGCTCGCTGAGCGACTTTGAACTGGTGGACCAACCCTACCGTGAGTGTCCACGTCTCAGCTCCGTAGGTCATGACGGGTAGGACGCACTGATAAGGAAAAAACGAGAATTATATATTCGATTCCGAGTGACGCTATCTCAGTAACTATAATAACTAGACTCTTCAAATTTGATACAAAAGTAAGTGATTACAAAACTAAGAAACTAATTTCAGGATGTTTGGAGATTCCCACGGGATAAGGAAAAATCGGGATTTAAATATTCAGTTCTTACGGGAACGGGAAAAACGGGAACAGGCAGAAAGTTGAAATTTGTCACGTAGGTTTATTCGGGAGTGTAGGGGAACACTAAGAAAGGATTTTCCGAAACGCCCACAGGGACGAGAAAAAACGGGATTTTACGTTTCGAGACGAAACAGCGGAAGAAAGAGACTTAAAATTTATAACGTGTGTTTCTTTAAAGGCTTTAAGTGAACTCCGAAAGCACTCCCCAAAATTTCCACGGGAACGGGAAAAACTTATTTTTTCGTTTTACATCTTAGCGCGTACGAAGTCGTGGGCAAAAGCTATGTAGGATATATTTTAGGACAGCCCTATAGGTTAGGTTAGGTTTGTTTTATAAAAATCCTGCAATATTTACAGTTTCAGAAAAATTAAGGCAGCGGGGCACTGCGGGGGCTTGCTTGCATGCTTGCTTGAGTCCTTGCTTTGCATGCTTGCATGCTTGCTTGAGTCCTTGCTTTGCATGCTTGATTGCATACTTGCTTTCATGCATGCTTGCTTGCGAGCTTACTTGCATGCATGCTTGCTTGCACGCTTGCTTGGCATGCTTACTTGCATGCTCACTGCGTGCTTGCTTGCACGCTTGCATGTCATGCTTTCATGCATTCTCGCTGAGTGCTTGCTTGCACGCTTGCTTGCATGCATGCTTGCTTTGCTTGCTTTTATTCCTGCTTGCATGCCTGCTTGCATACTTACATGCTTGCATGCTTGCTTGAAAGCTTGCAGTTTCGCTTGCTTGCTTGCTTGCATGCCTGCTTGCATACTTACATGCTTGCATGCTTGCTTGCATGCCTGCTTGCATGCCTGCTTGCATACTTACATGCTTGCATGTTTGCTTGAAAGCTTGCAGTTTCGCTTGCTTGCTTGCTTGATTGCTTGCTTCTGTGAAATGGTCATGGTTCACTTGCTTACTTGCATGCATGCTTGCTTGCACGCTTGCTTGGCATGCTTACTTGCATGCTCACTGTGTGCTTGCTTGCACGCTTGCATGTCATGCTTTCATGCATTCTCGCTGAGTGCTTGCTTGCACGCTTGCTTGCATGCTTGCTTGCATGCTTGCTTTGCCTGCTTTCATGCCTGCTTGCATGCCTGCTTGCTTGCATACTTACATGCTTGCATGCCTGTTTGCATGCCTGCTTGCATACTTACATGCTTGCATGCTTGCTTGAAAGCTTGCAGGTTTGCTTGCTTGCTTGCTTGCATGCCTGCTTGCATATTTAGATGCTTGCATGCTTGCTTGCATGCCTGCTTGCATGCCTGCTTGCATACTTACATGCTTGCATGCTTGCTCGATTGCTTGCTTCTTTGAAATGCTCATGGTTCGCTTGCTTACTTGCATGCATGCTTGCTTGCACGCTTGCTTGGCATGCTTACTTACATGCTCACTGCGTGCTTGCTTTCACGCTTGCATGTCATGCTTTCATGCATTCTCGCTGAGTGCTTGCTTGCACGCTTGCTTGCATGCTTGCTTGCATGCTTGCTTTGCCTGCTTTCATGCCTGCTTGCATGCCTGCTTGCATGCCTGCTTGCATACTTACAAGCTTGCATGCTTGCTTGAAAGCGTGCAGTTTCGCTTGCTTGCTTGCTTGATTGCTTGCTTCTTTGAAATGCTCATGGTTCACGCGTGCAAAGCCGCGGGCAACAGCTAGTGAAATTATAAGATGATGATTTTGTCTCTTTAGTCCCGGGCCATATTTTCACATTTTAAATTAGCGCAATGGAATTCTAAGCTATTGTGTCTATGTCCATAGAAACTTGATCCTTGATCCCTTAATTGTCCGTTTAGGGCGAATTTAGTTTGTTGTAACCATACTTACTTCAACAAGTCTTACATTTCGGTTTTTTTTTTTATATGAATAGGAAGGCAAACGAGCAAGTGGGTCACCTGATGGTAAGTGATCACCACTGCCCATAGACACCCGCAACCCCGGAGGGATTGCAGATGCGTTGCCAACCTAGAGGACTAAGATGCAATGCCTGTTGTGCCCGTAATTTCCCCGGCTGTCTTACTCTCCACACCGGAACACTGCAGTGCAAGCACTGCTACTTAGCGGCAGGATTAGCGATTAAGATGGTGGTAGCGATCCGGACGGACCTTGCACAAGGCCCTACCACCCGCAAAATCCCGCAAAATCCATTAATTTCGTAAACTAATTAAACATAAAGTAGCACACTCGTCGTAGCTTTTAATGCTGGCTTAATAATAGAGACAGGCGAATACAAAAACTATAATTTTAGTTAGTTAGGCGCTGTTGTATACATTTAAGATTGTTGTTATTGATCAAACAAAACAATTTGCAAATCACGAAACTTTATTCAAATAATCTAATCTTACTTGCCATTTAGGGTCAATAGGTGGATGATGAGTATCTTCTTTCAAATGTCAAATAAATACTAGATGAAATTAATGCAGGTAATGCGTTCAATTTAGACTATGGTGAAATCGTCATAGCTCGTTTGTGTTCCTGCGTTCAATTGAGGTCGACATTTTTATTAGGTATTGCGTTGCAGTAATAGGTATAATACGGCATTATGAAAGTTCAAGACACAAAATGTCGCAGCGTGTGAAGTGTCTTTAGTAGTTTGTTTATGAGTTTGTTAACAGCGCGTCGACGTCGTGAGTTGCATAGTTAGGGTCCGACGTTTCTTTCACAATGTAGCACCCTAAAATATCTACTAAGTATTATCTATGTGTATAGGTAAGCAGGAACTTCTGCGATGTTAAGGCTTATCGTAAAATACCTCACGCTAGTGAGCTTATAGCGAAGCGAATTTTTTTTTCTCCAAGTAGTAAAATACGAGAATCGGTTTTTATATTGGTAGTAAGTAAGTAAGTAAATGCTTTATTGTACAAATATAAAGAAACCGAGACAATTCACAAAAAAGACCTTAAATATATGTATGGGACTAAATTACTAAAGAAACTAATTCAGTCACCAGAAAATATATTTATTTCGTATTCTTTACATAATATAATCGTACCGCAGACTGACTATAACTAAATCCTAAGTCATTTCATCTCATTAATATCGTCCGTCACCTTCACACCCTCTTACGTTCCATTCCACATATGCACAAAGGCAAACGTATCCCTATAAGGGATCTCTACCAGTTAACCTCATTCATTAGCTTATTGGTAGTCATTGCCTTTTTTAAACAAAATCCTCGTCTCGCACTGGTTTCGGTACGCATTTCGAAAATTTCCCACTTCATAGAAAATCTTTTAATTGGGAATAGGTATACGAGTTATTCGATGATTTTTCGTTCGTTTTTGTGACTGCGGAGGTGACACGCAAGCTGCGCTCACGCCACTTCCCGCTTCCGTTGCTGCGTAATGTTCTAATTTATATAATGTAAGTGAACGTGAAACGCGCATCGCATTGTAAGCAAACCATCAGGAAAACAGATAACTTCTTATCAATTATGATGTTCAAACAATTATTTGTTAAGTAAGTGTACGTACACGGCTCTAAAACTAAACCTTACCTCGTTACGATAACATTCATAATCATAAGCACGTGATCTTTGATATTATCAGTAATTTTACAGCCGTGATCTCGAACAGATATATATTTATTAGCATAAACTATCATTTTCAATATCGTTCAATAAATAGTGTACGAAATTATAATTATAAGAATGTTCGATCGGTAATACTTACCTTATAATTAGTTTTTATTACGATTAATTTTAATAACCCACACCATAATTTATTCAAGAAAGTGACGCATACGCAAACCTATGTTCCATGAAACCAAAAAAATATTGCAAGAATGCAGACTCGCTTAATTGCTACCCGTGCTAACTCTCGATAACCGAATAACAGCTTTAATAAACCAATATGTTGCCACAACATAAAGTGTATCTAATAACATGTCGGCGGAGGCAATCGGCTAGATTTGGCACGAACCAGCAATTCCCACACTTCGGCTTCGAGACGAACGACGATCGCGTTCTTACTTCTTTCGTAACGATTGTCCGATTGATTCGCCGGTGTGAATTATTGATCGATATTAATGAACGTGTACTAGATGTACGATTTAAATCGATTTGGTTGCCTGATGACAGGCTCAGAGTTTATGTAACCGGTTGGAATTTCACAAAGCAATTTTGTAGGCTTCCTTTGGCGTAAGTACTAGTTACTACGTGCTTGCTCTGATTTAATTCATTTCTACCCTTCTCTTTTGTATAATTTCGAAGGAATATGCCAGCAATTGAAAACAGTTATGGAATAAACTACAAAAACGAACATAAATTGTGAAGCTTTGGAACGCTCTCCGAAGTAGAGTCTAAAGCGACTTGATAGTTTGCCAGTTTGAAACTCAATTATTCTTAAAAATCGTATGTACCTATCTGTAACAATTAATCTCGCAGTACGTCATTTCACTACTTACACACTAACAAAAAGTGACGAGTTTCCGCGTGGAAACATTGAATTCGCTAATAGATTATGAAGAAACTATTTTGATAAAAAATTAACGTTCTTTGCCTATAAGAAAATAACAGTTTCCGCTCTAATTGATTAGTAGTCGATGATAGGTACTGTTCGTGCACGCGTGACAACGTGGATCCTCGCTTGCTCAACACTCCGTGGCATGCCTGCTCCCCTGGTACAGGCAACCCAGTTACTAAGACATGCCGATGTACACCAAAGTACATGATTGTACAATATACTTAAATAGACGTGAATAGGCGCAGACTTAAAGAGACATTAGGTACATACCTAAGCTTTACCTACCTGATTTTTTCACTTACATTTTTAGAGCAACGTAATATTGAAAAGCTATTAAGTACCTAGACCTTGGCGAGACAGCTATTTTCATGTCGTACGTATAAGTAGTAAGTATAGCAGCTATATACTCGTACTCTTTGACACAGCATTGACTAATTCGACTCTACCAGAGATATTCTTAACTTTAGGTACAATCTATCACAAATCACGTCTATAGCCCTTACGGGGTAGACATTTAGGTACATAAGTGTAATTAAATTACTATGGGGTAATCGTACCTACGTAACAATTGATGGCGGTGCCTTACTCAAAGCATCTGCTTTCAATTACGAACCAGGCTATTCTCAAATACACATAAATGCCGCCGGAAACGAAACAATGGATCACAAATGATACACGTCTATCTATCAAATGAATCAAAATCACAATAGAATTGCTTCGGAGCTTTCACCGCCTTCGTCACCTATGAACACCATTTGTCTAAGATTTTGATCCCATCAATTACCGATCCTCCGAGACATCGCATTGTGATCGCTTAGCTGTCGACATCGAGGCGTGCCCGGAGCAATATATCGCTTACACGTTACCTTATTACGTCATCTAAGGTCCCTTTAACGTCCATCAACTCGTTATTGATTCGAATTCATTACAGAATCGACATGAAGAAGAGTCGTTGTGACCTTTAGAGGAACACGGAATGGAGCGACATGACCTATGGAAGTAACAAGTAACAACGTCAGTTCTTTGACTGAGGGGAGTTTATTTGTAAAATTGATGAATATGATAATTAAGGTTAAAATGTGTGTACGTACTCGCCAAAGAATGTGAATGGATGTCATATTGCGTTTGCGCAAGTTGATCAAGCAATAAGTAGGTAAGTAGATTGTCGTAAACTTAGGCATGTTTACGAAGTAAACACCTAAAACTTAAATAAAACGAAGTTAATGCAGGATAATAATAATATTCATAAAGCTAAAGTAAAAGTAGTACTCTTACATAATATTTAGTAGATAACGTTATATAATTAATTACCCCTTCAGCTAGAACCCTGTTTAGAATTATATGCCTTCTAATTACATATAAAACCAATAATAGAGTTTATTGATAATTTAACCCACAATTAAGAATCTCTACGGATTTTCTCACATTGAGTTCCGCATACCAGTTAGTTGGCATTTAGCTGACCTCAGCAGCACCTGCCTTTATGGGAAATAAATACCATTTGGAAGATGACACAACACCATAGGTGGCATTTAGCTTGTGAGTTATAGATTTGATAAAAATAATCGATGCACCGCGGTAGGTATAATTGCATTTATAACTAAAAGGCAGGTAAACGTTAACAATAAAGTACATCGCATTAGGGACAAGGTCAATATTCGTACTAAATGGCTGCAGTCGTTCTTTTATATTGTTTCACATAATGCATTCTAAATGTTCGCGTATTTGTCCCGTGCTTAATTGTAGAGAAGGTCAGCGAACAAACATGCGACGTACAGATTGTTCTGGCCTCTAGAATTCCCTAGACTATGAGAACCAAAACCAAAAAAGTTCGAGGAAGGACGATACCACAACCTCCACTGTTACAATATTATTTAACGAGGAACCGTTCACTTGCGAAAAACATTGCCGTTTAGGTAGGTATCATCGACAGATTTTCATCATTTGGCCAAAAACTTTTCACAAAAGCGTCATTTTACAAACTCGTCATTTGACAAAACTATTATATGTTTGAACTTAGGTAGTAGGTATATTATAACTTTTTTGAAAAGTTATAAATCTACCCTAACCTAACCTAGTTAGTTTTTATTTTTTTTTTAATTTACGAATTAGCAGACCGTTAAGATTTGTCCAACGGTGAGTTCGTGAGATGAAAACGATGCATCTGTAAAAAGATTTTTTATCAAAGATGAGCTCCCATCATCGAAGCGTTCCGTATCCATTACATTAGGCATTGACGTCACTCTGAATATTTCTCGAGAACTTGCTTTTGACGCAAACATTAGCGGAGTGTACAAACAGGTTGGATGGGTCCGATGGGTCTCTGTTTACATACTTGCGAGCGTTCGCCTCGTCAAGGACCAAAGCGACAAGCTGTTATCCTCGGCACATCCTTTCACGACCTACGTTCGTTTATGTACAGTTACTAACTAGGCACTTGGTTTATACTGTTACCAAAACGATAAACAAGTATCTAAATGCTTTTATGCAATACAATCAATCATGATTAAGGACCAAGATAGGTCCCACAGAGACATTTTATGCCACCTTTGCTGTGATCGGTATCGTTAAACTTGATTACTTATTAATTATTTATCTAACAGACATAAAACTGATGGACAGAACTTTTTGATGGCAAAAACACTCCTATACCCTCCATACTATTTCTATGGTGTACCGAACTATTTGGCTGACTTGGATGCATAAAACTATATGACGCTGACCTGTACCAACTCTAAAGAGGGGCAGTTTTTATATGTTTACCTGAGAACAAGTAAAAATCATCATTATAATTAAGGTACCTGTTACCTTAGACTCTGTCTACCCCGTAAGTGATAAAGACGTGATTTGTGTATGTATGTATGTATAATGAAATGATAAATGATAGAGTTCATATTTACATTTAAAAGATCCGCGATAAAAATGTGTGTGCATTTGTGCAACTTCAGTTGAATAGATACCTACCTATAGGTAAACTCTTGTGGGTACCTCCTTGGGTAAATCACTAATTGACTTAAAACACGATGACAACCTTGAATACAACATAGCACAATCTCTCAATTATGGTTAGGCCTTAGGCACCTGCAGTATTGAATGAGTCGTGGGTACTTAGCTGGCATTTAAAGTCGTTTTTGAACGTTCTCGGCACGTACTCATCCCACGATTTTATTAATTTGTTACTCCCACCATACTTTAATAAAACTACTTAGGTATACGAGCTCATACTTTCCTACCGGCCAGCAGACTCTGTTAGTGCCGGTGAGAAGTTTTCGAAAATATTTGAACGGATGATAACATAATTATTTCGAAGAGGCTAATAGACGCTACGGGTGACCGCAGAGCTGGCAGCTTCCTTGGACAGCGTATTAGTATCGCTGTCCAAAGGGGGAATGCTGCCAGTGTCTGTGGAACTATGCCACGGGGGCCCCTCCTTTTATAATTATTTTATTTTAAGATTAGTTTTAGTTTAGTTTTTAATTTAATAGTTTAATTTGTATTAATTTCATTTATGTATTTTTTATTGTATTGTTCATGAATAAATTTTTGTATTTAAAAAAAATATATATATATTGAGTCAACTTGAGTTTTTATTGACTCACGATGAGTCGGCCATTTAATCATAAAATTTGCGCAAAATTGAAATTTTTTTGCATTCCGAACTTTGTAGTTCTTAGAAGACTAAGTTGGTTAATAGTTCAATTAGCTGTGAAGTGTTTAAAAAAATGGATCGGCCTCCTCGCCTCCTCAAAAATGCAGAAAGATTTTTCAAATCTGATTATGACCTAATTTTTTTTCTTTGGTATACCAAAGATGCCTTATATAGCGCACTAAAAAAACTACGTAACTAAGTAGTGACTGGCTTTGGTACATAGAACATTTTCTTCACGTAGGTACCTTTTTTCTAAATACTTTAATGTGGTGTTAAAATAAAGATCCACCGTTTTGTACGAATATGTAAGTACCAATGTATATTCGTTAAAAGTCAAAGAACGATCCTCCCTACGTCATCATACCTACACAGTGCACATGTGTCTATAAATAGCCGTCTCAGGCGGTGGCGGGTGACACAGTGGTCTAATTAACCTGATATGACGGAAGGTTCGGCGCTTCCGCGCATTGTGGCCTGCGACCAGCTTACGACACGAGCGCGGAGCTGGATTACTGCCCCGTTTCATAAACGCTACAGGTGCCGACATTCCATACATATTGTAAAACTATAATGAAAAAGTTGAGTTACGTCATAGTGTCATACTTAGCACTTTTGAAGAATGCTAAGTGTTGCCATCATTCTGACTGTGATGCAAATAATTTAAAATTGCTAAAATAATGTATATTTTAGGGAACGAATTCGTTATAACGTCAGGCGATGGGCTGTTATGTGCAGTTAATTGGATGTTTTACTACCTATCCAACTCCCCATACATATTTATGTAGGTAGGTGCCCTCACGGTCTTGTACCCAATCTTGTAGAGAAAACATATCAGCGTAGGTAATAAGGTAAATCCATAGTTTCTTTTACATAGCGATACCTTTAGGGTCAATTGGCGTAAAGGACAAAATGCCGAAAATGAGTTAAATATACAGTTTTGTTCAGAATTTCAAGCTCTATCGAACTGTATACTCGAAATTTTGATATCTCGTAAAATAGGACCTTTACGCCCCATATTTTTGGCTTTTTTTGTGGGTGTAAGTAACAAGCCTAAAATCACATGGAACGTAAAGGAAATCATGAAGTATAAACAACGACGTATAGTGCTAAATTTACCTATATTGTCCTTTAATACCTGCTTGTAAAGGACTTAATTTACTTATTTGCCCTTTACGACCTTTACTTCTATACATTATACTTTAATACCAAATTGAAACTACGGCGTAAAGGACGTTTATACGAATGGATATTTATTTCTTTGCTTATACGACCTGGCTAAGACACAAATATAAATACTTAGGTCTAATTTTGATGAGAAGGTAAGTGTATCTCTATAAATTCAACAATTTAAGGTTCAATAAAATTGGTGTAAAGGACAAAAATGCTACTTTTCAGGAGAAGCAAAATATATTTTTTAAGCTAAATATTTTTTTTATTTGTGGACCTATATTTTCAATGTCTATGACAAAAATGCGTAGAATTCTTGTCTGTACACAGTGGTATGGTAACCATAACGAAAAATAGGATATTTAAAAAGTTAAGTCTTCTTTACACCCTGAAAAAAAGCGCCGGTAGTCCTTTACGCCCATAAAATTTGAAAGAATTAAAATTATTTGAGGCTGTAAAGGTCAGTTTCACGTGAAATAGTACAATTTTGGGGTGTATAGTTCACTATAACTGTAATTGCTGAGTCCCCTTTCCACCTATACGCCCACAATTATGCTGAAAATGGCTAAAGTTAAACGTTAGCAATCGTAATTTTAATATGTTGTTAATTATACAGAATTGAAATTTCATTTTACACAGTTTAGTTATATTCTTAAACGATTGTTATTGTAATAAAAACACGTAGATTTACCAGCGCAGGACTATGTAGTAAATGAAAGCTCAATAGTCATAATGGTAACAAAATGTCCAAATATCAATATAATTATGTTAAATCAAGTACCTCAGAGGTCACAAATACTAAACACGTCACTCATGGGCGTACGCAGGGTGGGGCAGGGGGGGGCAGCTGCCCCCCCCTGGATAATGTTGACGTCCCTACTAATTATGTATATTATCTAGTACTTTTATTGTACATAAATATTAATAAACACATTTTATCTATTTTAATTTAATTTTTTTTAAGCACCTAGCTTATAAAAAATCTGATTAGCCCCCCCCTGGCCCAGAACCTGGGTACGCCCATGACGTCACTTATTAATTATTCAATCCAACTAAGTACGTACAAAATCAGATCTTTATAAGTTAAATTTTGTATCATTTACCTTTAAATATATAATACATGCAGATACTAAAACTAAAACCTACTAATTATAAAACACATTGTCATAAAACTATAAGTACAATTAAGTATTAAGTATTTTGGTGCTTTTTTGTTAAATATTGCTAACAAACGAACATTGCTTTCAAAGTCAGTCCCATTAGGTATACCTATTTTTATACTTGATGGTACTTAATGATTTCAGTTTTTGTGAGCAATAATTAATGACAAATGGTACATGAAATCTTCCAATACTAAACAGTAAAAAGAAATACAAGATATGGCTGTTGCCAGACCAAATACTATCATTCAGTCACGTAACGTGTAAAATTTTTGTTTGTTGGAATACCTGTTGATTTAAATTGGAAGTTTTGAAACTCACAAGAACTGAAATCATTACGTTCCTAGAAGAATAAGATTACTGTTACCAGAAATAAAACCAATTTTGAAAGCCCCCACAATCATGCTCATGCAAAACGTGGCTTTAGGTCTTGTTACCTTAGGATCTGTCTTCTCCGTAAGGGATAAAGACATGACTTATGCCTGTATGTATGTTGAAAGTAATGTTTGTTTGCTACCAATATAAAACCAAAAACACAAAAATACTTAATGGTATAAAATGTAACTTTTAAACAATCTCATTTTGTGTATAGTTGCGTTAAGGTCCGGGCACACCAATGCGTAAAAGACGTCGACGGTGCGTTTACGCAACAAAATGTATGAGGAAACGGTGAGAGAACATGACGCATGCGACACGTCACTGCGTATACGCAGCGGTGTGGTCGCTCCTTTAAATGATGAATAAGTGACGTACTTACTTATCGTTTATGATATCTGATTTAATATTTAAATTGATAAACATTTTGTTACAATTATTACCTATAATTCGTGCTTTCATTTACATTATTCCTACCTTGGATAATCTACATGTTTCCACTACAAAAATAGCAGTTCACGAATATAACTTACTTGTGTACAGCGTCTTTAATGACATTTGAATGATTCATAAGCAATAATATAAAAATATAATATTTCCAAAAGTTAAATTTTAGCAAATAACGAAACATTTTGCATAATTGATTCCTTTAATTACAGTCATGTAAGGAAAATAACCAAAAACGTGTAAATTATACTGAGCTATATACCCGAAAATTGTATAATTTTATATAAAACTGACCTTTACAACCTCAAAACTTAAGATTTCTTAAAAAGTTAGTGGCGTAAAGGACTACTAACGCTATTTTCCGGGGTGTAAAGGACACTTAACTTCTAAAATATGCTATTTATCGTTATGCTTACCATTCTACCGCAAAAAGGGAAGAATTCTAAGCACTTTTGTCATAAACATCGAAGATATAGGTCCACAAATAAAAAAAATACAAGAGATTTAAAAATAAAAAAAACGTTTTTTGCTTCTCCTGAAAAGTAGCATTTTGTCCTTTACGCCAATTGACCCTAAAGGTATCGATAGTTACGTATTTTCTCATTTGAATGGTAACCAACAGCCAAATAATGTGGTCTACCACACTAAGGTTAAAAATAATTTGCAGGTCACTCTAAATAATGTCGATAAGATGTACTACTTACTTCTGGCAGCAAAGAATAAACAGAATGTACCAGTTGCTTGTTTTCCCGTGCAGATGGAAATAGCCCATCGAGGGAATGAGCGAAAATCATAGGAATCATGTTGCAGGCGATGCGGCTGGCAACCCGTCACTATCTTGATTCTATTTATTACCCTATAGACCCACAATCTTGCTAAGCGTGGCCTGGTGGGTCTTGTTACATTAGCCTCTGTCTATCCACACTCCGAAAGGGATAAAGACGTGCGGTAATTTATTACAATGTTGAACTCACACATTCGATACACATAGAGAAAAAAAAGAGTAGGTACTAGATATGGAAAGAAAATATGCAAACAGTAATAAATAACTTCCAAGACGATATCAAAAGAAAATACGTAGAAAATACGTAGACGACTTATTAAGTTACCTAACAGTACGCAAGTCGAAAGGTTACCATTACAAGCGGTACGCACTCACCTGCCACCTTTATGTAAGTAAACTTCTCATTGTTACCGTATTAAGGTACCCGGCTACTAAACTAACTACATGCTTCCTCTAAGTACAATCACGCCTATTAACTTACCAGTAGAAAGCAGGCCGCATCAATCGATCACTGCTGCTATTACTAATTTTGGGCTTATTCCCACTTGTCTGCACCCTCTTGTTCGCACTGCGAATTACTGTGCGAACTTGGATCCCCAATGGTGTGTGCGTAGTGGGAGTTTTCTCATCGTATCGTTTTCCTATTTGAATCCGTGTCGTCACGACGATGACGATGACGACAATGACAATTTCGGCCGCTGCGCAGTGGCGTAGCTTGGTAACCAAGGGCTCTGGTGCAAATAAAAAAATGGGGCCCCACTACTATCTAAACTGGTTACGTTTTAATAATAATAGTTCGATCGAGATTTTCTGGTAAGGATTCGAGTGCCCTCTGAGCTTGAGGGCCCCGGGGCACTGCCCCGCCTAGTCCCTTGGTAGCTACGCCACTGCCGCTGCGACTACGCGAATAAATAATACCCAGTAGGTAAGCTGCGTGGGAATTATACCCCCCTCTCATTATGCGAGGAGCCCTGTCCCCAGCAGTGGGACGTATACTATAGGCTGGAGACAAGATGAGTAGATAAGCCATGCTACTGCACTATTTAACTAGATTCGATTAAAAAATCCAGGGTACAAACGCGTACGTGGACCGGTGATTTATCCCAAGACGTGTACCTGATGTGAAAGCGCTCCAAAATATTTCACGCTTAAATCTTACCCAATAGTTAGGCAGCACCATTAACTAACACAGTTATTTGGATCAGTGCATTAACGCCTCACATTTTCGTCCATATCATTATTTCGTCTAATAATGACAGATGGCGTGATGACCGTCACTACCTATGAATATAAATAGGTCACGTGGTTTACGCCAGGTTTACTCATTCAAAAAGTTTGTTAGATACCTGGTTATTTAGTTGACTACTTGTCGAAGTTTTTATGAATGAACATCGACGAACTTTTTTACATTATGCGGCCAAAATAAAAATAAAAACTCAGGTTACATTACTTTTCACTTTTTATTTACAATATATTAATATTCTCTTTGTTTTTTGTTTCATATCATCAGTTCAGGCAGGCACTGCACATTATTTCTGTTTTAAGTTTAAGCGTAAACGTAATATATATATCTTTTACAACTTATGATTTTGAGACCCCACTTTGATCAATATTACAATGAAAAAAACTAAAAACTATTAGACTAATTGAGTTTTGCAAATAATGCGCCTTGGGCGACGTGAGATCTTCTGCGCAATAATCTCAAATACATTATGGCTGAAACATTTAACCTAACGACTAACTAATGAACAACGAAACGACTAAACACCAGCGCAGATAGAATACTAACAGAATAAAAGAGCTAAGTACAGAACTAGTTATAAAATTTATTAGATACATTACCATCGAACAAAAATGTATCATGACTTAGGCCTAGTTCACACGAGGTTCGACACAAGTTTTTGTAACCACCTATACGTTAAGCGGTAGACAACATAATGGCTATAAACTTACAAATCGAACCACATTGGACTTAAATTGTGTGAACCAAGTCTCAATGACTATTCTTACAAGCCTAAAACACCAAAATTAATAAATATTTCCAACATGTTATTACCAGACCACGCAGACAGCAGTTGCACTCTCATGGAAAATAATATCATAGTTAGTTCATTTGGCGATTATTGAGAATAATTTACATTAGGTACAGTTGATCGAATGTAGGTATACGCTTTTCTCAAAATCAAGCTATTCCTAACAAATAACTGCTACTCGATTGCAACTGTTACGAACCACCAACACGCGTGGAAGCCAAGAACCGTATTTTTATACCACTTCAAACTGTGGCATACAAGGGTACGGAGCGCGTAAGTGGTCAGGAAGTTTCAGAGTTCAGGGGACTCGTATGCGCGGTGCCGACCCTTTCATAAACCTTAAAACTCCTTTCTTAAAGAACCTTATACTGGAGTTTCTCGGCAAAACCTTACACGCACAAAGTGATTTAAATGGATGAAAAAGACGATGAGTTTTTGACAATGCGACGTGGTGGCGATTCGTATTGAATCTACGAGTCTTATAACTTTATTGTCCAGAGCGCGCACAATCTCAATCGCAATCACAATTGCATCTCAAATGGCAAGCGATTATTATCGCGCGCGTCTTAGACATCACAACGAGACATCTAAACCTACCCTACTAAAATATTATTTTTACAATTACTATCGAAAATATAATAAAAGTGGGGTCTTGCATTAGAAAAAAATTAAAGGACTTCATCCTTCACTTTGAATAATATCAGTTATAACCAACTTTATGATTTAACCGAATCGTACAACAAAAGTCAATGTTGCTGCTACTGGGATTTAATGCAAAAAATACAAGTATCAGTAAAATTAGCAACTAGTTAAGTTTGCAGCAACCATCACACATAAACTTGTACTTCACGACAGAGCTAACAATTAGAAACAATAATATGCCAAGCCTCAAAATGTGAACAACAGAGATTTAAATGTAGAAAAAAAATCTTTATAAAATCTACCACTGCACGTACTAGCAATAATGGAGTGCGATGACATTTGATCTGGCAAGAACTCTAATATAGATGTATCAACAACTAAGCACACATTTTATAAAAAAATAACATCAATTATATGCAGTAGTCTTTTCTAAAGTCCATGGTTACTCATATTGGACATTAGAAAATAGTACTGTGACCATTTCATACCACTCATCAAATTTGAGATCCACTAAACTAACTACACATCGAAACCTCTAATACAAAAAAAAATATTAATCGTAAATTATACTATTTTATCGTTTTCCGGGACTACGTTTGCTGGATCTAGATTAACAAGCTTGTTACTAGGCAATAACACAATCTGTATGTTATCAAAATGAGGAGAATTCAATTGACAAGATCCATTGCCATGACTGTTGTAAAGGTACACTTGTTAAGCCACACATAAATTTTTAATTTCTATAACATTTACACGTCGTTTATTAAGTCATATATAATACATTTTAAAATAGTAACATCCAAATAACATTATCGTCGACTTCTCGACCCATACGTACCAAAACTGAAAACTGAGCCACGCATTATTTTCTTACATTCAATGGGTAGTTATAAACCCAAGATTTACTCCCGTTTAGAAATAAACAACCGCATTACATATAGGTATATGTAAGTATATTAATAGTATTTTTTACAATGCGAATGATCAATAATGTGACCAAACGATAAAATAATAACAAATATATTAACTCAAAAAAAAAAGGTTGACCTTAAGGCAGCCGGTAACGCCAGTACTGCATTTGTTTCCGTGTAAATACATTTTAGTAAAGTCACTCAGTATATTTGTGATCTGAACACTTATTCTATTGTCTAAAATTTCGGGCAACTCGTCCGCTCTTAACTGCAGATAACCTGCCGCCTTAAGGCTGAAAACAAATCACAATCTGTCCCTTTGTTATTTTTAACGTCACAATAACTCTCACAACTCGCATTTGTTTTTATTAGTATTTATCAATTCGTACTCTTATTGTCATTAAGCGTGAAATGGACCAGGGTATTTGAAGCAGCGTTGATTATGGAAGGTTACTGATGTATATAATAACAAATGCACACTCGGGGACACATGCCGTTTTTTCGTTGTGGACATTATCTAATTATCATCATTGTATATATAAGGTGTACTCACTAGCGAACTGCAACTATAAAGATACTGTAATTAGTGCGTTTGGTCCGCGCTGCGCTCGTAGCGAGCCAGCCACTCTGAACTAGCTCCACACATTACACACTGACTCGTTACAGTAAATGTTCGGTTACGGTTATAGTTCGCTAGAGAGGACCCCGCTTAACCGATCACAATAAAGGTGGCCAACGTGAAGGACGCAACTACACGGATACCAAAATAATATCAAGAGTAGACCAGAAATTACAGTTTCAAATTGGTCTAGGAGAAATTATTTTCAGAGTCCTTTTGTTCCCCGTTTCGCGATTGATAAAAGGCTAGCAGAAACGTCGACTAACAAACTGTAAGAACTTCGGTCAATGACGCAAATGGGGTATTGGTGTTTAATTTTTAGTATTATTTTTAAACCGCGCGGCACGCTTTCCTGTCTGATTAGATTGTTATTAGTCTCAATCGGGGAGGGCTCTACGGGTAAGGCTGCCTACGAATCATTTCAACCGCCGTATCTTTTTAAGAAGACGACACATGCCTATTACGGAGTATTAAGGTAATTTAGCTTTAGTTCAGGGACATTATTTATTTTGTCGGTTTTAGTAACAGCTTAGCAGTTGAAACACTGGATTGATTGAAAGCGCGACCGACAACCCGCGCCATTGATGTACTCAACTGATGATTCGCGACCGAATCCAGCCGGAAATTAAAACGGGCTTTAGATGACATCTTTAGGAAAAGCTAGTGGTGCTAGCCACATCGTATGCTCAGTGCTTGATAGTCAGCCAAGCATAACCTGAGCGTGTGGCGGTAGAGTCGTAAATACAAACCTACCCTCACAACCGTAGAATTCGGTATGAACTTCGCTAGACCATAATGGATCCAGATATCAGGAAAAAAAAAACTTTAAATTTTTTACAAGCTTCTACTCTCTTCACCAGTTTATGTTTGGGACAAATTTTGCAAATCGAATTTCACTAATTCCATTAGATCCAGTGGAAAGTCACACACATGTGTTACAGGTCGGTTGATGCGTGTTATATATTTGGAACAGACCTTAGCAGTTTTGTTTAGTTAGAATTTTTGACATAAGTTAATCTACAAAAGCTATCATTGACACTGCTTCACTGTAGATTTACAGCAGTAGGTTGACCGGTAATTATACAATGTTGGTCGTACAGGGTATAACGGGTTGCCTAGGGTGCGTCGCGGGCGCGGGCGGGTCGGGATCACGTGAGGCGGCACGACGGCAGCCGGCCGCAGGCGGAGTGCCAGCGGTGCTTGCGGTGAGACGACTGCTCCGACAGCTCCGCTGTTGACAACGTCCGAGACCCACCGTCGCCGAGTTCTGACGAAAATAGTCAAATAAATTATGCGTTATTAGTCTTTGAATAGCTCTTAAATTGGCTTAAGTAGAAATACATTTTGTCGACTATGTTCACCCCTAACACAGTATATATATAAGCTAAAGCAGTAAGGAACCTACGAACAAGTCGGTTGAAACGAAACACGCACACAGGCGCGCGCTTTACACGGCCCCTAAGGGGACCTCGTCCACTCTGCTCAGGCTCAGGTCCGCTTAGGGGCCGTGTAAAGCGCGCGCCTGTGTGCGTGTTTCGTTTCAACCGACTTGTTCGTAGGTTCCTTACTGCTTTAGCTTATATATATACTGTGCCCCTAACCTCGTAAGGGCCAACGTCGTATTTTTTTGCGGTATGCAGTCCTTCCGACCCAAGCAAATATTGAAACTTATCAATTAGCCCAACGCCACAAAAGTAAGACAAGTAAAGTAAAGTAGACCTTTAAACGGGTACCGATCCTTGAACTTTGCGCGTTTCGGATTGTAACTCTAAATAGGTGTCGATGCCATTTTCAGATTTTATAGTAATTGAAAGGCGTTATGCTAGTATTTAATAAACGTCCTAAAAATAGCTTGGACCTTACGAGGTGATTGTTTGTAAAGAAAAAAAACCGCCTTCAAAAACACTCCCAAAGTTAACTAAAAAAAAGAAAACTAATTAAAATCTGTTGATTTATACTAAAATAGTCTAATTGCACTATCACAGAAATTTTAAATCAAAATATGTTTCGATGTGCGCTAGTAGGCTTCTTGTCTAACTCGCTCGCAATCGCCATCGTGTTCATTTTGACAGTTCTTGTATGGATGTGACAGCTTGTTTCGATGCCAATTATTAACCCATACATGAACTGTAAAAATGACCACGATGGCGATTGCGAGCTAGTTAAACAATAAGCCTACTGGACAGCATTATTGATTGCCATTGCAACTACTTTACCATTCACTGATTGCAAAAACGGGACTAAGTTGATTTTTCCATCATTTAGTTGATTACACAATATGTTTACTTTTTACTTAACTCAACAAATGACTGTGCTTGAAGTTAATATTTATTCAAAATATATTTCCAATGTCAATTAAACACTGATTAGTCACTGAAATGACTCATTTAGGAAAGTAAGTTAATGGATTATTCAGTGTTAATATTCATAAGGAAACCAATCACTGTCAAGTCTATTGTTAGTGGATTAGTGGAAAATGGGCGGCCGGGGATCATTGTTTGAAGTCAACGCAATATCGGAGGCCAAAAGAGTTACTCTCAGTATGTAAATACTGCTTTCACTAGATACATTACGGGCACAAGAGGCATTTCATCTTAGTCCTCTAGGTTGGCAACGCATCTGCAATCCCTCCGGGGTCGCGGGTGTCTATGGGCAGTGGTGATCACTTACCGTCAGGTGACCCACTTGCTCGTTTGCCTTCCTATTCATATAAAAGAAAATACATCATGACAGCTCAACCAGTAACATAAACAAAAAAAAATAAGTTTGTCACCAGAAATTGTCGATACACACTATAATGGCGTCTGGGCGATTGGTTGCGCTCTACAAAAAACAGTGACTAAGGGATTAAGTCATTCTCTCAAAATAGTTATATGCATAGGTAAATTGGTCACTCTTAAACTCGTCGCAAAATAAAAGGCCCGTTTTGTCATTTGTCTTTGCGACGTAACTAGTGATGTAACCATACGACTCGGTACTCGATACTCACGATAAATCGATTCAAGTTTGCATGAGTACTTGATCGATTTGAATATACAGGGTGTCCCAGAAACCGACGATAACCCGTTAAGGGCTGATAGACCTACTAATTACCTACCAAAATATCATATTTTAGGTTTAGTAAAAATCTTTTAGTTTTCGAGATATTGTAATTTTTGCAAAAATAATTTTTTTTCTCCCTCAGTTGCGTTTTTTTTCTGCCACAGCCTGAAATGACCGAATTTAGTAAATCTGATTACTGATAAGTATTGCGGAAAACATGGGCTTTTATACGTGATATTATTTTATTTTATTATTCAGTCAAACTTGGAGGAAAAACGACTTAAGAGACAGTTTTTAGATATTTTACTGTTTCATCCCTTAACTTTGGTCCTCCATGGTATAAAAAAAAATAACTACGCTAAAGTGGCACTGCATATTAAAAACATGCCTAGCTAATGTAGTTTACAAAATGGTATAACACTTACTTATTTGTTTAATAATTTCAAATTTATTGCTATTTTCATTACTGAAGAAGTCAATCAAGTGCCACCATTTAGTCTGAGGACGGCAGAATTGTTGTTTTTAAATAAGGCTGGTAAAGTTGAATTCAAATTTCGAATAAAGTTTAAAAAAATTAAATTCGAATTCGTGCGTAATTACTTAAACAAGACTTAGGTATCCAAAAACATGGACCGGGCGTCTTGGACCTATCTTGTGGCCTCCACGGTCATCGGATTTAAATACTTTGGATTTTAATTACTGGGCCTATCTAAAAGAAAAAGGGTAAGCAAAACCAGTAGAAAGTCTAATAGACCTCAAAGAACGCATTACGGCAGCAGCTCAAGAAAATGTATCTAATAGTGCTCGACGCATCTCCCTGGCATTTTTAAGAAGATGTTATGCGTGTATTAGGGCTGGTGGCAGGCAATTCGAACATTTTCTGTGACAAAATGGCTGTGTAAAATTGGGTTGCTAAAAATATTTCATCTTATTTTAATTTGTGGTTGGTAGTGACTTCAATTTTATTTGAGCTTCTTCTGTAATGAAAATAGCAATAAATTTGAAATTATTAAACAAATAAGTAAGTGTTATACCATTTTGTAAACTACATTAGCTAGACATGTTTTTAATATGCAGTGCCACTTTAGCGTAGTTATTTTTTTTTATACCATGGAGGACCAAAGTTAAGGGATGAAACAGTAAAATATCTAAAAACTGTCTCTTAAGTCGTTTTTCCTCCAAGTTTGACTGAATAATAAAATAAAATAATATCACGTTTAAAAGCCCATGTTTTCCGCAATACTTATCAGTAATCAGATTTACTAAATTCGGTCATTTGAGGCTGTGGCAGAAAAAAAACGCAACTGAGGGAGAAAAAAATTGATTTTTGCAAAAATTACAATATCTCGAAAACTAAAAGATTTTTACTAAACCTAAAATATGATATTTTGGTAGGTAATTAGTAGGTCTATCAGCCCTTAACGGGTTATCGTCGGTTTCTGGGACACCCTGTATGTATATTGTAAAGTGCATTGGAGTAAAGTTGACATACTACCTTCATCCAATCACTTCTTCAGATACCTACCTAACAGGTCGGGGAAAAAAGTTTCTTCGCATTCGATGTGAAATCTTTACGGCTTGGAGCTCCAAGCTCATAATTTTCAGTAAAGATCACTACACAGCTGGTGAAATTCAGTAATTAATTGATTGATGAACACTAGTATTTAAATAAATAAAACCGGCCAAGTGCGAGTCGGCCTTAAAAAAATATCTTGATCGATTTATTTTTTTCTTTAACCGATTATTATTAGTCTGTGGACAATATGAAAAAATCGTTATGCACAGCACTTAGCCGAGTGGGCGGTACCCATCAATGAAAAATGTAATTACCTTCAGAACATTTCGATCGGTAAAAAATAGAGAACTCCATAGGCGTGAACTGTCAAAACGGGCCTTTTATTTTGCGACGAGTTTAGGGGTAAAGTTGATCACTCTCGGGTCACATATGGTGGCCTCCCAGTAGGGTTAACTGATGACTCAAATTGTTCAAATTGGACAATATCGGGAGTCAAAAAGATCTTTGCGACCTTAGGGGTAAAATCGGTCACTCAATGAGTCACTAGGTTATCTGATAACTCCAGTGGTCAACTTGGTCATTATCAGGGGACAACATGATCACTTTAAGGGGTTAAACCGGTCACTCTCATGCAACGAACCTAACTCAACGAGCAAATTCTAGCGCGCACCCTACCGGATACATGAACCTGGACAGCCTCTGCAAAGTTAATGTTAAACAATAACATACAAATAAAAAAGTAACTAATCTTTTATGCACATTAGTTCTTATACCAACCATGTTGCCTCTTGCTGCACCCATTTCTAACATTAAAGATGTCCACAATATGCTTACTCTTTAACGTATCATAAATTTCAATCCAGATTTAGACTTGCCTGACGTATTGATAGCTATAACATGTCAGAACGGTATCGGTTTCATACAGTTGCTTAATTGCAAATCAATATCACTATCTTACTCGATCTTGCTAATGTTCTGCTAATGTGCTCCGGTACAGAGAGTAAGACAGTCCGAGAAATGACGTGCAAAAGAGGTAGGTATTTTTTTACAGCCCTTAAGGTTGGCAATGTATCGGCAAACCTAGTATTAGGCGTGTCTGTGGGCAGTGGTACAGTATCCGGCCATAAAGATTGCACATCGGTCCTCTCGGCTAATTACGGCTTCGTAAAGCGTTGTCTCGCTCTAACTTACGAGGCGTCAATTGTCTCTTTCCAAATGCCGAAGTTTAATCTTTATGGTCGGGTACTGTAATTACTTATCAACAAGCGATTTGCACGTCTGCCTTCCTTTTTATATTTAAAAAAAAAGGTATGTACCGATATTGTGTCAAAAATACTAACCGTGGCGCAAGTCCCGCTCTGTAAAGTAGTCCTGCGCCGAGGCATAGTGTCGCTCCACTAGATAGGGCAGGACAGTGGAGTTATGTAGTTCGTCAGATCGCCGTGACCGAGGACTGACGGTTTTCTCGCCTGCCTCTAACGCCGGCACCGCTTGCACCCAGCTGCAAAACAAAACAACTAATTGTTATTTATTGAATCAGGTGTTAACACGCTCAGATTAAACATAAAGTCAAGACGATGCAAAACAAATTAGAACCTCCATTTAACATTGAGTAGGTACCTTTAACAATATGCACTTAGTTGGTGCAGACGTCAAGGCAATTTACTTTTAATGGAAAATGTTATTAATGGAAACTCTTCGATTATCTTATCTAAGACAAAACGGCTGCAGTAACGTAACAATGTCTCGTTGACAACCTTTATATAAGAGGTCTCACAATAACTCCAAAATATTTCAACAGATGATGGGGTGAGCTAGATTGAAGACTCCTGTAAAGTTTTTCGTTGTATTTTGGATTCAAAATTAAGTCACCCGTTTGATGCCGTACACCTTGAACGAAACATGGACCAATGCATGGCAAAAATTTAAAACTACAAATAAAACACCCTGAAAAACACTTACAGGGGTATTCAGTCAGACAAATTCAACCACCTGCTAAAATAGATAACTATCAAATGTATCAAGAATTTTACTTATTGATTTTTTATGTTTATCTTACCGGTTATACGTTACAAATTATAGTTCTAAACAATACTGAAAACTAGAACACATAGAAAAATCCGAAAAGTAAAGCTATTCGAATTCCGAAGGCTTACTCACCTGCTATGAGTGGCTTAGGGGTAAAAGCAGGTTCGATTCCCGGCAACAGCTTTACTTTTCGGTTTTTTCTATGTGTTCTAGTTTTCAGTATTGTTTAGAAATACCTGCTAAAATATTCCGCAATAATACTTACACACCTTGTAAACGCAACCCTAAAAACTGATTTGTTTCCAACCTATGAATGAACTACGATTGCTCTATCCATATTTCACGTTTAGCATCCTCGGTTCTGACATGGATAAACAAAGCTATTCTTATGTCATCAAAGTGTCTATATTAAAGTTGAAGGTGAAATATAATGTAGGTACAAACACAATCCAGTGGCAAAGCCATTTGAAAGAGCATTAATCTATTCTGGGATAGTGATTGCAATGCAATTCCTTTTAGGTTGTTCAAATTTAGCGCTAACTGTACATTCGTCTACCGCGACTATTTTTTGTAACGTCACTGTGCCAATGTTATTCTAGCTGTCCTGTTATTCTAGTCGTCATTCTGGCAAAGGCTAGGTATTTTACATTACTGTAAGCAATTTTTCTCTTCTCATGAACCTTTCTTGGTCTCCGACGAATATTACCAAATTTTTCAAAAATTGGTCCAGACTTTTGCGGTAAGCAAAAACATTTAGTCATTCATATTAATATTTATCACTACATAGTATAAAATAAAGTCGCTTTCTCTGTCCCCGTGTCCCGATGTATGCTTATATCTTCAAAACTACACAACGGATTTTAATGCGGTTTTTTTTAATAGATAGAGTGATTCAAGAGGACGGTTTTTATGTATAATTCTACGCAGACGAAGTCGCGGGCAGAAGTTAGTATACAATAAGCTTAATCTAGGTACCTGTGAAAACACCATTCAACCCCGCTGACCAGTTTTCGTGAATGACTAGTTTAAAATAAAACCAGGAAATCAACAGACAAACATAACAAAAATCTAAAAACAAATGAAAGTCTGTCAAAAATGTGTTATAAGTATCCTTAACAGTTATTATTTCTCAAATATTATTTTAATAGAACCCGCTCCGACTTCGCACAGGTTTTTAAACTATATGCATAAACCTTCACCTTGAATCTCTCTAAATATCTATTTATGAAAACCGCATCAAAATCCATTACATAGTTTAAAAGATCGAAGCGTACATACGTACAGCGTGAAGTGACTGTTTTAAACAATTTACAGATGTTTTTTCTCCGCCGTTTTATTTTATGTGCGGATTTAAATGACATAGTAAACATCATTAAAAGAAGATGTTTATTATAACGCGGTACACATAAAGATTAAATAGGATTTAATTGTGCAATTATAACGGAGAACGTTAATGTCAGAAGGTGCACTAGATAATAAATTATTGGAGTATTAAAGTGATCTGTGCTTAAATACGCGTATGATAAAATATATATTAAACATGAATCTATAATAAACAGTGTAATTAATTTCACTATAAGCCGAGTGCTTAATGCAGCTCTCCTAAATATATAATGAAATACGAGGACTGATATGATAACATAAACAATATGTGCTAGCTGTCTGGCCAGTTAGTTTATTATTTTAGCCTGCTGTAGTTTAGTCAGTTTCTAAGCTAATTTAGGAGTTATTAATTATTTGTTTAACGATGCACGCAATAACATGTGCTAAGAACTTCCGTATAATAAACATGAACAAGTATCAATTTTACATCCGTACTCACACAATAGAAGTAGGTATAATTTGATTAGCCAACAAGAATTACAACTGTAGGTACATTTACTTGAAAAATGTTATTAGTAAAGAAAATATTCCTGTAGAATAACAGTACATCTTCACGTTGGCATGAACCAAGCAACCGAATGGATATTGGATGCACCAAGGTACGGGGTACAAGGCTCGTAGAACGTAGTACCTTTGTAGAATGTCATATATTTCGCTCTAAGATGGTGCGGCAGAAGTCCAATCGGACCCTTGTTTGACGGCGAAACATAAATACCTAATATCTTAATGGTATTCCCGAACCATCCTGTGATTACAGCCTGCACCAGTGCCTTCGCCTCTTTCGCAGAATTCCGTATCTCGTGAGAATTTAGCAACTATCAAATGAATCAAGAATTTTTACTTATTGATTTTTTATGTTTACTTGTTGTTGTTTGTTTTGGTTGTAAGGTCACGTGATAGCTAGTAACAGATAGAAAATTTCAAAGGCTTACCTACCTGCTATGGGTGGTGTAGGGGTATAGCAAGTGTCATGGAATGACGAGGATTCGGGGTCGATCCCCGGCCATAGCTTTACTTTTCGGATGTTTCTATGTGTCCTAATTTTCAGTGTCCTTTAGAAATCGCACCCTTCGTGGAAGAAAGACGTAAGTCCTATTGACTTACCATGGGACTTACGTCTTTCTTCCACGAAGGGTGCGAAATATAGCATTTAGCAAAACCAGTTCTCATATTCCTTGCCTACATCCTAATGAAAATATTTATGCTAAATTTCAGCTTTCTGTTAATCAATCAATCATTTATTTGTCAGAACAGATGAACGTGTAAATATTCTAAGTAGATAATTAATATTAATAAAAATACTATAGATGCAAGGGTTTTGGGCAGGGTGTTGATGATATGGGAGTGAACGAATCAGTCAGAACTTTTTTTTAATAATTAAGATAAACATGCACGCTGGGCCTGGGTCCAGGTTCCCGCTGGGACATATAAGTATGTCTACGAGTAGGAGCGGCTATGGGTCGTGATCCACCTACAGTTTGTCCACCTGGTTTTCGACGGAGCTCCGCCCAAGGGCGGAGCCCCTTTTTCTGTGTATTATGCCTTTCATGCAAATGAAGATACCTAACTAACCTAACTTATCTATTTTTGTATTAAAATAATGATCAGTCAGTCGAAATAATGGCATTTTTTCCGGGTGGACCAATGTAGGCGGACCACGCCCCATAGCCCAGTGGGAGTCCTTATGTTTTATCTGAGCACTCACGCGTATCTCCTGATGGCTTGCACACTGGGCCTCAGCTCGGGATCTCGTTTCAGCATGTCTGTGAGCAGAGCTCCGAGCGTGGGCCCGAGCGAGGAAGGCGGCGGCACCGGCTCGCCGCGGCCGATCGACTCAAGCAGCCGGTAGACGTTGTCTCCTTCGAAGGGATACCGGCCTGTTGTCATGTTGTACCTGGTAGTACCAAGTAAAACGGTGTTAGAGTTAGGTTCGATTGAGCAAACGGCTCAGGACAGAATCGTCTATTGTATCAAAATGTCCAGAACCTCAGATGGCCTACGAATGTTAATTTACCATTTTAGAAGATGGCTAGATTGTCACAATTATACCGCTATGCAACAATCATCAGATTATGACATAAGAACTTGGGGTGCGTAACGATGGCTATAAAAATTTTTGGTATAATATTAGTAGCAATAACGCTCATTTGATATAATTATTAAATCATATAACAACACTTAATATATTTACATATGACGTTATTATCATTTCTTATAATGATCATTTGATATAATATAATTTAATATAACATTCTTTAAGTATAATGCTTATTTCCTATAATGGCTATCAAAAAGTAGGTTAGGTTAGGTTTGAACTGCGTCCCCCAACAAAAAAAATGAGCGTTATACCATATAATCGTTATAAGAAATAAGCGTTATACCGAACGATAAATATACGAAATAAATGTATATATTTTAAAATTATACCAAACGTTTATTATACACAATGAGTGATTATACCCTTTGAAATTATATCAAATGTTGATATATCGATAGAAAATATATTAAATATTTTTATATCGATCATTACACACCCAAGAACTTGGGTTAGCTGCTTTCGAAAGTATTTGTCAATACATGGTTTCCGCTGTCAACATTTCCATTTAGTATTTTAGATATCTATACGGACTAACTATTTCCGTGTAGTGATATGGACGGTATGCTACTTGGTAAATTTGCGTAGCTGGAAGTTTTGCTACATAGACGATTTGCTAACGAGCCGAGCAATAGTCTTAGAGGATAATACATTTATTTTCTCTTTAGTTGTGCTGTCAATAACAAACATAAACAATTCAATAGACTATGAAAGAGACGAGCCTTCATTCGTTTATTTTACTTCGTTTCAAATTTTAAGTTAACTTTTAAATTACGGAAATAAAATAAACAGAGGCGCAAAAATAACGAGAACAGGGCATCAGAAAAACTAGGTATAGTTATTGTTAGTGCTTATCGCTTATCAATCCTCCATTAGCATCCATTGCTGCTGAGTTATGAACTTATTAAAATAAAACATTATTCTAGAACCTGGACAATACCTACTGAAAGGAATTTTCCCGGTAAACAATAAATAATGCATGATATATTCACAAGACTGGCATAAAATGTGACAATGAGATACAAATACGTTATTTATTTTAATTTTCGCACAAAAAACGTATGACAATGATCTCACAATACAATATATGTAAATAGCACACGAAGTAGATACAGGGCACTTGGTCGATCATTGTCCGAAAATAGCTTTTGTTAAGCAAGACTGGCGTATTGAAATCAGAAACACTCGATGTGACTCACCGCAAATGTTTTGCAAATTTTCACAAAGGGCTGAAATTATCAACTTCTTACTAACATTTTGTACAAAATAAAAAAGATAGTTCACCAATAAGCTATCTTTGTAAGAAAGATATACGATCTAGGTATTGGAATATTGCAAAGTTGCAGTTTTGATATGTATGTAAACAAAGTAGCGCGCATTCCGCCAAAGGTCACATTAACGTGATATTGTTGAACTTACAATGTGACGCCGCTGCTCCATATGTCCACTTTGAAACCGGAGAACTGTTCAGCGCCGTTTGCTATTTCTGGCGGCTGGAAGGCGGGCGAACCCTGACCCGTGTAACACGTGTCATCGGGGGAAAACATATCTAAAGCCTGGAATTAATACAAATTTAAAATGAAGCCAATTCGAACAGTTTATCGACAGAATTACATTCTCAATTTATACGATCGATCTGATAAGTCTCACTATATGCGGAGGTAAAGCTAAATAGAAGCAATGATGAATATATGCAATTACGCTTAATGGATAGCAAATGAGTCATTAGTAACCACTAAATACAGTAACAAAATAACGCCAAAATACCGTCAAAGATTTAACACTCGTCAACATATTGCTACGAGGCATAAGGGCATGAAAGGGCAGTTGAAGTGTTTATTGCAAATTCCACATTATACGCGGACTGGGATGATGATGTAAGCATACTTATAATGTGACATACACAGAGAAATTGTAGGTAACGATTCCCAGTCTGGCCATGGATTAATGGATTATAAAAAAAAACAAATTGCCGAGTTTTAAGGAGCTCATTCCACTACCCTAGAAGAACTCATGTAAGAATTATAGATACATCACTAATCTAGTAAAACAACTTGAGTAGATACGGTTGAGACCGAGACAAATGGGAGCGGGTCGCAAGACTCGCAAGGCCATATTTTTATTCATTTTAAAATATTGGCGCTTAGATAACATATTTATTCGTCCTTGAAAAATGTTGCCGTAAATTCTGTACTTCGAAAAGTCGTGTCTGAAAACAGGTTGTTTATTATTAAGCTCAAGGTGATCTTAATCGTTAGATCTAATACTTACTAAAAAAGTCGTGGTAGCCTAGTGGTTTGACCTGTGGCTTCTCAAGCAGAGGGTCGTAAGTTCGAGCCCGGGCTCACACCTATGAGTTTTCCCGAATTTATGTGCGAAATTACATTTGAGAATTACTGGGAGTAAAGAAAAAACATAGAATTTACCAGTAGCTTTTCGTCTCGCGCAGATGGTAAAAGCCCATCGAGGGAATGGGCGAAAGTCTTAGGAATCATGTTATGGGCGATGCGGCTGGCAACCCATCACTATTTTGATTTCCCTTCACAGCTAGGTATACGCCCTTAATCATGCTAAACGTAAAACATGCGGAGGAGACACGGCTATACGTAAATACGTTGCCGTCGTATTTGCTTGAGGACAACACGCAAGGGTTCTGGCAGGACAACCCCGTACGAGCTCCAATGCCGAGTACAAAAGGTTAATGTTAAAAAAATATGCCAGTGTCAGCATAATACGGTAAATCGCCTTTGCGTAGGTATGATTGAAAGTCTCACCTCAGCGACGCCAAAGTCTGTGATCTTGAGGGTCTGATCAAGTGTGAGCAGCAAGTTGCCAGGCTTGATGTCCTTGTGGACCACCCCCTGCCCGTGCAGGTACTCCAGCCCGTCCAGCAGTTGAGAGAAATATTCGTGGGCCTGCCGTTGGGGGAACTTCTTGCCCGGACTCCATTCTAACATATCCTGTAAATTTCCCTTTTGTTAGGACATTATTTGATAACTTTTGACGGTCCGCCACATCTTCAGTCTACGCGTAACCACAGTCGCTGCAATATGGCCAATGATGAGGTAATTTTAAAGATTGTTTAAGTGATTAAGGCCTGGAAGTAATATTTAATTGCAAGTGACATTTCTGATTTCTGATATTGTATTCCTAAGTATCATTATGTATCTAAAAGTAAGAAATGCATTTAGTTTATTTAAATAACACTTGTATACTACTTTGACAGTCACAATGATTAATACAGTGACACATGCAGTTGAGACAAGTATGCTTACTACCCAAATGAAATGAAAAAGAAATACAAAGAAATATTTGTATTATTTTCTGTAATCTTATACTTACATGCCCATCACACTGTAAAACAATCCAATGGCTCTTCCACTCACAATAAAATATACCTATATCTAGGCACTCAACATAAATATTTATAGATCAGTTGGAAGAAGTCAAAAACTATAAGAGATAGGGGAGGGGAATCTGTTCTTCAATCAATCTAAGATATATTAAAAATGGCATTTTTTTTAAAAAAAAAATTATTTTTTCTTACTAAAGTTTCCCCTATCTCTTATAGTTTTTGGCTTCTCCCTACTGACCCATTTGGATTGATCACTCTGTATACAGGTGTAGTGTATAAAGTTTACCGCTGACATTTCATTGAATTTCCCCTATCTCTTATAGTTTTTGACTTCTCCCTACTGACCCATTGATCACCCTGTACATAAGTAATACTCTACAATAAAGATTTGCTTATTATAGTTACACATGCGACTTTTGCCAAGGAGACTAGCAATATATTTAATACATGTGTAGCCTAAAGACAAAAGCAGATGATATCTATAGATATATGCAATCATGTTGTTTCAGCTAGCTAAACATTAAAGTGGGCCAACCACCTTGTATTCATAGAATATGATAGGGAATTCCAAAACTTTGCCTTTTTCAATAGAAACAGCATCTTAATTTATAACAAGTGGGCATGTTCGGTAAGGTTTTTAAATAATTAATTAATTTACGAGCATTCATAAGCTACCTGGTAATATTTAGAAGTTCAGATTGAATTCCATTTCATTTATGACTTGACTGTTTGATGCATGGTTTTATTTACATGTGAAGAAATATTTAGGTAGTTAAATAAACATTTTGATACTAGGCAGCTACTCTTTCCAACATTTTGTCCCTGTCATTAACACACTAAAGTGTAAAAGTACAACAATTGTGCTGTACACTGTATAGGTACTTTGTCTTCAACATAGTGGCAAATAAGATGTACTATAAAGGAAACTCCAGTCATGTTAAGTGCTTTGTGACACTGTTAAGGATATTAATAAAATAAAGGTATGTTCCAGTGTGTTGTTTACAGTTGAATACTCATCTGTTCAAATATGTTTTTATTATTGTTTTGTTGTAGTCTTGTTTCCTTGAGCTAGAAAAGTATAGCCTGGATTCATAATAGGTATTTGATGTAATTTTAACTAAGAAGAAAATCCACTACTTAATGTATAATTGTTATTTTTCTAGTTATATTTTAAGATAAATTTTAAGTATCAGGAGTAATAACAGGTTATTGAGCTTACTCATAGCTTAGTGACAAACACATCACTCCACTGAAGGCAATATTGATCCAGTAAACATAGGAAGGTCAAGTACCTACCTACTACATGATTATGTGTCTACATCTTTGTAAAGATAGATCAATATTTAGCAAAACAATGTCGTTTCATTATTTCCTTGTCTTAATGTTATTTGAATATCATATGCGAATGAGGTATGAATTTCAATTAATCCTTGAAGATTAAAAATATTCAGCATATATTTATAGACAGATATTTTAATTATTTTTTTATTCACCAAGTTCATAGCTGTTGTTATTTGCTTATATATTTCATGGTCAATTCTTTATTACGAACATAGAAAATAAAGCAGAATTGTGAAATAATTATGCACTATATTTTAAGACTATATAATAGGACTCAAGTAACTATATAGACAACTAAGAAGCTTTCACAGCTTTCTCTAAAGAGAAATACCTATAAATGAATAAAAAATTCACTCCTTTGTTTGGGCACTTTTACCAAAACAGTTGCAGATCAATTTAATACTAGCATGTTCTTACCTGCAGCACACCAACACAGAACTCCATTACAAGGTACATCTTCTGTTTCTCATCATTAAACAAAACGTCGACTAGTTCTATCACATTTTTATGCCTAAGTATTCGCAGCAGCTGAATCTCTCGCTGCACATTCTGCTCCCCGTTGGGTATTCTCCGCAGCTTCCGCTTCTTCAAGATCTTGACGGCGCGCCGAGTTAGCGACTCAGAGTCCAACATTTCTTTCACTTTCCCGTAAGAGCCTTCCCCAAGGATATCGCCCATCACGTATTTGCCTACCATTTTGCATTTTTTCTTCTTACTTCTATAAATTATATCTGCACTATCAACTCTATGGAAAAATAGGTTGGTTTGGTCTAAATTAAGATCTAGTTCGTCGATTTGGTCGTCGTCAAGCCAGGTGACGGAGTGCAGCTCGGGACTGCCCTCCAGTAAGTTGTCTTCACTCTCCTGTGCCGCCACAATATTCGACATCTCGTATTCCACATTTTCGGCGTCTGGAAGACTTTCACTACTACTGATTTTTCTACACATTCTTGGATCCATTATCTTTCAAAACAATACATTTGGAATAATGTCTGTGAATCTATGCGTATTGCAAGGCCGTTTAACATGAATTTTTATCCCTTCTACGAGTTACATTAGACGCGATATGACAAACTAAAATGTTTGGAAATGGGTGAACTGTTACTACTTCGTTTTATAATTTCGATAAATGTAAATAAGCTGTAAGTAAACCGAGAAATCCAACGAAACCACAAGGATGAATGAATGAATTATGACAGTTCCTACGATGTTAACTCTATTATGACCATTAGGGCCGTAACATACACTCAAGCTATCTTCGAAAGTAATCTCTAAGCACTTGAGATAAAGTCGCTTTCTGTAACACAAAAACTAAATTATAAGTCAAATAGCTTTGATGTCATTAAAACATAATTTTGTCTATGGTCAAGCGACATTTTTCTTAAGGGGTGTTTGAGTCACAAATTAAAACGACTTAATTACGCCACACATTATCAGAATATTTTCATCAGAAATACCCTTCTATCCAACAGCTAGCGGCTATCCAATGTAAATGAATACATACTGCATACCCCTATGGCATTATCCTAATAATATTTTTACATGAAATAACGGTGGCATTCTTTGTCATTAAAAACGAAATACTTTAGGAAACACTAGCTGTTGCCCGCGACTTCGCCGACAAAGAATTACGCAATGCCTTTGTACTTATTATTATAGACTGTAGTCTATCCATGTACCAAACTTTATCCACTGTTCAGCCATTCTGGTGTGAAGGAGAAATAAACATCCATGTTACATCCTCACAAAGTTTCATATTTTGAATATTATTAGGGATTAGGGATTATTGAGGTTTAAAAAAACAATTTGAAAGGTTTGATTTCTTCCTTTTTAAAGCCAGATATTTGCACAATGTGTTCAAATGACAGTAAGTATAGCATCAAAAATCATTAACGTTTGTAGGTATTCTTCAGCTCTTTTTTCATTATGGACAAACGAGTCAGGCAAGCGTCGCGGTAAGCCCTCCTCTCCTGCAGTCTTTCCAAGGGAACCAGTTGGTTCAGTTGCTCACAGATTGAGGGAGCATTCGGGTCTTGAGTCATGCGGGGAATCGGTCCCATCGTGTTGCTAACGTTGTAAATAGTTTCTCCATATCTAAAAAAAATTAAATAGTATTAAGTTGATGTTATAACATAAATTTGAACTCACAATGTAACGGCGGTGTGGTGCGGTGCACCCTTAAGTTAAAAACTTATCTGTACGGACGTGCCGTGCATTAAATTTTAGCGTCATCTAGCGTCGAATAGCTGAAGTAATTTCATCAAATTGTACTTGTTTGTCTATCCTATCTCGTCTTTATCTGTGCTCTTGAAATGGAGATATGATTCATAGAGAAACTTATTAATACTAATAATAACCTCGATATAATCAATTAGTGATACTATTGATTGGCCACTCACTGTACAACTCTGTTTGTACAATGAGTGGCTGATTTGTGGATGAGTGGAGTTTGTCATTGTACAACTGTGATTTAAAACTTACAAACGTCAACTGTCAACTTCTACTGTCACTGTCACAAGCACGGAACGGAAGCAAAGCAATGGAAACATTATTTATTATGTTAGTGACAGTCTTCTTCAACCTCGACATTGGCAGAATCATCGACAGCATCGATGGAGCTAGATTTTTAAAAATTGAATTGAATTGAAATGTTAGTGACATTTGTGTTAGTGCGGCTCCGTATATTATAATTGAATAACGGTTATAATAGGTATCATAATGACATACTGTACAATTAGGTGGTGTGGCAAAAACAGCCAGCAATCTAATGTCAAAACAGACGGGATTACATTCCATCGGTACGTAAAAAAAACATGCAGTATTTCTATTGACATCCATTCTATCACGAACCAAGTTAAACTGGTCATAATCACAATATCGCACCTCTATTGCAACAACGACGTAAATGCAAATTTTGTGTTTTTTGAGAAAATGCATTTGAACATTTTATTTCACTGTAATCACCGTTTCCTATCATTAAGTCGTTTATTGAAAATTTTGCATTTACGTCGTTGTTGCAATAGAGGTGCGATATTTAAAAAGTGAATACCGACCGACGCGTATCCATCGGTCTCGCTTTTACGTACGTGCCAATGCCACCTTACTAAACTATCTATCTCATTTTATCGATAACGCGCTTTTTCTTAGTGCTGCGCTATAGTAAATCAAATTATGCACTTATCGATGTTTATGAGTAGTAGCATTTATAATTATTGATTATTTATGTGGCCCAGTGGCATAGAGCAAACAATCCAATAGAGTGGAAATGTCGTAAAATTCATAGAAAATACTATTAGAGTATGCCAAGCCGAAATCCAAGTCATTAGAGTAGAGTTGAGTAAGCAGCTGATATGATCGATATGGATCCTACTAATATCATCACTTCATCACTAAATAGTATGAAATAAAGTCGCTTTTTCTGTCCCCGTGTCCGTATGTATGCTTATATCTTCAAAACCAGTCAACGGATTTTGATGCGGTTTTTTTTAATAGATAGAGTGATTCAAGAGGAAGGTTTATATGTATAATACATGCATAATATACCGTTCGAAGCCGGGGCGGGTCGCTAGTTAAGTATAAATGGGAAAGTTTGTGAGGATGGATGGATGTGACATGTGATTGTGTATGTTTGTTCCTTCTTCACGCTGAAACGACTGGACGGATTCGGATCAAATTTGGAACGGAGATAGCTGGTACCCTAGATTAACACATAGGCTACTTTCTATCCCGGGAAATCACATAGTTCCCGCGGGATAGCGATAAACAGGTCAAAGGTCGTAGCTGCCTAGAGTCGCAACGTAAATAATTACTGTAGAATATACTGTCAACATCAGTTGTCGAGTCTAATTCTACGCGGACGAATCGCGGGAAGAAACTAGTAGCTAATATTTAGTCGTTGTGGCTGAAACTCGATTGGTTATTTCCTTAAGCCCCATTTTCCAGTGGTAATAATGGTGTAAAAATAAATTATGAGCTTAATTTTTAATATTGTAATGATTGTTTTGTTGTGTTTTACACACCATAAACATTTTGATGTATACATATAAGTATTTTATATTGACTTTTTAGATTTCCTACGGATCCGCACATTAAAGAAAAATGGGTTTATTGTACTAAAAGAGAGAACTGGTTTCCAAGTAATTATAGCGTTGTTTGTTCCCGACATTTCACAGAAGACTGTTTTTATACAGTAGGAAAACGCCGTCGCTTATATGTTACTGCAATTCCTACACTGTATTTGCCTGTATTGGTAAGATATATCCAATTACATGTATTTTCTACGGAATGTATACTATGATTACTTTAACTTGCTTATGACATTAGGCGCAATTGTAAGCATCATCATCACGGGTAGGATTAAAAAAATGGTTGCTTACTTACTTACAATACTTACTGCGTCATTCTGTGCATTCGAAATGGATTTTAGAAAAGATTTACTTTAAAAAAATGTGTTTCTTCATTTCAACTTTTTCTCACCGTAGTCACTAATCTCGGTTTGTAGTGGCCGTTCTGTCTTTATCACTACATAGTATAAAATAAAGTCGCTTTCTCTGTCCCTATGTCCCTATGTATGTTTATATCTTCAAAACTACACAACGGATTTTGATGCGGTTTTTTTAATAGATAGAGTGATTCAAGAGGAAGGTTTTTATGTATAATTCTACGCAGACGAAGTCGCGGGCAGAAGCTAGTTTTGTATAATTTACCTTAGATATGTGTAACTCAATTCAGTGATTTGTACCTGCTACAACTACTACTGATGATAAGATGACAACTAAAGAGGCTAGTAAGAAAAAAAGTGGAATAGGTGATCTGGTGATTTCATTAAGCAAATCTCGTCCAACATCCATTTTGAGTGTGCAGAGTAACATGGTCAGTATTGTGTATTTAGATCGATCGCTAAATGAAAACACGGGCATTGGTAATTTGATAGTGACAGTGCACGAAAAAATGGGAGTAGACAGAGCTCCATGCGAAATTTTCAAAAGGTATGCTTGATGCATGCAACTGCGTCGGAAAACACAGGAACTTCAAATTGGTAAAAAAAAAGTCGATTGCGGCTTAGTTAAATAGTATATCACACTGATTCAATTGTTAAACTTAGCATCCTATCTTCAATTATTGTTTCTTTCCTAACAAAATAAATATTTTAAGTCCCGATGTTTGGTCACCCCACATATAAAGCTCATCAAAGGCAATCGAGGTCTACATCCTGTATAAAATAAGTCCTAATGTAACTATGATTTGAGCTTTATTTTTTATTAAATTCATAATTTACTAATTACGTATTTTTGATTTACAGAATACAACAGCCGCTTCTGAAAGCACACTGGGAGATTCTAGTCTAATACCTGTACCGATACCCACACCGACACAGTCATCTCAAGATGATCCGATGTCAATGTTAAAGGAAATCGAACAAAAACCTAGTTCACTTGAAACTCCCTCACAGCCTGATTCCACGACCAAAAAACGACTTTGCAGACAAGTTTTACAGCTATCTAATCAAGTTAAGACAAAAAATAAAAAAATCAAGACATTACAGAACCAAGTTCGACACTATCGAAAGAAAGTGATAACTTTAAAAGAAATGATAAAGGAATTAGTGAAAAAAAGTCTTATTGAACTGGAAGATGCTGACACTTTGAATAAAACTGTTAAAAAAGAGTAGAAATAGCATAGTAGAATATTGAAAAAAATAAACATACGCCAGAATTATGGAGTTTTGCTTACGCTGCTCAATTTATACCCAATAAACAAACGCGTCTTAAATAATTTTAATACTTATTTACCGACCCAGTCTAACTCAATGTTATCGAGCCAGGCTTCTTGACCGAAGCATTCAGTGCCCTCAAATCAATAGACGACGTCCAAAAAAGAGTTGATCTGTACGTTTCTATTAATTATTTTTTAACATTAAGATGACAAACATCCAGATTGTTTTGATTAAAACAAGTATTATTTACTAGACAGCATAGTCTGGTAAGTGATGAGTGATGACACTGTTTATCGACATCGATAATTGCATCTGCTTGCTCTACTCTACAGTCATGGTTGATCTTAGTCCGCGCCGCGCATGCGCGGTTCTAGCTGTCATCCTAGAGTTTTGGCGCAATGGTTTTCAAAATGTGACGACATTTATTTCAGCTCAAATTTGGTTAGATGATGAGATTAAGGTGAAGTTAGACCAAATGAGCGAATTTAAATTTAACGTGTAGGTACAGCATAAATAACGGGTCACTCCATACAAATTTGTATGAAATGTGACCAGTTATTTTTGCTCGACACAATAAATTTGGCAGAGTGGGGATAGAATGAGCATTCGCTCGTCTAGTCTAAGTCCTCCTTAAGATGGCTTACTAAAACTTCCAACTAAAGTTCTAAAACTCGCATCTTTCAGATTTTTGGTTTCCAGATGTACTTAGCTACCTATTTAGCACAAATAATGAATACAGTGCAATGCAATAGTATTTCAAAAGACCTTAGGGCCTGTCGTGCTGTCTCACTCATTCTTATGGGTGTTAATTGAGTCGGCCAACTGACCCGAAACCCGAGTGTCATTCTAAGAATCCAAGAGCTCACGGACTGTACCTTATTTAAGTAAGTATACTTAAATTACCTCTCAATGTAGTTCTGCATGCCTTCGGCATTCAAGTGTGCAGTTTCCAGAGCGCCCAAGAAGGCATATCTCATTCCGAGGCCTTCCGAAATCACCTTGTCCACATCCTCGACATTCACTACCTTGTCTGCAACTAGCCGCCATACCTCGTCCAGAATCGCATACCTGCAATAAAGAAAGATATTTTTAAAAATGAGGTCGATTAGTAACTATTCATAGGTATCATTCATATAACTATACACTTCTTGTAAATAGACATAGACTTCTACTTTATTTTATAAGGGGTCTCTAGTAGCCAAAATCACGAAAGACGAAAGACCGAAGAAAGATATGTGGGTATGATTTCAAAAATCGGTCCGCAAACTTACTGTATGCGGTTCAAGATGAACCCGTCGATCTCCCTGCCTAGCACGACCGGTTCTTGTCCGATCTCCAGCATGATGGCCTTCGTCTTGGCCGTGACCTCGGGCTTGGTCCACGGTGCCGGTACGACCTCCACTAAAGGCACGTAGTACGGCGGGTTCACTGGGTGTGACACGATCACCTGTAAAAAGGGATGCCCTTAAACCATTGGTTCAAAAGAAAATTGATGCCGAGGTGCGTTAGGTCAACTGTTTGTTATGGTATAAACTCTGCTGATCCGTGGCCACTGATAATAATGCCTATTCTAAAACGGTTAAAATGGAGGCCAAAATTTATATTTGTCTCACTGCTTGGCACAAACCGCCTCTCCCAATGAAATGGGGTGGTAGTTCCCGTGCTGGCTTAGTGCGGATTGGGAACTTCACGCACATCATTGAATTGCAAGTATAGGTGTATCTATCTAGAAGTGTTATCGTTCACTGAAAAGCTCATCGATTCAAAATTTAAAAACTCAGAGGTACGAGCCCAGATTTACAGATTTTTACGTAGACGATGTTAAAATTCTAAATTTTAAGCATTGAGTTGAGTATGAGCGCCTAAGTAGGTACTTAAATCTCATTAATTTTGCTTTATTAATTGCTGGCTGAACGCACCTGGGATTTGTGCTTCAAGCCCTCTGAGAACTTCGAAGGCAGGATGCAACTAGTGGAACTGGACAGGATGGTTTTGTCGTCCACATATTTGTCGAGATCGAGGTACAGCTTTTTCTTGAGGTCCAAGTTTTCTGGCACACACTCCTGGACAAACACGGCACCCTTCACCGTCGTTGCTAAATCGGACGACCCTGAAAATATGGGAATTGTTCCTATTTAGGTTTTATCTGTCTAAATTTGTATAAATGAGGGCTACTCCTGAATCGATGATAAAAAAGAGTAGTAAGTTTGTGTGATGATAGAGTTGTATATAGTGCCTGTTTGTAAGTTGAAACAATATAAAAAAGACGAGAGTTCATCGGACGAGTAGTTTGGTTAGTATAGTTGTATAGTATTGGTAAGTTTTTTCAGGACCAAGGCCGTTTTTACACATAAAAAAGCCATAACATAAAAGATAAGTTTATTTTGTTACCAATGCTATGTTGCTATATCGTCATAATTATTAATTACCTATGTTTTAAGCTTTTAAGAAGACATAACTTTAACTGTTTTAATTTGTGAACAGTGTAATAAAATGGTGTCACGATTAGGTAATTTAAAGTACCTGCCTAGATGAATTAAAAAAGCCTTATAAATTTTCATTACAGTGTTTCAAAGTATTACTTGTACCTAAGTATCGGTATTTCATGGTTCGACTTCGTGTAATATTTTGAGAATATTTTTCATCAAGATGCATTGTTATGAGTAAAACGGCCACCAGGTCAGAAGTTTGTTGAACTTATGATATTATGAAGCAATGAAGCGAAAGAATTTGAAACATGCGACGAGTTACAGAAACCCTTATCTGTGGTCGCATTATAATTTTGTATATTGAGATTCGGCTCATGTAACTTCTTATCTCGTTATCACACCATTGTTTATGTTTTGTTAGAAGCCAAATTTGTTCACGGTAATTAATATATAGTTAGTAAAAATTCTGACGATTATAATATACCTAATGTGGGAGTAAACTCGGAATCCACCCCTTGCAAAAAAAAACGGATACTTATGGTTTTTGTATTTTAAGCCCTAAAATCTGAAAAACCATAAGTGCCCGATCTTTTTTGCAAGGGGTGTATTACCAACAAGTCTAACCACAAAACTTTGGAGAGACATTACATCGAAAAAAAAAATCTTTCAGGAATTACGGTGGCAAATCAGCAAATTGAGCAACCTATGCGACACAAGAAGATATCAAATGCGTTGCCAGCCTAGAGGACTAAAAATACCTCATTAATTTCACAGGCTACGACTGCCTTAGCTTATAAAAACATTTGAAAAGTCTATAGGTTTACCTGTAATGCACTGGAACTGCTGATCGGCATTGAGCTTCCCGCGGAGCAGCCCGTCCTTCTGCAGCGTCTGCAATTGTTGCTTAATATCTGCCAATGCGTCTGTCACTTGTTTAGGGATAATATCGAAGACAGTGACTTGGTAGCCAACTGAGGCGAACAACATGGCCCATGACCTTCCGATGAGGCCGCTGGAAATAAAAAAAAGACCATTGTATGGTACGGTAGAAAGAATTGTTGCTTTCGCAATATAGTGGAGTGGTTCTCTTGTGCTGTTAACATCTTAAGGAATCTTTTTGTCTACAGAATGATCCAAGACGTGACGTTCAGATAGGTTTGAAGTTTGGTCTACTAAGTCGAATGTCACGATCGATTAAGCCAATCGCGGCCTAAGGGTTGCTTTAAAACTTAAAAACAAAGATGCCGGTCGTTTTTCCACCACAGTTACAGAAAAAAAAACTGAACTGTACAAACGAAGATTTAGGTAAAAGCGTAAGTACCTACCTACAAGTACCAACTTACTCAATCTTTGATTAGAACTGCATGCCGATGCCGTGTCAAAGGCTGAAGTGACCTTAGCGGTTTTAGCCTTGACTTGAATTGTATAGCTTTGCCGATAATAATCAAACATTTTATGCATTTTATCATGTCATACAACTTTTTGATTTAAGTGGATGTTTTTGAGGAGCTATGAAGCTCTGAAATTGACAATAGTGTAGCACCCCCGCTGCCTCATCTACGGTTCAGGTACATTATATATTTTTCTCAAACATGCTCGGAAATGTATGCGTTAATGTCCCGATATGAGGACATGAAGTTTCTCGTTTATGGCTCCCTACATTACTTCTTGGCTTAGGCCACAAAAGTTAGTATGAAAATCCATTTTTGTCCGCTGCTCTAATTTTTTAAATTTCTATACTAAAATTAAATTGGCAAAGGAAAAAATTACATACAGCCAACCACCACCACAATCTGTACCTAAGCATAATTGCGACATAAAAAAAAAATCTATGGTACTATATTTATGTGCGGTTAAACATGGTGCTCAAATAGCTGGATCAAATAAGTACATTTAAAAAATAAAAAAGGTGGCAAATCGAAAATCTTTTTTTCTGCTTATGCGTATTTCGTAGTGAGTGTTATTATAATTTAACAGAAATAAAAATGACTTCTAGTGATGAAAGTGACGGGGAACTTATGAACTGTACTCCGCCTCCTTTAAAAGAGGAGGCAAATTTTACTTGATTGTCTAGTAGTTATTTTAATTTTAATATTTCCTCACATTGTTTGAGAAAAGCACTATACAAGCTTTGGCCGGAACAGGGATTGCAGGACTCGTTCTATCTGGCCTCGTCTTCGACTCGGCCACCTACCCAAACTCGTCCAGCAATCCCTTACTTCACGGCCTCTGCAGTAATGTACTATTAAGTGCCTACCTTCCACAAAGCCATAAAGTTCTAATATTATGGGGTTTGCATAACAATAACTAATGGCGTGATAAGAGCAGGCTATCGATGTGTTATCGCAAGCAATTAAACACTGATGACTTTAAGATATCATATCTAAAAAAGCGCTCGAGCGATCGAGAAGAACATTAAGTAGGTAAGTACAATCTATCGGTATCGGTAGGAGGAAAAACGCAAAAACCAGTCTTGGGCTATTGCACAGAAATTATAGATTATAGTATTCTATATGCACAGAAAAGCAAGACATTCTTTATCCTTGGAAATTAGTGGAACCAATAATAGTCTATCTACTCAATTTGACTTTTTCAAACAAGGTACCTAGTAGAACATTTTATTCTTGCTGTAATTTTGTAGTAGGAGCATCGGGACCCTTTTTGTTTCATAATTTTCATTAGTCATAATAATCGTCATTTTTAAGGAATTTATAAAAAGTAATTCGAATAATAATAATACTGACGAGCAAAAATAACGGGTCACTCTTCATAAAACTTTATATGAGAAGTGACCCTTTATTTTGGCTCGTCAGGGTAGTAGGTTTTTTCTTTGTCAAATGTTACTGTGAAAGGGTTCTACAGTGAGCCGGGAATCAGTTTGTCCAAATAGAATAGTGCGAGGGAGGGGTAATTACACAGCAGATCCAGAATGGGTCGAAGTAGGGACCTCTAGACTAATATAAGATAAGATAAGCATCCCAGGCATTTTTCCCCATTTCGGAGTTTAATTTAATCGTGTATGATTACACGAATCGACTCTCTAATACCTATACAGTCGCCTATGACCAGCCCCCGAACTCCCGGATGTACGGTTTGGTTGTACTGATGCAAATCTGACTTTTTTGTACCCAGTTTTTTTTACATCAACATGTATGCTCAGCTTGCTAGCCTAGTTGCCTCCAATGTAAGCCATTAGGCATCAGACTTAGAAGTTAGAATACTGAGTGTTATATAATGTAGGCATGTTGTGACTGTATTTACTTAATATCTAACACCCTGAAATATTATCTTGTTAAGTAAATAATTGAGCTCAAGTGTTGTGTTGTCCACTCCACATTAGGTACCGATATTATTATCTAAGTCGTTGTTAATATCTGCAAAGCGACAGAAGCAAATTGCGATTTAGTCGTGCACTTCACATTTATAATCTACCGTACCGTAAAAAATCGAGAAATGTTAATGATTTACCATATCTTGTCATATGGCATATACCTATTATTCACTCTGTTTTACAGTAAAAAAGATAGCTGTGTAAATAATATCTCAACAAGTACTGTTTTACACCACTAAATACTTGTCATTCAAATTTAACGGGTCGTTTTTTTAGGTCAAACGCTTACCCCCTTATTCATAAACGCTCTATAGGCTTCTGCTAACTTAGCAATCGTTTGTCCTTGTCTGTGAAAGGTAAATGTCAAAGTGATGGATAAGGACAAACGATTGCTAAGTTAGCAGAAGCCGACAGAGCGTTTATGAGTAAGGGGGTAAAACGGGACCCTATTACTAAGACTCCTCTGTCCGTCTGCTTGTCTATCACCAGGCTGTATATCACGAACCGGTGAAATTTTCACAGATGATGTACCTACTTATTTCTGTTGCCGCTCGAACAACAAATACTAAAAATAGAATATTGTATGTCTGTCTATGTAGTAACCAATATAAAATGACATTACACTGCCTACACTGCAGGGCTCTGCTAATACTGGATTTTATATTCACTTGCCGAATTTGTACGAAACCCTCGGTGCGCGAGTCCTATTCTCACTTGGCTGGTTATTTTTATCCAAACCCAGCGGTTGCTCTCACTTCAAATTTGGAACGTCTATGTTGATACAGATTAGGTGACAATGCCAGCAACAACAAAAACTACCTTAATGTTAATAAAAAAAAAAACTTATTTAATGTCCAAGCAGGAAAGCCTGACCTCGTTATCCGACTTTGTAGTAGGTAAATAAATAGGCTAGTAATTAGTTAAAGTTAGTTACCTGCCGACAATGCCGACTTTTTCTGTTCTAGGTGCCATGTTGCGTGTGCCTTGTACCAGCGCTCGACCACGAGTGAGGCTCACGAGGCCACTTGAGCATAAATAAACTATACTTATCTGTTTATGCTTGTGTTATATGACTTATGACATTGGTTATGTTGTCAATGTTATGAAACAAATTCGTTTATTTTTTATTAGAAGCTTTTATTGGGTTAGACTTGCGCCGGGATAATTAGTGAGCCCATTTTTTTAAGCAATCGATGGACGTTCTTGATTACATTAAATTTGTGGAGTTTGACAGTATGTATTTAGTTATCTTCATTATATAACTATGTTTATCCGTTGCCTGGTACCCATATTACAAACTTATATAGTTTGGGGCTAGATCAATTGGTGTAATTCGCCCAAGATATTTATTTATTATGATAATTTATATAAGAAAATTGCTTAGAAAACTTTTCCTATTGGTTTACGAGTATGTACCTACTAACTTGTTGGTATTATGAGCCGAGGATAGCCCCTAATAATAATTAGCTAAATAAATAATCTTATCTTAAATTACTTAAATAATCTTCCTTTAGGATCCTTAAGGAAATTACTAAAGTTTTTCCACCTGACAGTTTCACTAGCCGTGACTAGAACTTATAGCGGTTGCCCGCGACTTCGTTTGCGCAGAATTCGCTTATCGCTATCCCTCGCGAACTATGTAATTTTCCAGGATAAAAACTTTAATATGTCTTTCCCCAAAGAAGAAGGAAGGCACACAAGCAAGTGGGTCACCTGATGGCAAGCGAGCACCACCACCCATGGACACCCGTAACACTAGAGCATTGCTGATGCGTTGCCAGCCTAGTGGGCTAGGATAGAATAGGTACCTCTTGTACTAGTAATTTCATCGGCTATCTTAATCTAACACACATAAACCGGAATATAAGAGACAGTGCAAGCACTGCTTTTCGATTAGCGTTTGCGTAAACTTTACTATTTTTTAATTGTTGCGTCTAAACTTAGGTACACTACACTAGAGGCTCGGTTACTTACTAGGTATGGGCCAATGGGAAGTGCCACTAATGCCACGTAACGGCAACTATTAACTAATTAACTAATCTCATACTATTTGACACTTCAACGGAAACGCGTTTGAAATGTTTGTTGTGCGGAAAAACTTATAACAAAAGCTCAGCTTTTGGGCGATAATTCATGATGAAGACAAGTAAGCAAAGAAAAACGGGAAATAATATTTTTATTATGGTAGCTATAAGAATGCTGTGAGTGGGGAACAGAATATAGCCTTCTTATAGCTCGACTTTATTTTGTAGTAGAATTACATAATGTTACATTTTAAAGTAGCAATAAAATATAATTTTGTACTCTTATCATTATTGATAACAGAAACACTAGCGAGTGACAGATCGTCGCACCGTATTAAGTATAAACAAATATTATGGAATAATACACGTACAAACATCTGTTTTATAAAATAAATAGGATAGCGACATGATTGACAATGACAATAGCAACTAATTATAATTATACACTCACTTGCAAAAAAACGGGTACCCTTGGTTTTTGTATTCTATGTGCATAAAAGCTTTCTTTCTGACCTTTAATGCCTAAAAATCTGAAAAACCATAGATGCCAGAGTTTTTTGCGAGGGGGTGTAATATGCACGCTTAACTTATTCCAAGACCATACAGCAGTAATAAATTAACACGTTAAAAAAGCATAAGAAACGTGCAATTCTTGAAACATTTTAAAATTAATATGTACTGATAGTTTTCGTATTTTTTTTACAATGCAAGAAAACCTCCCTAAAATCATGATAATTTTCCGTACCGACCTATCAGAAGAACTATGCTTCTGCCAGGTATGAGATTCTTTAAAAAAAATAGGCCGTGGAATCACCGCTGCGCCTGGCTGACAGTCTTAATGCGATTCAATTCCGAACCAAAGTTGGATCGAAGACTGTCAGATCCATACTAGAAGCGTCATGGCATCTCAAGACAAGACGTCATGGTAATGTCTCTGGACCCGTTCGCTAGCAGTAATTATACGGAGTCTGGTGTCTCACCGTTGGTCCCGCATTAACGTTGACATTGATTTGTTAATGGTTTGCAAAGAACAAGCTTCATACATTTGAAGAATCACACTCCCATATAGCTTTTTTGTTTTTAATTCTCCCCCTTTCTTTTTCGGGACTCCCGTAGACCAAATAACCTAAAGGGGGGTAATCTGAATCTCTGGTTCGTACCAGAGTAGGTACTTCAAGTTTCTTTGCATAGTGAATACAGTGTAGGTATGGACGATATGTTTATACAGTGATAAAATTGCGACGTGAACCAATTGCAAACATATTTAATTTAGTTTAAAGAAATTAACCAACTACTAACTAAGAAGCACCGGAACTTTTTCGTTAGATACTTTCTCATTGTGGAATAATAAAAAACATCCGTCGGTACAGACAATTTTGTCAATTTTGACTTGAACAAAAAACTAACGGAAGACACCCTGTTACTAGTACATCCATAACTTCAGTGACCTATCTCATCTAATTCAGAAAAGTTTTCAGTTTATGGTAGGAAGGTAAATGTCTTTTAGGCAATAAAAAATGTAATATTAGGTAAGCATTAATCCTAGTATTTTTTGTTTATGCGCATGCAGTGCCGGCGATCGCTTCAGATGTGTTGATGCTGAATATCCTATAGTTAACCTCATTGGGATCCAGAGATTTGTACAGGAACCGAGGGAGCCTATCGCTGAGCAGCCAAAGAGTGCCTTCACTGTCCACCTGGAATGTAAGAAAAACAAATGAAATTCGTTGCGTTTAAAACGGATCCTCTGACGTGTGGTGAAAAATGGATGGAAATTTGTGTTGAATTTGAATTACGAATGGAGTTCGAGTCGTTAATGTTTGTACACAAATTTTTCCCAGAGTGGTATAATAATATAGGAAAATGATTAAAAGGTAATTTTTAGGTGAAAAATGGGCTTCAAAATCTCGGCTCGCATACTGTTTATGCCTTATGTGCATGCGTACCCAAGTGTTATCTGCCAAGTGTGTTGGTTACCTATGAATGCAAATTACTATAAATACGCATTAGCATTTGCATGTAAAGAAAATTGTATTCATAAAAAAACAGTCCAATGCAGCCTATTCGTGACTGTGCATAATAATGCTACGAGCATTCGAATTGTAGATTAAATTATTACTAAAAATAATATTCAGAAAGAAAAAGGATACCTAAGCACTTATAGTTTTACTTTTTATTGTGAAAATTTAGTTGCGAATCATCATAGAAAGAAGATTTAACTAAAATTCCAGTAAGTTTCGAACCGTTGGGTTTGACAGAGTGACAATCATTTCTTGCCATGCATTAGCACTAATAAACGTGTCCAAATCAAGCTTTAAGGGGCTCACACACCAGTAACGGTGGCGACCATCTTTCAAGCTGCTCACGAACGTTACCTTCAAATCGTTGGGGAACTCATACAGCTTGGGATCACTGAAGATCAAAGGATTGTTCTCCGGGGTGTACGGCTTGTTCACATTCCAGCATCCAACGCCGTCTCTGTTCACCTGCACAATAACATTAAAATCTTGAAATAGTGCTTGCGTCGATGGTAATTAAACAAACTTGATGTTTAGTAAAATATTAAAGTATTGGAGTTAACATAGAACGTTGATCAGAAACCATTGTACTTATTTACACTCTTATTGAAGCGGATTAATTACGCTACGCTATATGTTAGTAAATCCTATATTCTTGGAAAAAAAAATAAACAAACAAGACTAACGAAACTATGCCAATGCAAATCTCGCAGGTAAGTAGGAAAGTATTCAGTGAAATTACACCTATCTACTTATTTTAGGTGATATAAAACTGAATTTGTTATATATTACGTAGTGTAAAAACACTCAATGAACTAGGAAAGAGTTGCTATTAATATTAATGTTCAAAGATGAAAAAAAAAAACACATTTCGCTGACAAAACAGAACAAGGAAAGAATGGAACCGAACGACCGTAGCAAAAACTGGTTATTTGCATAAAACTGCAGTAGGTATTGCAGGAGTTGCGTCACTTTCAATGTCAATGGCACATTGGCATAACTTTGCGAGTTCGCGCGTATTGATTACAAAAAAGAAATAACAGTATTCCTTGATAAGCTAATTATTTTTGACCGGAAAGTTTGGCATCATCGTAATTTTTAATAGGTTATGTTTATATCAATGAATCAGTTTCAATGAATCAAATTGAATTAGTGATCGTTTCATGTGGTTTAAGGCGTTTATATGTAGATAAAGCACTTAAGTAATACTGAAAGAAGTACAGGGTACTTAACTCAAAGTCGTATTAACTTTATTTATGTCGATATGTCCGTTCTTATTTCCACTCGTGAGTGTTCAACGGCTTTCCGATTTTGATGAAAGCTACGAGTCATCATTACATTCATTTTAATGCTATATGAGTGTTACGGGGTAATGTCTAGAATGGGTCATATCCAGAATATTATATCATTTACCTGTGTGTAAAATAGAACGCTAGTTTTGGTATCGTAGTAACTAGCAGAAGACTGCGAGCGCTCTCCTCGGTCACCCAATAGCTGTAAAATACAAAAATATACGCACTTAGTTTATTGTGCATTTGTTTACACTACAGTGGTAAAGAAAATCTACTTTAGGGCCGCCTCGTTAAGTACCCACCTACGTTTTAAGGCCGGCGCACACCAAATGCGTGCTGCGTGACACGCGCACGCACCAGTTTTTTTGGTGTGCGCCGGCCTTAAGACCTTGCATTCGATTTGTCACATGGATTGTAAAGCTCGGAACTAAAAGCAAATACCTACTAAATGTAGGCATTATTAGCTGCACAAGGGGGCTACCACAATCGCTTAATGACTGGGCTTGATGTACAGTTATGCAGCCATATAGCTCTGTCTCTTACGCTGAATAGAACTTGGCACACATTAAAAGATTGGGATGACCCCCACCGAGCTGCATACGTATCTGAATCTGCATTTATCTGAGTATTTTCGGTCCAGTAACATCGATTAAAATCGACTCTCATTATTGCTCAATCAAGACATTTCTTAACACCCTAAAGTTCAATGACTTTTGCATGCTATGTTTTTATTGCCTATCGGTTATAGTCCAGTGAAAAAGCACTGTTTTGTTTCTCTTAAATAGCGATGTAGAATTTAGACTTGGTTAACCGTTTTAGTTGACAAAGGACAATCGGACCAGTTTTTGTGGCGCTCAGAATTTCCGCGGCAATTCACCTTTCATATAATTAAACACGTATCCTTCTATGGTCTGGGCGAAACGAGAGCCTTCCCCTTCAATTATGTAATAAGGTTATTAAATTTTAATTGAAGTTGAGTTTTCATTGAGTATGTACTTCATACATATAGTCCGGTCCGGTCCTGTTAAAAACCAAATTTAGCACGATCGTGGAATTATTAAATCATTATAAGTCGTTTAAAACGTTATACTTTTCAATAAAATTAAAACATTTTTCCTTGTGTCTAATTCTATCCTGAATCTAGGAGGCATTCGGAGGAAAATCGGAGTAATTCCTTACTAAAATATGAATTGACGTATCTTCTATACATATAATAAAATCGTTGAGACCAAAAAATCTGTACATTGAAGATTAAAAAAAAAAAGCCGACCAGGGTGACTTAAAATCGGTAACTGAACATAATAAAACAATTTTTAAAATTTTTGTTTGTTTGTTTGTTTGTTTGACTGAGCATCACGTAAAAACTACTGAACGGATATTGTTGAAATGTTCACAAATCTATTTCAATAAATTCAGAATAGGATATAGGCTACAGAAATTTTGGAATTTTTTGGAAAAAGGGGGTGAAAAGGGGGGTTAAAGTTTGTATGAAATAATTAAATTAGTTTGTTCTAGAATCATGAAACTCAGAATAAATACTTAGTAATAAAAATAAGGAAATACCTGTTTTAGCATTTTTTTTTAATCTCACCCAGAGGCGCAAAAAAGAGGGTTTTGTGTTTCAAATTAATTAACTTCATACACCTAATACAATAAAAACCAATGAAGTGTAACCTTCTAAAATTGCTAAATAATACTTCCAATTGAATACAGGTAAATGTAATTTCTCAGTTTTCTTGAAATTTAATTTTTGAGGTGATTACGCACAAAATAGCGGAACTCAAGATATTCAGCTTTCCTCGGTATAAGTAGTTGGTAATAACTACAAACAAAATAATAATACGAAGAAAATATATAGATACGAATGTACATAAGACATAAAGCCGGAAAACTGTGTCAATTGTGAAAAAACATTAATAAAATAATTACATGCTTTACAGGTATTTTTCAACGAAGACATTTTCGTCAAATCTAAATCAACCTAAATTGGCGTCCTAAATTGTGTTCTTTACCTAACACCTAAAGTTCAATATGCAATACCGTTACTTTGTTTTTATTTATGTGCTATTATTCACAACGCGTTCGGTTTTTGAACGCACTCTTATTTGAAAACCTGATATATTATGAGGGCAGCGTGAAACGCTTGGCTGTATGCTCTTAATATCTTTGCCTAAAAAAATCAAAATCAAAAGGCGCGTTTACGTCTGCGCTACGAACATGTCAGAATTTTATTGTGAAAAAGATTGTGCTTTTAGTCTGACAGCGAGCGAACCTTAACTGAATCGCATTACGACGTCATGGTAAGGCCTCTGTAGGTAATTAATTTGTAGATAAAGATAATAAGTGTTAATAATCTGTAGCTACCTACTTAAACCAAGAAAATAAATAAAAAAACTTCTGCTAGAAAAAAATGAGTCGCAAAATATTAATTAAAACGGATTAGTAAATGAATTGTTAGTCGTAAGGTAAAAACAGGTAAACATTTATGTACCTATTATTTGATTAGAATATATTTATTTTTTTAAATTAATCAGGGTACAAATATCGTTAAAGTGAGCGCAGTATTCGCCAATAAGCGTCATAGTTCGGCGAAATTAATAGTGATGTAGGTAACTAAAACTGTACTTAGCTTTTTTTGAATAAAGAAACTATAAACAAAACTATAAATTAAACTATTTTGTAAAATAAGGCATAAATAAATGTGATGAGTCATTAACCAGTTCACACCTGTTTTTTTTTTCAAGATACCGTGTCACAAATTATTATTTTCATGACGTAATTCTAAAAGTATAGTTTCGTACACACTTTCAGTGGTTCACGTGACGAAGTTAATAGTCATAATAATAATAATTTTGATATCGAGAAAAGCCGTAAGTATCACAAAAACACACGCGGACGAAGTCGCGGGCAACAGCTAGTAAAATTATAAGGACCTTTCTGCCTTTCTAAAATTAATAATACAATTTCGGCCCTTAGTAACTTTACGTTCTTAGGTGTTAAATTAGATCATTTGGCTCACCTATGGGAACAAACAGATATTCTGCCTACGTGTTTAGTAAACCTTGTTTATTGGTTTAGTGTGAGGATCGCAACCGGGCTTGAATAAGCAAATAGTCGACATGTCGCAACAGCGAGCTTAACAGTTACTAGCATTTAGTATTCGAACCTTGAAGTCGTGGAACGCCTCGTTCTTGTCGATGTGTGTGTAGTTTCGCAGCAGCTCCGTTGATACACAGAACTCCTTTGTGCTCGAGAATGGGTGGAAGAACATCGTCCGGTAGCTGTAATAGAAATAAAACACTGAATAAACGTGGAAAGGACGACCCTCAAAAGAACACAGGAAACAAAGTACGAAGAAGAAGATTTTACAAATAGTTAATGAAAACCAAGCATAACAATCAAAACTTAGTGTAGTTGTTCAGGTAGCACCACTGAAATTGTGTGGGTAGGTAACATTGTGGTTATTTGCAAAGACTGCCAGAAATTTGCTATCTACCTATGTTCAAATGACAGCGTTTCCAAGTGGTTTCATCAACCGACGATGGCTGCCATGCTACTGCATACCTACCATTCGTCTTACTAAACTTAACAAAAGACTGTCATGGCTATTAACGTGTTAGCGTACGAGTAAAAATAAGTAAATGCTCACTTCTCATACAACCAGTGGCGGATTAACGTATAAGCACTACAAGCACGTGCTTGGGGCCCCTGTTCTCCAGGGGCCTCCATCCTCTGCTGGCGTTTCATTTTATACCTACATTTTATCGAGAATCATCCACAATATGTCCGAAATCACAAGGCGCGAGCAGTCCGGGAGTGACTATTTTGTTGAACTTTCATTGAGTCTATTTTGATGAACTTTCATTTTATACTTTCTACCTTCCATTCCATTCCTTCCATTTTCATTTAAGCAATAGAGGGCCTACACAGGCTCTGTGCTTAGGGTCTCGGATATTCTTAATCCGCCACTGCATACAACGTAGGTAAACAAAGCTATTTTACAAAGATAAAATACGCTTGTAAAAAATAGCCCGCCTTTTCGGTTGCAGTCGGACAATTAACAATAACATTCACAAAAATAATTGCCAAATCACTATCTTATCGCATCAGAATAAAATAATCATTGACCTCCAAGTTTTACCTCTAAATACCGTTTGTTTAATTTTGGGGTGTTTGTAAGTCGGTCATTCGCGGTATTTAGTTAATTTCGGCTCTACATCCTCAAGTGAGAGTCGTCCGAAAATGTTTACAACTGTTATTTTTCCTGCTCGTTTGAAAACGAGTTCTTGAGGAACTTCTTTCGTTGGGTCTGTTATAAACCACAGCTTAGAGAACAAGGAAAATCACTTATTCCGTATTGTCATTTGAATAAACTCTGAAATACCTACACGGAAAATATTCCGAGTCGTGTACTTATTAAAACCAACACGTACTCTATTAACAGTTACCTAGAAAAAAAGCGCGATTAAATAATAGACCTATAAATAAGCTGTACGCGACAGGAACTTTTGTGTGGTGACCAAGGCTATTCATACATGTACAAGAAAAAGCAAGGTCCTTCATGAGGGCTATTGCATTGGAATTTGTCACTAGGGTAACAGTGACCTAGGACACAAAGTGCCTGTACTGGTTGTACCGGTTAAGTTGTAATATCATGTAGAAACCTAATATCTAGTTTGAGGTTCGTCGATCCGAGGGCCCTATGATTTTGGGGGCCCGGTGCACCTCAACGCCTAGCCTGGAAAGTGGTATAAATATGGTAATTTCTACCAAACTACTGCTCAAAATAAAACATTGACTATTTTACGAAATTAATTAGAGCTGTAATTTTCTTCAACTTTATTGGTTTTTCAAATTCAGTACATTTTTTCACCACTTTCAAGAGGTATTTACAAATGTGCTTTCAAGAATTGGGTCCTAAGCTATCCAGTCGTCAAACGTTGATACTATTGCATCGCCTTTTAACATGGGAACGCTCTTAGCCTTTTGGGCATAACGCTACGGGAACCTTATTTAGACTTAGTTGTTTTTTACGGGTAACGTGACACTCACCCATGTTCCCTGGGCTCAGACAAAGCTAAGGCGAAAACACCGTCTGTCCACTGGAACTCGATGCCTCCAACCTTGTAGGAGCCAGCCAGAGGGTCGAAGTGGAAGTAGTGGTGGGCGATGCGCCACGAAGCGTCTTGCTTAAGACTGTACACCACCACGCCGTAACCACCCAAGTCTGGGATGTACGCAAACGCGTTGTCACAAGTGTCCTTGTCTACGTCGACAATCTGGAAATATTAGCAGACATAAATGAAATGAATAATTTATTTTGCTTTAGACATGGTAAAAAAGTAATCTAGCGTTGATGTCCAGCGACACGTCTAACAAAATAAATTGGCATGCAAACAGTAACTTATTTCCTAAAGTGGTTTTCGGTAGTTTGAATTAGCATATTTTACAAAGTTTTCATTTTTATTAAACAAAAAATAAAATTTGAGTGTTACTATAAATTATTAGTCTTGCAGTTATTTATTTTAAGTATTCTATGATTGAATAAAATGCTGTATTGTTTTCGAAATCGAGCGCATACTTATCTGTATAAAACCGTACGGGGCAAATAAGAACCTTCGTATATTTTTGAAGTCGATTAAATAGAATTTGAATTAAAATTGCTTAATGATCTGAACGGTTTTTAAACGACTTCAAAGAAGGGATTATTTTTAATTTGTCATTTTGTTAAGTATGTAAGTCAGTCGGGTGAACCGCATACTCGTTTGCCCTCTGTTATATAAAAAAGTAGATATTATACATATAAAAAAATATTTTATGTTTTTTCTTTACTCCCAGACCAGCATGGAAGAAAGCAAAAGATTCCTTATCTAATTATAATATAAGTAGGTAAATTATCAAAATAGGTTCATTGATTATAATTGTATCCAAATTAGAAGTCCGTTAACAACACTGTTACTTTTAAGTTGAATATTCCAACAGGTTACGATAATCGGTATTATAATAATACATATATAATTAACAATAAATAATCAATAAACTCGTAGGTACATATCTTGTGTTTAATGACTATATCGGAATTTTGATGACGTAGATGCAAAAAACCAAATTTAAAAACTGATAGACTTTGCTTTACTTAAGTACTTGATCATTGAAGTAGTTAATTAATTTGGAAAAACCTTAAAATATTACTTACAACGTTCGCGAAAAACGAATCTTCTTTCATGTCAGACACTTTAAAGAAATATCGGTGGAGAAGCTGGTCCGTGTTCAAATCGAAGATGGCTAAAGACGGTCCAGCAATTTGATTAGCAGCACCTGCAAACGAATTACAGTATCAACAAAATTGTAATACAAAGAAAAATAGTCGGTGAAGAGACTTCACAATTAAAAATATCACGTAAGATTTGCATTGTTTACTTGCACTACTCAAAGTTTACAGGTCTTTTATTTATTGGTTAAAGTATGTTTTTCTAAAACGACCTATAGTGCGTGAGCTCTTGGAATGCCATTCATGTCTCGGGTGCTATGAGCCGATTTAAGTATCAAACCCATAAGAGTGATTGAGACAGCAAGACAAATCCGAATGGCATTCTAAGAGCTCACGGACAGTGTCAACTTTGTTATAAAAAATTGCTGGTTACAAATCGGTCACAATTCTTTGTTTCTCCGTTTAAACCAAAGTTCGTTCGTTAATCAGTGCAATATTTACTAAATAGCATTTACATAGGTATAAGCAAAAAATTACCGAATATGTCAGCTAATCCAGAATCCATAACCCACAGTCTGTCACATGGGTCGACATATACTCTGAACACAGAGACAATGGAGCTATTTGAAGGGAGCGCCTTTGCATCATCCGGTACCAAGTTATCTTTCATCGAGGGATACGGCTTTAAAATTTGGTCCTGAGCTCCATCCACGTCTACGTAGTTCAATGAGGAAGCGACACCGTTCTTCCACCTCGGCACCGTTATAAACAACTTGTTCTTCCATCTGGCCAGACCCAAAATTAAATTATTAGCCTGCACGAAATTCCCGCTTTGGATAGCATTCTCCCGATCAGCCGGCGAGTCCCACGCGAAGTCCACTTGGTTCCACGCAAACCGAAGCTGCGGCGAGGCAGCTTTACAAGTTGCCAGCGCCGTCAGCGCTATTATAAAACTAATTGCCCGCATATTTATTCTGAAACAAAAAAAAAATGTTGGCAAACTTGTTATGCATTATACAGAACGTGAATCAGATAATTGCGGTGCTCGTGGTAAGGATAACAGCGGCATCCTTATCTGGTAGTTTCGTTGTCACGGATTATTCTAATTAGTGGCTGTTCTCCTCGATCCCAAGTTATAGCTAAGCTGAAGCTAGATTGCGCTCTCGATTTTTTTGTGGGCACTCGTACATATTGTCTTAATCTTTCTGCATGTTTTCATAATTGGAATTAATTGTCTATTATCTGAGGTGTCAAAAAATAACCTTGTGTTTTGTTCATAGCTTCGTACCCATCAATAGTCGAGCCCTGCCTCGCGGTGTTGTAACTTGGTAATGACAGCATTGTGTAGCAGAGTGACGCTCGAGCTCCATAATAAAGATGGCTGGCTCACGTTTTTGCGGATGACTTGTGATCTTATTATTGGGAAACGACAAGTTGGGTGCTTTACAACAGCTCTTCCTTATCTGAGGAGATCAAGCTAGTTATGTATTCGGATAGCATGGGAACTGTGACAGCGTTGCATCTGTTGCACAAGCCTCGACGTCGCTCTGCAAATGCTCTAACTAAAGACTTCAGGCGTGATTGATGTAGAGTCATTAATTAAACCAACAATGGTTCTTTTCATTGGAGCGTTTTGTCTTCTTAATAGAACTATGTGGGGGAGAACGTTAGCTAGACGCTTTTTTGCTGCAGCGTATTCAAGGTCTGTCGAATTGTTGGCATCTTCCATGCAAATAAAACATAATACGCTATAGAGCTACGCTATACATAAATGGCTAAGGTAAGGATACTGTAAACCAGTTATGGTCCGATTGTTTTACTCACAACACATTCCTTAGGTTATGCCAAGCCTCCAAATGATGGTAGGTAGGTATGGTTTGTGATATTTTAGAGTTCCGCACATCAAAAGAAAAAGAAGCTCTAAGAGTATAATCCAAAAAACTACCAAGTATACAATTTTTGGTTTATGAAATTTTCATTGCCCGAGTCCGACTTTTCTTCAATTATAAAAGCGGTAAAAGGTAATTGGTTTTCTAATAACTGCAGCATTTACTTTGATGTGCCATAAAAGAAGCATTTATGGAAAAACAAACAAAAGACAGCGCTGTAACTTTTGTGGGTTTAAGAGCTATAGTAGAGTTATTGATGATTATGAATAGTAGGTATGAATGTAGATAAATCGAATCCTCTTTTTATAACTTTTTTTTTTTATTTGTAAATATAGGTATTTTATAGTTATTTTTAAGTTTTAGTTTAATTAATTTGTCTTGTACATTTATATTTATCAATAGTCATTTATTATTGTATTTCCCCTTGTTTTGTATCTACGTGTGTAAATAATAAATATCTTATTTTTATTGTAGTAAAAAAAGATAAATCGAATAAAATAATTAGTAAATAAATATGTAAAAAATTAACTCGTAGAATTTTGAATAGCTAGTACCTAACTTACTCTATTACTTCGGGTATGAGGTGACAGAGCTCATACTATTAGGTACCTATTTATAATTTAAATCATTATGAGATGCCAATTTGTGTGGCTAGGCTGGTACAGGTATCCATTTATATTTAGAAACATCTGCCCGTACCCCAACCATCTCTACCAGTGATTAAATATTTCCCACGTAAAAACCCGCATCGATTCTTGACCCAGACCATGATATCAACTAGCAACTAACGACTTGTTGTTTATTAGTAGGTACGAAATAATTATTGTTATTAATAATATATTAGCAAGTAACATGTCAACACCCGATCACTTCTGCTTTTAAGATACAAAGAGATGTGCATAATAAAATATGTTATAAATAATGCAGAGACCAATTGCAATTATTGTTTCTTTTTTCAAACGAAGGGATTGTCGAGGCAAAATACCCATTACACTCATTTCTCAAGTTAAAAATAATTTTTATTGATATTTATTGTTGGTAATTTAGCGAATACGTTCCCACAAATCACGGTCTTCTAAAAATTGGAGTCCACCATTGCGTAAATATCAAGCTCAACGAGCGAGTCCCATAAACATTGAAAAATGGCGAAATATTTCACTGTAACCTCTGTAATTCTTTATGGTATATCATAACTTAACGTTGTTTTATCTTAATTATGCTATATTATTGTAAACTTACGCGTTATTGCACTCTGTGTGGAGTGGTGAGCGATGTGAGGTCAGCCCGACCGGTTCAGCGGGGCCACGAAGACAGACTAAACAGTTCGAGGTCTCACAACCTTTATATATACGCTGCAACTTCACTACTTGAATGATTCAATTTAATACATATTAAAATAGGTTCGTGATAATTTTAATGTCATAACTTCATTAAGATCCGTTAGTCGGTTGCCGTTAGTTTTCGGCGCGTGTCTGATTGTCTATATTCGCAGCTGTCTTGTTTAGCGCTAAGATACTGATGTGATCTTTTTAGCGGTTCTAATGTGGTTAATACATGCTTTTAAACATATAGCAAAAAAATTACTCGTTTGATTGAAACCTCCCATTTGTTTGCTTCATTTTCTTGCTTCATTTTCATCTAACTGGATGAAAGTACCTAATGAAAATGCGCTTGTCCCACGCACGGTCGCAGGTCAAAAATTTGGGGTTGGCGGGAAATGGGGTTAGTTTTACGTTCAGTTTAGGTGAGATCACAGTCGGAAGTTTCCATAGTTTTATCTTTAAGATGCTTGTCGTATGAGCGGGCAAGATTTTGGGTGGGTGTCGTACCCCGTCGACTGTCGTGGACCGCCTCTGGCTTATCAATAAGTTTAAAGTTCTAGGAATCATCAGGGGATTTTACAAACGGCGCCGCGTGCAAAAAACACCACGGAAAAAAACCGTTGGAAACACATTGGATTTTCGTGGTTTTGTCAAATCCAAGTAATTATGTGATTACAACGTCACGTTTGGACGAAGCTATTTAGGTTCATGATTTGTTGTGAATTTGACGCGGATAATTCAAGGCTGAACCGTGACTGACGCATCCGTCACCTATTCATACAATTAGCCTGAATGTCCAGCCATGATGGTTTTCAATCACAACAATGTAGTTTTCCACCCAGGGTGATGTTAAACATGAGAGTTGGTATGTACGCGTGCGAAATACGGTGGATGCTGCAATTGAACTGTAAAATATTATATCTAAATATACGGGTTCTTTATGTCCAATTATATTGGGGTGAAATGTCGTGCATTTATTCACTTAATGTCACGTTTCAATTTACGAAATAGAAATAATAAAAGAATAGCTAATGACAGAATATAACGCATAACGTTTTCTTGTCACTATACACATTTTTTTAATAAATATAAGATTGCCTTTATTTTTATGACGCTGCGGAATAAGATCGTCTTTGTGCATTTGTGTTGTCCTGTATTCATCTTTTTCATGTGTTTTATGACATGTACAAAATAAAGAGTTATACATACAATAATAAAGTTATTAAATTTGCGACACGCCGCACAATTTCCTCCATATTTTGTAATGAGGATACGCGTTTAATATAACATCTCTAGTTGATCAAAGTCATTAATTACATGGTAGAAATGATAACCTACTAGTTAACCTCCTCTTGTATTTGTACAACTAGATACAGTCAAGATCTAGACTACCCAGTACGATGCACGATATAAAGCGTTGGTAATTAAGTTAGAAGTGCCCGCCTCGATACCGTCATGATTTACATAAGTTAAGAATTTTCACGCTATTGTTCTGTGTAAATTAAATATTTTTTGCTGTTACATACAAATATGACATACACATCAACACTGATGCATACACATACACAAATTACGTCTACTCAACTCAAGTCTACAAATCTATTACGGGGCAGACAAAGCCTAAGGTAACAATATGTAAAAGCCACATTTTGCATGATTGTGGGCAGTATAGGTGGAAAGCCAATAACAGTTTCACATTCCGATCGCGGTCAGGACTCGCATCAATTAGCACCATATAATAATATAGCCTTTTTATAATCCGTCGTTTATTTTCAGTACATTGTGTAGTTTTTTTTTCAATTGCCTAGCTTAACTCGGCGTGCAGTGCGGATTGGGAACTTCACACACACCATTGAATTGCTTCGCGGATGTGTGGAGGTTTCCTCACGATGTTTTCCTTCACCGAAAAGCTCATGGCAAATTTCAAATGTAATTTCGCACATAAATTCCGAAAAACTCAGAGGTGCGAACCCAGGATTCGAACCCACGGCCCTCTGCTTGAGAGGCCACAGGTCAAACCACTATCCATGGTAGTCCACGGCATTAGCATCTTATCTCCACCTCTCTCTCAAAAGATGTGGTAGACGAAGATGTCGACAGGAAAGCACGAACAACGATTTGTTTGTTGTTGGAACCGGAGTGCTTTACTCACGTCTACAATGCCAAATCTGCCAAAGATGTCTGGAGTAATCTGCAGAGAGCTTACGAAGACAAGGGTTGGGGAAGACGAATCTGCATTCATCGAGAGCTGTTCAGAAGCAGGTTGGAAAATTTGGCCTGCATTGAAAGCTACATTGCAAGCTACAAGCATCAAGCTACAAGAAAATAAGCATCGAATGCTTGCTTCAACGAATTAGACAAAGAGATGCTAGCGTTAGGTTTTATTCAGTCAATACAAGAACCGTGTTTGTACCAGAAACACCTTATAAATAACAAGAGGCTAGTGGTAGTAAATTATGATGATGACATTTTCGTATTTGGGAATTGTGAACGCGAAAAGCAAAAATTAAAAACTGGTTTGCTTGAAAGTTCAAAGTGAAAGATCTAGGCGCGGCTAGACTAGACATGTTTTAGGAATGCTATTGAGGCGGGATAAAGATTCATCTTGATCAGGAGCAGTTCATCTTAAATATATTGAACGATTTTAACATGACTGATGCGAAGCCGGTTAGTACTCCAATGGAGGTGGGAATCAAGCTCGAAAAGTCAGCTGATTCGCACTGTAATCTGCCATATCAAAGTTTGATAGGATGTCTTAATTATTTAGCCTGTAATACGCGGCCGGACATAGCGCACGCAGTAAGTGCACCTTCGCAGTTTAATTCATGTTACGATGCAACACACTTTAAATGCGCAAAGCGAGTCCTTAGGTATTTGAAGGGTACGTCTAACCTCTGTCTTAACTAAGAAGTCGGGGGATTTACGAGGGGCACACCGAAATGATCGAGATAAAGTACTTTAAACTGAGTTACATTAAATCCTTTTTTATCACATGCGTACTGGCGACTGACAGTCATGATGCCGTTTTCACAATTAAAAAAAATAACGTCATATTTTTTTAATTCCATTTTCAAATTGACAAGTCGATGGACAAAATGGAGCTCACGCGTGAAAATTTTCGTGCAATTATTTATCACAACTTTCGTCGAGGGTTATCTCCAGATAACTGTCTTAATGAGCTTGTTTCTATATATGAAATTGAAGCACCTAGTCAAACGACAATATATCGTTGGTATGCAGAGTTTCGACGGGGTCGTGCCTCTCTCAGCACCGTACTAGACTACAGGCCCACATACAAAAAATGTGGGTCATATGAACCACCAGGTGACGTATATAGGACGATATAAGAGCATAAAATAATAAGATTCAGCACTATGCCGTCACTTGTAAGCTGTCCAACTGGGTGCTGGTGAGAATTCAAAAGTGCAACCCTCGATTTTTTCCCCTTGTCGCATGATTTTTGTACGGCGTTGCGGAATAATGAATTAGAAGCTGTATTGAAACAGTATGAAACTGATGCCGTACAAAATGGTGCGCCACAAAGTCGGTTTTTTTTTTTTGATTTTCTGACCATTTCCAGGGTAAATTTGGTCATTTGATTCTGTACGGCATCAGTTTCATATTGTTTCAATACAGCTTCTAATCCATTATTCCGCAACGCCGTACAAAAATCATGCGACAAGGGGAAAAAATCGAGGGTTGCACTTTTGAATTCTCACCAGCACCCAGTTGGACAGCTTACAAGTGACGGCATAGTGCTGAATTTTATTATTTTATGCTCTTATATCGTCCTATATACGTCACCTGGTGGTTCATATGACCCACATTTTTTGTACGTGGGCCTGTAGTCTATACCTTCAACAGGTCGGCCGAAAACAGCGGTGTCGCCTGAAGATGTCGCGGCTGTGGAAAAAATACTAAAAGAAGATAGACATGTGACATACGACCAGATTCGGGCAACCATAGGCATTGGAATGACTGCAATCCACACTATTCTGCATAGTGAGTTGGGTGTCAGAAAATTGATTTCCCGGTGGGTACCCCATAATTTGTCAGAAGAGCAAAAGGCGGCTCGTATTGATTGGTGCCGATCTACTCTAAAACGCTACAATGGAGGAAGGTCAAAAGCCGTTTATAATATTGTCTCGGGTGACGAATCCTGGATTTATTCCTATGAGCCTGAAAGAAAGCACCAGTCGGCAGTTTGGGTCTTCGATGACGAGGTCAAACCAACGAAAGTTGTGCGTTCCCGCAGCGTGTCGAAGAAAATGGTGGCTTCGTTCGTCTCAAAAAAAGGACATATTGCCACAATTCCTTTACAAGAACAAAGAACGGTTACCGCTGATTGGTATATTACAGTTTGTTTGCCAGAGATGCTGGCCGAACTTCGCCGAGGGAACCCCACACGACGTGTCATCTTACATCACGATAATGCGAGTTCCCACACCGCCCGTAAAACAAATCAATTTTTGAACGAGGAAAACGTTGAGTTGATGTCCCATCCTCCATACAGCCCTGACCTGAGTCCAAATGATTTTTTTACGTTCCCTAGAATCAAAGATTTATTGCGTGGTCAGCGGTTTGAAAACCCAGAAGCCGCCGTGGAAGCCTATAAATCGGCCATTTTGGCAATGTCTAGTTTAAACTGGAATTACTGTTTCAATGACTGGTTTAAAAGAATGCAAAAGTGCATTGATTGTAACGGAGAGTACTTCGAAAAACAATAATATATAATTTATGTATCAAGTGTACTTAGTTTTTTAAATTCCCGATCATTTCGGTTTGCCCCTCGTAGACTTACGAGGCTATGTAGACGCAGATTGGGGTGGAGCGCTAGATAGAACATCTTTCACTGGTCTAATTTTTAAATTAGGTAAGAATGTCGTGACATGGGAAAGTAGGAAGCAGGCTACCGTATCCTTGTCCTCCACAGAAGCGGACACGCAGGACTTAGTCAGGCTTCAAAGGAAGCGCTTTACCTACGCAGTTTACTGGACAGTCTTCTTTTAATTGTGGATAGTAAAAAGGCGGTTGTAATCTACAACGACAACCAGTCTGCGCACAAAATTGCAACTAACAAAATGATGCATATAACAGAACAAAGCATATTGAGATAAAGTATCATTTTATACGGGAATGTGTTCTGATAAATCAAGTCGAGATCAGGTACATGGCAACCGATAAAATGATAGCTGACATTCTAACTAAGTCCGTGCACAGCCCGAAACTGAAAGAGTTTTTAGGACAGTATCTTTGATAAATTATTCTAATAAGGGGGCGGACGTATAGTTGTTGTTATAATTGTTTTATGTTTGAATTGTTTTGTGTAGGTATTAGATTAATTTATTTTTCTTGATGGTTATGCGGTTATTCATTTGTTAGGCGCCTGATAATATACTGGCTGGCAAATGTAATCTATTTACATGTATGTTAGTGCTTAAACGGTTGTCTAAGCAACACCGAACGTTGTACTTAGACACGACATCAATAATATTGTTGATTAAGAGACTGACGTGTGTACACACGTCGGGGCCTGTTTTTATAATTTTGCTTTAATATACATTATTTACTGTCAAATCTGGCTGCTCATTTCCACATACTTAGGTAATCTCATTTGTTCCTTTCTCTCGCACTAAGTACTATGCTAACTCTTATCTCAGCCGTCTAAAGTATTATAACACAGAATTATCTCACATTGATATTCTTGCTCATAGAAACTGTCTTCATTTTAAGAACCGTGTTATTTGTCACTTAAATGCTTAGAAATCGCACGCACTTCTGGTCAATTTTCCATTTTTTAGTATAACCTCATTATAAGCTAATTTATTTTATTTGTTTAAGCATAATTATTAATTGGGTATTGTACTTGTTTCTGCTTCAAGTGCAATGCCATCTACCGCATCTACCGTTCCTTTTTACCGATGTTCACTTTATTATTGTTATGGCACTCCAAGTCTACAATTTATTATGTCTTAATACTATGTTCAACTGTGTGACTGTTTGTTGCCTAAATAAATTAAAATAAAATAAACAGATTTTCGTCTATCTGTCATGGGCTTTTACCATCTACGCGAGAAGAGAAACATGTTTCACAAACTCGTTTTCTGTGTGACCATTTCACTTAAAAACTAAGCCCAAAATCTATAACAGTTAGGTACGGTTACCAACAAACAATTCACACGACACTAAATATAAAAATAAAATACGAGATAATTCTTAAAGCTTTCCGTACACCACCATTAAAAATTACTTGTTTACATGTTTTCTCATAAGACGTGGAAATTAAAGTAATAAAATACCGGGACAAACATAGGTAGGTATATAAAACTTACGTTCATTTAAATAAAGTCCTTTTTTGTAAGATATGAAGGAAACTGACATTAGAATGGTCAGTTATCGTTTTTTCTGGGTCAACAAATCTTGCTGCTCGTCCCAGCCTTAAACATTTTCCGCATCGCAACGACTTCGAATACTTCAATATACTATTAAGTATATAATTAATTCGTAGAATAATCACTCGTATGAATGCATGATCATAGATGTAACTTTTTACTGCACCTACATAAAACACAAAAAGTGTCAGATTCTGGAATGATATATAATTGTCCAAACACATACTTAAAGATTTTTATAGCCCTTTCGTGTAGGGTTTCGAACCTCAAAAAGAAAAATGGATTTCTTAAGAAACCTCGGGCAGCATGGATTTTGCCCGACTCTTATACTAGAAGGCCTCGCTTGTGCTCAGTCTTCCAACGCATACTCGTCCGGCAATCGGCTAAGTGGCCTGTGGCGGCCACTACTATAATCTACTATTAACTGGCTATCTACTACCTATTTGACTTTAGCGCAAATTTATGCATTTGAGACGTTTTTAAAGACAAAAATTTACATTAACGGCTCTAAATATACAGAAGAATACTTACTTGTCGTAAAACTACTGTAGTAGAATTTTAGTAACTTTTTTTTTATAAAGATGAGAGAAACAACTCGTACCCAGGTTCCTCAACCAAACTTCTCTCTCTTTCCCGCTTTAAAATAGGTGTTTCATTTTCTCCGGGTTGCGTAATAGAAAGTTTTCACGAAACATCTCAGCTATTATAGCTATATTAATTTTCGTCCCCAAAACCCCATCTATGTACGTGTTTTTATTATTATTATTTATTTAAGTTACAACTTTAATTAAAACCATCGGTGTCGATTTTGAGGTCTCAAAATAATAATGTGCACAAATATTGCTCGTTTTATGGTAAAGATTAATTCGTAGTAGAGGATATAGGATAGATGATTATGCACTTTTTAGTAATGGGGCCTTACATGACACTTATTGCGATACAATTCCGACTCAGTTCAGGTTTCAGCGAGTTAACCTAAACTGAATGGTAATGCCCCTGTTTCTGAGGGTTTAGGTTGGATAGATAGACACACAATCGGCGTAAGTTCAGTGATAGCTGAGTCGTTTTAAAAAAAAATGTATATAGTTACGGGCTTAATCACAACAAAAATTAATTGATTACTTTGTGTTACGACCGTTTCACCGTTATTCCATTGCAATAAGGGTGAAGAAGTCGTAACACAAAGGAATCAATTAACTTTTGTTTTAATTAAGGCCCCTAACTATGTACATGTGTTTTGAAAATGACTCGGCTTCCTTGAGCAGCGTCAATAGATCACCTTATTTAAATACAATGAAAAATCAATACAGTTACCAGGCTATGCTAATTTAAATTCTTAAATACAAACGGTTATTTTATTTTCAGGGCTATAACTGTTTTTAAGAGCAGAAAGTACTTAAATATGAACATTTAGGATTATTTTAGATTTCGATCGGTTCTTTTACTTTTTCTGTGTGTCTGTCTACTCTTGCTTAATACTCATGTCCTGTCATTCGTTCAAAGGTTCACTGGAAGAGATCCCTTTTAGGGATAAGTTCGCCTTTGTGCATGTGTGTTGTCCTGTATTCATCTTTTTCTTGTGTTTTATGTACAATAAAGAGTTATACATACATACATACATATTATATAACACTCCCGATAGCAAAGAAATTGATCTCAATAACACAGATGCTAAGAATGCTTGCTTATTTGAAATATACATATGTATAGGGTTTTTAGACAGTAAATATCCATATCCATCCTACTAATATTATAAATGTGAAAGTTTGTGAGTTTGGATGTTTGTTACTCTTTCACGTCAGAACGGCTGGACAGATCTGGGTGAAATTTGGAACATAGATAGATTATAGTCTGGAATAACACATAGGCTACTTTTTATCCCGGAAAAATGAACGGTTCCCGAGGTATATATGATGATGATGATGATGATGAATATATTACTACTAAGTGGGTACTATTACTACTATTACGTCGCGATGTAGTAATAGTAATTATAGTAATAGTAAATAGCGAAAAAAACAAAAACAAATATATCCCTCGGGAACCGTTCATTTTTCCGGGATAAAAAGTAAATCAACCATCTGCGAGCTATTCTGGCGTGCGCTGCCAAAACCGTTACACATGTACCCCCTTATTCATAAACGCTCTATAGGCCTCTGCTAACTTAGCGATCGTTTGTCCTTATCTGTGAAAGGTAAATGGCAAAGTGACAGATAAGGACAAACGATTGCTAAGTTAGCAGAGGCCTATAGAGCGTATATGAATAAGGGGGTTAATCTATACTAATATTATCTATACTTAATATTATAAAGAGGAAAGATTTGTTTGTTTGTTTGTTTGAATTGAATAGGCTCCGAAACTACTGGACCGATTTCAAAAATTCTTTTGCCGTTAGAAAGCTACATTATCACTGAGTGACATAGGCTACTTTTTACCGCGGGAAAATACCTTTTCCTACGGGAAAATTATTTTTTTATAAATGTGTGGGTATATCTCATCATCATCATCATCATCATCATCATCATCATCATCAGCCTATGTTAGTCCACTGCTGGACATAGGCCTTCCCTAATGAGCGCCACAGCGCCCTGTCTTTAACTTGAAGCATCCAGCATCTGCCTGCAGTCTTTCGCAGATCGTCATCCCACCTGGCCGGAGGGCGTCCTACACTACGTTTGCCAAGTCGCGGTCTCCACTCAAGAACACGTTTCCTCCAGCGGTTGTCGGTTCTTCGCGAGATATGGCCGGCCCACTGCCACTTCAGCTTACTAATTCTTTGAGCTATGTCGGTAACTCTGGTTCTCTGTCGGATGTATTCGTTACGAATCCTGTCCTTCAGAGAGACTCCGAGCATAGCTCTTTCCATAGCTCGCTGAGCGACTTTGAACTGGTGGACCAACCCTACCGTGAGTGTCCACGTCTCAGCTCCGTAGGTCATGACGGGTAGGACGCACTGATAAGGAAAAAACGGGAATTATATATTCGATTCCGAGTGACGCTATCTCAGTAACTATAATAACAGACTCTTCAAATTTGATACAAAAGTAAGTGATTACAAAACTAAGAAACTAATTTCAGGATGTTTGGAGATTCCCACGGGATAAGGAAAAATCGGGATTTATATATTCAGTTCTTATGGGAACGGGAAAAACGGGAACAGGCAGAAGTTGAAATTTGTCACGTAGGTTTATTCGGGAGTGTAGGGGAACACTAAGAAAGGATTTTCCGAAACGCCCACAGGGACGAGAAAAAACGGGATTTTACGTTTCGAGACGAAACAGCTGATGAAAGAGACTTAACATTTATAACGTGTGTTTCTTTAAAGGTTTTAAGTGAACTCCGAAAGCACTCCCCAAAATTTCCACGGGAACGGGAAAAACTTATTTTTTCGTTTTACATCTTAGCGCGTACGAAGTCGTGGGCAAAAGCTATTTAGGATATATTTTAGGACAGCCCTATAGGTTAGGTTAGGTTTGTTTTATAAAAATCCTGCAATATTTACAGTTTCAGAAAAATTAAGGCAGCGGGGCAATGCGGGGGCTTGCTTGCATGCTTGCTTGAGTCCTTGCTTTGCATGCTTGATTGCATACTTGCTTTCATGCATGCTTGCTTGCGAGCTTACTTGCATGCATGCTTGCTTGCACGCTTGCTTGGCATGCTTACTTGCATGCTCACTGCGTGCTTGCTTGCACGCTTGCATGTCATGCTTTCATGCATTCTCGCTGAGTGCTTGCTTGCACGCTTGCTTGCATGCATGCTTGCTTTGCCTGCTTTTATGCCTGCTTGCGTGCCTGCTTGCATACTTACATGCTTGCATGCTTGCTTGAACGCTTGCAGTTTCGCTTGCTTGCTTGCTTGCATGCCTGCTTGCATACTTACATGCTTGCATGCTTGCTTGCATGCCTGCTTGCATGCCTGCTTGCATGCCTGCTTGCATGCCTGCTTGCATACTTACATGCTTGCATGCTTGCTTGAAAGCTTGCAGTTTCGCTTGCTTGCTTGCTTGATTGCTTGCTTCTGTGAAATGCTCATGGTTCACTTGCTTACTTGCATGCATGCTTGCTTGCACGCTTGCTTGGCATGCTTACTTGCATGCTCACTGCGTGCTTGCTTGCACGCTTGCATGTCATGCTTTCATGCATTCTCGCTGAGTGCTTGCTTGCACGCTTGCTTGCATGCTTGCTTGCATGCTTGCTTTGCCTGCTTTCATGCCTGATTGCATGTCTGCTTGCATGCCTGCTTGCATACTTACATGCTTGCATGCCTGCTTGCATGCCTGTTTGCATGCCTGCTTGCATACTTACATGCTTGCATGCTTGCTTGAAAGCTTGCAGGTTTGCTTGCTTGCTTGCTTGCATGCCTGCTTGCATATTTAGATGCTTGCATGCTTGCTTGCATGCCTGCTTGCATGCCTGCTTGCATACTTACATGCTTGCATGCTTGCTCGATTGCTTGCTTCTTTGAAATGCTCATGGTTCGCTTGCTTACTTGCATGCATGCTTGCTTGCACGCTTGCTTGGCATGCTTACTTGCATGCTCACTGCGTGCTTGCTTGCACGCTTGCATGTCATGCTTTCATGCATTCTCGCTGAGTGCTTGCTTGCACGCTTGCTTGCATGCTTGCTTGCATGCTTGCTTTGCCTGCTTTCATGCCTGCTTGCATGCCTGCTTGCATGCCTGCTTGCATACTTACATGCTTGCATGCTTGCTTGAAAGCTTGCAGTTTCGCTTGCTTGCTTGCTTAATTGCTTGCTTCTTTGAAATGCTCATAGTTCACGCGTGCGAAGCCGCGGGCAACAGCTAGTTAAAAATAAAACACGAAACAACAGGCTTTTGCAAATTTAACTCTACAAATTGACCTCTTCGGTTTTTTATCAGGATCAGATTTATTAAATTACATCTACCAATCGAAAGAGGTAAATTAATTAATTTGTAATTTAATACGAGTAGGTATTCAATTATTTTGTTATTAGTTGAAAATTGTATTCGTAACTAAGTAAAGTAAGTAAGTAAAAATCCGCCCATGGCACTCAAAATAGTTGTAAAACGTGTTTCTGTGTATTCATAAATATTTATGACTAGCTGTTAGCCGCGGCTTCGCCCCCGTACCAGTTTTTTTTTCAAAACGTTGTTACATAAGAACCTTCTCCTGACAATAACAAACACAACAAAAAAAGAATCAGCGAGATCGGTCCAGCCGTTCACGCGTGATGCAGTGACCAAGGGAAATAGGGATTCATTTTTATATATAACTAGCGACCCGCCCCGGCTTCGCACGGTATATCATGCATGTATTATACATTATAAACCTTCCTCTTGAATCACTCTATCTATTAAAAAAAACCGCATCAAAATCCGTTGTGTAGTTTTGAAGATATAAGCATACATACGGACTTGGGGACAGAAAAAGCGACTTTGTTTTATACTATGTAGTGAAGAAGATTGTCTGCCCAACCCTATTTATTTGTACCTAGTATTCTTGTTTTCCAAGTTATAAAGCATTTATGGGTGGCCAGTTTTCTTTACTCTCAGTAGCTAAGGGAATATTCATTAATTATAAACAATAGTGACCTTGTAGTGGTGAGAAAAGTGTCATCGCGACCGAAGAGAACGGCTTAAACCAGTAACGAAATAACTCGTGACCCGCAACCGCCGATGGCCGTGAACCGACTACTAATTGTCCTTTTAAGCTACGAGTATTAACTACCTCTACACACACTGTTTTATAGTTCAATAAAAGCTCTATCTACGCGCTTAATCTTGCACACGCAAACAATTTATACAAATAAAGAATGTAATGATACCTAATGAAAGTTTTAGGAATCTGTTATAGGCGATGCGGCTAGAAACCCATCACTACTTTGATTCCCCTTTCCACCTATACGCCCACAATTATGCTAAACGTGGCCTTAAGGTTTTGTTGCATTAGGCTTTGTCTACCCCGTAAGGGATAAAGACGTGACATATGTATGTATGTATGTATTGATAGATATACAGGGTGACATCGAAGACGTGATCAAAAGTGATGATTTAATTAATCATTAAAGTGAGATGCTATTAATATAGTTGTGTAGGTGTTTAGAATAGATGTAGTATTCAGACTTAATTAAGTATTGATCATAATTAAATAATATATTTTGAATAGTGTGGTCACCCTACCTAACACCTTACTTTCACGAATCAACAAAACAATTTAAGTAATTGATAATGATTAACTGCAATTGTCATTGTAAGTGAATATTAAATATTAATATTATATTATTGATGATTCTAATAATATGGTCACCATGATTTACTGAGTAACATTTATTCATGAACAATACAATAAAAATTACATAAATGAAATTAATACAAATTAAACTATTAAATTAAAAACTAAACTAAAACTAATCTTAAAATAAAATTACTGAGTTGGTGATTTAATTAATACATCCATACACAAATCACCTCTTTATCCCTTACGGGGTAGACAGAGCCCAAGGTGACAAGACCTACAGGACACGTTTAGCAATTTAATTAAGGGTTAAATTAACAAAAACCCTTTGTTTCTAGTAACTAATATTGCTTGAAAATGGATGGTTTCTGATCACGTCTTCGATGTCACCCTGTATACGCATTTACATGAACCCTGAAAAGAAGCTAGGTACATATCACTACATAGCATAAAATAAAGTCGTTTTCTCTGTCCCTATGTCCCTATGTATGCTTATATCTCCAAAACTACACAATGGATTTTGATGCGGTTTTTTTAATAGATAGAGTGATTCAAGAGGAAGGTTTTTATGTATGATTCTACGCAGACGAAGTCGCGGGCAGAAGCTAGTTTTCTATATAATCTTAACCGTAAATACACTAATATGTACGACGTCTGCACCATTGATTTAGTGGCAGTCTGGTATTGCATCAGTGGTGCACGTGGTACTCATAGAGCATTGGGGACACAGCAATGACAAGACGACATCATGTTCGAGACTTCAAGAGAGCCGGTTTGATCGCTATCACCGTCTTACTCGCTAATCCTGCCGCCAAGCAGCAGTGCTTGCACTGCTGTGCTCCGGCGTGGTGAGTAAGACGGCCGGGGAAATTACTGGCACAATAGGTATTATATCCTAGCTCTCTAGGCTGGCGACGCGTCTGCAATCCTCTAATGGGTGGTGCTGCTCGGTTACCATCAGGTGACCCACTTGCTCGTTTGCCTTCCTTGTCGAGTAAAAAAAGCTAGTGTAGTGTATTCATCTGTTAGGATTAAGACTTCTAACTTCTGTGGTGTGGGATACTTTTATATGGTTATACATAGATGTAGTAGGTAATATTAATTAGTCAGTGACTTGACAACACCCCTGTGCTACATAAACTTACAAATCTGAAAGTTGACTTGATACTCAATTAAGTTAACGCTCGTTTTGCGTGCCTAATTGCATGATTGGTCTACATGTAATTTGGTATAAGTTGAATTTGCTAACGCTGCACAGATATATCTATTCTTGTTCAAGGAAGTCTAGTCTTCAAGTCAATGTGAACGTGTATCTGACGCACCTATGAGTTTATCGGAATTCATGTGCGAAATTTGAAATTACATTTGGAATTCCTACCCTTTTTGACCTTTTTCCGTAGGGCAAGATAATCCCAAATTTATTAAATCGATTTCCACATAACAGTATTTTACCGAACCAGAATATTATTTATTGACGTCAGCATATAGGTACAAGTGGGAACCTCCTTCCGAGAATTCTAAACATTTCTTGTTTTCATAAGTTTTTGCTGATCAATTCTTTAGCAGGAAAACAGTCGACGCACAGTGTAGATGTAAATGCGTCAGATGCACCCTGCTTATTGGAGCGTTGGGAAAAGTGCGCGGCGATGCGTGGCCGTGCGTTGATCTCGAGTGGATTGCATGCGGATCCATTAATTAGTGCCGGTATCAACAACTGAGAGCTAGGCTACGAGTATATCCATTGGGTACCCCGAGAACGGGCATATTTTCCAAGAGATACACGGTTACCTTTGATGAGCTGTCGATATTTCTGGGCAGAATTAAAATATCGCGGGTAGATGTTAATTCTGTGAGGACATTATCTCCGGCTAACCTCATTCTTGTGCGTCAATTGGACTGGGTGCGCAATCTATCTCTATATCTCGTAGAAAAGTGCCTAACAAAATTAGTTAATTACTTCAAATTGTTACCGTACGTACACGGTTTTGTTATTTTGTATTCTGTCTACAACTTTTATTTCCATTAGATACCGGCAGCGGGTGCGATATAATATCGGCAGTACAAAGGATTGTACAATAACAAAAAGCCAAAAAAAAAAAACGACCAAGCTAATTCGGAATTTCATCGGAAGTTACTGTAAAATAAATCATAGGTAACCGTTTCGGATGATAGATAATAATAATTAAACAACAAGAAATATTCTATAAAATATTTACTTAACCATAACACTTAACATTTACTATACAAATTCAAAAAATGCTTTTATTTTTGTTTAAATTACACAAATAAATTAACAATTAATAACTTTACTAATAACAACTTGAAGAAAAGACTACTGGCACAAAGACAAGACAAGATAAACCCTTATTACATAAACTAAGTTCAGAACAAAGTCTCAAGTAAGACTTAACTGCCGGAGCGACTTTAAAAAGTAGAATGACAATGAATTCACACTTTTTTCGCATTTTTTTATTCAGTCAATTTATTTTTTTCATGTGGCTTTTTTTCATCAACGTGCCTAAAATCAACCTTGTACGGACCATATACATTTCACATCAAGTCTATACCTAACAATCAAAGAATCCCCAATCTCATCAAAGTCATATTGTTGTAAGGTACCTATATAAGCTTTTACTTCTGAACTTAGCGTATACCTACTTATTAAATTAAATGCAGGCACCTGAACCTTCAAAGGAAATTATGCAGGAGTTGTAGATAATACAAGTAACTACATAATAATAGAAACGTAATAAGCGAAAGCTGAAATTCTAAGTCGTTTGTTAAAAATTAAAACTAAAACGAAGACTCTATGTGCCCTGAAATCAACATCAACAAACTACTACTTAAGTGATCTCATCTGATTCTGGTGGGTATGTATGAAAAGAGTTAGTTAAATAATCGACACATCAATCGAATTACAATAGACATCGCAATTTCACAATCGTTCATTTCATTGGTCGAAATAGCAGCGATCCGTTAGTATACAACGCAAAAACGGTCATCTGGTTGGCCAAGGTCGGTAATAGACAAATTAAATTGAATTGTATTCATCTCGAATCGCTGACATGTCGTTCTTGTAATCGATCAACTAAAATAAGAACTTGAAATCAATGATTGCTTACATAACTTTTTTAAACGACGGCAATCAGGAAATCCTATTTAATAAAATAGAAAAAAAAGTCACCCAAATAATACATTTAGCAGCAGCAGCAAGCAAAGAAATAAATAATTGTCTCGTGGTTGCTCTTATCTTAACGAGATCGTACCACGTAGAATGCACATGCATAAGTGAGACACATAAAAATCTAATTGCTGCAATATCATTTGGCCGCTCTCGGAAAGAGACTTCATAACAATCGTCATGCGATCTTGCAGTACCGCACATTCAAGTGCTGCCGAATTATTTCTTTTGCCATAATGTACCTAATGTTTGTTATAATGGTGCCATAACTCTTTTTTTTTCTGAAACCGTATTTTTTCTGAAATGGCCATCCTGTAGAACTCTATAAGTTAGGTTAGGTCAGTTTTATAGCGATCGTGAACGATCGACAGATGATCATCATGGCAAACAGTAGTACATTCATGGCATATGAAATTATGGCCAACCAAGAGCAGGAATTCATCTCATTTCTACATGCAAACACTACCGAGTACAGACGCAGGGAAACATTATCACCTTCTCATCAACACGACTTAGACTAACACTTCTCAGTACTCTTACAGTGCAGGTAATAATCACTGCGTTCGTAGGTACTCCCTGATATCGAAGGTGGATCTGTAAGGTGAAGAGTCCTCCAAGGGTCTTCTGAATCCAGAGCTTCGCGAAGGCCACCGTCTTCTGTTCCAGTCTTGGTACGTTGCCCTCAAAGGCCTGCGCGACCGGTAGCGCGCACTGCAACATGTAAGAAGTCTTTGAACTTCAATTGCATGACTCATTAAATTGTAATACCCAGCCCATCTGTTGGTATGATTTAAAGCAAGTTTTTGCGAACACGCACGTGTTTTTTTTAACTGCAAATTGTGTAATATTCAACAATGTTTCGCAATGATAAATGGGTGTCATTCGTCGATGCGCTTCCTGAAAATGTTTATAAATGCAACTGCGTTTTACGTTGCACGCTGTAGAAAATCCGCGACGCTCCAAGATTTAGACGAATTTGTCAATCGATTGCGATCAGATACCTAATCTCTTTCTTTAAAAACACAAATTTGGATTTGTATCTATCCGTCTGGATTTTTTTTATTACTTAAATAAGTTAACGTGCAATAATGTTTACGATTTACGTGTTCAGCTTGGATTACACCTAGATACCTTCAAATCTTCATTCATATTATGAATATAATAATATATTATAGACCTTATAGTTTTCGAGTAAAATGCCTGTGACACGCGGACAGGCAGACCGACAAAGAGAATGAGAGGATGAAATTACAAGGGTTCCGTTTTTAGCTTTATGGCTACGAAACGCTAAAAACTATATTTAGATTGGAACCACAGAAAGAAAGTAAAGCTAACTTTGAAGTTACTATCATAAAGAGGTACTCCGATTGCCCGCTCAAGAAAATTATAAATAGGTAGATAGATAAGAGAACGCACTGGCAAAAATACAAACCTACTCATGCGACAAGTCGCATAGCTCAAGAGTAAGAGCCATGTTTGTCTATAGGCAATGGCACATGTAAACATACTTATATGTAACAGCGCTTCTGAATATCGTCAGGATAATTCTTACCTTTTAGGCCGCTTAGAATGCGGCCCTTTCATGCTAGTCCTGTAGCCTTCGGGACGCGGGCGATAATCGTCGTCGTCATAGGCTGTCTCCTCTTCAAACTCATCGTGCGACGGCCGCGTGTGGTGGAACACCGGCCTTATGTGAGGCACTGGGACTGGATACGGCTTTACCACTGGCACGGGTACCTAAAACATTCAAAAAGTTAGATGATCTTGGAATATTATGACGAGCATATCAAGTAAATATTGTAGCCGGATTTACCATAGAAGCTGAAAAAGCTAAATCTTAGGGCGGCAAAATTAGGGGGGGGGGGGGGGCAAAAATGGCCCAAAAAAAGTTGTAAAAATATTATAGAAAAGAAATTAACGTTATTGTGATCAGTGTATATAATTTCAAAGGTCAGTAGGGGCGGCAAAAATTGATGAATAGCTTTGGGGCGGCAAATGTTTAAATCCAGCACTGATTGTAGCACTTTTATAATATGTTAATTGTATACAAGGAAGCAAGATTACATTGCAATATGTAAAATCCCAGTCAGCTAGCGTCGCGTGTCCAAGTCCATAACCCACATCATAAATTGCTTTATTATAAACAACTTTGTGCACATACTTCTGGTATGAGCCTGCGTGAATTATTGGCAATGCCGGCACATAATTTACAACAATGCAACTTAATCCTAGCAAAAAGTATTTTAATGAAATATCTATTCAGCCATCTCTGCTTGTATACATGCATTCTATTGTGACATGTCTTGATAAGCAACACGACACGGAAAAATAATCAACAATCAAGTGTTAGTTTTTTTGCCACAAACGTCTCTAGTGCGTTTTCGTTGAAGTGAAATAATTATACAGATTGGTTTGTTACCATTACATATCACTAGAAGCGCTGTCAACTTTTCCGTAATAATTGAGTGAGAGATTTTCGCAGTCAAAAGTTTTGCTGTGTCAAGACTTTGTTATTTAGAGGCTCTGGTACCTACCCGATTTTTGAAAGCAAATCGCTCAAAAGTGGAAAATTGTGTATTGCTACAAAACTACAGTTCACATTAAATTTTCGTCTAGTTGACTAGATTTCTTCTGAGTATTTCAAATTCAACACAATTTCTTCGTGAAAAAAGGTGAATCACATATTCTTGATTTTAATGTTATCCTGAATGGTCACCATAAGTTGTTGACATTATTTTACAATACCTATACGTTAAGCGTGTTTTAATCAAGTTCAGAAGAAATGTATAAAACATACTTATGTCCTGTCAATCGTTCAAATGTTAACTGGAAGAGATCCCTTTTAGGGATAAGTTCGCCTTAGCTTAGTGCATGTGTATTGTCCAGTATTCATCTTTTTCTTGTGTTTTATGTACAATAAAGAGAGTTAGTTATACATGCATACATACATACATACATACATATAAATACCGTCACACCGCTTTCCCATAGGGGTAGGCAGAGACTACTTTGTTCCACTTGCTACGTTCCTGAGCCTGACATACTCCTTTCGCTTCATCCACATTCATCAATCTCTTCATACATGCTTGTCGGTTTCGGGTACTCCTGACCTGACCTTTTTCCAAAACGTCTCCTATTTGGTCTTGGAACGTCCGTCTAGGGCCTAGACTCTAGCTAGGCCTTCCCCTCCCAACGCAACCATTCACACTCCCCATATAGATCTGTTTAGTTAGTGTACTTTCATCCATCCGTTCTACGTGACCAATCCAACTACGCACTTTTCTATCCTAGTCACTATATCCTCTCTCACACCAACACGTTCCTTTATCTCATTATTCCTTATTCTATCTTTCAGTGATACACGTTTCATACTTCTTAACGCTCTCATTTCTAGTGCATTTATTCCACTTTCATGCTTCTTTTGCCATACCCATATTTATAAAACAGAACCTTGAATGGAATTAAACAAACATTTCTTAAACAGATTAAGTATTCTGGACTGGGGATATTTTTCTCCTGAAAATACCTAATTATGGCATAAACGAAGTTTAATGTTGTATGTAGACTGTAGAGTTCATGTTAACTGTTGCGTGTGTACGTTTAACTTAAAAAAGTTGACTGTATTAGAAACTACTTAGGGTGTGTTACTGATATTAAAATCAGTAAATAAAATGGGCCTTATATCTTTTTTCTTTTATGCCAATAAACCGTATTTTATTGACACGATGATTAAAATAACTATACTATATATTTTCACGACTGGCAATGTAAAATAAACCATGTTTTGGCAACCCTGATCGATCATCATCTCAGCAAGCAGCAATGTATAGCTACATTGCTGCTTGCAAATCAAAATATTTATGGAGAATAAAGAGCGGAGTATTCTTATTTGCACAATATAATGCGAGCTGTTTATGGTGCATTTTTTGTTGCAAGAACCGTATGCGAATCACGAATTTATGCAATTTATTTCATATTTATTCGTTCGACCAACATTATATTGAGCATGTGAACAATTTACATAATTATCCTGAGATTATCTAAGTATAGATTTTTTTATGAGTCCTTATCCTTACGTGTGAGCAACTTCGGTAGTGTATATGAAACATTTTTTAAATCTATAAAGTGGTTTGCTCAAAATATTTTAAAATTTTCGGCTATTTTCCGTAAAAACTTACGTTACTCAGACTATACTTAATATTAAAACTTAGAACAATAAACCTATGGTGTCCTATACCTACTTAAAGCATTATAATATCGTTACAGTTAGTTATGAAAAGCTACCAGCCACGCATATTTTATTCCAAGCCCGATTGTTAAATATGTATGTTAAAATATTTATTTATATGAATATTTAAATATAATATATGAAGCAGTTATTATAAAAAATATATACATTATGCACATTGTTTTTATTATGCGTATATTGTAGGTATGCATATCAGTGAGTACTGACCTTTTTTTCTACTTGTACCGGTACTAGTTTTTCTACCGGGTAAGGAACGTTTTTATAGACCGGATAGGGAACCGGTTTTTCGATCTGCACAGTCAGCTCCTTGACAATTGGTACAGCTACCGGCTTGGGTATCGGGACCCGTACCGGGTACGGTTGCGGGACCGGCACTATCACTGGTCTTGGAATTTCAATCTGTGAAGTTACGTTTCACATCAAACTTCACAATTTATGTAACTACCTTTAAAAAATCTTGAAGAAAAATGTATAATATTTCAGGAAAACAAAAGCTTTTAAAAAACCGTTTTTAGTTACCTACCTACACTACCATTATTCGAATTAGTTTAATTCCACTCTTTATAATTATAATCAACTGTCGGTAACTTATTCTCTTATTGCATCAATAATAAGTTTAATAACGAAGGAAGCTACGTTTTTGTACTAATAACGATTATTTTATTCAATTTAATTTTATGCGAATACTTATTATATCGACCGCTAGTGAAAGCACATAACTTACAACAGCTAATGTACCATGACGTTAACCTAACCATTGATTTTCCTGCACTTCTGGTGCAATTGCAAGACTTCAGTTTCACTTTCATTGATTGAAGTAACTGTTACGAAATGAACTGCAGGACTATAATTGAGCCGTTTTAAAAAAAATACATACCTAGTTAAGGGCTTAATCACAACAAAAATTAATTGATTCCTTTGTGTTATGACCGTTCTACCTTTATGTCATTACAAATAACGGTGAAACAGTCGTAACACAAAGGAATCAATTAACTTTTGTTTTAATTAAGGTCCTTAACTATGTACATATGTCTTGCAAACGACTCAATTTTGAACTCGTGCCATTAAAAAAACATATTATACATTATCAATATCATCCTGTCCCGCTGTGTGCGAGGGCAGGCACTGTAATGTATAGATCACGTTCGTTGAAAGTACATAGTACTTAATTAAAATTACGTTAATTTATTGAGAGTTTTAAAATGTCGATGTTAACTAATTTGTATTTGAGATTGACAATTTATCAACAACTTATAAAAATAATATTTTGTAAAACATAACTTATTGTGTAAGTAAGTTACGAAGAATAGATATTTAAAGATTTGCTCCAATTAAAAAGAATGCGTTAATTAATATCAGTGTGTTAGGTATGTATCCATACTTAGGTATTCTATACAGTAAAATATACATTTAACGTTTATAATTAAGAATTCCGCACGCTTGACTCCTAATGAAACGTACCGTAGTTTCATGATTTCTCTGGGCCGCACGCGCATCATCTTACCGCCTACGGTAGGCGAGGAAATCAGTGCGCGACGCGTGCTGCCAGCTTTTCCGATCCGCATTCCTTAAAAATGCTTTTTGCTGACTAATTACATAAAATCTTCTCACTGCATGAAAAACTCCGGACATTTTGCTCGAACACTTCTACCACAAGCGACATTATGTCAAATTGGTTATTTAATAAAATAGTAATAGGTAATCAATAACTTACCGCATATGGCTTCGGTATAGGCACATGCACGGGTTTGGCATCAGATGCATACGTTTCGAAATCACGGTATGCTTCTTTGAATTTAGATTTCAAATATGACTGCCTCCATTTCTCGACGAGTTTCTTGTAATCAAATTCATCAGACACATCACTGAACGGCTTGTAAGATGGCAGGTAGGACGGGTGCAAAGTATCGTGGGTCCTGAGACCTAACAAATCTTCTTCAGATTTGAATCTTGTCAGGGACACATCTTTAGTCCAATCATTCGGTTTATTTTGCTTTTGTGGTCTGGGTTTACTTGGATATGTCCACTCGCTTGGTTTTCTGTCGCTATACTTATTCGGGCTAAATTTATGACTGTAGGGTTTTTTTGGTATATGGACAACATCATTGGTAATTTCATCGGCACTAAACGGATATCTAAATGAATGATGCTTTTCATCATCGCTGAACGGAGAACTAATGGAATGATGCTTTTCATCATCTCTGAACGGAGAACTAATTGAATGATGCTTTTCATCATCTCTGAACGGAGAAACGAATGCATGGTGCGTATGTGATAACAATTCTGAATCTTTGTTAGAGTTACCCCAAACTGAGCTAGTGGTAGGGCCATTGCTACTATATAAGTTCTTGAACTGATTTATGTAGTCATCAGACTTGAACAAATCTTTATATTTAGACTGTATGCTGGAATCATCTTCGTAATGCGCTTTCACTCCGGGTATCTTCTTAAAGCTTGAGTAGTCTGGTTCAGGAAAGTTGTAGTTAGTTAGGTCTAACACGTTATTGCTGGCTGAGGCTTGTTCCTCAATATGACTGTTGAATGGTTTCTTTGATGTACCCGTATCAAATTTAAAACTCATGTTACTGTAATCGGTTGAATATTCGTAGCTTTTGACAGGATTTCTCGAATTTTTGTTGGAACTATTGTAAGAGGCTGAACTGAATTGGTTGTTTGAGTCCCATGGATTGTGTTTTATTTTATCTTTATATTCGACATTAGATTTCACGCCCTTTAAAATAGACTTAGGACTAGTGTAACTTACAAAATTATTAGAATAGTCATGATGCGTGTATACATTCGGTTTTGTGTCTTCTTTTTCTTGATCTTCCTCAGTTACTTTGTAAGTGTTTTTATATGTTTGTGCTGGATAGTTGAAGCTACTACTTTGGATTTCATAATCATTATTTTGCTTGTTTTCGTTTTTCTTCTTCTTCGTAACCGGTTGGAATGCAGCTGTGGGAGACTTATGTTCTAATTCTGTAGGATAATATTGCTTGTATTTCGTAAAATCAATTACTTTAGGAAAGTTAAATGAAACTGACTTATTTGAAGTTGACTTTACACCTTCGTCAATAACTTCAGTCGGCGGGTAGGTTGGTGCATAATTATAAGTTTGCCTATTGCTATTGACTGACTCACCAAAATACGTAGGCTTGCTATCGTGAGCAGGTTCCGTTTCCTTAAAATTAAAATACTTAATATCACTAGGACTTGAAGGTCCACTGCTGTAAACATTAAATGCCGCGGTATCATTAAATTGGTTCAAGTATTTATGTTTACTTTTGTTCCCGCCCAGTTTCGCGCCATACACAGGAGATTTACTCTCTTCGTCAACAATGCGCCTGTACTTCTCTTCTGGTGAGTCATTTTGACCTTGATCTTCATTGTGGTCTAAGTTCACGGGGTTAAAATAGCTTGCGGAATTATACTGCAGTATGCTTGGTTGTGCGTTGTTATCTTCGGCAGTACCGGTAGTCTGGCCCTCCTGCGTTTGAGATCCGAATCCGGATGTCTCTAAAGACGATGGAAATGCTGGAGCATATAATCTTGTGGGTGTTGAATCTTGATTGGCTTGATTAGCGTTATTCAAGTAATTAACGTAGTCCGGGGAACTGGGCACGAATCCATCGTAAGAGCCTACGTCGTTGAATCCGAATGTTGAGTAGGAGACGACACTGGGTTGCGGGCTGCTGTCTTCTTCGGGTTTGGGTTTGATGCGCCTGGTCTTTTTGGCGTTGGCGGTGGTGAGAATAAGGAGTCCTATGAGCGCGACGCGATAGACTATGTTCTTCATGTTGGGGCACTTAACATTTTCCGAGCGTGGCGAGTAGTTGAAGTGCCGGGCGCGACTGGCGTGGGGCGGGACGGCGCCCGGCGCCTGCCCGACTCCCCGTCCTAAGAAAATGAAAGCGTTCACGGTTCGTAAACGCGATAAATTTCCCTGGTTAATTATGCTTTGACAGTGAAGCGAGTTCGATAATCTCATTACTCATATCATGATAGTCGTGTGTAGTAAACGCAGTAACATACTTGAGACGTGCCTTCCGTTTTACGGGCTTCTGTTTCCAAAGCGGTGCCTAAGCCTCCTCTCTCTGTCCGTATATTACATGATTATATATTTTAAACTGGCATATTCAACAATAACTAATAATATAAAAAATAAAGGTAATATCCTTACCTATACCTATATATACTGAAAATTTCACGTTACATAGCAGTTTGAACAGGTAAACTTGAAATTTTCAGAAAAATTAAAGGTCTTCATACAATATCAAACGTGCTTTTTTGGGCACGGTAATATAATATGGAGCCCTCGTGCAACCCCGACCCGTACTCGGTCGGTTTTTTGTTTATTTTTAGACAACTTTTTAATGCAGCTTTAATATTTTAAATAAATAGGGAGGAATTTATTAACAAACAGATGAAATAAAACGCGGATGTGCTAAAACACTTTTATTTGTCTAAAGAAATGATTGAATTCTTGTTAATGCTTTCATTGTGAAAACGTTGTCTGCCATCACGAAGAGTAAATTACTTAATACTATTTCACATTATCCAACATAAATGGCCACACAAGCTCAGGTAAACAATAGCTCTTCATGTAATGAAGACCACTTTGTACTAGGACACAAACAACTTAACACTTAAAGTAAGAAAAGTAGATTTTCCCAATAAAAATGAAGTGAAAGAATAACAAGTGGAATGGTATTTAATTAAATTTCGTAGCTTTGCGAGAATCTTTATCCTTTAATATCCTACATTAGTCAGACATAAATTATTAATACTCTGAACGTAAATAACAGCTACGTATCCATATAATATATATATAATTATATAATAGGCACAATGGAGACAACATAATAGGTATTTGAAATCATTATTAATGAAAATTTCTAGTCATTGTAATCTTCACATTGCATAATCGTAAAATTGTAGGGAATTACATAATTATCCAGAGATTCATTGTTCGTCCTAAACCAACTTGAATTGACGCACATAATGTTTCAGCATCAAATTGCTACTGGGCCACCAGCAGATGGCGTTTTAGTTTTAATTGTTACAGCTTGTCATTTATATTGGGGCACGATAAGGGTAACAAAACATATATTATTATCATTTATGACAGTAGACTAGTTGCCTACGGAATAATTAATTATACAAAAATATCTTTCATCTATCACTTTCATGAACACTTTGAAACGTACTGGTCATCTATAGGTTTTATTGGTGCATTTGATAACTTTATAGAAACGATGAATACTTGTGCAATACTTTATCAATGAAATAGTTCTAGGCCTAAGTACCTATGATTTATTCCTGAATTCAATGTCGCTGAGGCTACATTTCATAAGATTTCTACTCTGTCATAATTAGTCATAAAATAATTTATTATATTTAAATCACGCTTATATGTTATTTTCTCTAAATAATACCTTCTATATTTCTCAACATCTATCTACTCTCTATAAGTATTGTAGTAAAATAGATAATATTACATGATTATTCCGATACTATCTAAACGCGATACTATGGTAGACAAGTAAGGAGTTTAACAAGAACAGTAAATGCTTATAAATGAACTCTACAGACGACAAAATGTTAAGTTTCGTGACATTAAAAAGTTTAGAAAAATATTTCATCCTCTTGGTACAAAGTCGACGTTACCCTTATTATTATACCTCATGCAGTCGATTCTCAGTCGTGTTTGTTCGAGACGATAAGTATACGTAGTATCGAATCAAATAATAATGCACTTAAATAACGGTAACATAAAATAATAATTCCTGTCCTGGTTTTAACAAAGCCTTCTACCTTCTTTATTATTAAAGCAAATCCCGCCAATGCACATAGTGCGTTCATTTATTTTCCAATATCTGGTACAAAAAATACACACTTCAGGAGCATTATGTTTGTCAAGAAATGTTTGCATTTCTTAAGATCTTTGTGTCTATCCATATTATACGTATAAAGTTTCAAAAACTTTTTCAATTTTCAACTCAGCGCTACGTTTCCTGCAAAAGCATAATGCACCTGAAGTGTGTATCTTTTAAGAAACCTATCTGAAACATATTTTTACACGAAAGGCCGATGTCGACAGACCGATAGAGACCAAACGTAATGAATTTCTATCAATTTGAGCATTGGCCCAACGCGTATCCAACCATATTGTGTTTTGTGACACTCCAAAAGTCATTTGTTCCAAAATTCCTGTGCTACAGGTTAACCAATAACCGTAATAACTAATCGCATTCAAAGCACACTCCACACATCAACCACATTTGCTCATGCTATGTATATAAACACCCTCTATAGCTTAACGCATTCAACCAACAATATACCTATTTTTAAATAGTCCTCTTTAAAATTAATATACATACGTCCAAAATTTCAATCTTCAACCCCATTAGATCATAGATGGCGCTGCTAAAATTTAGTCCATGTACCGCCAGATGTCGTTAATAGTCTGATCCGAGCTGGATTACATTTCAAATTCCGTTACTGTTTAAATGATTATAGTCTATAGAAATACTCTTACTCTATGGCTACAAAGAACATGGCTATAATTTTTAACACTACTCGTTATTAGCAGTTGTAAACGTATGCTATTTCAATATTAATGATTCAAAAGACGTCTAGAATTATGGATAATGAAGTAGACTCGAATTGTTTCAAAACGAGGGTATTCACGAACGAATGAAATTACATTAAGTTCTTTGGTGGGAGGAGAAACTAATAGATTGTTTACTAATATTATTAGCTTCCGTGCCCTTAAAGCATTAGCATCATAGATAGAAACTTAGATAATATAAGGATCATAATGCCAAAGCTTAGGCAAAGCTCTAGCGACAATTTTCTCAATAATAGAATACTGATATTCACTAGGCGCGCACTAACAAACTGTAGGTACATCGGAAATAAGAGCGCTAAAAATACGATAGATGGTGCTATTGAAACTTGACACAAGTCTCGTGTGATGTTCCAAATATTAGTTTCATAATCAAGTCTCAGGTCTAATCTAATCGAATAAAGGATTTCTACACTTTCAAGAAGACTGAATCGAAATCAAAATGATTAACAAAACGACGATATGCCGAGATGAATTGCGTTCCGTTATCGCCATCTAGTGGTTTCAGACGTAACTCTGTAGTTCCACTACCGCCATCTATCGTATCTAGCGCGTACTAATTGGTTCACTTTACTGCATAGCGGCGGGCGAAGAGGGCGCCGCGTGCCGTAAGCGCGCACGCACTTCTTGAAGCGTCGGATTGGTCGCCGGGTCGGTCTCTTCGGGCATTTCCGCTTGCTCCAAACGGCGCGCGCGTTCAGCTATGGCTCGTTCTAACTCTGGAAATAAAAAGATTCGCATTACTTATAGTTTGAATATATCGTTTTATATTATGCTAATAAGATTAATGAAATGGAACTAATTTTATCATGTTGTATACCATTAACTGAAACACACTTAGCGCCAATTGAATTATGTATGAAATTAGTAGACACTAAACTAAACCAAGGTCACGTTAACGCTTTTTTATTAATTGATAGGCGAGTGGCGTCCACTAAAAAACAGACTCGACGTCACGAACAGGGTTTATAATGGTATTACATACCAAAAAAAAACATCCAAGATTACAATATGAACGAAATTAACTTGACTCAGTTTTCGTAGTTAATACGGCAGGTTAAGTGTGTTGCCGTGTGTTTATTCAAGTTTCGCTTGAAATATTTCAGGCTTTTTCGTGGTCCTAAACCACGGGTGCCTCCGACCGTAGAGTCATTCGGGTCAAGAGCACGCACTTTTTTTTTGATGGCCTCCCAGACCTATAAAGAATTATATAATTGGCATGTTATAATATTAAATCTGTAGAATATTTAATAAATTTTCACTATTTAAGAAAATTTTCCATCAAGATTAATTAGTTTTAGCCCTACATAGGCTTAACTGGAAACTTTTCCAATGCGTACTCTTGACCCGATGTGTGGGTAAAATTACGCAAGTCTTAGGGTAAAGTTACGCACGCGGGGTAAACGTACGCAGTCATTCGGGTCAAGAGCACGCATTTTTTTTTTGATGGCCTCCCAGACCTATAAAGAATTATATAATTGGCATGTTATGATATTAAATCTGTAGAATATTCAATAAATTTTCACTATTTAAGAAAATTTTCCATCAAGATTAATTAGTTTTAGCCCTACATAGGCTTAACTGAAAACTTTTCCAATGCGTACTCTTGACCCGATGTGTTCGCCTTCATTATTTTGGTCATCTGAGATGAGGGTCCGCTGAGGGGCCTTCCTTATGTAATTTCTCGGCATTTTGGTGTATTCTGAAAGATTGAACAATTTTTGATATTTTTATTTCATTTGGGGTATAAGTACGCAACGGGGGTAACGTACGCGTGCGTACTATTAATCTCGTACTCTTACCCCAATCGGCAAATATACCAAATAATCAGTCACAACACACACGTTAAATACTTTTTACGAATATGATAAACTTACATAAAAACTACATTAAATGAACAATAGAAATATAGTATACTTACTGGCACAGAGCTATCTATTTAACTACAGCACACTTTTCCGTGGTTCAAAAATTAAACGAAATAAGCGTGCTACAAGTATTCGGCGACGTGTCGCGACCAGTACTTAGATTGCGTCGGCGCGGCCCGTGGCTCCTAAACGGCGACAGTAGCGCCACTCTGTTTTACAAACACAGACCTCGGCCCCCCCACCCCTGTCGGAGATCAGACCACCGCGTACTTTTACCCACTGCGTGCTGTTACCCCGAATGACTCTATAGCTAGACAAAGTCGTATAGCCTAAATGATCCCTTGTTTTAATGATGGTATTTTCGGGAACAAAATATCATCTCTATAGGGATGCTATAAAGATTTGTCATTGTCAGCATAAATTTTCTTGCCTATTTTGATGAATTATAAGCCTTACTTTGCCTAAAACTAAAGCATACATTAAGCCATATTGAACCTAAAAATTACTAATTAGGTATTACTACAAAAACGGAAAATTCTGAAGTTTATGTACGTATCGTATAACGCGAAAAGGTTCAACGGCGTCTTACGTCTCATTTCAATTCTAGCACAGCGATTACCCATAATATGGTCAGTTGTACCACATGTAAAATTACGTAAACACACCTAGACAATATAAACAGGAAGTGAGTAGTGCTCAATTAATTTATGCATTTTGCAACGATGCAGTTTCAAGTTGTGCGGCAATTTCTCCCACGCTAGACTCGATCGATCGCTACGGGTAAACGGGAAACAACATGTAATTTCACTTTCATTTAACTTCGGCTGTCGACAGTTAAACTGTATTAAACTACATACAGTTTGAAATAACACGCGTTAAATAATAACGTATTTTGAGAGTTATCCAAATTTTTACGAGCTCAGCTCTTTGCACAATATTGGCTCTTGAGTATTTTTAACGTTAACTTAAATATTTTTCATCTATCGAACTTTGTTATCATCGCTACAGCGTATTATTTGAGATATTTTTCCCCAACAATAACTTCAAGGTTGAATACAGGCGTGTTAGAATTAAAATCATCTTGTCATTTATTTTTCTGTCTGCAATAATTTTAGTCTCTTAAATTTACTCAATGCAGGTATCTGGTATACACCTATACCAGACACCACCGAGACTCGAGACTCTTATGCAACTTCATTGAGTGACATCTGAGGTGAACGCCCGTTTGCTGCACCTGTGTCGTATCGGACTGGACCGGATAAAGAACCCGTCCGAATATAAAATATATGTACAAGCAAATAAATAACCATATAGCGATACCGGTTTACTGCAACCAGAAACTTTTTTGCAATGACGCGCCGAGCTAAATCATTTTTTTTTGTAACATTCTTAACGCAATTTTATCGTAATTTGGATGCATGGAATACTAATTTATTATTATTTGGTCATTAAATGATTGGAAAGTATAGTGTCATAATCATAATGTCGAAGGCATAAGTGAGCTTAACGTCTTAGATTTAAGATAACGCTGTTACATAAAAGATAAAAGCATTATTTTGCATTTATTGCGTTACAAGAAAGAATTAATTTCTTCTACAAAAGTATAAATAATAAATAAAATATGTAGTAATGTTTAAAAAACAATACTTTCATAAGCGAACACAGCACGTGCGCTAAAACAATCGATTGAGTGCTATACAATTTTACCATTATGGAATGGTATCGACCACAAACGGAACGATGTTTACGATCAGTCATAGACTCATAGTAAGCTTTCGACTTTAAGTAAAAATTTCACAACTGGCGTTCCCGATTCCAATATTATTGAATTAAACAAAGGTAAACTGGGTGTTCTAACATTGTTATATAACTAGCGTTACTTCACGAACGTAGGTTCTTAGCTGAATTTGGCATATTTGCTAATCGCTTTTATTGAATACTAGCTGTTGCCCGCAACTTCGTCTGCATAGAATTCGTTTATCGCTAACCCGCAGAAATTACGCAATCCGTTCTTAGAGGATGCCTACGTCATAGTAGCTTTATGCATGCTAAGTCTCAGCCCGATCGGCTTAAAATTGACAAAGTTCCATACAAACTTTCATCCCCTATTTTATCCCCTTGGGGGTAGAATTGATCAAAATCCTTTCTTGGCGGATGCCTACGTCATAACATCTACCTCGGCGGTTCTTAACCTCGGGTCGCGACCCAAATTTGGGTCGCGGGCGGTTTTGGGATGGGTCGCGGGTACGGTTCCACACTCTCCTGGAATCTCCCGGCTCCCGGAAGGAGTTTTAAATAATCGAAATTCTCCCGAAATTTTAAATTTACGCGCGCTGGCTTATCGATTTATGGATAAAAGAAAGAAACCGTTTTAATGAAGAACATGTCAAGGCAGAAATCCTATTATTAAAAAAATTTGGGTCGCGGACTTCAAAAATATTTATAATTTGGGTCGCCAGCCAAAAAGGTTAAGAACCGCTGATCTACCTGCATGCCAAATTTCAGCCCGACCCGTCCAGTGGTTTGGGCTGTGCGTTGATAGATCACTAAGTCAGTCAGTCAGTCAGTCAGTCACCTTTGCGTTATATATATTTAAGATGTATTTGAATCCAAGCGTAGAAGTATTAAAGTTTATAATTTCACCATTTCTTGCGGAAACCTTAACATCTTTTAGCCGTAGTAAATCATCCAAAGTATTGTTAAGATTTCATAACAATAATTGCTTTAACATCAACCGTAACAATACCAGCAATTAAATCGTTAACTTAGATAATATGATATTTTGAAATTTTGGTATTTTGAAATTTGAACAATAATTACTGATTGCTTGGTTATAGTTAAGTCGAGATCATTTATTTGTAAAGAGTTGTTTGCTTATAATATCAGATTATCAGCGAGTGTATACAGATAAGTATTTGACCTTGACATTTCGCTTTTAACTTACATATAAGTATAGAAAATGTTTTTACCTGGAGTTTCCTTGTGTTCTTTGACTTGATTTAAGATCTGCTTTTCTTTATGTTTCGTAAGCGCCTTTTGTAGTTCGCTCTTCTGGTTCAGAACGTTTTTCCCTCTGAAAAAGATAACGTAAAAACTTTAATAAAAGAACACGAAAGAAAATTGAAATTAGATTTGAAGACGACAAATATATAACTATGAGTAAGTATAGAAGATGCCAAATAACAAGGATATCGGCAGCGAAAATGTTTTCATTGCAAAAACCAAAGTTAGACAATGAATAATCGATTATGCTGGATATAAGATTATTATTTAGATTATTCCGAAAAATACTACGAAGTAATGGCCTTAAACAAGTTGGCACTAATCGGAAACGTGAATCTTATCAATTCGTATTCCTTTACTTGTGACCATATAAGGTAATGTCTGCTTCTTCGACAATAAACCAATTAACGATAATTTACAATGCTGATAACAGTGTCATTGTTTGATAAACTCTGCGTTTTCGCGTTAACAGATTCTACTATAATCGTAATCAGGCTTATATAGGTACTACGAGTAGGAGTTATTTACTATAATTATTTTTTCACATTTATATTTCGTACTGCCATATCTTCATAACAATGGAGTTTCATATTTTAGTTAACAAACAAAAAGGTAAATAATTATAGCTTGATTTAAAAAGAGTGCTCGTCGCTAGCGGTTTTGTTAATGTTTCAACTAAAATAACTATACGTTGTGCGCACTCTTTTTATAGTTGCAAGGCCAAATCGCTCCATAGGTAATCTAGTTTGACTCCAGCGAAGGAATCAGAACAACGAAGAATTCTTACCAAATTTTTCAATACTTAACGTTCAATGTCTACTCTAAAAATACTATAATCTTTTTTGATTTATCTTCCCTTAGGCGTAGTTATTTGTTAATATTCAATTGTAGTTGACATATAGTTTCATTATTTCCATTAAATTGATTATTCTGGATTATTAAAATTAGTAGTCGATAAATAATACAATTGCGCAACCACTATTAATACAGTAGGACACTTCAGAGATAGATAAGTGTGATAATTACACACCAGTGTCTTTGAATAGTTCCCACGCGAAGTGATACATGTAGAATGCATATGTGCAGCAGCTAACTTTAATTGACGTCAACGATGTTTTATTGCGACTAACATTGCGTTAGTAGTTAATGAAATATGGCGTTATTTTAATAAAAGAAACTTAATTTCAAACATTTGGTCCGACATGAAAGCGTCAGTAGTTAAATGCTGTATGATGACGGACACACGAAACTAAAACATGTAGATATTTTTAATTTCACAAGTCTAAAATAAGTTAGCAATCAACGAGCTCACCCGAGCAGAAATTTACGATTGGCTTGCAAGCCGGGAGGTGCAGTGGAATCGAGTTGACGTCCCATTACCACGGGTACCAGCGATTTAATCCCGTCCTAATTACTGACGGCTTTACGGAACGTCGCTGATTGCAGTGGCGGAGGAATGTAACTCTATTTACATATTGGATTCGGGCCACCTTAAATGTTCTTCTATATCAAGACTCCAATCAGCGTAGTCTGCGGAGCGAGTAAAAGCAGTAAAACCCGGCGCCGGCTGCACTCGCTTGACAATATCTGATATATCTTGGAATTGATTTTCCGTAATCTGATTGTCGCTACTGATATCAAATAAGTTCGCGTGTGGTTATGTTTACTACTGACTAGTGGGAAAACATTGTGCGTAAACATTTTAACGCCGCATCATTTTAATAATGAATGTCTTCGTTTTGTTTTCCTTAAAGTGAAACTCTAAGGAAAAAGTTGTCTAGTTCAATTGCTGTTAGGTCATCGTAGATCGTAAAAGTTCTCCAGCTACGCAAGGCGTTGCAATGAGAATGCTGCGGTGAGAATGTCCTATACAACTGCAGTGTTTGCCTCTGTGCAGCGGCTACGTATAGAATTGCACTCCCGTTAGCCAGCTGGGAATTGCTTCCTTCCGTCGGGCGGCGCGGAAATAACAGACCGAGGTGGCAGCGGCGACGGCACAGTCATCGGGAAATTGACTGAATCAACAAGTAAAACTCCTAACGCTTTACTGCTTAATAGATTCGCTGTTCAAGATTTCACTGCCATCTTTACGTAGGTAGGTAATGAAATTATAGTGCATAATCATTTTCCTCGTTAAATTTATGTTGGTTTGATTAAGTATGTACGCATCCTGTTTAATTCAATGGTTTGATAAATATAAACAAATCCCGACCTTGTGTATGAATAACAGGGCTGTAATTCAAAACTGTGGTAATTTACTTTACACTTGTTTACGATAAAATTCATTAGGCTCGCGTTGAGTTATTGGAATGACTCACACGTTTTTAGGTGCGATTCTTTACCCCGGGAATGTTGGTGTGATACTTAAGCAACACCGCGTATGTAGAAATTGCGAAACACTGTGTTGCAAAGAGAATGTGACATAACGTGCGCTAAACATTTATGGAATATAGAATAAAATAATATATTGCTCAGCTACTGAACAACCAGGTTAAGCAGTTATTGGCATTTTGATGGATACGAATAACATTTACGAAACGTTTAACGGCAAGTGCCCGCAGCGAGTAAATAAATTGAAATAAAACTCAATTTATTTCATGAGCATTGTGGTTAAGGCGACAGATGTTCAGTAATTATAGCGAGTTCACAAGACGAGGCAGGATGTTGTGCACCTGTGCTCTAAGAATCCGAACACATTCAGTCTTAGCAAAAGCCAACATGTGCAGCGTAATGCTCATTCACATATAGCGAAGTTTTGTGTATTTGTGTACCAAAACGCAAAAGGCCAGAATGCGAGGATGAATAGAATCAATATCAGAGTTACTTTTTACGTCATTCCCAGCTTTCATTAGTACCCTGTCGGCTATTCGAGCCCGGAATGCTCACAAAAAGTGCACCCGACTTCGATTCCCAGAGTATAAAAGAATTTGGGCGCCGATACTTATTGTTCAAATAACTCCGTTGAACTTGTTAGAACACTAATGGTAGGTACTTACTTATGTGTTTGGTGTGCTGCTTATCTATGACGAAATTTGGAAAAATCATGCAGCTGTTTAATCTTAAGCTAATTTGTACAATGCCGTAGATAATGTTGACAATATTTGAGTAGTTGGATAATATACTCAACGCTACGTAATGACGACATGCAGTCATAAAGACAATTGGGACCAAAGTTATTTAAATGATTTTTTATTTGCTTAATAATTCAGACATATTAAGGATAATTTATGCGCATATATTATTTGTTTTGATATGACATGGTATCCATAAAACACTTATCATTTCGTGAGATAGATTTGAATTTGATTAACGTTTCTTACTTTCATAATTATATTTTTATCCGAATTTAAGCATTGCAAAATATGTACACATTCAACGTGAGATTTGTCACATATACGTAGAAATGAGAAGCCCGACTTGTCAGTTTTGCACAAAGCGTATTGAGTGGAAGGTGCAAAGTGTTCCACAGAAGGGCCCTTCGAACAATGAAAGGCCTTATCAAAGAAAGTGCTTGAATTTCTTAAAGGAAGGCAATATACGTGTCCCGACAGCGACGAGGCCGAAATAAGGAAGAAACAACGTCGAAACGATGCATATATGACGGTTATAATAATTTTCGCAAGAATCAAATGATAAAAACCATGAACAGAGAGCATTTTATGAAACTATCTAAATTTCGTACTAAATAAGTACGTTCATAAATATTATCAACACGTTTTTGACGATAGATTACGGTTATTATTGTCATGTCCAGTGAATCATGTACATAGTTTTTAACGCACCTAAATAGATACGAGCGGTTCATAGTATTGTCAAGTATTTTCACAAATACGCGTAATCAATGTATAGTAGAACATATATATTTAGCAGAAAAAACAGTTTGGTTAGTAGAGATCATTAAAAACTCTAGAATGAACAAAAATCAACTAATTAAATTTCTAATAATTCGTACGTAAACATCCTCAAGACGTACGAGTACATGCCAATATGGATTTAGGCACTCGAAATCACAATCGCAATTAGGTACCCATTTCTTTCTTACACAAACACATCACTATTGTATGGAGGTATAAAGAGACAGTGAATATGCGATAGAAAATGTGGCGTGCGATCTAAAAAGTTAATACTTTTTACGACACTAACATTCTCTTGCTCAAAGACAGTTCCCGATGCAAATCCCTGCACTGTGAACTATCGTTTCCATAGGTACAGAGATTGAGCAACCGGTGAAGGCATGATACCGCAGCGCAAACCTCACGTTCTTAAAATATTTTTTTGAACTGTACCCAATGTAAACAACTATTGATTATAAATCTCTTTTTTTTTATTCCAGCACGTTTGCTTAAGTTTCAAACCACTTACATTTTCTGATTGAAGAGCAGTTCCCGATGCAAGTCCATGCGCTGTGGGCTGTCCAAGCAGGGGTTAGGCAGCCTTCGGGGGGCGATAAGGGCCGCTGCCCCCTCCCCCTCCTGCACCATCTCGTCGGCTCCCAGGACTGCCTCGGAGACCAGCGTGGGTACCAGGCCCACGCTGCCGGACGCGATCAACGCGCTCCTCGATACAACTGGAAGGACAAAATGTTTGATTAGATAATAATTCTAAAATGTATGAACCGATGTGATAAGTGTACGAATGAAGCGTTCTCTTTTTGAAGTAAAATAAACGAACAAAATTAGGGCGTTTACATATTGAGCATGTTTATTCGAATTCGTTAACCAAATTAAATAACAATTTTCGCTGTCGGTTACTGCTAAGAAATTGCAAATAAAGCAATGTAACAATTATAAGACATAGACATAGGCAGTGTTAGCAGGAGTAAGTTTCGTAATAATGAAGTTTACACTAATTGAATTGCATTATGCATATAATAAAGTAAGTAATTTTACTATCCAAAGGCAAATAGCGTGGGATACACTAAGTATTTTAGTATTCACCGTCACGTGGGATTAATTCAAAATATTTGAAATATACATCAGAAAACTTTAAAGGTAAGACCTGTACTGAGGTCATTCGCCAATAATATATGCAGAATGACATCATCATACATGCCTCGGACTTGTGCCCCTCTAAAAGGATCTTTGCAAAGATAAACTTGGCGTTTGGCCAAAATACAAGCAGAGATCCATTAGGTTGCTTTACGCCAATGCATGGTAAGCATTTCTGCAGTTCATCGAGCTTCTGTTAGTTGCGTAACATGAGTTGTAGCAGCGTTATTGGCAGCCTGGAAATAGGTTTGTTTTGGGGTGACCTCGTTTGTTTCGTCTCTGATTGCGGGTTCCCGTAAACTGAGGTTAATAAGTGTGTCGAGGCCTCGCTTCCTCGCCTCGCAGCCAGGAAATATCTCTACATTACACAGTGAGTCGTCTACGGGAGCACAATAGCAATCCTGCAGTGTAGAGCTGTAATTGTGTTTCAGCACTCTTCCTGCTCGTTATCGTGGCAACCACGGCCTCATTCCTGGCACTTTAGATAAACGGAAGCGGAGTTATGAACTTTTAAAATTCATTTTGTTCACGAGCTCGCAGCGGCAGCGGCGTGCGCCAAGTTAAAAGTTGTACTTAGCTCGTTGCCTCGTAACGATTGTGAGTGGCAGAAATTTAAATTGTTAAAAGTTATTACTTGTAAGCTATTTGGTAAAAAATGCACCTACTTATTTAATGACTAAGATGTTTTGTCATGGTCAAAATGAGCTACTATTCAAATACCTAGATGTTTCATTGCCCCAAGTCTTTATCTAGTCATGCTACAAATACGTTAAAGATCAACGAACTTAATGTATCTGTAATATAACTCTGTATGTACAGTAGCCTTAATCTAGCGAAGCGGGTCAAACTTAAGCTCACATCTAATGTATGACATAACATAAATTTACATAATGCATACTAATGAGCACTATCTTGTCACATTTTGCAGAAAAACACTTTGTTTTCCAAATAGTTTATGGCATATCTTATGGCTTTGAACTTATATTCTACTTCGTTTAAATTATTTGTATACGTTATAATTAGACGTAGAAATAACTTGGATTACTTGATTTGAATGTTTGTCATCCAAAAAACCAAGAACCCATACTATATACAATACAATACAAATACTCTTTATTAAACACAACAAATCAATACAAAACAATACAGAAACAAAGAACAAAGTAGAAAATAGGCGATCTTATCGCTTAATAGCGATCTCTACTAGACAACCAATAAGACAGAAAAACAACATGGAGACAGCCTAAGTAAATGGCGGAACAATTAGATAGGAGAAACGCAGGGATAATAAAAACAACAATACTAACATAAATACTTATATAATATATAGCTAAATAAATACAATAAAATAATACATACATACACACATAACATCCTATCCTACTAATATTATAAATGTGAAAGTTTGTGAGTATGTTTGGATGTTTGTTACTCTTTCACGCCAGAACGGCTGAACAGATCTGGATGAAATTTGGAACATAGATAGATTATAGTCTGGAATAAAACATAGGCTACTTTTTATCCCGGAAAATTGCGTAATTCCTGCGGGATAGCGATAAACATGCAGACGAAGTTGCGGGCAACAGCTAGTTATTGTATAATACTGAAGATAATATATATATGAGAATGTAATAATGGGAGTAAAGGTAATTTTTATTCACTTTGGTATCTCTGTACAACGAACACGAACTTATAGGTACCTACTACAACATTAGTAGTAGCAGATACCCACTTATATAGTTGAAAAAAAAGCTCCAGATTTTCCACATTCAGTACATTGTAATGAAAAATACTTAGTTAAATTGTCCTTACAATCGTCTACGCACATGAAGTGTGTACACGTGTATACGTGTACCGAATTTCAATTTATTCCGATAAAAGGACACTTTCCTGATCTTTTAATTTAAGACCCACTCGTCAACTTGCAAGATTTAAAGAAAACAAGTGAACCAACAAACATACAAATGTAAGAAGTTAGAATACAAAAAAGTATGTCAAAATACCCTATATCCAATTTTTCAAGCTTCGAAAAGATTCATGACCCACAAACTTCCGAGGTAGTCTCAGTAAGTTACGTGCATAGGTTTCTTTTGTCGCAGTTTACCGCCACGATGACCCGGCCATAAGCGTGTTTTGGAAGTTATGTTATGTCATGCGCATGCGACGCCAGTACAGAAAAACTGTTGAATACCGGTACGTGCACGGGTTGTCTAATACAGTGTTTTTCAAACTTTTTCACAATACGACCCCCTAGTATGAAAAAAATATTTTGCGACCCCCCTCCTCTTCTTTTTTTTCATGTAGGTATTTTATTTATGTTACAAATATTCAATTAATACGACACATTTATGCATTTGCATAGTAAGCCACTTTTTTTTGATGACTTCCGCAACCTCTCGCGACCCCCTTGTCGAGGCTTTGCGACCCCCCGGGGGGTCGCGACCCACAGTTTGAAAAACACTGGTCTAATACCATGTCTTTTATGAGTGGCTCTACCTTATCTAATGGCGATGATGAAGTCGGCTTAAAATTGTGTATGACTTGATTTACGTGTTTACGAAGTCAAATTATAACTAATGACTAAAGATAACAACATCAGTATGCTCATAAAAACCTCCAAAGTATGTCCATGAGGACGTAGTGTAGTGTAGAAGTTGTAATGAAAACAAATGAGTTCCGTCCTAAAAAGGGTGCTTTTTCTGTAAAGAGGGATACTTGATAAAGTAATTAAAAATTTCAATTGAAACGTCTAGGTAAGAAAAGCCTAACAAGCGTTTATCGATGAGGGGGTTAATCTAAAAAAGGAAAATAATAATCTTGAATAACTTCGTACAGCGGTTTCATTTTACATACCGACTAATTACACAAAGCTTTCTACAACTTCTACCATAAATAATTAAATTTATATAACGTTTGCAAAATAAATTTACCTACTCAAGTGTTCAACGACTCATTAGCGTGTGTAGTTATTACATGATCCGATTAGTAGCGACATTCACACGAACCACAAATGTGGCCAATTGGCCATAATCCAGGAAATATTGTACACTGATACGGCCAGTGCACATACCGGATGTTGCCAGTACCTGCGAAATTACCCCTAGAACGGTGTTAACGCTAACAGCCTGCGGGGAAACTAAATATTTAAAGCAATAAAAGTAAATTTTCACTTAATCACCACAAGGCGCCGACTTATAATGGGATAATGTTAAGACGGATTATAACCATATGAGCATTCTTGTGCAGTCTCTGTTTTACGGCTTTTAGCTACACGCATCATTAAGCTGCTAAGTAGAAGTTATTATCAAGTTTAAGCGGGACTTGACAACAAGTCGATAAAGCTCCTTTATTTGTGTGTATACAGTCTGAAGGAGCGCCCTTGAAAGGATAAGGTACGCACTGGGTCCGTTTATTGAACCAACCGCCTGTGAAGGTCGTAGCGTCGCGTGCGTACTTGGGGTAAATTCCCTTTCAAGGTCCTTCGTCCCTGATGCGGGAAAAAGTTCGATCTGCATCAGCGAATGATCGGTCGCCCACTATGCGGAGTCACATAATAGTCATAATATTGTCAGTCGCTAGCAACGTGTTTGTACACATATAAAAGCAATCGTTTCACTGTGACAACCTTCCTTATGTACATGCTCAAAAACAGGACAGACCTCGGACAGACCTACAAAGACAGGAATCACGTACTTTTTGAGAGCGAATTTTTACAGGAGAAACTAAAATTTTGTGTCCAAGTTCTTACTGTTTATCTTTTCGTAGGTACTAAGCTCTTATCAACACAGATATATGGATTAAAGAGTTTGTAAGTCATTAAATATAATCTTTAAGAGATAAGAGAGGCGCCTCGGTCACATTAGTAATCTTTAACCTTTTGACAGCATAAAATTTAGATAACAGTAGAAAATAATTAAAAAAACCATCTTTTACTAATATTGGCTTACGAAAGTTAATATATCGCCTTCCGATTGCGTTTACAGAAACCTTTGGAAATAGTTGTTAATAATTCAGTGCCATCGCGCATTGAAGTTCTGCATTCAGTAGTTAATTTGTAAAATCGATGCCAATCGTCTGACCCCTGACCTATGAGTATTTTTAGCAGTCCATCCCGCTATATTACCTGGGCAAGGTCGGTTTGAGGCTCGTTTGCTGAAACAATTGACGTCATACCGAGTCTGAAGGCTGCCATGTTAAATCTAGCGAGTTAATCGCGGAAACGTAGCTTAGCTACGAAAATAGGTATTCCGCCGACGCTAAGCTTCTACTTCGTCACCTTGGCAAAATTCAATTAGGCTTTTAATTATTAGTTTTTGCTTCCCACGTTCCCACCGTCTATTCGAGGCGAGGGAAATGTTCAAATAGAAACAGGAGTGTATGGCACTCGGCTCTCTTTAAGATGGGTTGCCTTTGAATACTTTGCCTACAAGTTTTCCTCGCAGCTTCTCTGTGAAGCCGGCTCTTATGACGTATGCTCTATTCAAAAAAATGTGGAATCCGCGCAAGCTCTAGCCTTCTTTTTATTGCACAACCTAATTTCTGGTTCTACATTACATGATACATTTTCATTTTAAGCATAAGTTAGCAACATATCAACAGTATTTTCAAATCATTTAGTAACTGAGTACTAAAATAGTAGACGAAAACAATATAGCTACGCAACAACAAAAAGTAAACAATGGATTCATTTGCAAAGTCCATTGTTTTAACAGTAATGATCTTTCCTGAACAGGTACAGAGACTGTTTACTTAACAACACAGTAGGATGAAGATTGATCACGTATTCATTGTTAATATACACCTTAAAGCAAACTCGCATCGCATGTATGAAAATAAACGCTTTTAAGAATCCATTATCATAAAATATCGCTATTTTGTTATCAAATATTGTCAAGTACTGGGACAAGTCGTTGCTGTCATACAACACTATAGGCAAAGGGGTAGCTCAGATTAAAATCATAACAAAAACGATCACTCGATGTCTGTCTCTATACACAAAGGATGGATTAGGCGTCCATTACCCTGTCTGGGCCAGATTTATCTCTAGCAACCCTTTAATTTCTATTATCGACTCAATAAACCTTTTAGGTAAAAAGCTTTTAAAAAGCTCTTATTGTTTTTACCATTTACATAATAGAGATCGAAGAACTAAAAATTTTACACTGTCACACATTGACTACGTTTTGCGCTCGGTTTTTGTTTTGGTAAAACAACAGATACGACTATTGAATAAATTACGGCTCTACCAACAAGCTATGCATACCGTAACAAATATGTAGCTATGTGAAACCACATATCTTTGAAGATAGGAGTCATCACTAGGTAAAATAATTACCATGCCATGAAAGACAGAAACAGAAGGCGACTAAAATGAATTCAGACAGCACTGCTTGATCCCGAAGGACTTTCCGTGACTGTATGAAAAGAATCCAGCCATAAAGAATGGCCAGCTGTACTAAATCTCAATGCCCAATAATAAAACTGTGCTAATTGAATTGCTCTATCTGTCTGTGGCAATCAACAATAACGAGTGGGATTTATGTTCCGATTTACGCAACGCAGGCACTATTATATTGGATTTCACAATGTAACCCGCCTAATTGATACGCACAGTATAACATGGCACGATAATACTAAACATTGAGTTAAAAATATATTTGATACCGAAGAATCGAAACTGAATTAATGATATTTGGTAATTGCCACAGTGTCAATTTTTTCCACTGCATAAAGTTGTCCAGGGTAAATATATTTCACCGATACACTTCAATCTAAATCCAGAGTTATAAATATTTCGAAACAGGCGTGATCATTAGACAATAAAGCGTTGAGTTTATATATCGACCAGGAAAATGTTACAAGAGGAATTATTGCTTCAGATTATGATTCCCAAGACACGTGCGTGTTGGGGTCGGATGTTTATTGCTCATAACTTATAAATGGATAGGGAACACTTAGAAAGCACTACGTTTGGTATGGAAATAACAAATGAGAGAGATATAGACTGTGAAACGGTGAGTAGCTATGGATATGTCCTTAGTGACGGCTTGGCACAAGTGATGACGTGCGCAATCAGCGTTAGAACGAATCCCCCGTGGATGCAGCCGCTCAATCAATAAGCAACTTCCTCATGCGGGCGTACACGAATCAGTTAACATGATGACAGTTATGATTTCGGTACGACAGTTTTCCCGTGGGCTTCCTACAGAGGTCAACTAATTCGACCAAATGCATTGAGAAAGACTGCACTTGCCGAGCTAATAGGCCCAATGGAACTAATAAAAGTTCATTGTTTTAAATTAATGATTAACCAGCTTTACTATTTAGGTCATGTTTCTTAGCTACAATTTGTAGAGTGAAAGACATTAGGAACATTAGAAGCCCAATGATGCGGGCCCATGGACGAACAAAGTTGGTTTGTTTTGTGGGCTTGTTTAACATACGGGTTTTGGTTATTTGAATAGTTTATATTAAAATAAACGTATCATTGAATAGTCATAGTCAGTATAGATCATAATGTAGCGAGTGTTTGGAAACAACTGGGGTGTGACTAGGAAAGGGTTGCGGACGCTTAAGGGGACGTCCCCATTTGATGCCCGGCCACTATTAGTCCGAAAGATAGCCGTACGTTTGAAAAATTATCAAGCTCGTGATTGCCATGTGCGGGGCAATAAATAAAGAATATAATGACCCCTTCGGACACGACATTTGCATAACACTGAACGGATTAATTTGGAATAGGAGATTATGTCGGCATGCTTACAGTAAACGAGCACAAATAAGATCGTCGATACGATTCCAGCCTTATCAGACTAAAGTATGCACGATAACGAACTAAAATGTAATTCATTGGCGCAAAAATGTTTAATCACATTCCAACTTCATGCTCAAATACATGGATTAGAATAATTACTTTATCTTTTTCATGATTCGAACTGTTACGCCAGCTACTCATTATATTTATCTCGGTACGTTTACTACTAAGTACATACATTATTGTGTATTCCAATGGTCTCTACTAGAGGACTAGTCTTACTTGCCAATCAGTAAGGTTTGACGAGGCCTACGAGTCGGTGGCAGCCTGCGACCCCAATATTGTGTTCAAACATGGTGTCGTCGACAGACACCCACCTATACTTATACTGACTTATACGCACGTAGCCCACCTAGATGCATAAACAGAGTTTATGAACACCAACCGCGCTTCAAAATAGGAGACCACGAAATGCCATGTGGAATTATGTTCTAGCTATTTTGGACGCCTATATTTTTATGCTTCAGGGGTTCTTTGATGGTAAATTTGGACTTCACAAATTCGATAAATGTTCTGTCTCACTTGTGTCTTTTGATAACTTGGTAAAATTTCAAGTTTAATTCATAAAATGACGTGTGATGACATCGAATGGCTATGTGTAGGATATTACGTGTTCACAAGAATTTCCTCACGAATCCAGCCAGGCCTTTGATTCATTCAATTCTTAGAAAAGAATGGACATAAAATCGAGGTTAACTCTTTATGAATAATCAGCCATCTTGAAATTATCACGTGCGGTTGATGTTTTTAATATTGCACTAGTTTCTCTACTTTGACTAAGTATACGTAAAGTACATAACGGCCACTGAAGATACTCGTCTGCACTATCTTATCAAATAAACATTTACTCAAATTTTGTATTATCACCGATACGAAATAGAGTCGCCTTGACGAATCCTTTACGAAATAGTCTCAACACTATCATAAAAAATCGAGTATCAATTAAGAAAATTGAGCAACTTATGCAAGAACCAAATTTGGGGCATTCGATGCGAACGCCATTTTCATTAATTTGATGGTGTTCATGCATTTCGCGAGTAATGGGATTAAGTTATTAGAAACGTGCCACTATCGATACTACGTCCTTGGATTCCTTATGGTTACACAGGTGTTCTAGTCTTGTCTAGCACGAGTCTCGTAGTTCTTACTATCGTGGGGTGTAGTTGTAGTTAACCGAGCGCGTAATTCAGCTACCCTGCACGTAGTTTGTGCCGGCGTCGTTCCGGGGTGGTTTTCCGTCGCGTGACGCGGCAGGGGAGGTTTGAATATCGAATTAAAAAATAGTTGTCAGTTATTACGACGCATTGTTAAGTAAGTATGTCAGTAGATTTCCCTGGCATGAGTCACTGTTGAAAAATTAGTTTAGTTCAAGTACCCTAACCTGACGGCTGTGACTCGTGTACCTACCGTTATAACATATTCAATCGGTTATATTAAAAGATATTATGACTGTTACAAGTATTTACTTACAAGTCATGTGTTCGTAATTCGTAATGATAACAATAGGCAGAAAATGTATACCGACATGTCGGCATTCAGTGATAACAACATACAGTATATTTTTATTTAGCCTGTCAAAATGATACAACAACATGTTCTATAGAACCAGTCATCCAAACAAAACATTCCACACCTACTGTTGCACCGGCAGCCGCAACATAAACAAAACAAATGAAAAACGATCTCTTTGGCGTTCCAATCTCATTATCGACGTTGTACAAACAATATCGATAACAATAGTTGCGGGCATCCCTTTGGTGGTGCGTTCACGGGCAGGGCTCGCAGGGCGTTGACCCCGCAGACGGAGCTTTTCGCGTCTCGCCCTACTTGCCCAGCTCGTGCAACCCGCCCGCCCAACTCGCATAATAAACATACGTAATTTTTGACGATACGAAACTAAACAAATAAACATATTATACTAGTACAAATAGACAGAGACAACTTTAGAACTGTACATGTTATTATTTAAACTTTTTTATTTATTTTTACTGGACTCATCCACTGCCTTAATAGAGGAAAGCTAACACTACTAAATAAGGCTACAAAGTTTGCCTTCTGGTGAAAAAGGCACTTAACATCTCGTGTTCGAAACTTGTCGATAGACGACAGATCAATAAGAGATTTCTTGGAGCAAAGACTTTAAACACGAATAGCTTCTCCACGAACACAGTCATTGTTTCTTCGTCGCCGGCAAAAACAACTTCGTAGAAAACACTAATAAGACTATTAGCTGTTCCCATACTCGGTTACATTTCTGTTAACACATTTCCTTCGCCGGATGCACTGAAATACTTTTCAAGCTACCACTCGGCCGAAAAATCGTGCTCAAGGACTGCCTCGTGTCGGAAAAACGCACTTGAAATTATGTAAGTGTTTGTTGAGTGTACCTTACTCGGCGAAGTGCCGGGCATTATGTTTAAAACTGTTGCTGTTGGCTTGGAGATTTAAGAAATATAGCTACGACTAGGCACGTAGGTACAATACTCCGCTTACTCTCCTTATAACAAGGAGACAACTTTTGCGTCTTGGAAAAAGTAGGCACCTAGACTGCCCTGTAACACAGCGACATATTTAACCATAGCTAGCCAGACAGACAATGGAGGTTTACTAACTGTATCGTTCTAAAATATGCCGTAAGAGCAGAAAGGCTAGACCTAACGCTAATGGTACTGTTATATTATATTGAATGTGGTGTTATGTCTCTGCCGACACGCGACACGTTCTTACTCCTAGTTTTCTCTCGAGTCCAGGCGGATCAAAGCTCGACGCAGCACTTGATTGCACTTTCCCTTTCAAAGCGCCCAATGACGTTGGTTTTTATAGCGTTTTCAATTCTGGTAGAGATGCATTAATTAGGCGTAGAGACATCTGAAAACATGCGATACTTATCCAGCCATCATGGATCTATTCATTATGAAAATAATCTGAAGGCGAAACCTAATAAGGAATAAAAGCCAGACATAAATACGAAACATGAAAGCTAATAAAATCCAAGTAGTCGGAAGAAAATCCATTAAGTATAAGGAAAAACAACAGCAAAACATGGTGTTCTGCATTTTCATTTCGAACTGCCCACCATTCTTTCAATGCGTTATATTATGTCGAATGACTTAAACATAATAGTGTTTTTCTAATATAACTGGTTCGTTTCGCTCTCGTTGAAAATGCCGACAAACGCGTAATGGCCGTGTCGTAAGACAATTCCACACTTTCATAAGAAGATGTCATTTGCGGATATATCGTCTCCTCTAATGCATTTAACTTTCCTTCGTGCAGACTAACGGAGATTTCAAAATGTATGCCTATGATCTAGCTAATCTGTTAAATGGATGAAACAGTAGGTAACTGGACTTATTTTCCAAGCCGTTATTACTGTTTTACCCAAATACTTTCTACTGCTAATGTTATTAAGGATTTATTAAAAACTGATGCAAGTTTTTCTTCATAATTAATATGCGTAACGACTCATGCATTGCAAAGTGCATTTTCAATCCTTTATGTTAGTTACATTTACGAACGGTGTGTTCATTTATTTAAATTACCAAATACACTTTCGATGCATATATGAATTATAAATTCTCATCATGAATTTTACTTGATACAATTATGATTGGGTTAGATCTTTATAGCAAGTCGTGAATATGAATGGCAAAGTCGAATTCATTACATGAGCATAATTTACTCATGATGATAATAGCATGATGCAAATGTTATAGGTACTTATTGCTCGAGTAAACTTAATACATATAAGTTGGTGTAACAAAATACGAATCAGTAGCTAAGCTATAACCAACTATTGCTTGGTACTTGTGGACATAACTTTGTAAGCGTGGAGTATGATATTGTTTGTACCGCGCAGTGGCCAAACGCAACAAATCAAACAATCGTATATTTCGAGATATTCCTGTAACCGGCCTACTTCCTCTATCGGCTAATAATAAGTGAGAACTCACGGGTAAACAATTTACGTGTAATGTTTCACCCAAGCTGGCTGTTAATTAATAGTACGACCGAGTTTAAGAGCACGTTACTTCTATTTTCTCTTCCTTACGTCTACTGAGGTGTAAATACAAGAATACATTATAAAGGCAGGACAGTAGTTTAACTCAGCTGTTCCCAAAGTTATCCAGACAGTGACTCATCTAAAAAAAGTTACTTTGTTTGAGAGCCACACTACCTGACGTTGACGTTACTACCCCGATAATAGGCTTGCGACTCACCCGTGCATAGACTATAGACCCATAGTTTGGGAAATGCTGGTCGAACTAGATGAGGTGTTAGTAACTAACAAACGTATTGCTAATTATTAATTTAATGAAATGGTAAATATCCTTCCTGCAGCGGCTGTAACAGATTTAAATGCTAACATCTAGTCATCTACGATGCTATGATTTGGTACTCTGCCTACATTTTTCACTTGATTCAGTCCCAAATAAAACTCCTAAAGTGGCTGCCTATATACTCGTAGAAGTTGATTTGTAAAGAAAAGTCTGCTTTCACTCACTTTATTGCGTTAAAAGCAATAAAAAGGACGAGGCGCTCCGCATTTTACCGACCCTCTAAATTTATTGATAGCTCTATTAGTGAAGAAAGTTCACGCACATCCATAACTGGGAGTCATATATATTCATAGCTCAGAGTACACGCTATAGGTAGCGCTATGTTTGGCTAGAAAGGCTCGCCACCCATGGCGCTGGCAGCTTATCCTGCGATCCCAGTCCCCTTTGTCCGGCTCCCGTGCCAAATGCCACTAGCTGCACTGCATACGTAATGCACCTCTGTTTTGTCCACAACGCGATGCACAAAAAAGATAAATGTAGAGCTTCCGCATAGCGGCAAGTGACCCATCACTCCACTCTATATAATTTGTCAGGAGCACCAATGAATGTATTTATGATCAAATTACTTTACACGAGATACACAACGTTGGCGCAATCTCTTTGGTAGGCATATTGGAATTTGACCAAATTGTGTAGTGGCTTCAGCGCAGATTTTTAATCTTTAATTTTTGCACTCTTTTCTACATTTGCCTCGTGTCCGTGTATCATAATTAGGATTCCATGACGTAAATGGCAAAACGGAAGCCGTCAGAAGTCGACGCGTGTGATACAGTTGAATGAGTTCAGAACCGTTTAACCCAGAATTTTGCCGCACAATTTATTATTATTTGTGTTTTACATTCTTCGCTTTAAATTAACAATTCCTTGTTACGCCTAATAGTGCTATTTTTGATTCTTAGGCTTGATAGCATTATCAACAAGTTATATATCTAAAACCTTACTGTTAGCGTGCCGGTGCATCGATTGCGCAAGTTACTTCAATCTCTCTGTTATTGAGATAAACGATTCAAGTACTTAGTTACTGAAAGATAACCGATATAAGACTCGCTTTGTATCCCCTCACAATTGAGCCTCATATTCCTTGTATTCATATGCGAATGAGAACAACACATCATCGTTATACAGAAACAACAAAGCTTGTCCGCGACACCGGCGACCGAGGACTAAGTGCTCGTCATACTTCGAATACAAAATATTTACGCCTCAAACAGTTAGTAATTCATTATTTTTATCAGGCAACTAATGGGATGCGGCTACGTTTACCGGAATGGTGTAAGCGCTTCATTTTAACACATTTATCATTACCACATATTACTACAAAACCAAATGAATTTCTGAATCGCGGCAAATGCTAATTCGAGTTGATATCGTTGATCCTCGTAACTTGGTATTGTGATGGAAACTGTTCCAAGACATTATCTACAGAAAAATCGTCATTTTCATAAATGAGAGATAACGGTTGACACTGTGACGATTAAGACAATGCGGAAAGTTACTTTACCAGACATTTTGCAAAAAGCCTTTTAAGCATTTATAGACATGCAAACAAGAGTTGAGTAAAGCCTGACATAACAAAGGATATCAGGTGACCTGAACCGAGCTGAGACTCTCGCGCAGTATGTCACCGCGATCGGATATCGTAATCACGCAGCGTGAAAGCGTTGAACAAGTGCTTTTGTTTATACGGAGCTATTAGTACGTGTGCCAAATGACAACGAGCCATGTTGAAACACCGCTGCCCGATTGAAAACGCAATACCATAATTAAAGTGTCAGGTTACCGTACTTTCAATCGTAAACACAGACCCTAATTAGGATATGACGTTGAAAGGTGACACTATGGAAACTTTGATGAATGCTCACTGATATGAATACCGTTTTCGTAGATGGCCAGTTTCTCCTGTATGGATGGTGCTGCTTTACGGGGTCCGTCGTCGCGCATGGCGTGGACGGATGCGAGCTACTAAATGCCTCGCACAGAAGCCGGCAACGTGTCACGGTCACCTAACAGGATTACCTGCCCTACTGCGCAGGTGAACTGAATAATATAGGCCATAAGGCCCTTGAGTCTCTTAACCGGCTTACCGGTAAATGTTGGGCGAACTTCGTATATCGTTAAAGGCCCCTAAATTAGTTTAGTGTCGACTTACCCTAACCGCAAATCGTTGTTAAACCGATTTCCTATGCTAGTTGGCTTAGTACGAAGTCATATAGGCCAACAAGAGGAGTTTTAAACAATATCCGTGATGTTTTTTCTAGAGATAATTTACTTTACAATGAACGAACGTCGAGCTAAACAATGCAATGACGCACTAACTCCAGTATCATGTAGGTACTTACTTACGTCGCGTAGAATACGACATCTCGAGTAGGCTACTCGAGTGATATGTACTAACGAAATAAGTAATACGAATGAAATTGATCTTCTACCATTATCAATCGTGATCTCCACTAGGTGGAGCCCATATAAGGATCCCCCAAACACAAAAATTACCTATAAGCAGGGGATCCAAATGGTATAGCTTAGTGGACATTACGTTATCAATGGCTTTGAAACAAAAATGCATAAGGAGCTTAGTATTTTCCTAAATTAGGTTTGTGATTTAATATCCTCCTGGAATCCAATTGAGCGTCTACTATGAGTAGGTACTTATAGAAATGGGAAATATCCTTCTCATTTGACCTTTCTTAGAAAAATAGTAGGTTCTCAAACACTAGGTAAACGTAAAATAAAAACAGGTAAAAAAAGTCTTATACTTATTTTTTGCACTAATATCATCTCTAGGACTTCAATAAAAAAGTAAGAAAATTAGTAGACTTTTTTTTCTATACGGCTATGATCTTTTGGTGCTACTCTACATGACTCTACCAAATTATTAGGTTTCAAAAACTAAATTGAATGCGCTCTAGTTGTAGTTACTTTGAATGGATTCTATCAACAAATAAGTAGGTAAAGAAAAAATATAGGTACCTACTTAATTCAAAATCTTTTTAACAAAAGCAAAAGTTTGGTAATTCTTTTTCCTGGCAAAATTTACATGAAATCACCTTTGTGGGTTCTTTTAAAATAATTAGAAAAAGCCAATTCGTTTTGTATAATGGAAGTAAAATAAATAAGTAAAATATCGTAACGCCCTTTAACAAGAATAAAAATTTTATTATGTCATTTTGTTTGTTCGTTATTAATACATATACGGTAAATACCTACCAAAAATTGCGTTGTGCATAAACATTTTGATACGACTTTATGGAAGTTACATTTTATTATAATAACGCTAATAAATAAATAAATACTAGTTATGCCTTTTAATTATTTCACTTCAAGTGACAGCCAGTCAAGCGTTTTAAAAAAATAGGGATACATGTTACTTACCAAAATTAGATAAATCGCCTTTACTCGTCAGCTCAGTTGAATAGCCGCGATCTATCACAATATTTTAAAAAATAAACACGTGAGAGCGACCGGCTGCGGGTTGTTTTATTATATAAAACACGGGATTTTTCGTCCCGCAAAACGCACAATTGATCTACGACACCACCGCTACAAATCCATTTCGCGTCTGATAAACAAACCTTCCGCCCCCATGGAGCGCGCGCATTCTTGTGTTACCATTATGAAAAAAAATACATATAAAACTAATCACTATAGAAATTCAAAAAATCTTAGTCAACCTTGATCATATGAGTTGTTCCCATTAATTACTCGGTTTCAATATGTAATTTATTAAGAGTCGAAGTGTAATTAACATCGCAGCTGACTGCCTCTTCGCTACCTACAAGATCATAGTTTTTTTGCATTAGCAACACATCTTTAATGACATTTGTATGACATTTCGCTTGATTCTTGATTGACGTGACGATTGGTAATCGCCAGGGCTGCGAATATTTTTGATTTCAGCTTTTTACTAAAATCTTAACACTTGAAGACAAAAAATGGGCTACAAATTTCTAAAACTCGCTTCCACGTCGGTTAGGGTAAGCTATAGTTATTATTTACCCTAAGTTTCCGTTCAAAATATGTACCGAAAAACTGACTCGTTATGCAATGATTCACGCAGATAGATAGGTTGTAATGGGATTAACGGCATGAAAATGAGTTTAGATGGTATACCTGAGGCTAAAATATGCACAAATTATTATATATCTTCATCTTATGATATGCAAAAGGTCGATATAGTTATATTGACCTTCAAGTATGTGACCGACTTTTTCAACCCGGTGCGGTGAACTGACAACACAGCCAGATTGAGCTCGTATTATCTTCCACCTGTATTGTTATCGTATTGAGGCTTACTTTTATATTGTTATTGACTGATTATAATTTACACTTAATCAAACATTGCAGCCTGGAAGCTTTCGCATTGGCGCAAGAACTTACGCCACAACCCATGATGCTGATCTGGTGGTTATTGGAGCCGGCCCTGGTGGTTACGTCGCGGCGATCAAGGCTGCTCAGCTTGGAATGAAGGTAAGACATATCGATGGCCCAGACGAATAAACGTGCAAATGTCATGCACTTGTAATGACATTTGCACGTTTATTCGTCTGGGCCATCGATATCTACCAATTCCTTTTTTATACCATGTCCGTGGCAAATATTTCCCAACACTTAAATATGTTCAGAGTGTATCAGGATGGCAGATTTTGATGGGATTAGGTCATTAAGGCAATAATAGGCTCCGACATATGAAAATGATGTCAATTAATTGTATCCATATGATTCTGTAAATATAAGTTTCTACACAAAGATTCAATGCAATAACAGTATATTCTTTTCTCAGGTGGTTTCTGTTGAGAAAGACCCAACACTTGGTGGAACATGCCTAAACGTGGGTTGTATTCCCTCGAAGGCTTTGCTCCACAATACTCACCTGTACCACCAAGCCGCACATGACTTCAAACACCGTGGTATTGAAGTAGGCAATGTGTCATTTGATTTCAAAAAGATGATGGAGTACAAAGCCAATGCTGTGAAGGCCCTAACTGGAGGTATTGCCATGCTCTTCCAGAAAAATAAGGTAAATCAACAATAACGGTTGTAAAATAAAATGACCGTTGTTCTTGACTTTGTCATTAAAAATTTCACTTAATGCTTTCCCACTAAGTAATTCAGTTAGGTGACCTATGTTAATTCAGACTGATAATTGTTCTACAGTTTTTGCACAATGGAGTAAAGAGTATTTGTGTGTCCATACATTTTCATAAACATCCACATTTACAGTATTGGATCAATATGGGGTTTAGTTTTGACATGCATAAAACTTTTTACTACAAAATATTAAAAAAGTATGATATGATATAGAATATATGTATACATATAAAATGAAATGTAATGTGATAAAATAATTTATGATTGTAAAAATACATATTTAATTGACAGGTAAAGCTGGTAAAAGGTGTGGGCGCCATTGTAGCTCCCAACAAGGTGGAGGTCAAAGGTGCAAGTGGAACAGATACTATCAATGCTAAGAACATCCTGATCGCTACAGGTTCTGAAGTAACACCTTTCCCTGGAGTTGCGGTAAGCATCCTTTCATTATAACGATACTTCAGAGCTAGAAGTTAATGGCATTTTGTTTATGTCACTAATACACAAGTTTCAACGAGTTTCATAATAATATCACACAAGTGTTGTAAGGCCTGATTTAACTAACCCTAATAAGACATTTTTAGAAGAGAACTGCTGCTTAAAGCATAAAAAGTATTTCATGTTCTGAATTCTATTGCAGGATTGGTCATGATTATTGTACTTGCCAATTTCGCCTAACGGGCTATAACCAAGATAATTACCTTTTTCAGTTTGATCCCAAAGCATGGTTAATTTATGCTATCATTTTGTATTATTTTTAGTTTGATGAAAAAACGATTGTCTCTTCAACCGGTGCACTGTCTCTTGCAACGGTACCCAAGAGAATGCTGGTCATTGGAGCTGGAGTCATTGGTTTGGAGCTGGGCTCCGTATACCAGAGACTTGGAGCTGATGTCACCGCTGTTGAGTTTCTTACTAGTATTGGGGGTAAGATTATAAATGTACTTGCATAATGTCCTGTTGTACATTAACTGTATAGAATTCTCGTTGTAGTTATGGTGTGTTTTTGTCTAAACAAATATGCATATCAAATTGCATACTTAGGCATGATTCATGAGTAGCAAATTTATCATCTTGAGACAAGTCTGAATTTACCTTCTTTTTATCTACAACTGATAAATAACAATCTGTACCTGTAAAAATGTAACCAACTGAAATTTAACGGACATTGTGCCTTGTATAAGTATCTATACCTATTAGTTACTAGCTGTTGCCTGCGACTTTGTCTGCAAAGAATTCATTTATCGCTATCCGGTGTGAACTACGCAATTTTCCAAGGTAAAAAGTAGCCTATCTCTTATTCCAGACTATCTATATTTGTGTCAAATATGATCCAGATATGTCTAGCTCTGGGGTTTCTAATCTGGGGTAAGTACCCCTGCAAGGGTAAAGTTGGTTTTTCACGGGTGTTATGAGCTGGTTGGCTGGATGTTTTTTTTCCTTAAGAATGAAATCCGTGACTCTAGTTAGGTCATAAGAGTATCAGAACTTAAGAGGATAGAAACCACTACAGCAGACAGACTACAGAGGTTAGGAACAGCTAGACTAGCTATTCTGGCGTGAAAGAGTAACAAACAACCATACATCCATACTCACAAAACTCTCGCATTTATAATAGTAGAAAGTAGTATGAACAGATTAATCAGAATTCTCATGGAATAGGAGAGTAACATAGAGAGGGCATTAGTTAATAACTGATGATTAAATGGCTCAAGAGGAAACTTACTAGTCCGAAACATGTCAAGCATCACTCGACTTTTATACAGGAGCTATCCGATTGTGTAATAGATACGAGTCTCACGGTAGTTTCATGTTGAAAGTGGCTCAACTTTACTTACAACTACGACTTATGTTTATGTATTAAAAAATAAGAAGGCAGATTTCTTGAATTGCATTGTCTTGCGGCCAAAGATAAGTGAAAGGAAGCCTGGGAGGCCAAACAGCAGTATTCATTCATGCTACTTCTTAATACTTGATTCTGCCATGTTGCAGGTGTGGGCATCGACGGCGAGGTAGCGAAAACGCTCCACAAGATTATGGAGAAGCAGGGAATGAAGTTCAAGCTTGGTACAAAGGTTATGAGTGTCAAGAGTGACGGCAGCACTGTGACCGTCGACGTGGAAGCCGCTAAGGGAGGCGGCAAGGAAACGGTAAGTTAACCATTATCTGCTTGTTTGAACCACAACTGCCTAGCTCTCTACATAATTGATTATTTTATCGCAACTAAAAAGAGATGTAGATTAAACTAGCACGTAAAATAATCGGCTCAACTCTTTTGACGACGCGGTTGGCCTAGTTGGTAGTGACCCTACCTGCAAGCGTCCCGGGTTCGAATCCTGGTAAGGGCATATATTTGTGTGATGAGCACAAATATTTGTTTCTGAGTCATGGATGTTTCTATCTATATAAGTATCTATTTCTCTATATAAGCATGTATATATCGTTGTCTAGTACCCATAACACAAGCCTACTAGCGCTTACTTTGGGACTAGGTCAATTTGTGTGAATTGTTCCCTAATATAAAAAAAAACTCACGATATTAGTCGGGAATGATCCAACTAATTTCGGTCTTTTGGAAAGACATCCTTCTGGGTGAGTGCGTTCACGACGGAGGCTCACCCCGCGCTGGCTTGCAGAAGAAGTTGCGGGCAACAAATGTATTAAGTGTCGTCAAGTCGGTGTTTGTTTACAGCTGAAGTGCGACGTCGTCTTAATCTCGGTTGGTCGCCGGCCCTACACCAAGGACCTCGGCCTGGACAAGGTCGGCATCGCGCTAGACGACCGCGGCCGCGTGCCCGTCAACGAGAAGTTCCAGACCAAAGTGCCCGGGTACCTGGATTTCGTTGCTTATTAAGCTTCCATTAAATGAACATTCGTTTGTTTTTATCTGTCACTTTGACTTGCTTGCAACGCATCTGGAGGTTTATTTTTTGTACGCGCTGACGACGCCCGTTTACGGCGCCGTAGATGCTCAAAAACGTAGTAGGTTCCTATCAGGTAATTCAATCTCCCTAGATGCGTGTTAGTGCGTGTCACGTACGCGTCGTTTTTGCATAAAAAATATGCCGAGTGCGTAGGCTCTAATTGGTCAGACTCATGCACAATTTCTCTCGCACCACATTAATCTATAGACAATATTTGAATTTGAATGATCAATAGCTTAGCTTATAATTTATGAACGAATACGTTTCCAGAATCTACGCAATTGGTGACTGCATTCATGGACCTATGTTGGCTCACAAGGCGGAAGACGAAGGCATCGTCTGTGTAGAAGGCATCAAGGTAATCACAATAACTCCGTTTTGGAATAACATAAAATTAATATCCGGTTCGAAGGACCATCGAAATTCTGGCGGGTTGTTAATTAATGCCGTTATGGTTTTCAGGGCATGCCAGTTCACTTCAATTACGACTGTATCCCGTCTGTAATCTACACGTCCCCTGAAGTTGGCTGGGTCGGAAAAACTGAGGAAGATCTCAAAAAAGAGGTACCTAATTAGTTTAAATACCTACGAATAATATCGTAGAAAAGTAAATAAATATTAAATTGAGTGCTTATGGTAGCATCACGGTCTATTGGGACATCGTGGATAGAGATATGACTTAGGTGTAGATGTAAAAACTACAAAATAAACAGTTTAACTCACAATTATAAGTCGAGGACGAGCCGACTATAGACCGACCGCTTAAATGAGTCCTCGCTCGCGCGGTGCCAGGGGCGCGGGGTAACACGGCAAAGGGGACCGAGAGAGGTGCGGGCGGGTGCGCCTGCCGCCCGCAGCTCTTAGCCCCCGCAGCTCTTAGCCCCCGCGGTCGTCCCACCCCGCGCCCCTGCACCGCGCGGGCGAGGACTCATTTATTTCGTCGGTTTATAGTTTGGATCTCTTCGAAAGATCTTTTTCAATAGCGCGGTGCTCCCGGCTGTAACGTTCTTCGAGCTGCGACCGCGCAGACGGTAACATTTAAAGTACAGTCGGCATCAGAAGTTGATAAGCAGTTGCAGAGCTCAAAATGATGTACACAAGCCAAGTTAATAAGAGGGTGTGTAGATATTTTTGAGCTTTTTGACCGTTAATAACCTTTGATGCTGACTGCTCCTGATGTTTATCCACATCAACAATGCTACAATTACACTATATCTGTTCTGTTGTCTTCCAAATTCATCATTTTCATGAACCGATTATACATTAATATTTTGTATATTTCTTATAGGGCAAGGCGTATAAAGTAGGCAAATTCCCGTACCTGGCTAACTCAAGAGCGAAAACTAACGGCGAGCCCGACGGCTTCGTGAAAGTCCTATCTGACAAGGCGACTGACGTCATCCTAGGCACCCATATCATTGGCCCCGTAAGTAACACAAATGTTATTCTTATTTATTACTATATAACGAAGCATATCCTGTTAGTCGGTTCAACACGCTTGTAAAGTTTTGTACTCTGAATTAAATGTAACTTTTAAAATAGGGAAAACATTAAATGCATACATTCGTTAGCCAGAAGGTCAATAATAAAACCTATGGTACGAAACTTGGGTATTTAGAACGACTCTCCTAACGGTAGATATCCGTACATAAACCTTTTACCATAACCGATATATTTCATAGGTTTTTAAGTCCGTTTTTGGTGACATCTAAAAAGACTGAGGAAATGCTTTCGCTGCACGTTTGCCACAAACACGAATGTGGTGACATCTGTATCTTTAAATGTTGTCAAGTCCCTTTGAGATACCCTAACTTGTACAGTCAGCGTCAGAAGTTGATAAGTAGTGGAAGAGCTCAATTTTGATCTATACACCTTATTACCTTGGCGATAGAGTCGTGTGTAGATCAGTTTGAGCACTTCGACTGTTTATCAATTTGTTGCTGACTATACCTTGTTGTGTTCAGGGCGGCGGTGAGCTGATCAACGAGGCGGTACTTGCGCAGGAGTACGGAGCGGCGGCGGAAGACGTCGCGAGGGTGTGTCACGCGCATCCCGTGAGTATAGCCGTATTAATATAACTATGCTTTAACCTCTTGGTTTCTAATGTGTACTATGCAAAGGAAAAAAAGTTAATTTTGGACCTTAATAACAATTCGCAAGGATTTTAAATCCATTTGACAAAATATGACAACCTTTAGGCAGGAGGTGGCATATCGCGCTCCTACGCTACTTTTTTTCCTGATAATGGCTTTCGATCCTACCTTATTATAGGTGTATTTCGTCGTTCGTATGAGGAGATTGTTCGGATTACAAAATTTTGATTTTGGGGGAGGATCAGTCCTCCGCTACTTTGTTTCAATTGTCAAAAAAAAAAGTTTTGAGCGTTTGACGTTTGAAAGGGAGGAGGTGAGGTGAGGTAGGTGGGGGTGACTTAAGTAAACTTAAGTTGAAATAGGGTAGGAACACCATTTGAACGAGTCCAGGTCAAAATGATGACGGATAATTACACTACACATTTACCATAACAACTAGCTCATATTCGAGAACTGAATGTACAAGATCAATGTTATTTATGTATTGAGTGTTATGAGTTACTGATGACAGGTGTCGTCATTAACAATTTATGGCGTAGCGCTGAAATTGTTCTAGGTTAGACTGGTGTAGAAGTTACTTTCACAAGACTTGATATATAGTTCGCAATAAATTTTCAATAAACGCATTCTACAGCTAGCCCTGAAACTGAAAACTATAATGTGAGTTTAAGAAGGTAGTCAGCAGAAGAACTCGTAACGATCCATGTTTTGACCTCTTGACTCTTTATAGATTTCTAATAGCGTTAAAGCGATACACGTCCCGTGCGTACCGTTCAGTTGTTCAATAAAACTTTTTTTAATTTTCAGACGTGTTCAGAGGCCCTGCGAGAGGCTAACTTGGCGGCGTACTGCGGGAAACCAATCAACTTCTAGGCGCTAGTGTGGACAGTCTGGCCCCAGCCGCCTCGGGGGCCGTTAGTCACGTAGGCTAATGATGCACTTCCCTGTAAGGATCTTGTATGAATCTGATATGAAAGTTTTTGGGTCTTAAAACGCTGCCACTTTTTCGTCGATAAAATACCTCAATACATGGTAATAAAAAATACGTGGGCGACTCGCCTTTTTATTTTATTGCGCCAAGCTGACATTTCAAACATCATATATGTAAATTAATATCGGTTTGTAGCCTATTTATTTCTGAAATGTTTTATCTCGAGTCCATTCCGTTTGTCGAGAGATGGGTGCCGTTCATCGTGCATTTGCTGCAAGTAAATGTTATGTACATTGGTGTATTTATTTTCTTTTGTAAATAGATTTACAGGAATACAATTCTCTTTAAATAAATGTTACTGTTTTGTTTTATTTAATGTTTATTACGAACTCTGAAGCACAATTTTTTTTAAATAAACTGATGTTATTATTATTATTTTTTTAATGAAAACATATTTTCTTGGTACCGATGATAGTTTATTTCGAGTCAACATAATCAACGACAATTTACTACTAATTTACATAATCATAATGGGTTTTAACATAATTATAACGTGATAATATCAGGCTTAACTGATTTCATAAAAATAACTCCTTTCTGGGAGTAGTCTGGTAAAAACAGGTCTTATAATTATTAAAAACTCATTTAAAAAATAAGTTTTAAAACAATGTCATATTGAAGAACATAACAAAAAATGACTAGATGAAAATGCAACACATAGCGGAGTAACAATTAAAATCATCCATTACGTACATACTTTACTTCCCAAATTTATAGTTGTTCACTATTCACTACATCTCTAAACACATAACTATAATTCAATCAAACATGTTAATAAAATAACTATTGTATAAAAATAAGTTAAAAACAAAAAATTTAATAACGCTGCTTATCTATTCCAAATTGCAAGCATAAATAATATGTATGAGATGTTCAAAAATAAACTATATCACATACAAGTGGACAGATATCATTTCTAAACACGCGCTAAACCTAAACTTTGTATAGTGAATGAAGTACAACGAGGTTAGTCATAAATTCATAATATTTTCTGAGAATAGGTTAATTTGTTAGATAATAACCTAGTCTTCTCCTATTTCATCTGAAGCTAGGCCGCGAAGATGATTAATTAATAGGCCGAAGCCAAAGACAATCTTCAAAATAAATTCCTTTTCATCACTTCAACCCCAAGTGTCAAGTACTTCGCTGCACATGTTCAAATAGAATTTCGGTGTCAAAATCTGACTGTACTGAGCACAATCATTAGAGTACATGATAGCCCCGGCCATCGTCGTGGCATTAGACTCCATATACTTGCGTAATACTGCTTCTAATTCTGCTACAGATAAATTATTTTCTAAGTAAAAGTTCTTCGATAGACGGAAGCAAATCTCCCACAAGTCTGTATCAACGGGGAAGATACTGATGCATCGGTCAATCACATTCGCTGCCTTTACGGACAAATTACTCTCTGTGATGGTCGTTGTAGAAGCCGGAATGGTTCTCTTTGGTATGTACTTGATTTCATCGCAACAGCAAGGTAAGGTTTGGAACAGCGTAGGGTCTACTACTGGATACGGTTCTTCGTTGAGAATTGTCAATGATACATCCTTGATCCTCTTAGACATAATGTTGGTTACAACAATTTTAAGTTCATCTCTTTTGCGCGGATATTTAACATCCGCGTTTGAGTCTTCAGTAGTCTCTATTTCAGTGTGAGTGAGATAGAAACGGTCTTCCTGCGGGCTGCATTTTAAATTTTCTAACAACAGTCTCAGACATTCGGAGTATTTTTTGTTGTGATAAGCCAACTTAGCTGCCATGTTGAAATTGTTGGCTAAAACGTCCTCGTTTATGAATTCTTTTAGGAGCAGGATGATGTCATCGGCCCACGATTTGTTTCTGAAGTCTTTGAATGAGGCGAGAGGATTTAGACGGGGTTCGATCGGCTTTCTATACGAGCCCTCTATATCGAATGGGAACATGATATCGATTCTATCGATGGGCTGGAATAGGAACTTGTTGTTCGAACGGCTGGCAGGTATTTTGATGACGCGTTTTGTTGTTTTCATCATTATTACGCGGTTGGTACCTTTTTCTTTTTCGTTGTTGGTCTGTGGAGTAAAGACATGCTATTAAACTATCTCCTACTATTTGTGCTTTGTATCAACGACAGTATAAATTCCGCATAGATGTTGTGAGACGCTTAGTTGAAAAGGTAATGTGCAATAAATAGGATTGACAATTCAATGTAGTTCTATCTTATTTTAGTACTTAAAGATGCAATTTAAACAACAAAAACAGATAATAGTTTTGTATGGATACAATAGCTTTAGATATGCTCAGTTGAAATAGTAAACGTTAAATAGACGCACTATTTACAAGCATACGGGAATAAGACCAAATATAACCAAAAAAGGCGTTGCAACGCAGTTCTTACAGAAGTCTTGAGATGTTATATTAAACCTAATCGGTTATTTTAGTCACTACTCTGGAACACAATTTTATGTATGATACGGCCGTGCCTTTGTTTTGCTAGACTTGGCTGAGGCACTACCGTGCCCCCAAATCTAATGTTATGACCTCTTCACATGTAGACTTAGGTTGAACTTACATGTAAGTGCAGGTTGCCAGTAGCATAAATCCGTCCATCGTCGTCAATGTACACCGTGAAGTCGCCTCCGCAAGCCGCCAGCGCCCTGGATCGCCACTCGCCGTCTCTCGGCGTCTCCGGAGTCTTGGCCTCCTTAGCATTGTCGGGCTGCGAGTCCGTTCGGATGCGGACTTCAGTTGGCACTTGTATTTGTTTTCTGTCGCCACTTCCTGTTGACACAGTCAAATGAGAGTGAATACTAGCCTAGATGGGTGTAAGGAAGGAGTGCTGGCTGACGCGGGAAAAAGTCATTGCTAAAAAAATACTGAAGAGCGAAATTAAAGATAGGGGAGAGATCATAACAGTCGAACTTTGGACATACTTGGTAATGGTCATTTTTGTCTCTATTCACATTATGCTCTTTTCTTGTTGGATATATTATAATACGCCCACAATCTTGCTAAATGTGGCCTGTAGGTACCTGTTACCTTAGGCTCTGTCTACCCCGTAAGGGATAAGACGTGATTTGTGTGTATGTGTATGTGTATATATCATAATTTTAGTCGATGCATTAGTGAAGACAGACTAGACTTGATGATACAACTTATATAACGTAGCTATAAGGTTGTTTGAAGAAAATTTCTAGTTTCTTTACCCCGCGTGAAAAAGTACCCACCTCTGATTCTAAGTAGTGTCTAATGCGGTCAAAACAGCTGTGTTATTGCTATTGTTGGCGTACTAACCTAGTTGCCCGTCAAAGTTCAAGCCCCAAGTGTACAATGTGCCAGCACTGTTGATGATGCACGAGTGATGCCAACCGGCTGCCATCTGCAATTATCAGGATTATATTAAAACACTGTGAACGAAAACCCGATCTAAATTTAAAGTGCACAACGTCAAAGGGGTGATATAATTTTTTTTATGAAAAATGACAATGAAAATCATTTCATTCAAATGATTTTTTAATTTTTATGTGCAATAAAGAGTTTACATACATACATACATACATAAAATCGTAACGGGAACGTTCAATCAGACTGATCCATCCGTCAAAATATTCCAAATTAATTTTAGACACCTTGTATACACTATCTTGAAATTAATCCGGAATGTTTCAGTAAGTGGTCCGTGGTGGTGGTTTCTCATGATTCTTCAATTCCTCACATATATGTCCATACATCGTTCAACGTTGAAAGTATATGACGTCAAGGCGGTAACTTAAGTTTGAATCCAAAATTACGACATAAGGGGGGATTCAAGTATTACGTAACGCAATTATGGGGTATCGTAAAAACGTTACGATGCGTTACGGGGGGGGGGGGGTCTTTCTTATAACATGTTAGCGTAACGTTTTCTTTTTTTTAATAAAAAAATATGGAAATAAAACTGCTAAGTTAACAAACTACGCATGTATTGCGGGTTAAACATCTCTTGTTTTATTTAGTACTAGCAGTTGCCCGCAACTTCGTCTGCGTAGAATTCGTTTATCGCTATCCCGCGGGAATCACGCAATTTTCCGGGATAAAAAGTAGCCTATGTGTTATTCCAGACTATAATCTATCTATGTTCCAAATTTCATCCAGATTGGCCCAGTACTTTTTGAGCCTATTCATTACAAACATAAAAACATACAAAAATAGGTACAAATCTTTCCTCTTTATAATACTAGTATTTAGTATTATTACCGTAAAGCCGAATCAAACTATAACAAGGATATTATAGCGACTTTCTTGTACTTTGCGCAACATTAATTTTGACACTTTTGGGTAAAAATGCTCACTTACGCAATTCCTGAACGCTCCTTAACAAAGGTTTTCAACCGAACTAACCCAACCTACTAAAATATTGTACAGAAGCGTGTTAGAAATGTATGTATCGTACATGTATGATGTTCCCGGCGACGTTGAGCGTGTCCAGGCGCGCGGGCGCGAGGTGCGGGTCGGGCGCGGCTGCGGCGGGCGGCGCGTCCCGCCGCGCGTGGCGCGCGCGCACCTGCTGCGGGCTCGCGCCCCAGCACCACACCTCCTGCTTGCTCGATAGCGCCAACTGACGATCAAAATATTGGCTAGTTCCATTGACTTACAATAAACAACTAGACTCTCAGTCGCTAACAAAGGTTCCTCAAGAAACCTCGCCGTTCTTCATCAGCACCACCGTGTGGCACGCGCCGCAACCCACTTGTAATGCCTGGCGGTGGTGCAATACATACTGACTCACGGTATGGAAGTAGCCCACGGCGATCATGTCGACGGGGTCGGCGAGCGCGACGCGCGCGGGCAGCGAGCTCTTGTCGCGCGCGCCGCCGCCCAGCTGCCCGAACACGCCGGCGCCCATGGCCCACACCTCGCCGTTCCTCATCAGCACCACCGTGTGGCACGCGCCGCAACCCACTTGTAATGCCTGGCGGTGGTGCAATACATACTGACTCACGGTATGGAAGTAGCCCACGGCGATCATGTCGACGGGGTCGGCGAGCGCGACGCGCGCGGGCAGCGAGCTCTTGTCGCGCGCGCCGCCGCCCAGCTGCCCGAACACGCCGGCGCCCATGGCCCACACCTCGCCGTTCCTCATCAGCACCACCGTGTGGCACGCGCCGCAACCCACTTGTAATGCCTGGCGGTGGTGCAATACATACTGACTCACGGTATGGAAGTAGCCCACGGCGATCATGTCGACGGGGTCGGCGAGCGCGACGCGCGCGGGCAGCGAGCTCTTGTCGCGCGCGCCGCCGCCCAGCTGCCCGAACACGCCGGCGCCCATGGCCCACACCTCGCCGTTCCTCATCAGCACCACCGTGTGGCACGCGCCGCAACCCACTTGTAATGCCTGGCGGTGGTGCAATACATACTGACTCACGGTATGGAAGTAGCCCACGGCGATCATGTCGACGGGGTCGGCGAGCGCGACGCGCGCGGGCAGCGAGCTCTTGTCGCGCGCGCCGCCGCCCAGCTGCCCGAACACGCCGGCGCCCATGGCCCACACCTCGCCGTTCCTCATCAGCACCACCGTGTGGCACGCGCCGCAACCCACTTGTAATGCCTGGCGGTGGTGAAATACATACTGACTCACGGTATGGAAGTAGCCCACGGCGATCATGTCGACGGGGTCGGCGAGCGCGACGCGCGCGGGCAGCGAGCTCTTGTCGCGCGCGCCGCCGCCCAGCTGCCCGAACACGCCGGCGCCCATGGCCCACACCTCGCCGTTCCTCATCAGCACCACCGTGTGGCACGCGCCGCAACCCACTTGTAATGCCTGGCGGTGGGGCAATACATACTGACTCACGGTATGGAAGTAGCCCACGGCGATCATGTCGACGGGGTCGGCGAGCGCGACGCGCGCGGGCAGCGAGCTCTTGTCGCGCGCGCCGCCGCCCAGCTGCCCGAACACGCCGGCGCCCATGGCCCACACCTCGCCGTTCCTCATCAGCACCACCGTGTGGCACGCGCCGCAACCCACTTGTAATGCCTGGCGGTGGTGCAATACATACTGACTCACGGTATGGAAGTAGCCCACGGCGATCATGTCGACGGGGTCGGCGAGCGCGACGCGCGCGGGCAGCGAGCTCTTGTCGCGCGCGCCGCCGCCCAGCTGCCCGAACACGCCGGCGCCCATGGCCCACACCTCGCCGTTCCTCATCAGCACCACCGTGTGGCACGCGCCGCAACCCACTTGTAATGCCTGGCGGTGGTGCAATACATACTGACTCACGGTATGGAAGTAGCCCACGGCGATCATGTCGACGGGGTCGGCGAGCGCGACGCGCGCGGGCAGCGAGCTCTTGTCGCGCGCGCCGCCGCCCAGCTGCCCGAACACGCCGGCGCCCATGGCCCACACCTCGCCGTTCCTCATCAGCACCACCGTGTGGCACGCGCCGCAACCCACTTGTAATGCCTGGCGGTGGTGCAATACATACTGACTCACGGTATGGAAGTAGCCCACGGCGATCATGTCGACGGGGTCGGCGAGCGCGACGCGCGCGGGCAGCGAGCTCTTGTCGCGCGCGCCGCCGCCCAGCTGCCCGAACACGCCGGCGCCCATGGCCCACACCTCGCCGTTCCTCATCAGCACCACCGTGTGGCACGCGCCGCAACCCACTTGTAATGCCTGGCGGTGGTGCAATACATACTGACTCACGGTATGGAAGTAGCCCACGGCGATCATGTCGACGGGGTCGGCGAGCGCGACGCGCGCGGGCAGCGAGCTCTTGTCGCGCGCGCCGCCGCCCAGCTGCCCGAACACGCCGGCGCCCATGGCCCACACCTCGCCGTTCCTCATCAGCACCACCGTGTGGCACGCGCCGCAACCCACTTGTAATGCCTGGCGGTGGTGCAATACATACTGACTCACGGTATGGAAGTAGCCCACGGCGATCATGTCGACGGGGTCGGCGAGCGCGACGCGCGCGGGCAGCGAGCTCTTGTCGCGCGCGCCGCCGCCCAGCTGCCCGAACACGCCGGCGCCCATGGCCCACACCTCGCCGTTCCTCATCAGCACCACCGTGTGGCACGCGCCGCAACCCACTTGTAATGCCTGGCGGTGGTGCAATACATACTGACTCACGGTATGGAAGTAGCCCACGGCGATCATGTCGACGGGGTCGGCGAGCGCGACGCGCGCGGGCAGCGAGCTCTTGTCGCGCGCGCCGCCGCCCAGCTGCCCGAACACGCCGGCGCCCATGGCCCACACCTCGCCGTTCCTCATCAGCACCACCGTGTGGCACGCGCCGCAACCCACTTGTAATGCCTGGCGGTGGTGCAATACATACTGACTCACGGTATGGAAGTAGCCCACGGCGATCATGTCGACGGGGTCGGCGAGCGCGACGCGCGCGGGCAGCGAGCTCTTGTCGCGCGCGCCGCCGCCCAGCTGCCCGAACACGCCGGCGCCCATGGCCCACACCTCGCCGTTCCTCATCAGCACCACCGTGTGGCACGCGCCGCAACCCACTTGTAATGCCTGGCGGTGGTGCAATACATACTGACTCACGGTATGGAAGTAGCCCACGGCGATCATGTCGACGGGGTCGGCGAGCGCGACGCGCGCGGGCAGCGAGCTCTTGTCGCGCGCGCCGCCGCCCAGCTGCCCGAACACGCCGGCGCCCATGGCCCACACCTCGCCGTTCCTCATCAGCACCACCGTGTGGCACGCGCCGCAACCCACTTGTAATGCCTGGCGGTGGTGCAATACATACTGACTCACGGTATGGAAGTAGCCCACGGCGATCATGTCGACGGGGTCGGCGAGCGCGACGCGCGCGGGCAGCGAGCTCTTGTCGCGCGCGCCGCCGCCCAGCTGCCCGAACACGCCGGCGCCCATGGCCCACACCTCGCCGTTCCTCATCAGCACCACCGTGTGGCACGCGCCGCAACCCACTTGTAATGCCTGGCGGTGGTGCAATACATACTGACTCACGGTATGGAAGTAGCCCACGGCGATCATGTCGACGGGGTCGGCGAGCGCGACGCGCGCGGGCAGCGAGCTCTTGTCGCGCGCGCCGCCGCCCAGCTGCCCGAACACGCCGGCGCCCATGGCCCACACCTCGCCGTTCCTCATCAGCACCACCGTGTGGCACGCGCCGCAACCCACTTGTAATGCCTGGCGGTGGTGCAATACATACTGACTCACGGTATGGAAGTAGCCCACGGCGATCATGTCGACGGGGTCGGCGAGCGCGACGCGCGCGGGCAGCGAGCTCTTGTCGCGCGCGCCGCCGCCCAGCTGCCCGAACACGCCGGCGCCCATGGCCCACACCTCGCCGTTCCTCATCAGCACCACCGTGTGGCACGCGCCGCAACCCACTTGTAATGCCTGGCGGTGGTGCAATACATACTGACTCACGGTATGGAAGTAGCCCACGGCGATCATGTCGACGGGGTCGGCGAGCGCGACGCGCGCGGGCAGCGAGCTCTTGTCGCGCGCGCCGCCGCCCAGCTGCCCGAACACGCCGGCGCCCATGGCCCACACCTCGCCGTTCCTCATCAGCACCACCGTGTGGCACGCGCCGCAACCCACTTGTAATGCCTGGCGGTGGTGCAATACATACTGACTCACGGTATGGAAGTAGCCCACGGCGATCATGTCGACGGGGTCGGCGAGCGCGACGCGCGCGGGCAGCGAGCTCTTGTCGCGCGCGCCGCCGCCCAGCTGCCCGAACACGCCGGCGCCCATGGCCCACACCTCGCCGTTCCTCATCAGCACCACCGTGTGGCACGCGCCGCAACCCACTTGTAATGCCTGGCGGTGGTGCAATACATACTGACTCACGGTATGGAAGTAGCCCACGGCGATCATGTCGACGGGGTCGGCGAGCGCGACGCGCGCGGGCAGCGAGCTCTTGTCGCGCGCGCCGCCGCCCAGCTGCCCGAACACGCCGGCGCCCATGGCCCACACCTCGCCGTTCCTCATCAGCACCACCGTGTGGCACGCGCCGCAACCCACTTGTAATGCCTGGCGGTGGTGCAATACATACTGACTCACGGTATGGAAGTAGCCCACGGCGATCATGTCGACGGGGTCGGCGAGCGCGACGCGCGCGGGCAGCGAGCTCTTGTCGCGCGCGCCGCCGCCCAGCTGCCCGAACACGCCGGCGCCCATGGCCCACACCTCGCCGTTCCTCATCAGCACCACCGTGTGGCACGCGCCGCAACCCACTTGTAATGCCTGGCGGTGGTGCAATACATACTGACTCACGGTATGGAAGTAGCCCACGGCGATCATGTCGACGGGGTCGGCGAGCGCGACGCGCGCGGGCAGCGAGCTCTTGTCGCGCGCGCCGCCGCCCAGCTGCCCGAACACGCCGGCGCCCATGGCCCACACCTCGCCGTTCCTCATCAGCACCACCGTGTGGCACGCGCCGCAACCCACTTGTAATGCCTGGCGGTGGTGCAATACATACTGACTCACGGTATGGAAGTAGCCCACGGCGATCATGTCGACGGGGTCGGCGAGCGCGACGCGCGCGGGCAGCGAGCTCTTGTCGCGCGCGCCGCCGCCCAGCTGCCCGAACACGCCGGCGCCCATGGCCCACACCTCGCCGTTCCTCATCAGCACCACCGTGTGGCACGCGCCGCAACCCACTTGTAATGCCTGGCGGTGGTGCAATACATACTGACTCACGGTATGGAAGTAGCCCACGGCGATCATGTCGACGGGGTCGGCGAGCGCGACGCGCGCGGGCAGCGAGCTCTTGTCGCGCGCGCCGCCGCCCAGCTGCCCGAACACGCCGGCGCCCATGGCCCACACCTCGCCGTTCCTCATCAGCACCACCGTGTGGCACGCGCCGCAACCCACTTGTAATGCCTGGCGGTGGTGCAATACATACTGACTCACGGTATGGAAGTAGCCCACGGCGATCATGTCGACGGGGTCGGCGAGCGCGACGCGCGCGGGCAGCGAGCTCTTGTCGCGCGCGCCGCCGCCCAGCTGCCCGAACACGCCGGCGCCCATGGCCCACACCTCGCCGTTCCTCATCAGCACCACCGTGTGGCACGCGCCGCAACCCACTTGTAATGCCTGGCGGTGGTGCAATACATACTGACTCACGGTATGGAAGTAGCCCACGGCGATCATGTCGACGGGGTCGGCGAGCGCGACGCGCGCGGGCAGCGAGCTCTTGTCGCGCGCGCCGCCGCCCAGCTGCCCGAACACGCCGGCGCCCATGGCCCACACCTCGCCGTTCCTCATCAGCACCACCGTGTGGCACGCGCCGCAACCCACTTGTAATGCCTGGCGGTGGTGCAATACATACTGACTCACGGTATGGAAGTAGCCCACGGCGATCATGTCGACGGGGTCGGCGAGCGCGACGCGCGCGGGCAGCGAGCTCTTGTCGCGCGCGCCGCCGCCCAGCTGCCCGAACACGCCGGCGCCCATGGCCCACACCTCGCCGTTCCTCATCAGCACCACCGTGTGGCACGCGCCGCAACCCACTTGTAATGCCTGGCGGTGGGGCAATACATACTGACTCACGGTATGGAAGTAGCCCACGGCGATCATGTCGACGGGGTCGGCGAGCGCGACGCGCGCGGGCAGCGAGCTCTTGTCGCGCGCGCCGCCGCCCAGCTGCCCGAACACGCCGGCGCCCATGGCCCACACCTCGCCGTTCCTCATCAGCACCACCGTGTGGCACGCGCCGCAACCCACTTGTAATGCCTGGCGGTGGTGCAATACATACTGACTCACGGTATGGAAGTAGCCCACGGCGATCATGTCGACGGGGTCGGCGAGCGCGACGCGCGCGGGCAGCGAGCTCTTGTCGCGCGCGCCGCCGCCCAGCTGCCCGAACACGCCGGCGCCCATGGCCCACACCTCGCCGTTCCTCATCAGCACCACCGTGTGGCACGCGCCGCAACCCACTTGTAATACCTGGCGGTGGTGCAATAGCCTAGTTTACTTCTAGGTATAGACTTACTGAAAAATTACTTCATATGAAATTTGGCATATAAATAATATAGATTTTAATAATTAAAGATTTCCCAATTTTCTCCAGAAATCGAATAGAACATAATATCATACTTTAACTTTATTTTCAAACATTCTTACTATCAAATGAATCAAGAATTTTTACTTCTTAATTTTTTTTATGTTTACTTTTACGGTTTTACCGTTAGAAATTAAATTTCTAAACGACACTGAAAATTAACAAAAACTGATAATTACAAATTGTGTTCTAATTTTCAGTGTCGTTAGAAATTTTCAAACATTCTTAGTTCAAGCGTGAGTCTTATAAAAAACGAAGATTGCATTAAAAAAATCGAAGCACTGTAAAAAAGTAAAATTATATCAAGTTAGCGTCAGTTATCTCCACGGTGACTAGGGAACTTTCATTTGTATTTTTACGTAATTGGGCTGATAGTTTAGACTTAGACAAAATGTTAGGTTCGTAAAAGAATCTAAGCGCTACCCATAAAGTTGTCTTACTTTTCTGCCTTGGAACTTGGTCACCAATTGCGGAGTCCACTTGTCATCGATGCTCCCGTGACCGAGCTGACCGTGCACGCCCCACCTAAGCGGAACGGTGACGTAAGCATTATTTGGCTATACTGATGCAAACATCGGGAAAAAAACAAGGTGAAAGTGTTCAAACAACGGAAGTCAAAATTATTATGTACTTGCGACCCGCCCCGGCTTTGCACGGTATATTGTGCATGTATTATACATACAAACCTTTCTCTTGAATCACTCTATCTATTAAAAAAGCCCGCATCAAAATCCGTTGTGTAGTTTTGAAGATATAAGCATACATACGGACACGGGGACAGAAAAAGCGACTTTATTCTATACTATGTAGTGATTTTAAATAGTTTTAGAACGGAAAGCAATGCAATTTACAAAAACAAATACAATAAAAATTTACCCTACCTCCGAAATATCGTAATAATTTCTACTAATAGGTGCGGTTTTTTTTTTCGTTACAAAATCTATCTATCTACAATGTATGGTCAACCAAATGGAACCCTGGGCTACGGTACGGTATAACTATATCGTAATAGGTGATCGGCTTGTTATTTGCGTCCGCCAGTGTCAAAATCATCCGACGTTGATTGTGAGAAGGTTCTAGTGGCCTAAGGTTTCGTTTGGCTGACTGCACATGCAACACTAAATTGTTGTTGCGCGAGTCCGATTCGCACTTACACGGCTAGCACAAGAACGCGCGAGATACACTAGCCGTCTTTTTCTTACCGTTCGTTCTAGAAAGAGACGGGTTGTCTATCTCGCGCGGGACCCAGGTGTTCAACTCACCCCCAAGTGTAAAGGCGTCCGCCAACATCGAGGGCGGCGGAGTGGTAATGGCCGGCGGCCACGGCGGCTAAGGGCGCGGCGCCAGTGAGCGCGGCGCGCAGCAGCGCCCCGCCCGACGCCGTGGCGTCGCCCGTCGCGCCCGCCCACTGGGACCCCACGCCCAGCTGCCCGTACGAGTTGTCGCCCGCCGCGTAAATCTATTAAGTTAAATTAACTTATCGAACAGAAATTAACTAGACGGAAGAAGTTGAATAAAGTCAAGAAAATGCCTGTTATTGGTGCATGAAACTGTACTTGTAATTTTGTTAATATTAATGTTTTGTTTATGTACTATTGGCATGTCTAAATAAATAAATAAAATAAAATAAAATAAAATCATATCCTTATCCTTATAGGATAACCCTTATAAGTTCGTCTTTGTACATGTATCTTATCCTTTTTTGTCGATTGTCTTTTGTTTTTTTGAGGCCTATGTTCAGCAGTGAACATCTCTTGGCTGATGCTCTTGCATGCCGCCTGCAAGCAGCTGTGTTGTCCTTTTTTTTATGGTGCGGGAAATGCGCCTATGCATCCGGCCAGGTACGGGGTCACCAGGGGTATTTGGGGCTCTCCCGAGGCGTCAGGCATACCCAATAAAAACCGCACGGATTCCCAAATTTGGCACTATTGTAGGGCACTACGGGAGAACTAGCGTGTACCGCGGCACCCTACGCGCCCACCCCGGGATGGGGCTACCTCCCTGCGACACCAGTGCAATGCGGGATTGGGAATTCCCGCCCTCCCCCGCAGGTGCCGCTGGGGCTGTATGTTGTCCTAGTCCAGTTCAATAACGTCAATAACTTACCCCATTTTCAGTCAACACAAGCGTATGATGCCTCCCACAGGCTACATCGACGACCCTCCCTATCAGCTCCGTGTTGACCGGCGTGTCAGTCATCAGGACCTTGGCATTGCCCTCGTCGGTCACAGCCCAGTGCCCGAGGCCGCAGCTCAGAGTCCTACGCGACACGAACTGGTTCTTCCAAGTCTCGGACTGCTGAGTCATCGTCAGATGGATGTCCGGGCAGGGATTGCGAGCCTCTATTGTGCTAGCTACGTGCATGAATGTAGCAATGAGTTGGAGCATTCTTGTTGCCTGAAAAAAAACCGGGTGAATATAGTAATTTGGAAAAAATCTCGTATCTAAAATTAACATGTAACCTAAATAGAACCTTGTGGCATGCCAAGTAAAGTTCACATATTAAGATTTTTGTTTTGAGACACGAGCTTTCTCTGACGTCGACTGGATTAAGTCGGAATAATAGTTATTCTTACTTACTCATAAAAAGTTACAAAATTTCGAAGACAGAAAAAAATAACCTAAATAAGTTATATATAGGAGGTTTGTTACAAACAAATATTATACGAGTATTCGCATCAATATTCAAAATTACGAATCGTAAAATACTTACATAAATCGTAGATATACCCTGACAAAGGTCGCGCATCACGGGTCTCAATTGGTCCTGCATAGGATTCATCCACAGACACAAGCGCTGAAACCAAACAATCTCAGTTTGACTACAAAAAAGCCGTTTGGAAGTTTAGAATAAAATTAGGTGGGTAAATTATGTTTTCTTTGAATATTTCAAACAAGTATAGTTAGTTTGCATGCTTGATAGTTGGGTGTGGTGTACTCATACTTTGAAGATGGATCCGGAAAGGGTTAGAAACCTGTCAGTTTTTGTGTGGTGTAGGAGATAGTAAGGTATGTATGCTTTGTGTGCAAGATACTGAAACAAACCTTGAGAATCCTCGTGTCGAATTTGCTACAGTTGTCCGTCAGAAAGTCGAACAGCCATTGGGCATTTTCTTCAAGCAACAAAGGCACAATGTACCACTGTTGAAGCAGACAGTAAAGGGCGCCCCGGCAGACTTCGCTCTTGAATTTGAGAGCAGATAGAAGCAAGTTGGGGTGTCCGCAGTGAGTACTGAAGACTAGTACCAAGTCCCAGAGGCCTAACGCGGCGGCGATGGCGGTCAACTCCGTTAATTCCACACGCGTTAAAGTTGTGAACTTGGCGTCCCTAAAAAAATCAAGGTGTCAAAGGACTGATACCGAGTTTGAGGAAGTTAGAGTAGCGTGGTTGACAATTTGTTTCGTTTTTTTTTTCACCATAAAAAAGGTACACAATTTAAAATGTAAAAAGATTTTTAAACAGCTCAAGACAGGTCAAGGCAGCTTTCTGTCAAATACTCAGAAAGATAAAATACTATTGATGTGCATCACTTTTTAATGGAATGTGTTAAGATAAAAGTCAAGAGGGATGAGCTCTGTGTAGTTTGGGGATTTACTCTTTTAGATGTATGTGTTTTCGAGACAATATTGCCGAAACCTGTGTCTGAGCCGGCTAAATTCGTTTACGTATTTTTTATAAATAATTGCTTGATGTGTTTTTTTTTTAGATTAGGCCTTTGGAGCTGACATGTTCATTTTCAAATGATACAAGCTTATAAAATAAAGATGAAAAAAAAAGCTACTGTAATCTATTATCACATCCAGATATAAAAAAAACGGACGTGATTACTATTCTATGACAGATGAATCGGTATGCTACTCTCCATGGCTATGCTTTCTCCTGGCACTACCACTGCGCGAAATCACCCAATACATGAATGAGTGGTAAAAGCGATGAATAGTGCGAAGGAAGGGTAATTACACAAAAATTCCACGAGAATCGAAGCGTATCCGTAAGGATCCCTAGCTTTAGTATTAGATTAGATACTCTCTATGTATCCCTCTCGTATAGGTCTAGAGAGACGGAAGGTCAACATCGCAGCAAGTAACAGTGTGAATTGCATAGGTCTTACGGTTAACTATACAGTTAGGATATTAAAGTAAGCTTACATATCAAAGCTCTCCTCCGAGTTGGTGCCCATTTTGAGCAGCATCGCGAGCACCTTGATCGCGATGGCGCCCGAGCCGAGGCTGCCGACGTTGCCGACATGCTTGTACATCGACAGCTCGTGCAGGCGCCCGAACACGCCTAGACGAGCCACCCAACCATCAGGCTGACTCTGCAACGAAATTCCTACATTTTAGATAGACAAAGAGACGCGAAACGAAAAAGATCGAAATTCAGACCGTTCAATTTATTACTGGGTTTCATAGAAACAGAATAAACTACCGTCACATTAGATGTACTCTGACATAACTGAGATGAGACTAAAAAAAATATCCCAGGCGGAGAGTGTTATACGTGTGAAACAAACCTTAGTACAAAGAAACTATGTCACCTGCGACAGCGAGTAGAGGTACTGGGCGGCCGCAATGTTGCCCCGCGACAGCAGCATGTCGGCGGCGGCGCGCAGCAGCGTGGGCACGGGGGCGGCCAGCGCGGCCGCGCGCTGCTCCGCGCCCGCGCCGCCGCGCATTACACTATGTCACCTGCGACAGCGAGTAGAGGTACTGGGCGGCCGCAATGTTGCCCCGCGACAGCAGCATGTCGGCGGCGGCCAGCGCGGCCGCGCGCTGCTCCGCGCCCGCGCCGCCGCGCATTACACTATGTCACCTGCGACAGCGAGTAGAGGTACTGGGCGGCCGCAATGTTGCCCCGCGACAGCAGCATGTCGGCGGCGGCGCGCAGCAGCGTGGGCACGGGGGCGGCCAGCGCGGCCGCGCGCTGCTCCGCGCCCGCGCCGCCGCGCATTACACTATGTCACCTGCGACAGCGAGTAGAGGTACTGGGCGGCCGCAATGTTGCCCCGCGACAGCAGCATGTCGGCGGCGGCGCGCAGCAGCGTGGGCACGGGGGCGGCCAGCGCGGCCGCGCGCTGCTCCGCGCCCGCGCCGCCGCGCATTACACTATGTCACCTGCGACAGCGAGTAGAGGTACTGGGCGGCCGCAATGTTGCCCCGCGACAGCAGCATGTCGGCGGCGGCGCGCAGCAGCGTGGGCACGGGGGCGGCCAGCGCGGCCGCGCGCTGCTCCGCGCCCGCGCCGCCGCGCATTACACTATGTCACCTGCGACAGCGAGTAGAGGTACTGGGCGGCCGCAATGTTGCCCCGCGACAGCAGCATGTCGGCGGCGGCGCGCAGCAGCGTGGGCACGGGGGCGGCCAGCGCGGCCGCGCGCTGCTCCGCGCCCGCGCCGCCGCGCATTACACTATGTCACCTGCGACAGCGAGTAGAGGTACTGGGCGGCCGCAATGTTGCCCCGCGACAGCAGCATGTCGGCGGCGGCGCGCAGCAGCGTGGGCACGGGGGCGGCCAGCGCGGCCGCGCGCTGCTCCGCGCCCGCGCCGCCGCGCATTACACTATGTCACCTGCGACAGCGAGTAGAGGTACTGGGCGGCCGCAATGTTGCCCCGCGACAGCAGCATGTCGGCGGCGGCGCGCAGCAGCGTGGGCACGGGGGCGGCCAGCGCGGCCGCGCGCTGCTCCGCGCCCGCGCCGCCGCGCATTACACTATGTCACCTGCGACAGCGAGTAGAGGTACTGGGCGGCCGCAATGTTGCCCCGCGACAGCAGCATGTCGGCGGCGGCGCGCAGCAGCGTGGGTACGGGGGCGGCCAGCGCGGCCGCGCGCTGCTCCGCGCCCGCGCCGCCGCGCATTACACTATGTCACCTGCGACAGCGAGTAGAGGTACTGGGCGGCCGCAATGTTGCCCCGCGACAGCAGCATGTCGGCGGCGGCGCGCAGCAGCGTGGGCACGGGGGCGGCCAGCGCGGCCGCGCGCTGCTCCGCGCCCGCGCCGCCGCGCATTACACTATGTCACCTGCGACAGCGAGTAGAGGTACTGGGCGGCCGCAATGTTGCCCCGCGACAGCAGCATGTCGGCGGCGGCGCGCAGCAGCGTGGGCACGGGGGCGGCCAGCGCGGCCGCGCGCTGCTCCGCGCCCGCGCCGCCGCGCATTACACTATGTCACCTGCGACAGCGAGTAGAGGTACTGGGCGGCCGCAATGTTGCCCCGCGACAGCAGCATGTCGGCGGCGGCGCGCAGCAGCGTGGGCACGGGGGCGGCCAGCGCGGCCGCGCGCTGCTCCGCGCCCGCGCCGCCGCGCATTACACTATGTCACCTGCGACAGCGAGTAGAGGTACTGGGCGGCCGCAATGTTGCCCCGCGACAGCAGCATGTCGGCGGCGGCGCGCAGCAGCGTGGGCACGGGGGCGGCCAGCGCGGCCGCGCGCTGCTCCGCGCCCGCGCCGCCGCGCATTACACTATGTCACCTGCGACAGCGAGTAGAGGTACTGGGCGGCCGCAATGTTGCCCCGCGACAGCAGCATGTCGGCGGCGGCGCGCAGCAGCGTGGGCACGGGGGCGGCCAGCGCGGCCGCGCGCTGCTCCGCGCCCGCGCCGCCGCGCATTACACTATGTCACCTGCGACAGCGAGTAGAGGTACTGGGCGGCCGCAATGTTGCCCCGCGACAGCAGCATGTCGGCGGCGGCGCGCAGCAGCGTGGGCACGGGGGCGGCCAGCGCGGCCGCGCGCTGCTCCGCGCCCGCGCCGCCGCGCATTACACTATGTCACCTGCGACAGCGAGTAGAGGTACTGGGCGGCCGCAATGTTGCCCCGCGACAGCAGCATGTCGGCGGCGGCGCGCAGCAGCGTGGGCACGGGGGCGGCCAGCGCGGCCGCGCGCTGCTCCGCGCCCGCGCCGCCGCGCATTACACTATGTCACCTGCGACAGCGAGTAGAGGTACTGGGCGGCCGCAATGTTGCCCCGCGACAGCAGCATGTCGGCGGCGGCGCGCAGCAGCGTGGGCACGGGGGCGGCCAGCGCGGCCGCGCGCTGCTCCGCGCCCGCGCCGCCGCGCATTACACTATGTCACCTGCGACAGCGAGTAGAGGTACTGGGCGGCCGCAATGTTGCCCCGCGACAGCAGCATGTCGGCGGCGGCGCGCAGCAGCGTGGGCACGGGGGCGGCCAGCGCGGCCGCGCGCTGCTCCGCGCCCGCGCCGCCGCGCATTACACTATGTCACCTGCGACAGCGAGTAGAGGTACTGGGCGGCCGCAATGTTGCCCCGCGACAGCAGCATGTCGGCGGCGGCGCGCAGCAGCGTGGGCACGGGGGCGGCCAGCGCGGCCGCGCGCTGCTCCGCGCCCGCGCCGCCGCGCATTACACTATGTCACCTGCGACAGCGAGTAGAGGTACTGGGCGGCCGCAATGTTGCCCCGCGACAGCAGCATGTCGGCGGCGGCGCGCAGCAGCGTGGGCACGGGGGCGGCCAGCGCGGCCGCGCGCTGCTCCGCGCCCGCGCCGCCGCGCATTACACTATGTCACCTGCGACAGCGAGTAGAGGTACTGGGCGGCCGCAATGTTGCCCCGCGACAGCAGCATGTCGGCGGCGGCGCGCAGCAGCGTGGGCACGGGGGCGGCCAGCGCGGCCGCGCGCTGCTCCGCGCCCGCGCCGCCGCGCATTACACTATGTCACCTGCGACAGCGAGTAGAGGTACTGGGCGGCCGCAATGTTGCCCCGCGACAGCAGCATGTCGGCGGCGGCGCGCAGCAGCGTGGGCACGGGGGCGGCCAGCGCGGCCGCGCGCTGCTCCGCGCCCGCGCCGCCGCGCATTACACTATGTCACCTGCGACAGCGAGTAGAGGTACTGGGCGGCCGCAATGTTGCCCCGCGACAGCAGCATGTCGGCGGCGGCGCGCAGCAGCGTGGGCACGGGGGCGGCCAGCGCGGCCGCGCGCTGCTCCGCGCCCGCGCCGCCGCGCATTACACTATGTCACCTGCGACAGCGAGTAGAGGTACTGGGCGGCCGCAATGTTGCCCCGCGACAGCAGCATGTCGGCGGCGGCGCGCAGCAGCGTGGGCACGGGGGCGGCCAGCGCGGCCGCGCGCTGCTCCGCGCCCGCGCCGCCGCGCATTACACTATGTCACCTGCGACAGCGAGTAGAGGTACTGGGCGGCCGCAATGTTGCCCCGCGACAGCAGCATGTCGGCGGCGGCGCGCAGCAGCGTGGGCACGGGGGCGGCCAGCGCGGCCGCGCGCTGCTCCGCGCCCGCGCCGCCGCGCATTACACTATGTCACCTGCGACAGCGAGTAGAGGTACTGGGCGGCCGCAATGTTGCCCCGCGACAGCAGCATGTCGGCGGCGGCGCGCAGCAGCGTGGGCACGGGGGCGGCCAGCGCGGCCGCGCGCTGCTCCGCGCCCGCGCCGCCGCGCATTACACTATGTCACCTGCGACAGCGAGTAGAGGTACTGGGCGGCCGCAATGTTGCCCCGCGACAGCAGCATGTCGGCGGCGGCGCGCAGCAGCGTGGGCACGGGGGCGGCCAGCGCGGCCGCGCGCTGCTCCGCGCCCGCGCCGCCGCGCATTACACTATGTCACCTGCGACAGCGAGTAGAGGTACTGGGCGGCCGCAATGTTGCCCCGCGACAGCAGCATGTCGGCGGCGGCGCGCAGCAGCGTGGGCACGGGGGCGGCCAGCGCGGCCGCGCGCTGCTCCGCGCCCGCGCCGCCGCGCATTACACTATGTCACCTGCGACAGCGAGTAGAGGTACTGGGCGGCCGCAATGTTGCCCCGCGACAGCAGCATGTCGGCGGCGGCGCGCAGCAGCGTGGGCACGGGGGCGGCCAGCGCGGCCGCGCGCTGCTCCGCGCCCGCGCCGCCGCGCATTACACTATGTCACCTGCGACAGCGAGTAGAGGTACTGGGCGGCCGCAATGTTGCCCCGCGACAGCAGCATGTCGGCGGCGGCGCGCAGCAGCGTGGGCACGGGGGCGGCCAGCGCGGCCGCGCGCTGCTCCGCGCCCGCGCCGCCGCGCATTACACTATGTCACCTGCGACAGCGAGTAGAGGTACTGGGCGGCCGCAATGTTGCCCCGCGACAGCAGCATGTCGGCGGCGGCGCGCAGCAGCGTGGGCACGGGGGCGGCCAGCGCGGCCGCGCGCTGCTCCGCGCCCGCGCCGCCGCGCATTACACTATGTCACCTGCGACAGCGAGTAGAGGTACTGGGCGGCCGCAATGTTGCCCCGCGACAGCAGCATGTCGGCGGCGGCGCGCAGCAGCGTGGGCACGGGGGCGGCCAGCGCGGCCGCGCGCTGCTCCGCGCCCGCGCCGCCGCGCATTACACTATGTCACCTGCGACAGCGAGTAGAGGTACTGGGCGGCCGCAATGTTGCCCCGCGACAGCAGCATGTCGGCGGCGGCGCGCAGCAGCGTGGGCACGGGGGCGGCCAGCGCGGCCGCGCGCTGCTCCGCGCCCGCGCCGCCGCGCATTACACTATGTCACCTGCGACAGCGAGTAGAGGTACTGGGCGGCCGCAATGTTGCCCCGCGACAGCAGCATGTCGGCGGCGGCGCGCAGCAGCGTGGGCACGGGGGCGGCCAGCGCGGCCGCGCGCTGCTCCGCGCCCGCGCCGCCGCGCATTACACTATGTCACCTGCGACAGCGAGTAGAGGTACTGGGCGGCCGCAATGTTGCCCCGCGACAGCAGCATGTCGGCGGCGGCGCGCAGCAGCGTGGGCACGGGGGCGGCCAGCGCGGCCGCGCGCTGCTCCGCGCCCGCGCCGCCGCGCATTACACTATGTCACCTGCGACAGCGAGTAGAGGTACTGGGCGGCCGCAATGTTGCCCCGCGACAGCAGCATGTCGGCGGCGGCGCGCAGCAGCGTGGGCACGGGGGCGGCCAGCGCGGCCGCGCGCTGCTCCGCGCCCGCGCCGCCGCGCATTACACTATGTCACCTGCGACAGCGAGTAGAGGTACTGGGCGGCCGCAATGTTGCCCCGCGACAGCAGCATGTCGGCGGCGGCGCGCAGCAGCGTGGGCACGGGGGCGGCCAGCGCGGCCGCGCGCTGCTCCGCGCCCGCGCCGCCGCGCATTACACTATGTCACCTGCGACAGCGAGTAGAGGTACTGGGCGGCCGCAATGTTGCCCCGCGACAGCAGCATGTCGGCGGCGGCGCGCAGCAGCGTGGGCACGGGGGCGGCCAGCGCGGCCGCGCGCTGCTCCGCGCCCGCGCCGCCGCGCATTACACTATGTCACCTGCGACAGCGAGTAGAGGTACTGGGCGGCCGCAATGTTGCCCCGCGACAGCAGCATGTCGGCGGCGGCGCGCAGCAGCGTGGGCACGGGGGCGGCCAGCGCGGCCGCGCGCTGCTCCGCGCCCGCGCCGCCGCGCATTACACTATGTCACCTGCGACAGCGAGTAGAGGTACTGGGCGGCCGCAATGTTGCCCCGCGACAGCAGCATGTCGGCGGCGGCGCGCAGCAGCGTGGGCACGGGGGCGGCCAGCGCGGCCGCGCGCTGCTCCGCGCCCGCGCCGCCGCGCATTACACTATGTCACCTGCGACAGCGAGTAGAGGTACTGGGCGGCCGCAATGTTGCCCCGCGACAGCAGCATGTCGGCGGCGGCGCGCAGCAGCGTGGGCACGGGGGCGGCCAGCGCGGCCGCGCGCTGCTCCGCGCCCGCGCCGCCGCGCATTACACTATGTCACCTGCGACAGCGAGTAGAGGTACTGGGCGGCCGCAATGTTGCCCCGCGACAGCAGCATGTCGGCGGCGGCGCGCAGCAGCGTGGGCACGGGGGCGGCCAGCGCGGCCGCGCGCTGCTCCGCGCCCGCGCCGCCGCGCATTACACTATGTCACCTGCGACAGCGAGTAGAGGTACTGGGCGGCCGCAATGTTGCCCCGCGACAGCAGCATGTCGGCGGCGGCGCGCAGCAGCGTGGGCACGGGGGCGGCCAGCGCGGCCGCGCGCTGCTCCGCGCCCGCGCCGCCGCGCATTACACTATGTCACCTGCGACAGCGAGTAGAGGTACTGGGCGGCCGCAATGTTGCCCCGCGACAGCAGCATGTCGGCGGCGGCGCGCAGCAGCGTGGGCACGGGGGCGGCCAGCGCGGCCGCGCGCTGCTCCGCGCCCGCGCCGCCGCGCATTACACTATGTCACCTGCGACAGCGAGTAGAGGTACTGGGCGGCCGCAATGTTGCCCCGCGACAGCAGCATGTCGGCGGCGGCGCGCAGCAGCGTGGGCACGGGGGCGGCCAGCGCGGCCGCGCGCTGCTCCGCGCCCGCGCCGCCGCGCATTACACTATGTCACCTGCGACAGCGAGTAGAGGTACTGGGCGGCCGCAATGTTGCCCCGCGACAGCAGCATGTCGGCGGCGGCGCGCAGCAGCGTGGGCACGGGGGCGGCCAGCGCGGCCGCGCGCTGCTCCGCGCCCGCGCCGCCGCGCATTACACTATGTCACCTGCGACAGCGAGTAGAGGTACTGGGCGGCCGCAATGTTGCCCCGCGACAGCAGCATGTCGGCGGCGGCGCGCAGCAGCGTGGGCACGGGGGCGGCCAGCGCGGCCGCGCGCTGCTCCGCGCCCGCGCCGCCGCGCATTACACTATGTCACCTGCGACAGCGAGTAGAGGTACTGGGCGGCCGCAATGTTGCCCCGCGACAGCAGCATGTCGGCGGCGGCGCGCAGCAGCGTGGGCACGGGGGCGGCCAGCGCGGCCGCGCGCTGCTCCGCGCCCGCGCCGCCGCGCATTACACTATGTCACCTGCGACAGCGAGTAGAGGTACTGGGCGGCCGCAATGTTGCCCCGCGACAGCAGCATGTCGGCGGCGGCGCGCAGCAGCGTGGGCACGGGGGCGGCCAGCGCGGCCGCGCGCTGCTCCGCGCCCGCGCCGCCGCGCATTACACTATGTCACCTGCGACAGCGAGTAGAGGTACTGGGCGGCCGCAATGTTGCCCCGCGACAGCAGCATGTCGGCGGCGGCGCGCAGCAGCGTGGGCACGGGGGCGGCCAGCGCGGCCGCGCGCTGCTCCGCGCCCGCGCCGCCGCGCATTACACTATGTCACCTGCGACAGCGAGTAGAGGTACTGGGCGGCCGCAATGTTGCCCCGCGACAGCAGCATGTCGGCGGCGGCGCGCAGCAGCGTGGGCACGGGGGCGGCCAGCGCGGCCGCGCGCTGCTCCGCGCCCGCGCCGCCGCGCATTACACTATGTCACCTGCGACAGCGAGTAGAGGTACTGGGCGGCCGCAATGTTGCCCCGCGACAGCAGCATGTCGGCGGCGGCGCGCAGCAGCGTGGGCACGGGGGCGGCCAGCGCGGCCGCGCGCTGCTCCGCGCCCGCGCCGCCGCGCATTACACTATGTCACCTGCGACAGCGAGTAGAGGTACTGGGCGGCCGCAATGTTGCCCCGCGACAGCAGCATGTCGGCGGCGGCGCGCAGCAGCGTGGGCACGGGGGCGGCCAGCGCGGCCGCGCGCTGCTCCGCGCCCGCGCCGCCGCGCATTACACTATGTCACCTGCGACAGCGAGTAGAGGTACTGGGCGGCCGCAATGTTGCCCCGCGACAGCAGCATGTCGGCGGCGGCGCGCAGCAGCGTGGGCACGGGGGCGGCCAGCGCGGCCGCGCGCTGCTCCGCGCCCGCGCCGCCGCGCATTACACTATGTCACCTGCGACAGCGAGTAGAGGTACTGGGCGGCCGCAATGTTGCCCCGCGACAGCAGCATGTCGGCGGCGGCGCGCAGCAGCGTGGGCACGGGGGCGGCCAGCGCGGCCGCGCGCTGCTCCGCGCCCGCGCCGCCGCGCATTACACTATGTCACCTGCGACAGCGAGTAGAGGTACTGGGCGGCCGCAATGTTGCCCCGCGACAGCAGCATGTCGGCGGCGGCGCGCAGCAGCGTGGGCACGGGGGCGGCCAGCGCGGCCGCGCGCTGCTCCGCGCCCGCGCCGCCGCGCATTACACTATGTCACCTGCGACAGCGAGTAGAGGTACTGGGCGGCCGCAATGTTGCCCCGCGACAGCAGCATGTCGGCGGCGGCGCGCAGCAGCGTGGGCACGGGGGCGGCCAGCGCGGCCGCGCGCTGCTCCGCGCCCGCGCCGCCGCGCATTATCAGGCCCACGAGCCACTCGCACGGCTCCGAACTGCAAACGCACGCACACATGGTTTTTAGGATTCCGTACCCAGAGGGTAAAAACGGGACCCTATTACTAAGACTAGTCCCTCTGTCTGTCTGTGACCAGGCTATATCTCATGAACCGTGATAGCTACAGTTAAATTTTTTTAATACAGTTGCTCAAAAAGTGGCGTATTGCAGGGACATATAGCGTTCGGGATGTGGGCTATTACACACTCGTGCTTTTTCTTTACCTTTTCCGAACTCGTGCGTTCTCTTTCCCAACTGTCAAAATAATGTCTATTAATAGTACATTATGATACAAGTGTGCTATGTTGGTAATTACACACGAGGCGTATTGTACGCGCGAGCGCCAGCGAGCGCGGGTAAGAGAGCCGAGATGTGTAATTACCAAAGCACACGCGTCGCATACGACGTTTTTCAACACATTTGCGAGGAAAAATAAATAAAATTTAGTTAATAAATGGACTTTAAGAACTTTAGTTTACCTTCGTTAACAGACATTGCTTACCTGGAGCTGCTTTAGAACTTTATACTTTATCATTTGGTAATTAACACCTTGGATTTCTTACTAATATAACTATCCGAACATTGCCCGAACATATTTTAGTATTTCCAGCGACGGACACTACATTTCTTTATTACTTGAACTCGTAATTTTAAAGTAATAAAATAACAAAGTCTGAATCAACAATATCAGTGAAAAATGGCGGCAGATATTAATTCTCCGCGCCAATCCGCGCGCAGCACTCGCGCATGCGCGCTGTGCACTTAGCACGCGCGTGACGAAGACACTGACAACAGACTGCTAAACAGCCTAATATTAAAATTATAATAAAAAATAATCAATGCCTGAAATATGCAAATTATTGTCACTTTTAGATAAAAATGAATAATTTGTCGAAACTAAATGTTTATTTATCATCTTTAACCTAAAATAGTTTAATATTCACGAAAATATTCCTTGTTCCTATAGATACTGAACCGTTTGCTCAGATTAAAAAAAAGTTTATATTATAGCACTCGTACGGTAATGTTATTACAGCACGAGTGTGGTAATATGCTGAATTATGAAACTAAAAACTGTGTAATAATAGTCAATTTACGAGCAACTGTGTTGAAAAAAGAAAAAACCAACCACGTTCACGTCCAAGTTCTTAGTCCAAGTTCTCTCAACTTTTTATGATTCATGCAAATATTTCTAAAAAGAAGCTGCTAATTTGTTTCAATATCAGATTTAATGATTTGATTCACTGAGTTAGGTTAGGTTTAATTTCATTTCGTCTCATTAAATTTCATGTTCATTTCATATCGATAAAAAAAATCTACTGAAGACTTGGCTGTATGGGCATAGTTCCCTTTGCCTACCCAGAATGGGTGAAGAAAACAATAGAAAATCTCTGCTTTTATTCTTTTACGGTTGGCGCCGATTCCAAAAATGTTTTTTGCGAGTTTAGTTCTGTTGTTTGTTGCACAAAATGAGAAATTTCGACGATATGTTATTTGAATTACCACCACCGGAACTCAGTATAATTGTACAAAATGCTTCGGAGAACATTTTACCGGAAAAGTCAATAAGTCGCTACATACGACGAATTTACTGCGTGGAGAGAAGAGAAAAAAGCAAATAGTTTTTCAGAAAATGTTATGTTGGCATACTTCTCCGAACTCTCAGCAAAATTAAAATCTTCTACGTTATGGTCGAGGTTTACGATGATAAAAAGTATGCTGGAAATAAGGAACAACGTAGATATAAGTGAATACCCAAAACTAAATGCTTTCTTAAAACGACAATCAGACGGTTTTACAACTAAAGTCTCAAACAGTAAATATGCACCCTAAAACTTCCCCAGTAAGTATAAAAAACTGTACCAATTTCAATGTAGGTATACGTGAATTATAACTTTTATAAGAAATAAATGATTAGTTAGTTGAGTTTATTCTGTTTTTATTATTTTATTAAATTGCTTAATTTTTTCGTAACTGTATTAAAAATAGTTGTTCAGTACACGTGCGGAACCGTCATTGCAACTTGTTCCGACTGTCAACCCTCACCTTCGGCTGCGCCTCGGCTCGGGTAGACATTTGTCGGAACTCTTTGCAATGACAGACTTTCCGCATTCGTAATGAAATATACTATTCACACATGATGTATTTTGTATATATTCTAAATTGCACCACCTGCTCAGATCTGTTCTGTTCTCCAGTCCATTATTGCACTGTTACTTGGCTAATTCGTAAGATGGTGGGAGCAATAAGGAAGAGCCTGTCATTAGATCCACTTCGCACCAACAGCAAAACCGTATTACCACTTTAACTTTATTGGTCCTTTCTTATATCCTGTGTCGGTTCTAAAAATGGAGATCGCATTGCCCCATTTTAACTTTAAAGGACATCTAGTCACAATCACGATGAGTACAATCAAAATTACTAATCAGCTAACTTACACGGTATTCAAAATATATGCTCCACAAGTGGTAACAACGAGGCACGAGTCGAGCGAGAACCGAGGCAATTGCAAGTCACACATAAAAGTTGGTTCCCGCCAACCATTGATGGATGAAGCAGGCTCCTTCACAGACATTATGTGGGCGCCGCGCACGTCACCGATCAACTCAGCCGCCCATAGTTCCGTGAAATCCCGCTTCGTACCTAGAAGGGATTCCCCCTGAAAATATAGATACTTCATAGTATGTGTTTAGGTTCTCTGCAAACGCAACCTTTGGTCCTAATTTCAGATATGGCTGTTTGTCGATAGATCAGTCACGATAAACATTATAAATATTGAAGAAGATAAATTGAAAAGCTTTTACTAAAGCATTTTAGTAAGCCATGTAAAAACTTACTTGTACAACAGAAAAGCTTGCGCTATGCACTTGCAATTCATTTTTTCTTAGCAAGAAGATGAGCCTTTGGGACCACAAGCCTTGTACATACAGTCCATCTTTCTTGATACAAGGTCTAAGGGTCCTTGATGGAGTATCTTCCTCCGGGCTTTCCAGCTAAAATTAACAGAATATTTGAACACATTCACTGCTAGCTGTCAGATCCATGACATCGTGAGGTGCCACAAACACTTATGTGTGTTCTTGGCAGTAAATGTGTTAGCCCCTTAGTACACAGGCAGACGTGTTGGCGACCACAGATCAGATCATAGACCAAAATTGACACATATTGAAGATTTGCATAGCCTTGTGTACAAAAGGCCTTAAAGGTCAGATAAAACAGAAAATGCTAAACACCTGACACCAATTTAATCTGCACAAAATCTCGTGAAGTATCACCAAAAGGGACAAGAAAAATTCAAAAAAACATCACTTGAATTACACAAATATATTTACTTACAATCAATGTCCCTTCATTAACTTCAAATGCTGAAAGAAAATGTCTTCCATTCACATATTGAGCAGATAACGCCCAATTATTGGATCCTTTGCGAAATGACGGCAGGTACTCTGTCGGTTTCAATACATACTCTACCATATGAGATTTATTTTCATCTGAAAACATAGTAAAACATCAGCAGTGTCACAATAATTCACAGGAATGCAAAACAAGTGTAAATAAAGTTTCAATCAACCTTTACTGCTGCCTTGTGTGAAAAGAGTGATTTTATCTTTAGATAACTGTTTAATATAAGACATGAAACCGTCTCGTTTGTCAGTTTGAGCTCTGTTTTGTTGAAGCCAGTTGTAGCCATAGGATCTGTGCTCCAAAATCAACTTCCATTGCTGAGATTTTCCTCCTGTAATCTGGTAACAACAGACCTCATTAATATAAGAATAAATTCTTTTAACATAATTTCTTGAAATAGTTTTTCAAATCTTTTTAGCAGAGCAATTAGATAAATAGCATTTTTTTCAGTCAGTGATATGAAATATTGTAAACATATTACCAATAGAGCTAGCAAGTCCAATGAATCATCGAAACAAATCTGTAAGTCCTTAATTTCACTGGACACTTTACATTCTCCAACAACACTTTCAGATTCCAGGCAATAAAAGGTCACTGTACCAATCTGCAACATAAAAGACACATTACAGTGCCATAGCCTTAACAGTGAACTCACAATGATCACATTACTGCGTTTTAGGCCTTGTATGGCGACATTGGGAAGCTAAAGTTATTCAGTGCCAAGGTAATTTTCATCACACAGTTCTCACCTTGGATCCAATAATGATGATATTCTCAGACTCCTTGGTTAGCCACCACACCACGCAGGTTGGTTTCGGGATGTTAGCCAGCGGAAGAACGGTGACACTGGATAGAGACCACTTGCAATCGAATACATTTTGGGGCGTAAACTGAGGAAGGAATGGCACAAGCAAGATTTTTTGTTCGCTAACAATAAGTACCCAAGTACCACTAGGCTCGAAACACATACAATAAATAGGATTATCCAAAAAATCCCAATCCAAATTTTTGTCAAAACGTTCTGATTCACGATTGATATAATAGAATAACAGCTCTTTGTCACTAGAAAAGGCAAAAAACTTTTTTAATCCAACTTCATAAAAACTATAAGATGAAATATCAAGATGAACAAGGACGTCTAGCTTAAATAAACCGGAAAAATCAAAATTTTCACTTTGTTGAGCCATTTTGTATGTTTTGATTTTTGACACTTCTTCGCACTTAGGCAGGGGTCTGACTGACAGTTTTGACTTGACAGCATTTAGACGTTTTTATAATCGGTCTTCCATGCCTCGATCATAATAGCCACCATTTTCTACAATTATTATTAAAATACGCAAAGATTAACTATGACTACAAACCCTACAGTGAGATACCAACAATCATTCCTATAATCGAACTATCTATTCGGAATTGTCGCAAGTGTGTTTTCGACTGTACATGCAGTGATTTACTATTGGCTTCTGTCATTCATTCGTTACGTCATTAAAAAAAAACAAATAAAGATATCTATTAAATGTCAAACTTCATTCAGTATGCTTTTATTTATTATTGCTTGTAAAATCGACAACGTGACGATGAGGCAAGAAGATAAGCACTATATTTGTGCCTTCCCCTTCACTTCTTTAGCAATGGGTCCTCTGACAGTCATCTTCGTCTTCCTCCATTCCAATTCCCAAAACCTATTTTGTTTGGCAGTAATCATATCTTAGAAATAAACCATCTCAATAGCACTTTCTGCTCTGCCCTTCATCTTGCGAATTATTTTCGGAGGTGAACTGCCAGTATCGATGTCTTATAAGTTTCTAGATACACAGATTTATAAAACTATAACCTGACTTCGTAAATAACTGAGCCTAAAATGGAGGAAAGAAGAAAATAATTTAGATATGAAAGAACAATTATTACTCACAATAGCTTTTAATCACTTTTATTTGGATTACATCAATAAAACTCTCTTTTGACAACACAATTCCCGCTCTTTCGTCTCGTTCCAAAACAATAATCCCCGTTGCCGCCGGTCCGCGCAAGTCACCCCCCGCTCCTCGCGCGACCGGTGGCGCCATCTCTCCCATTCCTCTTACACTACGTTTTTGTATGCCTAGCGTAAATCGTTTCACAAATCAGTTTTCTAACATTCGGCCATTCTGACTAATGTCTGTCCTCAGACAATGCAAGGATATTATTTAATACAAGAGGTGACATTAATTAAAATCGACACTAAGAATACACAACTTGATTGAAACCAACTAGTTACAACTTTACAATTCAATTTGGAAATGAATTTCACTCTATATGATATGACCAATTTCTGTACTTAATAGTGACTAACTAGGTACTTATTTAATTGTATAATAAATGTACCTACTCAGCTAAGGACTACATCACACATATTTCGGCCATCCTATCTATAGAATGACCCTATTCAATATAAAAACGAACAGCTATTTGATTAAGGTTTTCTACATCTTCATTTTTCAATCGCCAAATAGCAGCAACGGCACCATGTCCATCCCTGTGTGTATTCTTGTTGTTGATTGTGTAACGAGCAGCTTCGACAGCATGCCTCTCACTTCAGCTAGCTTCGTCATTTGCAGTCATCGGCAGTACTCTCACTCCGAATGTACTACTAGTAATGGCAGCTTCATCCACGTACTTCTCACATCAGCTGGCTTCGTTACTTGTAGTCATCGGCAGTACTCTCACTCCGAATGTACTACTAGTACTGGCAGCTTCATTCACGTACTTGTCACATCAGCTGGCTTCGTTACTTGTAGTCATCAGCAGTACTCTCACTCTGAATGTACTACTAGTACTGGCAGCTTCATTCACGTACTTGTCACATCAGCTGGCTTCGTTACTTGTAGTCATCAGCAGTACTCTCACTCCGAATGTACTACTAGTACTGGCAGCTTCATTCACGTACTTGTCACATCAGCTGGCTTCGTTACTTGTAGTCATCAGCAGTACTCTCACTCTGAATGTACTACTAGTACTGGCAGCTTCATTCACGTACTTGTCACATCAGCTGGCTTCGTTACTTGTAGTCATCAGCAGTACTCTCACTCGATTCGCTTTGCTGTGTGTACTACTAGTACTGGCAGCTTCATTCACGTACTTGTCACATCAGCTGGCTTCGTTACTTGTAGTCATCAGCAGTACTCTCACTCTGAATGTACTACTAGTACTGGCAGCTTCATCCACGTACTTTCCACATCAGCTGGCTTAGTCACTTGTAGTCATCGGCAGTACTCTCACTCCGAATGTACTATCACCATCAGCAGCGCGCTCGCCCCGACGTCTGACCTTAAATAAAATAATCTCCAAGCAGAATCATTTCTACATAGTTTTGACTCGGCCAGTGTATATAAAAATACATATCCAAAATATCTACATATATATATATATGCTATTGAATTATGCATTTTACTCTGCAGAAAATATATTAAGTTTATGTATGATGAAAAATATATTATTTTATAGAGTTACATTATATTTGTTCATATATTATACATAAATATTCACCTTCCAGTGTATATTACCTAATTAAAGACTTTGCCTAACTTGTGACATGGCCCACCGGAGTGAATTTATTACGGTATAACTGATTTTGTTTTGTAACAGTAGAATAGGCGATGCATTTTTTTTTTTATAAATAAAACGTATTTTTGTTGTAATAGTTTTATTAATTAGAAATTTCAAACAAAACATTTTTCATTTTTACCTATCTTTGTGAACACAAAAAAAAAATGGTAATCCGTACCGTACTAATTATATTAACTTAGAAACTTACAAATTAACAATAATTAATTATATAGTTAATCGAGATCAAATTGAGATCAAATAGTTAATGTGAGCATCCTTATAAAGTTTATGATCTATTGTAAAAGTAATCCTATTAGTCCTTTTCCCCGTCCGAATCCGAATCCTCGCTTTCTACCAGATTATCTTTACTTGTTTCTAACATAGTGTCTTCAATTTCTTCGGGTATAGTGAAATTTACCCAAGGCTTCATCTTATCTGCAGCATACACGTTTTGGTATTTTCTCTTTGAATGACCTTCTATGCTGCTAACTTCATATCTATCTAAGCCAAGGACTTTAGTCACCCTATAAGGACCACTGTAACGTGGGAGCAACTTATTGCTCTCGCCCGGGTTGTTAATTTGCTTTTGCACTAGAACTAGGTCACCCTGTTTGTATTCCTTGGGTGCTCGTCTTTTCCCATTAAAGCGTTTTTCCATCTCCTCTTGGTTGACTGCAATAGTTTGTGACACTTGTTCTCTAATTTTGTCAATCAAAGTTCCATCCGTGTTCTCATAATTTTCGGTCAAATCATAGAGGTGCCCTTCAGCCAAATGAATAGTACGTTTACCGAACACGACTTCAGTTGGTGTTTTGCCAATTCCTTTGTTCAGGGTATTGTTTAGGCTCCACTGGACCGTGTTGACATGGGTGTCCCAGTCTTTATCGTCTTCTCCATGTGTTAGAGCAATTAAGGAAGCTAAGATTGAACGGTTATATCGTTCAATCTGTCCATTGGCTCTAGGCATGGCGACTGCATTCTTTATATGCCTGATTTCTTGTTCCCGCGCAAAAACTGCGAATTCGTTAGATGTGAAACTAGTCCCACGATCCGAAATCAATAGCTTTGGTGCACCAAATATGCCAAAAACATCACGCAAAACTGTAATAGAAGTCTTGCTTTTTGTGTTCCGCACTGCTTTTAGGATTATAAATTTACTATATCCGTCTATAATGGCCAATATGTATGTGTTTCCCGCTTTACTTTTAATAAACGGACCCAGGTGGTCAATATGGATACTATGGAATGGAACTGGTGTCTTGGGTATCGGATGAAGAAATCCCTCTTTCTTACCGGTTGGTTGCTTGGCATAAGCACACGGAATGCATGAGCGTACATACTTCTTAACAAAGTTAGCCATGTGAGGGAACCAATATGTTTGTTTAACTTTGTCCAGGGTTTTTTCAATTCCCATGTGCCCGCATTCGTCATGAGACATATGGCAAACTTTCCAACGTGCATCCTGTGGTACAGCCCACTTTAAAACTTCATCAACCTTCCTATATATTTTGCCGTCCTTCAACATATAATTATTTTTAATGTCCTTTGCTTCGTCACAGTTATTGTTGAGTATACATTTAATGAGCATCAACTGAGGGTCTGTATGTTGTATATCGTCTAAATTGGGAGATGATGTTGACGATATCCTCAACACATTATAGCCAGACGAAGAGCTTAGATCACTTGTCTCAGGTAAGTCAACCGGATTGCGGCTTAGAGCATCTACGTGTGACATTTGAGTCCCAGGCCGATATTCAATTATAAAATTGAACTCCTGGGCTTGCAACCACCATCTTGCGATTCTGGGAACGAGGTCACGTTTTGCCCAGGTGAACCGAACAGCACTGCAGTCAGTAACGACCTTGAACTCGATTCCTATCAGATAACTGCGAAAACGATTCAAGGAAGCCACTACAGCTAGCGTTTCTAGTTCAAACGAATGAAAATGCTGCTCTTCGACTGTAGTTTGCCGACTAAAATAGGCCACAACTCGAAGAGGAGCCTTTTCTTCAGGACGTTGCATGAGAATTCCCCCTATACCGGTTTGGCTGGCATCCGTATGCAGCTCAGTTAACAATGCCGGATCGTAAATGGCTAGAACTGGGCGAGAAACGAGTATCTCCTTTATTTTTGTGAAGGCATCTTCTTGCGCCTGATGCCATACCCATTTCTCGTTTGACTTGGTTAAAGTCGTAAGCGGCCTTGCTATCGTAGCGAAACTGGGTACAAATCGGCGGAAAAAACTGGCCAGTCCAATGAACTGTCTAACTTCGTGAACATTCTCGGGTCTTTTAAATGATGCCACCGCGTCAGTTTTCTTTTGTCCTGGTTTCACCCCTTGCTCCGAAATTTCATAGCCCAAGTATTCGATGCATGTTTTGAAGAAATGACATTTGCTCAGGTTAAGAGTTAGGTGGGCTTCTTTCAGCGCCTCTAACACTTGACGCAGCTTCAGCATCCCCTCAGTGATATCTTTGGATGCCACGACGATATCATCCATATAGGCCAAAACTCCCGGTATTTTCTTTGCATTTAATACTTTATGTATAAGCCTCTGAAACACTGCAGGCGCATTACATAACCCAAACGGCATTCGATTATATTCAAAATGTCCGTCTGGGGTTATAAATGCCGTCAGATGTCTTGAACTGTCCGCAATTGGTATCTGATGATACCCAGATGTCAAATCCAGTGTAGTGAAGAACTTCTGACCGCATAGACTGTCAATTTGGTCTTCAATTAACGGCATTGGATATTTATCCTTGTGTGTGCGCTTATTGAGCGCTCTATAGTCCACGCATAAACGCGGGTCTCCATTCTTCTTTGGAACCAATATGATTGGGCTCGCATATTCGGACTCTGATTCGCGTATTATACCGTTTGCGGCAAGGTCTTCAATAATAGTTTTAACTTTTTCCCTTTCTGAGATCGATAGACGATATGGTCTATACGTTACAGGTGTATCGTCTTTTAACTTTATGCGCATTTCAGTCAAGTTTGTCTTGCCCAGTTCTGCAGTTGTGAATGCAAAGCAGTCTCTGTTATCATTCACCAATTTGCACAACTCGTCTTTCATAGAATCCTGAAGCTCATTATCAGTGTTTATGTCTTCTGAAGGTATTTGTTTGTTGTCTTGCTTTACAATCCGATACACGTTGTTGTCGCAGTCTTGTGTCGTTGTTTTAATATCATTTTCACTATTTTTATCAAAGATAAACTCGGGCAACAATATTCCTCTAGCGATTAATTGATCTTTTTTCAGTTTAATGATTGAGGTCGTTAACCCTAAGATCATTATCTTCGACTGTCCCTTCTCAAAAGAATATAATCCAGGCAGAATGGTATATTCAGATTCTGGTTTAAGACAAACCTCCGACGAAACGTATAGCCTTACGGACTCTGAACATTCTCGAACGTTTACGGCCACTGCAGTTAATCCGTTTATTTCTACTGATTCTTGTGTAGTTATTTCTGCCGGTTTATCTAAGGCTTTGAACAAAACTAATTCGGTGTCCGTTTTATAAACTCTTATGTTAGGTAATTCGGTAAGATTCTGGCCTATAAGAATGCTCGAGCTGTAAGGCATCATGTGGTGTGGTACTACATACGCGATAATATCTTCCGTTATACCGTCTACTTGAACCCGTATATCTGCTCGTGCACTGGGTTTGATTGAACCGTTAGCAAATCCTTTCAACATAGGTAGGTCTTCATTATCACGAATTTGTATAGAGTTTATGTCGACCTTGTCGCTAAGTAACGTGCATTCACTACCTAAATCTATAAAGCCTTTAACCTGACAGTCATTCACCATAACATCTTTGAGGTATTTGGCGCACAATTTAGCCGTTGACTCTATTCTGCTTACATGTTTAGACGCGAACGATCCTATCTGTGGCCTGTTATTACTATTAGAAGTCTTATCACACTTAGACGCGTTGTGACCTATACGTTTGCAGTTGCCACATCGTACAAGATCTTTTGGACACGCTTGGTAGCGATGTCCCGTTTCGCCACAGTTAAAACATTTTGCGCCCGCGAACTTCTTAGCGTTATTCTCAGATGTTTGTTGACGCTTTACCGAACCGACTGCTGGACGATCGCGAAAACTTTGGCTATTTTTAGTAAAGTCTTCCTTTCTGGTAGATATTTTCCTAAAGTAAGTGAGGACATCTTCCGGTTCTTTGAAGCCTAAGCCTTGAGCATTCATGCGTACGTTATGCTCAAATATTCCTTGTGTCAGGCAGTCAACCGCCTTAAGCCCAGTTATTTCGCATCGGTTGATAAGGCGAATTTTATCATAAAAGTATTCCTCATAAGTTTCGGTTCGCTTTGTTTTGCGAGCGAGCATTTCATCCAGCTGATCAGCATAGTTTTCTTCACAAGGAAAAGCTCGCAGAAGTTTTTCTTGCCATTCGTTCCACGAATATTTGACGCTAGTTAGTCCATCATACCAACGTTTGGCCAACCCTGACAGGCGAGGTAGCGAGTAAAAAATGGTTTGCTTCTCTGACCAGCCGTAAACGTAGGCAGACTCATTAATTTTCGAAAGCCAGTCTTTCATAGACTGACTCTTAGCCTGTGGATTGAATTCAGGTATAACGTTTTGTGAACCATGAGCATGACTCTGCGGAGCACGGTTTCTATTATCTAGAGCTTCTACTAGTTGCTTAAGGACAGAAGGTTCCTTTTGGGTATCTTTAGTTGATCCGCTTTCCATTGAACGACGGATTCGCTTTTGTTGTCTTTTACGTTTACGTGATCGTTTAGCTTGCACTGATGACGATGACGAACTCTCGCTAGATGAACTTGAACTGGATGAACTAATTTTTCGTTTGCGACGTTTCCTTTTGGATTTAGTTTTGCCGATGTCGACAACATTTGAAAGACTTGAACTACTGAGACTTGAACTTCTTTTCTTCTTTTTCGCATTTCGGTAAGACTCTTTACCATCAGTGTTCATTGCCAGAGGCGGAGTTCCCGGTTCAGACATCGCTAATTAAGTACCGAAAACAAAAGAAATGATTGCTATCTTATCGATGATATTACAAACTAACGGGAAGTAGACATGGTACAATCACGACCGCGCCCGAGTTAAGAATTTAAAGGAGACCCTAATTGTACCTAGCCCTTACGTAGTTCATGATCAGTAATTCTACGACAATGGGAACATAACATATCTATACTCCGTAATATCAGTGCGTCGTATCTTAATTATTTATTTAATTACCTATTTATTTTATTGTCACGTTTACCTAAAAAAAATACACAAACACAAACATACCGATTTCTCTTTATTATACTATCTACTATGATGAGCGCCAACCATAGAGGAAATAACTAATCAGAGTGGTAACCCGGGCTATAAAATTATACCAACACATCTGTCTTTTTCGACTTACACCATACTAACATTTGTTCTTCATGGAACAAAATAATTTAAGTACCTGATTACAATTTTGATCACATATTTAACACATATTTATAAAAATAATTGAATTCCCTTCACTAAGTTTCACGATTAATCATACTACCCATATCGATCATAATAGGTAGGTGCTTGATCAGCTCGAATGACCAATCCGACCTTCGGCTGGCCAATCAGGGAACAGTTGTCACCAATTTCGACTTTGCTTAATTTTATTTCATATGAATTACATTTCCACTCTATTAGGTTATTTGCTCCATGGCGCAGACTTTATTACGCCTATATTTCAATGATTCAAACAAATAGATACCGATTCTGAAACATGGATTTTAATTGAACCAGTCCTTTGCTAACATTGTCATGACATTAAAACGTACAATGCCGGGCAAAAATGTGTAAAAATATAGGTATATTAGGTTCATATTACGAAATCACATTCCTAACCACGTAAATATGACAAATTCTATAATTTCGATCGAAATAATGTTGGTTCTTAACTTATTAATTAATACATTTTATACCATAAATTAAAACTGTAATTAATGCTGATTTTCGATTTAAAGACGCTAAATTGATCCATTGTTTACGAGTGCCAAGGGATAATTTATTGCCGTGAGCGTGGCACGGTACAATTTGCACCATAAATGTACTGGGTACTAGCAGTATAGAATGTCACTTTAAAGTTATATCAAAATATCGTGTACCTGATTAGGTTAGGGTTCATGTTTTGTTATCAACAAGTTTACCTGCTAATAATCTCTTATTTATTGTTAGTATTGGTACAAATGTGTATCAATCGTACCTAGGTGACTAATTAAAGATCGGAGTGCCTAGGTAATCTATGTAGGTATGAGCATCTTAGGCCATTTTATGCTCGATTTCACCCACCTTACCTATCTTTGTATAAATAAATATCATAAAATACATATAGGTACTTAAGACAACTCATGATATGTACTTATTTGTCACATTTTCATTATTTATTAGAAAAATACGTTCTCATCCCCATCATAGAAATACTTCGATTCCCATTAGTAGGTAATGAGTACCTACGAATATTCTGCCGTCTCAAACGTCTTGTCAAGATGTTTTCGGATTCATATCATAGCACGATGATGATAACTAGTAGTACATCCGTACTTTCCAGGCACTAAGCCCCTATGTTCATGTATAATAACAGATCTCAAAAGGAAAACAAAATCAAAACGATTACCTAACCTCAAACATTCAGGACTCACCTTCTGCCGGTTAAATTAGGCCGATTAATTTGATTCTTGTAGCCACACTTCTGAGTTGAAAGAACAATTATTACTCACAATAGCTTTTAATCACTTTTATTTGGATTACATCAATAAAACTCTCTTTTGACAACACAATTCCCGCTCTTTCGTCTCGTTCCAAAACAATAATCCCCGTTGCCGCCGGTCCGCGCAAGTCACCCCCCGCTCCTCGCGCGACCGGTGGCGCCATCTCTCCCATTCCTCTTACACTACGTTTTTGTATGCCTAGCGTAAATCGTTTCACAAATCAGTTTTCTAACAGATATGAATCCAAAATTGCATCTGCGTCTGCTTAATGGAGGTGTTCTAGACCATTTTTGTATCTTTGTTTAATTTTTTCGAGGTTAGAATCTTGAACCTGAGTTTTAAATCTCATCATTATAAATTATCAATTTCTAAATTTTTAGGCAATTTATATAGTCTATGTCAGATATTTTCGTGGCTGCTTTGAGGGGCGACGTAAAACACTGGCAAAGTCCCAAGGGCGTCACTGTACAAATAAGTTCTTCTTCTTCTTCTTATTTGTGGCGTACAAATAAGTTTAGAAAGCTTTGGCTTATGTCACCCGAGTCATTATTTATTATCACAAATCCATTAACACCTCATTCATGAAAATCAATTCAGCAGTTCACTCGCTACTGTGGAATATACAAACATACATACATACCTAGATTGCCAAAATCATTACCCTTACTTTTGGCTTTGCCGTAGTCGGGTAAACATTACCTAAAACCTGCTGTAACTAGACTGCACGTCTCTGCCTCCTCCCAACCAGTGCGTGACGATGGCATGGCATCCCAATACCAAGCAGGACAGTGAATAGGCTGCTTTATAGCTAAAGGCGCATTTTTTTAATTTTTTGATTGTGATTTTATGCAGGTTTTGAAGTCTTCCTTCAGAACAAAATATCAATTATTTGTATTTATAATATAGTTAATATCTGTGAGTATTCCAAAACTTAATTTAATTCAACAGCTACAAATTGAGCAAGGGTTAAGGATATTTACGTGCTAGCTAAAAATTGTAAGTATCAAGGTTTCATCTCAAGGTTATGGTGCCTATTTACAAATTTTCAGGTGAATAATTTTACTCCATATGCCTATACCGTGTGTGGCGTGAAAATTCAGAGTGATAAGTCTCCTCTGAATCCTCTGATGCTAGATACGAATGAAGACGTACTGTGCTATGATTCAACGAGGATTAGCCTTCTTTTTTAATAGGAGAAATCTGCTTTATACTAACAGTCTTACATCCGGTGGCTTTATGGCTATCGGAGATTTAATACAACAAGAAATGGAATATCAGAATAAGCTAATTCCCGAGAGATATGATTGGAGAAGATGTGGTACGTATTAAGTTCACATAACAATACATGACATAATTTATTGAAATTCAATAATCTACCTGTTGAAATTTCAGAGAGAATGTTTTTTGTTGGAACCCTAATGGGCCCTCTGCACCATTTTTACTATGTATACCTAGACAAACTTATGCCGAAAGCTGATGCTAAAACTGCTATCAAGAAAATAATTTGTGATCAAACGTTTGCATCTCCGGCAACTATCATATTCTTTTTCTATGGTATGGGAACAATGGAAAAAAAAACACCTGCACAGTGCACTGAGGAGTTAAGGCAGAAGTTTTTATATGTTTATATGGTGAGTTCTTCACTTTAACAGCATTATTATCTTTTAGTCCATCGGCAAGAACCTTGAGCTTGATTGGCGTGTATTAAAAACTTGGTGTTGGTTATCAAACTAAATCATGCAAAATGTAAGAGACATGTAGTTGTTTGAAATAAATAAATATTATTATTATTATTAACATACTTTTTTAAAGTTGTTACAGTTGTGTTAAGTAAGCTGAAGTTGTAGAAGACACCTGGTTCGCAAATTTACAGAAAGAGCTTTTAGCTATATCAATAAGTTTAGTTTCTTAAATGAATTGTGGTAATGTTGTACCGGTTTTGTATGACAACTCGAAGAAGAGCTTCATAAGATTTTATTATAAAATAATACCTATCTTTATACCAATTGATGATCACCCATGTAGTCACCCATCCATTCAAATACTGTATTTTTTTGTTTCAGGGTGATTGCTTGTTCTGGCCACCAGTACAGTTTTTCAACTTTTACTATCTACCAACTCAATACAGAGTGTTATACATAAATGCTGCCACATTATTTTTCAATATTTTTTTATCATTCATGAAGCATTTTGATCAACATTGACCATTATTACCAGGTGCTAATTTAGTATAGAACTCTGTGATGTAAATAATAGGATGTAAATATATATTATGATTTCAATGATTATATTTATTGAAATGAAATAGATTGTTTGAGTAAGAAAAACAGGCCATGTCGAAATAAAATGCTGTTCTTGGTTGGCTTGACTAGTCACATTGGTTTTGTTTTAATTCTAACTAATGAAAGGAAGACCTTTGTTAGTCAAATTATGACTATTTAAAGTGAGTAACATCCTCATACGTTTCAATAGGATAATGAATAGATAAGTACATAGTTGTGTTGACTGCAATTGAGCAATAATGATTAGTAAATTGATTTTCTATTAAGTAGCAGAGTAGGAAGGTAAATGTTTTTGGGTTTATTACTAAACCAAATTGAAAAAGATAGACAATGTCAGGAAATTAGCTAATGCTGCCTTGGAAGAAGCATTCAAAAGATAGTAGTTCAGAATTGAGATAGTGAATAAAGAATAAGCATCTTAATGATAGTACCTGTCTTCGAGTTTAAGTATGCAGCATGGTATAATGTCATTGTTTTTGTCCCATGCCAATCATGGATTGTATTCGGTTATGTGGATGTAGGTACAAACTGATTTGTTTTTTGTTAGGTACACACTTTTATCTGTTTATTTGAGTAACTAGTAATTAGATTCACATCCAATGAATGTGATAACTGGCATACTACCTCGCTTAAAAAACGAATGGTAGGCAATTTCTGCGACTGGTGGCCTCATCTAACGGGCCTTGTAACCAGGCTGTTCATTGAGTAAGTACAGGTAAAAAAAAACTTCATAGATATTTGTAGTTTTTTTTATTAGAGGTTGGCAAGGTGTTACAAAATCTAGTAGGTAAGTACTGCACCTTATATTATCCATCATAATACATATATTTTACTATTACTAATGCTTAAGATACAAAAATGTACTCAGATGACTATTTGTCTTGGAAAATATGCACAGTAGGGTTTCTTAAAGAATATAATTTAACTAGTTATTCATAAATCTAGTTTGTTCAATTCATAACTTTATTCTCTTTTGGTACGAGCATTTCATAGTGCCACATTTATCATCTCTTATTTTTATTTCCATAGCTAGCTAATCCTATAATCGTAAAACTAAAGGATCAATTTCATGCTTAACCCCAACACATAGTCCAATCATCTTTTCTGGTCTGTAGCTTGACTACAATGCGGTATAAGGCAAGGGCTGGTCCAAGAGGGAGGCCCAAGCCTCTAACAATGTCAGCTCGCCTTGCCATACTTAATGCGTGGCCGTCGAATTCCTGAAAAACAAAGACAAAATATTAGGACCTCAATTTTACTAGGTTCATGTGGGAATTGCGGGGCAAATGCATGTTAAATACTGTGACATAAATAGGCTAGAAGAAGATGCTCCTGAGGCTAGAAGTAGAAATCTTTTTTTTTAAGTACGAAACATATTTACAATATGTATACATGGCAAACTGTACAAGATAAAAAAAGAGTAGCAGTAACGCGTCTATGGACTGAACGCGAATAAAGGTCCTCGGCATTTTGAATGGCTGAGCGGTTCCATGCGCCGGTCGGCAGATGTTTCGATACTTCTGCCGACAATCTTATCAGACTGCGGCTGGGGGATAATGTGTTGTATCTGGCTGGCTGCTACGAAATTATTAAGGAGCTATGAGCTTTATTCAAAATTACTATGAGGGTAATGAGTAAGCAGCATCATTATCAATATAAATATTTTATAGTTTGAAAGTTGATGTTATATTACCAAATTAATCTCGTGTTTATTTGATTGTTTTTAGCAGTAAAATCAAAAAGCTAACGGACTTAAATCGTCCTAGATTACTCACCTGCTCTTTCAACAAAGGAGCTGCCTCTTCAAAGTTCTCCAAAAAATATTCATAAACATCATCTGTTGTCCAATTTGTTATATCTGGTATCCTTGGGTCAATGGGTGCTTCTTCAGCGAGTTTGGACGCTGCGCGGTCCAATTCGTGTGGTTGTAAGAAAGGCTGAACTGGAGGGGAGTCTTGGTCCTGGATAGTGTACTCTAAACTGCTGGGAAGGATGGCTGGTGATCCCAGAACTGTGGGTCTTGATTCCAAGCAATTGTTGCATTCCCATTGGTCCCAAGCTTTAAGTCGCTCTGGAATGCGTGGTGTGTGACAGAGGGCATGGTAAGAATCGGAACAAATACTGCATACAGTCAGAATACCCTGAAAATTAATGAATTGTTAGCTCAGGAAATGAGTTTAGTAAGAGTAAGTATTAAGTTCATGTGAGATAAGACTAACAGGAGACAATCCATTTTTATAAGTAACTAGCTGACCCGGCGAACTTTGTTCCGCCTTAAATTTGAAAAATTCCAGTGGTTCGGGCTGTGCTATCCCGCGGGAACTATGCAATTTTCCGGGATAAAAACTATCCTATGTCCTTTCCCGGGACTCAAACTATCTGTATACCAAATTTCAACTAAATCGGCCGAGCGGTTTAAGCGTGAAAAGGTAACAGACAGACAGACAGAGTTACTTTCGCATTTATAATATTAGTAAGGATAGTAAGGATTTTTTGGTATATAACTTGACTTACAGCATCATTAGTCTCACAGCAAACTACACAGGTTTTGCAATGTGGGCATTGCCAGGTGTTATCAGGCCTAGGCTTTAATATACCAGATCCTGATTGAAGGCAATTTAAGTGGGCCTTATTATTGCAGTCTCGGCATTCAATGAGCCTGTCGTTAGACGCACGAGATTTCTGTACAAGACATACTGAACATACACCTCCAGAACTCTCATGAGATGAAGGCTCGTCTTGATCTAGCTCATCACCACTTCCATCTAGAGACATTTGACTTTCAGACAGTGGTGTGCCTTCCTTATCTTTACTGCCTTGTCCTGTGATCATTAACCGTTTCTTTATGGTACTCTTATTGAGTGAGCCAACTGGTCTGCCTCTTTTACGTTTGCTAGGAACATTGTTATCAGATGGGTCAAAGACTTTTTTGGCCATTTTACGCCTTTCACCCACTCGAACACCTGCACTTCTGGTCATGCTGTTACTGGGGCCTGTGCTAGAGGATCCTCCACCTCCTCGTTTCTTGGGCCGTCCGCGCATTCGTTGAGGTGACGAACGACATGATGAATTTGCTGAAGAAGTCATCTGTACAATAAAAAAATCTTTTTACATCTTTACATAGTATAAATCGCACCCTTCGTGGAAGAAAGACGTAAGTCCTATTGACTTACAATGGGACTTACGTCTTTCTTCCACGAAGGGTGCGAAATCTCAGCTGCTCCACATTGTCCGTATGTAAGCAAGGCACTTGCGTTGCAAAAAAGTTACCTAACAGACAATAATTAGGCTAACTTAATGTGAAATTTACTGATTAGATCATTACATTAATAAACATTATGCAATATGATTGACTTAAATTGGTTTGTGAATTAAGCAGTATTAAGAATACATACCTTTGTATTTGACTCAACATTATAGTCAAATTTGAAACTGTCTGAGCTATCTCCATCGTGGTCAGCGGGCCCCAAAGCCAAATTACCATTGGATAGTTTTACAAGACTGCCTGAAGATAGTTCTTTATTCACTATCGTCTCAAGCTGTTTTTTAGAATATTTTGATTCTTGCGAAGCTGCAGCCTTCACAAGATCTTCGAAAGCAATTCCATTCTCAAGATAACTTTGATCTTGATAAATGAGAGTGGCTATGGCTGATGTGATGATCCTTCTCTCACTTGTAGCTATAGCAGCTGCCATTTCTATAAAAAAAATGTTATTTCAAACTTATTTTGGTTTTAACTGCAAAAGTTACATAATTATAATCAAATTGATAAACTACTGTTTCATTGTGGTTTCGGTTCTGAGCTAAGATTAAAGAAAAAATACGTACAAATTAAGTTAAGTGACTTACTAATATTCTTGTTTGATTTCCTTCTCCACTTGGCAGCGTTTCTGTAGCTCTCATTATCTTTATAATCAACTTTGAAAATGCTCTTCTCTTTAAGGCAACGTTTGAGATCCGCTTTAGTATACTTTGGAGCAACTTTGTAAAACTTCAACATAAACTTGCAAATTCTGTTGATGTCTGGTCTTGATTTTCGCGAGCGCAAATGGTCTATTGCAGATAAAATCTCTTTTTTATACTTTATCTCTGACATTTCTGTAATAAGCGTCATTAATTTTAAGGATGAAAACAAAAGAGACAGCAAAATTAAGATATAAGTACTGATATAATAAAAATGTTGAACTATTTATAAGATCTAAAAAGGCCGAAATTTACCTGAGTAAAATCATGCCGGTGAGTTGAAGTCACCCAGCTTCCCTTAGAAAAACTTATTAAGAAATAAAACTAAGAACAAATCTTGGTTTCGCTGCGTTTATAGTAAAACCACCACACGTTTAACTGACTCGCAAAAAAGTTCACTGCTAAACCCACCGAACCCACTCGCTCGACTCGACTCCGTCCGATTCGGTTCACTTTGTGTTTGTTGAAGAGAGACCGAAGAGATGAGAAGTATGGAAAAATCACACATGCAGCATACGTATTCGAAAACGGTATCAACATTTTGGCGGTTGGCAGCGATTAGGAAAACGCCTTTGAAATGTAAAATTATCTGTGGAGGGACCTAAAGCTAAAAATACACGTGCTGTTATTACGTTTCGTTTTAAAAAGGTCGTTGATAATCATCGATTTAAGACTACCACAATAATAGCTAACAAAACAAATCATAACACATATTAATTATAAAGAAATTCGGAAGATAAAAACGCAGCATTGGTTTGGACAGTTGGCACGCTCGAGATTCCGATTCCCAAAGTTTTTTTTATAAATGTAGTACCAGCTTTATACGAAAAGACATGACAGCAACACTGACTGACACTGACAATGACATGACATTGACACATAAAAGTTCTAGTGAATAGTACGAGAACGAGAAAAATAAAAAAGATTTAAACCTAATATTAAGAGTAATTTTGAAGCATATGTGTTTTGCAGAACTAAATTAGGTTAACTAAACAAAATGTGCACATTAATTTTATGCTCTCTTCGTATTACTTACAGCAAAGCGCTAGTATTGCGGTCAGTGTTTTATTCTTCACAGCCTGAACAAGCAAGTAAAAGCATCAACAAAGTTGTCAATGTTGCTATTATTGGAGCCCCTAATTCTGGAAAGAGTACTCTAATTAATAACATCGTGGAGAGGAAGGTAAATATGCTGCGAATTGGTAAGATACTTTAGCCGCATGTTTTGTGACGCATTTCACTTTTCGAATATATTTATTTATTTATTGCTATTTCACTTGGCTTCTAGATATGCTCATAAAAATAAGTTTCTTCTTTTAGATATGTGCAGCTTCGAACAAAGTCCATACAACAACAAAGCTTGTAAGAGCAATGTGTTTTCAAAATGACACACAAATTGTATTTCTAGATACACCTGGAGTTGCTACCGAAAAGGAACAAAAAAAGTAAGTTGGTCTCATTTTGGTTTAACATTATGAATTATGATAAATTGGTATCAAAAAGTTCTGTAAACTTGCGATTAAATATACCTAACTTAACTTTATACCTACTAACCTTATTTCAATATTTCACTATCTAAAACTATTGATTTTCAGATATAAACTTCCAGAATCTATGATGAATGCATGTTCCAAAAGCTTGAGATGTGCAGACGTGATAGGTGTTGTACATGACATATCAAATAAGTGGACTAAGGATTACCTGCATTCCGACGTATTGACTATGTTGAACAGTTTTGAAAATACACCCAGTTTTCTAATTATTAATAAGGTAAGATTCTTTTCATGTCATAAAAACAAGGGTTCTCCATTAAACCTCTCATTGTCGCATTCACAAATTTAATATTTTTAATTTGTTTGTAGTTAACTAACATACAATTCACAATCTTTTATAATTTTGATTTCAGGTAGACAAGTTGGAATCAAAGAGACAGCTGCTATCAGTTATAAGAAATTTAACTAATGGATTGCTTGCTGGGAACCCTGTCGAAGGTCCTGAAACACAAAGCAGAAAGAATAGAAAAGACAGAGGCTACAGTCATTTCTCGGATATCTTCTTAGTTTCTGCTTTAAACGGGGATGGTGTTAAAGATATAAAGGTATTTATATAACAATCAAACCTTGGAAAAGTAATTTTTATCTCACTTGTAGTTTTATAGTTTTATATGCGGTACCAATCCCAGCACCTCCACCTTGTTTGGTGAAAGCTGCCTTTACACCTCTGTGAGTTGCTTCCGTATTATTTATATAAGTTACTTACAATTGAATCCACTTGCATAAATAATTACAATAACCATACTTACAAAAAATCAGTAGCAGAAATGCGGCGTCAAGTTCTAGCGGCTGCTGCTTACATTATTTTAATGAATAAAATAACGAAAAAAGAACGGCATGAGGTACGTTTGAAAATGTTTGGAAGGAGAAATGTTTGGAAGGAGTTGACAATGAAAGACCAAAGCCAACTTTTACTATAAAAATTGACTTCAGTCACAAAAATTAAATAAATAATTGATTAAAAATTTAATAAAGAATGAATTAATTTGAATTTTGAAATGTATGGGATGTGCTTCAAAAGCGGTTATTAAAGTTTCTAACTCATCTGATGACCAGTGGCATAACTATAACGTCTGGGGCCCGCGGCAAATTCGTCAGATGGGGCTCCTTCCTCAATATAAAGAAGTGCATCACCGTTCCTTCTGTGCTCTAAACCAAGCCAGTTCGGGGCCTCGTAGAGCTAGGGGCCCCTGGCATTTTGCCACCCCTGCCACCCTATAGTTACGGCACTGCTGATGACCAGGTTTTTGCTAAGCCATTTTTTCGGTGGAAAACTAATTTGTAACTTCTCAACTTAACAATTTAGTTTGATAAGCAAACACGTTTAGACTAGTAATTTTCCAATTTACGGAAGTAGTAAGTAATTACAGTAAACTACTTTTTTTTTTTATTTATTTAATATATATATAAAATAATACAGAATTGGGGTTCATATGCCACTATTGAAAAACCCTCTGGGGGTTTATGTAGTAGTAGGCGAGTTACAGCGGTTCAGTGCGTCGCTAACCAAACTAAGTAGGTACATTGTTGTCACTCTCTAGGTACTTAAGTAGTGATTTTTGAGTATCTTTTTACATGTACTTATAAAGAGTGTTTACATTAAATTTGAAAATTTAGCGTAAGTCCCTTCGTAACTGACTTACATAAGTAAAACGCACAGGTATAAAGGTGGCCTTATCCAAATTATGTAAGTTAAAAGTGGTATACAAGATATCAGTAGGTATTGTTTTCTAAAACCATATTTATTTATTCAATGCATGACACTTGATAAGGGCAACAATGAGATTTGAAAGGTAAATTTCTAAAGCTCACTGAAAATTAAACCACAGAAAAATTAGAAAAGTAAAGCTATGGCCGGGAATCGAACCCGGATCCTCGTCATTCCGTGGCGCGATATCAGGTCAAAAGTTGAAAAGTTGAAGTTTAATTCGAAAGTTGTACTGATATGTCATTGAAGAATTAACATATAAACATTCATACGTACACACACAAATCACGTCTTTATCCCTTACGGGGTAGACAGAGCCTAAGGTGGCAAGACTTAGACCACGATACACACACCTACGAGTATATAGAGTCGACGAAGAAAAAGGCACGCAAATTAGTAGCAATAGTGATAAAGCAAAAAAGAGCCTGCACTGTTCAAGTATCAAGAAAAAATTTGTCAATTCAACTAGTATATTTTTTTACTCTTTTCAGGATTATCTTCTCAGCAATGCCAAACCAGCGTCATTGCAATACTCTTCTGACAAATGGACGGATCAAACTCCAGAATGTTTAATAGAAGAAGCAGTAAGAGCAAAGTTCATGGATTTTCTGGCACAGGAACTTCCATACAACTTGAAGACGGAACTAGAGTATTATGAGGATGGAGATGAAAAGATCGTTTGCTCTGTTATAGTAGAGTGCCCTTCGGAGAGAGTGGCTCGGCTTATATCAGGGGCGGGAGGGGGCAGGCTGCAACAGATAAAGTCACAAACTAGAAATGATTTAATTGAATTATTTAAGAAACAAGTTGTTATTAGTATTCAGTTAAAAGTTAGAGCTAAGCCATAGTGATGTTATCTAGTTATCAAAATATACATTATATAATAATGATTGTTTCACTAACATACGAAAAAGTTATACAATCTAGGTACCTTTTTATTATGAAATAGGGTGGGAAATCAGCAAATGGGTCACCTGACCGTAAATGAACAAAACAACCGTAACAATATCGGATGTGTTGCCAGCCTAGTCAGTAAGATTTGCCAGTAGTATCACCAGCTGTCTTACTTTTCCCGCCGAAGCACGAAGTACTGTTGTCTAGCGGCAGGATTGGCGAGTAAGATGATGTCTAATCTATCTAATGCTCATATAAAAGTAAATAGTTAAATGAGCGATTCTTGTATATATTATAATCTGAATCTTGCGTAAACGGCTCCAACGATTTTTATGAAGTTTTGTATGTAGGGGGTTTCGGGGGCGATAAATCGTTCTAGCTAGGTTTCATTTTTAGAAAACGTACCAAAAAATAATACCGAGCAAGGCTCGGTCATCCAGGTAGCTAATGTAGTTTAAATAAATAAATTTTTAAAATCGAATTCCCTAAAATGTTATTCAAGAAAAAATTGTGATCAAATAATAATTCACGAATAGATACTTAAATTCTGATCAATCCCAACTCTTCTGTCAAAAGCCTAGCTTTCAAATTTGTCAAAGAATGTATGATTGTCACATCGCCCGCTATTTATTTATTATTTTTATTCCATTATTAACACAAAATCAGCTTAAGTGAGCACAATGTCGCTACTAGACAAAATGTGCATGGCTCCGAGTTGCTGTTGGGTCATGAATCTTAAGAGAGGTACTATATTAATTGCCTACTCGGTTCTGTTTCCGCTGTCTATCCTAACCGTACTGTTAATCGTGGTATCAATAGCTTATCAATATGAAAACGAAAGTTTCTTTCTAGAGGTTGGCACAGTCGGGGTATATTTACTGTACGCCCCCATCATGCTACTAGCGATTGCAAGTTTGCTTCTCTTAGTAGGTCTGTACAAACCTTCGGAATGGCTTGTAGAAATCTACGTATGGCACATGCTTTTTCACAGCGGCCTCATGCTCGTATACTTTGTATTTGTTATATCATATGGTCTATCAAAGGACTATCGTGTTTTTTCGATGTGCATGTTTGTTACGGCAATAGCATATGCGACTCTTTGTTATCACTTTTTCATTGTTGTTAACTCTTATAGAATTAAAATGATTGGGACCTAGGTAATAGTTGTTTTTCATTTAATGCAGTCACTGTTGGCGACTACGCAACGTGTAGGGGAGAGTAGATAGAGTATTTGGGAATGGCGGGTATGCAGCCCTTAAATAAAACGCTCGGTGCGAAACGGTATAGTGCGGATGGAAGTTTTTTTTTTCTAATTACCTGCCGTTCTAAATTAGGTACCCCACTTTCCCCTAGATGTTTATGCGTTTCTTTTGGCTTTTTCGTATAGCCTTTCCCAATTTTTTTCACATGCTCGTTTGCGCTAAAGCGCTTAGTGTAAGTAAGCTCTTTGTCGCAACAAACGCCTCAAATGTGTTCACGTGAGTTGTTAAATATTATGATGTACCTATTTAGTATGTTGCCATCCCGTGCCGGTAGCGGCGCTGCCATTTTTTCCATACTAAGTAGGCGTAGGTATACCTACCTACTTACGACTGGCCATGGCAACAAAGTAATTTCATAATATTAGCGACTTCAACACAAACAAGTTCGAAACGTTTGTTGTGATAAAAACTTACGCTGTAAACTCGGTGCTTAGTTTTAATGTTGTCGAATTCAGAAGTTTCACACAAACCATCGAAGTTACTTAGTAAATGTTCTAAATTTCCTCGTGAGTTTTTCCTGTACCACTCCGTTCCCAGCAACACATAATGCAAATTTTCACTGAAAATTAAATATTTCTTTTTACAAGTTTAGACCTACAACACGACCTTTCACGCCTACGCTTATTAGATTTTAATTCGACCATTTTGTGCATGTAAGTAACCCAAAAGCTTATAATACTTAAATAAACGCCAAGAAAGCAACTTTGATTATCTTCTCACTTAACTAGTCATGCCTGACAATAGAATCTTACCAAACTCTAAAGACACTGTCTACAACTTAACCACACAACTTTGTTAAGACTTGTTTACGGACAGTGACACTTTCAGTTTATGCGACGGCGGTTCCTAACTTAGTAGGTAAGTACATTACATTACACGATTAAACGATTTCGGTTTGCGACTAAACTAGTTATAGCTTTGAGTTTACTGACCCAAAATCTATTGGTCCCGGCTGGTGTTTGGTGAACACTGAACACTTTCGCGAAGTTTCAAGTTTCGAGCTTATAAAGTTTTATAAGATGTTTATGTAAGTACCTATACTTAAGTAAATAAGAAGTGTAAGCTCGACCGACTGCAATGGGGACCCATCTTGTGATCACGACAGAGGGAATTAAGTCTAGCATGTTGTGTAGGAAAATGCTTATTTCAAGTAGGTACATAATGATAGGTAGGTAAATAATTTAAAAATATGCGGGTACAATTGGTTTTAACTCAGTGCTTTCATTATTATGTCGTTGTCATAGAAGCTTAGTGTACCTACCTGTTAGGAGAGAAAATAGGGTCTCATTCTAAACGCTGTACATACCATCTCCAGTTCTTTGATTATTAAAATAAACTGATGAGCAATAACGGAACGTGTCACTTTTCATGATTCTAAAGCTTTGTAGGAATGGCAAGCGAACCTTTATTTTGCTTTTTAAAGTATTTGGCATTATTTGTTAGTTGCTTAGTACCTCGTTAGATGGTGTATACATTTTTGACAGAATGTATTTAAAGGTCGTTGCGACCGTCGTCGGTAGAGAAACGGTTAGGTACCTACGTACCTAGTTTAGTTATGGAAAAAACTCAGAACTCTATCTAAGTAATATTCGCAAGTCACATTTGGAAATAAGCCTTTGCATATCTAAGTTTTGCATTCACCACATTTATTCGGATAATCCATTCAGCCGCTCGTTAAAATTAACGCATTATTATTAGCTATTGTAAAAGCGTTGTTAGCTTTGTTTTCACTGATGTAAGAGTAGTTAAAAAAAAATTAACATAGTTAAGGGCTTAAAAACAAAAATTAATTGATTCTTTTGTATTACGACCGTTTCACCTTTATTACATTGCTATAAGAGTGAAAAAGTCGTAACACAAAGGAGATAATTAACTTTTGTTTTAATTAAAGCCCTTAACTATGTAGAGCTTATCGTGTGATAAATCATCATTTGATTTACAATCAAAGATGTACCAGTTTAATTTAATGTTTTAAGATTTGTTTTTAGTTCTAATGCTTTACATTCTCCCTTTTTCTGAAGAAACCATTATTAAGCAGGCAGATACCGAAGGCAATAAATACGGTTCTTACTTCATCGCAGGTAAGTAAGTAGATACCTCGGAGTCCCCTTAACGTTTTTCTTTGTCCTCCGCCTTATTCTTTTATTGTGTCACTGCACGGCATTTAGTTAAATCTTTATCATTTGCATGACTAAGTGCCTACTTAAGATAATAAAGTTATTCGCGTTAGGTATGCAAATAAGTTAAAAAAGTGTATATACCTTCAGTACCTTCGGGCGTCTCTTTTCGTGGCCCCCACTTTCGACAATCCAACATTCTGCTCATGGCGCTCATTAATTTTGCTAACGAATTATTAATGTCACTACATAGTTAGTATAAAACAAAGTCGCTTTCCGCTGTCTCTCCCAATGTATGCTTAGATATTTAAGACTACGCAACGGATTTTGATGCGGTTTTTTAATAGATAGAGTGATTCAAGAGGAAGGTTTATACGTATAATTCTACGCAGACGAAGTCGCGGGCAGGAGCTAGTTTATAAAGCTATGTTTTTTAGTAAAATCTTTAAGCACTAGGGTTCAAGGCTACTTTTTGATGACTTGGAAGTGTATCATATTCATAGCTGAGCAGTAATTAGGTACAATTACAATTATCTATCTTCGAGTGTAATAAATAACATTTCGATAGGTACCGGCTTTTTTTCAAATTTCTACTTTATACGTCGCTGCGTAAGCATGTCTTCTTCAAGGAGTATTTGTGGGATAGGTAGTGTCACGTTTGTTTCAAAATATACCTAACTACAGAAAAAAAATCGGCATAAAATAAATTAAAACTTGAGCTACCGAAGCTTTGGTACGAATTAAAATAGGGCCACGACTTGGTCAGAAACATGCGGGTCAAAACGCCACTTTACATAAATCCTACCTTGAGGTTAAATACAGAGCTAGTGAATGTAGCGTACATTGTGCTCGCTCCGCCCTCCGACATTAACCGTGTTAAATAAGTACCTCCGGGGGACGTCATTTATATCGACGAGGGCCGATTGCCGTCGCTCTCCAAAAGGACTTCACGTTAATTAATTTCACGTTCAAATATCACAACCACGTGGACAAGCATTACGATTATTTATGATTAAGTAGCTGGCGCGTCTGCTACTGGAAAAAATTCTTTTGCCGTTAGAAAGCTACATTATCACTGAGTGACATAGGCTACTTTTTACCGCGGGAAAATACCTTTTCCTACGGGAAAATTAATTTATCGCGGGCGAAGCTGCGGACGGAAGGCTAGTCAGCTATAAAAATATTAATATTTTTCTGTCAAAGTGAAAACAAGAAATATACGTACCGTTAGAAATTTGAAATTGAGAAAAGCGGCACCGTAATTGGTTGGCGCAGCACGTGGTGTCAATGTCAACACGCAGCGTAAATTCCACACAATTTTAATAAAAGCCCGGGTGTTTACTAATCCTAATGGAAATGCGACAATTCGTAATTTTGAGGACATGATTTGTTCTTTCAATTTGGAAAAAACACAATGACGTTAAGCATCTATTTTCGCTTTGTTTCGTTATTTCGAGTGTTGGACGCGTGCTCCAAATTTGACACCTATAGGTTCGTAGCTATAGGTAGATAAGTACCATGTTTTAAATTTGCTATGTATGTACCAAGGACAGTGATTGTAGAATTTAGATATTGTTACCTACTTAAATATATTCTTGTTCTGAGGATATTTTTAATTAAATCAATAACGTTTTAATAAAATTTGAGCTTTTTCGTGAGTTTGTAAATAACATTAGGTAAATTTAAAAAAATTAAATCCCCCCACGCATTAGGCGAGAAACCTTCCTAAAAAAACAATACAATTTTACGCAAAATTGCCTAACATCGTTTTGGAAAAGAGACTTTTGCTAAATAGGGCTAAGAACCACCCTAAGGATTACTGACTTTCGAATGAAAAAACCGCATCGAAATCGGCTCATAGACAGATGCACATACACACACAGACATCGTCGTCAAACATATAACACCCCCCTTTTTGCGTCGGGGGTTAGAAAAACGGGAACGTGTTATAGAATGTTATAAATTTTTCCACAAGTTGTCTGTAATGTATTCTTATGCAATGTAATGAACGAATACAGCTTAAAATCATTTGAATTCCTTGTGATTTAAGATTCCACTGTATTCTTCTGTATTTCAATTGTCATGGTTCCAATTGGCCGACCGCACTAATTTTACAAACAACCGCACTTTTGTTCTCGTAAATTATTTAAGTCTTGTTTTTAAGGGCCTATGAGCACGGCGTATTTTTAATCGTAAATGCCTAAAACGCTGGCTCGCTAAATCTTGTTTGAAGCGCGTTGGTGCGTTAAAAATATGCCGTGTGCATAGGCTCTACTTAAATAGCTACGTAAATTTCAAATATGTTTGCTAATCTGACGTTGTAAAAGTTAAAAATATGCAGATCCATTAAAGCGAGTACACACAGGCGGCAACGGCCGTAATGCTTCCTCCAGACATCAGCGCGGGGCAGTTTTCTATGCGCTAAGCACTTAGCTCCAAAATTCGGCCTCATGTGCACCGGCACGTGTGCAGACTTATACCGTGCTTAGCGCGGCGCTAAAACCGCCCTCAACTTTATATCGCCGACGATTCAACGCCTAGCGAGTTTTGAACTTACCGGAGTTTATGTAAAAATGTGTCTTCATTCTCCATTGTCGTTAGAGGCGTTTAGTTCTCGCTCCGTTGTATATTTTTACAGGTTTTTCTTCATCCTCATTCGTATTCGTTGAGTTGAAGACACACTGATACCTATGATTAATAATAATGATAATAATATGCCTATGATTAATTGATATGATATTTCAATACGGAATTGAAACTGTGAGTTTGTACTGTATAATATTATTTCCATAAAGTAAAATTTTCATATCTTTATTATCCATAGACGTTTATTTATTAGTCGCATTTTTGATAATTGATACTAAGTCAGCTCATTTTGTCTCTGGGAAAATTTACACAGACAGGCCAAAATAACTGGTTAGTTTAATGCAGTTTCTCGTTGATAAAACGTAGGTAGGTACCTATGTAGGTCCCTAAATTTTTCAGAACTTAACAAGTTTACTTTCAACCATTTAGAGCGGTTGGATTGACTTCAAAATGAGCACTTTTAAAGATGTGTAGTAAAATAATGAAAGTAATAATCAACAAAAGTACTATCGGCAAAAACGTTTTCCATGCGTAAGTAACAAGAATAACTCTTATTTTCTTTAGCATTCGAGGAAATATTATGTCTGTGATATTATACACGATCAGTTTATTAGATCCTTTGAATCTGTACCTGGCTCTACCCGATACCCGTAACAGATGGTATCCTGAGTAAGCAACATACATAATTTATTTTATATGCCGAAAAAACATAGTTACGTGTATGGCTGACTAGTGCCAGGTAAAAGATTTATGTTGAAAATAGTTTTGGAATCACCACCGTTGAAGTAGGTATACTTATAACCTGACAAAGAATAAAAAAAGTCTTGTAAGTTACATTTTCCTTAAAATTTATCGAAAATTTAGGTTAGTTAACATCCCGTGAATTTACCTATTCCAGGTATTTTTTCTTGTAATTGACAGACAAATGTTTCTATACAGTGATTCAAAGATTTGTTGTGATTTAATTTTTAATCAAGAATTAAGTTTGACGAAAAGTACGGAAACCTTAAAATTGTTTAATTAAACAAATCCAACCACCTGCTCAAATATTCCGGAATATTTTTAATTCCTTGACACCTTGTATATATGAATTAGATGATTAAAAAAACACCATTAAAAAAAGTAAAGTTAGAAAACAAAAGCAATAGCCACTAGAGCTATACTCGTAGAAACATCTGTGAATTTCACGACGCACTTTAAATTCCATCATCAAAAGTTTGGATTAAATTTCCACAAATTACTGCTCTTCTTTCTTTCTCGCTAGTAAAACCTCAACAATAGGAATCGTAAAAATTCGCAATAGAAGCGAAGCGTGCCCAAAATAATAATGGCGGACTTTAAAACTGAAAAGCTTCATAAAACTGAAACGAGTGCGAGCAAATTGTACTTGAAACTTTGGCTATGGACGAAACTATTCACTCCCTGTCTGTATACATCAGTCTACCAAAGAACAATAAATTATTGGACGGATAAATAGTTTTCGGAGTCACTGTTATCAATATTTGAGTTTCTGAGTCGTCAGACATTTTTATTTTGTTTTCGCATTTCATACCCAACGTTAATTTTAGGGGTTAGTTTAGTGCTTAAGTTAGCCTCTTATTCGTCGTCATCCTTTTTTATTATAATTTTTGTTATTCTAGCGTTGAAGGTACGTTATAGGTACAGTGGCGTAAGGTTCCGGTGTAAAAAATAGGACCGGACCCAAACTGATTACGGTTTTGTCAAAAGTATATAAAACTTTAAATATTGCAGTCGCTACATCTATTACTTCAAACATTAATAAGCTATTACCTAAAGCAATAAATCAACTTATCTAGACGTAACGGTTGGAAAGAAACGCACAAATAAATGAAACTTCTAATATATGCATTAAAGTCATTTACATACATACATACATACATACATAACGTCACGCCTCTTTCCCACAGGGGTAGGCAGAGACTACTTTGTTCCACTTGCTACGATCCTGACATACTTCTTTCGCTTCATCCACATTCATCAATCTCTTCATACATGCTCGTCGGTTTCGGGTACTCCTGACCTGACCTTTTTCCAAAACGTCTCCTATTTGGTCTCGAAACGTCCGTCTAGGCCTTCCCCTCCCAACGTTACCATTCACACTCCCCATATAGATCTGTTTAGTTAATCTACTTTCATCCATCCGCTCTACGTGACCAAACCAACTAAGCATACTTTTTTCTATCCTAGTCACTATATCCTCTTTCACACCAGCACGTTCCCTTATCACACTATTCCTTATTCTATCTTTCAGTGATACACCTTCCATACTTCTTAACGCTCTCATTTCTACTGCATTTAATCTACTTTCATGCTTCTTTTGCCATACCCAAGTCTCGCTACCGTACATTAATGTAGGAACGAGCACCCCTCTGTGAACAGCCAGACGCGCCTTCTTCGACACCTTCTCACTGCTCACAAAGGCGCGCAGCGCCCCATTTACCATGTTTCCTGCATTCACTCTTCTTTCAATATCACTTTCACACTTCCCATCTTTCGTAAACGCCGACCCCAGATATACAAACTCTTTTACCTGTTCGACTTTCTTACCCGCAATCACAATCTCACATTCTGTCATACTGTCGTCTTTTTCAAATACCATAACTTTCGTCTTGCTGACATTAACATTCATACCTTTCGTTTCCAATGCACCACATAAAATGTTAGCCATCATCTGCAACTCCTCCTCCGACGATGCCAACAACACTTGGTCGTCGGCGTATAGGAGGCATTTGATGGTTAACCCACTCATTCTTAGTCCACAGTCATTCCCTTTCAAATCACTCAGGCATGTATCCATGAATAGGTTGAACAGCCACGGTGACGCAACACATCCTTGTCTAACACCTTTCTCAATGCTAAACCATTCAGTGTACGCCCCGTTTATCCTCACACAAGCACTAGAATCCTCATAGAGAGATTTTAGTGCTCGTATCAGATTACTGTGCACCCCATGCATGGATAATGCTGACCACAATTCATTCCTCATCACTCTGTCGTAAGCCTTCTCCAAGTCAATGAATAAGCAGTATATTTTCTGGCCCTTGGCCATATACTTTTCGGTTATACACCGCAAGGAGAAGACTTGATCCGTGCATCCCATTCCCTTTCTAAAACCCGCTTGTACATCCCATATTTTCTCATCGGTCTCTTTCATAACTCTCTCAATCAGTACCTTTGCATACAGTTTGCCGACAACGCTAAGTAGGCTTATTCCGCGGTAATTTTTGCAGTCTAGTTGTGACCCCTTTCCCTTATACAACGGCACAATCACGGCCTTGCACCAATCATTCGGTACCCGACCGTTCGTCCAACACAAGTTGAAAAGGTGGCACAACTGACTAGCTACCACGCCTTCACCAGCTCTCAGCATTTCGACAGACACCCTATCATACCCCGCAGACTTTCCTAACTTCATTCTTTTCATGGCGTTCACAATTTCATCCATACCTATCTCATTTTCCTGACTACTTTCATTCATCTCTCTGGCATGAGCCGGTACGTGCACTAAATCTTCTGCTCTTTCAAACAAACTTTCAAAATATTCCTTCCATCTTATTAACACACACTCTTCTCCTTTTATAACACTCCCATCCAGGCTTCTGATTTCACTCAGCTCCGAGGCAGTATTTTTGCCACGGGCTGTCTTTATAGACTTCCAGAACATCTTAATATTTGTCCGGAAGTCATCAGAAAGCCTCCTATCAAAACTATCTTTACGTTCTTCCCTCTTTCTGTCACAAGTCTTTTTTACTAACCCTTTCACTCTTTTGTATTCATCTTTTGCTTTACACACATCTTCATCCGTCACCTTTTGCATTCTTCGATTAGCTTTTTTCGCTAACCAATCCAACCATGCCTTCTTCTTTTCTCGTACCACCTGTTGTACTTCATCATCCATCCATACGTTCCTTTTCTTTCTCCCTTTTCCCCTTTTGCACACCCCACACACCTCAGTAGCAACATTCACAACTCCTTCCTTAAATGCCGTCCACACTTTTTCTATCTCACATTCTTCATCTAAGTCATGAAGTCGATCCTTTAATACATCCTTGTACTTTTGACTTACATTCTCGTCTTGCAGATTCTCCACTTTTATTCGCTCAAGGACACTAGTGGTTTCTTTGACCCGGTGCCGCCATCGTTTAAACAGACCACTAATACGGCATATCACCAGGTGGTGGTCTGTATGGATGCCGACTCCGCGGTATGCACGAGTGTCCCTGACTTGATTTCTCAATCTTTCATCCACTATCACGAAATCAATCATACTCTTCGCACTTCCTTCTTCCCTTGTGTACATATGGATCTTTTTGTGTGCAAACATTGTGTTTGTCACGCAAAGATTCCACTCCAAACACACCTCAAGCACACTTTTCCCGTTTTCATTCACTCGTTCATCACCAAACGCACCAAGCACTCTTTCATACCCGTCACGCTTTTTACCCACCCATCCGTTAAAGTCACCTAGCATGATGATTCTCTCATTCTCCTTGCATTTATTCGCAATATCTCTCACACTATCCCAGAACTCTTCCCGTTCAGCTTTGTCTTTTATAGACCCACTCGCTCCCACATCCGTCGGCGCATATACACCGAGAATGAAGATACGAGTGAGTCCAACTTTCATCCTCACCCACACAAGCCTGGGACTCACACACTCAAACTCAATCACACATTCAGCCATTCTTGCGGAAAGTATGACACCAACTCCCTGGCGGCCTTGATTGGCGCCAGACCAATATGCCACATAGGTTCCATGTTTGGTGGTGTCACATCCTTTCCGCTTGGTTTCATTCACACACAAAGCATCAATATGCCTAGCATCAATATGCAAAAGTCATTTACCAACCACAATAAAAACATTACATATTACCTGCTACTTCGCAAGAAAAAGTAGCTAGTAGCAAAGTTGCTGCGCTATTTCACAATTGTTTTTATTAGAATCATTATTACAATGCACTTCCCTGTAAATAGCATGCCGGGTGCACTTAACTTGCACTCTAAATACTTAATTGTATGAGCAGCAGGATTATTCCGCAACTATGGGGTGAGAAGTAAAAAGACGGACAAGCGCGAGTCCGACTCCTGCACTCAGGGTTCCATATTCATAAATTTGTATATCACTAGGTACATAATATAAAACAAAGTTTCTTTCCGCTGTCTGTCCCTATGTATGCTTAAATGTTTAAAACTAGGCAACGGATTTTGATGCGGCTTTTTTAATAGATAAAGTGATTCGAGTGAAGAGGAATACGCAGACGAAGTCGCGGGCAGAATCTAGTTATAAATATAATGAATCTCTTTTGTTTCATATTTTTTGTTTTTATCACAAAAGTCATCATTGTCTCGTTTGATTGCATGACCTTAGAAAGTTCATTTTTATTGTCGTCATGCGTTCCTGTCCTGAGAAAGATAGTCATGATAGATAGGCGGAGAGACGGGAGAGAAAAAAGCTATCCAATAATTTCTTTTCCTTTTGAGATACGTAACCCTATTACTTATTACCCCATTTACTTATTACCTACCTAAACAAAAATATCTAAGGCCGAAAGTTTTCACTGGGAAGATAAATCTTTTGATGAAGATAGCGGTCCTTGGAAGAGCATTATGTGACAATATCAACAGTGATAGTGAAAATGAGCTCGTGTGTTTCAGCTGCGCAATTTACTTCTCGAGATATCGCCCGATCGTCATTTGTCATCCGTGGAACATTTAACATCATTCTTCAACTTGTTATGAATCAAAAATGGAGTAGAGAAGCGCGACCATAGTACTCGGATGTTTTATAAATTGATGCGTTTTGTCCAAACAATGCGACGTTAAGATTGTCGTAGAACACGGTTTCTGATCATATAGGTAGGTACAATTGTGGCTTTTGCATGTGGGAGATTGGGTAATTTTTAGCGATATCTGTTTGAATTTTAACGGTCAATCGAGTTCGTAAACAAGTTGGTCGCTCACCCGCTCCCACCGGCTGTGACGTCATTTGTTTGTGTAAGCTAATAAAAAGGCGCTGCCGCCTATCGATGGGGCAGAAGCTGTTCAGTTGCGAGCACGGTACGATCTGTGCTCTGAGCTGTCTACGAATCCCAGGTGACGCTATTTTTATAAGCTACCGTTGTTACTGTGCCTATTATGCTGTGTTTATTTAACTGTGTGATTAAATGATGTCACCTCTGTCTATAATAGTAAGATCTCTGTAAATTAACGCCAATATGATTTATTCTGCCTTGCCTACTTACTATGCTTAATTACAAGGCTAAGTAGTAGATATTTATGTTTGTTCATTGTGCTTTCCACGCAGCTTTGCCTGTGATTATTTATTATAAAATAAACATGTGTTGATTGTAATGCTGTTTACCTGGTATTTTCCATTTATCTCCCACATCAGAAGCGGGATGTCGTTACTCTTTCTACGCCTACAAAATAATGTTCCAGGTGTGAATCAGCAATGAGCAGCGTTCCCGGAAGCGACGGGCCCCCGGACGAGCTACCTGTGCGAGCAGAGCCTGGCGCTCCGCCGTCACCAATCATCGGGCAAGGGCCTGCACGAGCAGAACCCTGCACCTCGACGGCAACCAGCAACGCCACAAGGACAGGTTTCGTTTCAGTTGACTTTATGCAAACTATGATGCAGGAAATGATGGCTAAACTCATTCAAACGACTGCTAGTGCATTTGGAACAGCCAACGCTAATAAGGCTGTTCCAAGAGTACGAAACCTTGAACACGTTTATGTCCCAGCATTCGACCCCGATGACAGGACTGATACCATTTAATTCAAAGTCTGAACTCTTATAAACGAAAAAGGCTACTTAAAGACACTGATCACAATACAAATAACTACGGAAAACTTCAAAGTAAGTAAAACGTTGCCATAAGTGTAACAAGCTAGGTCACTTACAAAAAGATTGTCGTTCGGTTGTAGGTAGTCAGACCAGTCAGGTAACTAAACCCCTACCCTCAATATCTAATGAAACCAAGTTATCTGTTGCATCATGTACTTTTTGTAGTAAAAAGGGACATACATTTGAAAACTGCTTTCAACGTCTTAATAAGAAGAACAAAGATAGCATTGCTTAAGTCTTAACCAAATTAATTCAAAAAGTAATGATTAATTTAATTGTTGGTAAGACATTTTTTCCTTTCTCTTTTTGCGCTTGTCAGTAAGTAATTTCTGCTCTGTAAAACTGAATACCCTTTGGTTATACTCCTATGGTAATTTTGACTGGTTCTCGCGATACAGGCCCGACCTAGTGCGAGAACCGCTGCTAAACTTTAGTCCCTAATTGTGTTAAGGTATCAGTTTCTGTGAATTTGTTACGGCATGTAAGGTATTTTGGAAATAAATGATTATCTTATCGTATATAAGAGATTTGAATTAGACGAAAAATCGGTGAACGTCAATACAATTAAAATAACAACAGAAGTAGTGTAGTTCAGATTGACGGCCGTGATTTTTCATGTTTGTTGGATAATGGTGCCGAATGCTCACTCACGCGCTATATTGTAGGTGATTCTGTCAAAGGCAAGATATTATACGATACGGTATTTTTGCGAGGAATTGGTGATAACGCATTTTGTACTACCCGCAAAAAACTTTGCGCGGTTTGTGTTAATGGTTTAAACATTAAATTGGAGTTTGTTCTGGTGCCCGATAGATACAGTCATTATGACATGTTGCTCGATCAGGCTTTACTTGAAATTCCTGTAGTTCAAGTAACTTTCATGAAAGATAAAATACGACAATCACTCGTGATTGCTTAATTGTAAAAACTGTTAAGCCGATGAATATTAACTTAGATTGTCTTAACGTCAATAAAAACTTACACCTTGAGCACAAGAATCAGCTTTAAGATGTGTTTAATTCCCGGTCAGAGATGTTTACAAGTTTACATCTGGCAATTCGGTATCACAGGTGACTACCGGTGAATTAACAATTCACTTAAAAAACATGCAACAACGGCCCTATCGGTTGGCTCCATCTGAGCGAGTCAAAAGTGTTATATTTGTGAAACATAAGTGATGGCTGCATATTTAATTTTTCACTTAATATTTTATTTTGTAAATTCTATTATGGATGCAAGTCTGGAATAAAATCATTTCATTACATCTCATTTCATTTTCATAAATACAGAGATGTTACATATTTTAGTGTTGCACTATGTTTTGCCGGTTGGCGTACAAAAACATTGGCTATTAAGTAGTATTAACAATTTAGGTCATCATTTAAATAATTAACAACAGAATAATAGCATTTATTCGTAAGCAGGGTTAATAATTTACGTCTCAAAAGTGGTATTGGCAGTAGTTTAAATTCTATTGGTAATTTGTTATAAACCCTTATTGCAAGAGTATATACACTTTTACGCATCAAAGCGGCTTTCCTAGGAGCTGGGCATAAATCCTCCTTAAATCTTTGCCCCTGATAGACTATCATAAAATTGTCGACAGCTAAATACTTCACGGTATTAGATATGGCTGCGGGTTTTCACCAAATACCCGTAGCCCCTGAATGTATAGAAAAAACAGCCTTTGTAACACCGGACGAACAGTAAGAGGTTCTACGTATGTCTTTCGGGCTCTGTAAGCGCCGTCCGTGTTTCAAAGAGCCATTAACGTTGCGCTAAAGCCGTTGCGTTTGATAAATTCGTCCTTGTTGATACTGATGACGTAGTAATTTTTTCAGAAACAAATCTACAATACCTAATGCCAATACTTAATGCTTAAAGGTTTTCACTAAATATTAAAAAGAAAAATGCAAATTTTTGCAGACTGAGATTGAGTATTCGGGCAGGATTATTTCTAAAGGTCAGGTTAGGCCAAGTCCGGGTAAAGTAAAAGCTCTAACAAATTCCCCGGTTCCATCTACTGTAAAACAAGTCCGTCAATTTTGTGAATTGACCGGTTATTTTCGCTAATTTATGCCGAACATGTCCAAATGTACCCGCAAATACGTAGAAAATTGTCTAACGTGTAAAGTTAGTAGAAGCCAATCAAGATCTCTGCAAATATCACTTCATCCGCTTGACAAACCCCCGGTTTTTCATACAGTCCACATAGACACTACTGGTAAATTATGTGGCAGTAAACCAACTAAGCAGTATGCAGTAATGTTCGTTGATGCATTCACGAAATTTTGCTTTATGAAACCCGTTTCCAACCTTACTGCAATAGCTACTGTCAATTGCTTAACGTTGAGCGCTTGGACCCAGATGCTTGTCGCTCAGTCTTAAGGATAAGATTGAACTGGTAGATTCATTGAATGATGATTAAAGAAGAGGCAAATATTCTGTCTACTTAATTGTTATCCCTTACGATAAACTAACAATTTTTTAATTGTATGATTGTGTGTTTGACTTGTCCTGTTTATTATGTGATTATTCGGTGTACTTAGCGATTGCCTGGCCAGCATTTCGCGGTACATGGGGTCGTCATATTTATAAACGAGACTCTGTCATTTGATTTGACCATTGCCATGTGATTTGGCACTTAGCTGCGGTCATGTGATTTTGACCATTGCCATGTGATTTGGCACTTAGCTGCGGTCATGTGATTTGACCATTGCCATGTGATTTGGCACTTACCTGTAGTCATGTGATTTGACCATTGTCATGTGACTTGACAATTACCTGCGGTCATGTGATTTGACCATTGACATGTGATTTGACATTTACCTGCGGTCATGTGATTTGACCATTGACGTGTGATTTGACATTTACCTGCGGTCATGTGATTTGACCATTGTCATGTGATTTAACACTTAACTCCGGACATGTGATTTGACAATTGCATTGTTGTAGCTATAAGTTTGTGGTTAAGTTCTTAAGATGCGATTTTGTGAGTAATAAATCAATAATTGTATATTTTGGCCGTGCCAACATTGTTGGTTTTTTCTATCGAGGCCATTTATGTTACTTTGGTGCCGTGCCATACTAATGGCTTTTTACCGAGGCAATCAAGTAATTTAAGCCGCGCCATACTAATGGCTTTTTACCGAGGCAATCAAGTAATTTAAGCCGCGCCATACTAATGGCTTTTTACCGAGGCAATCAAGTAATTTAAGCCGCGCCATACTAATGGCTTTTTACCGAGGCAATCAAGTAATTTAAGCCGCGCCATACTAATGGCTTTTTACCGAGGCAGTCAAGTAATTTAAGCCGCGCCATACTAATGGCTTTTTACCGAGGCAATCAAGTAATTTAAGCCGCGCCATACTAATGGCTTTTTACCGAGGCAATCAAGTAATTTAAGCCGCGCCATACTAATGGCTTTTTACCGAGGCAAGCAAGTAATTTAAGCCGTGCCATACTGATGGCTTTTTACCGAGGCAATCAAGTAATTTAAGCCGCGCCATACTAATGGCTTTTTACCGAGGCAAGCAAGTAATTTAAGCCGTGCCATACTGATGGCTTTTTACCGAGGCAATCAAGTAATTTAAGCCGTGCCATACTGATGGCTTTTTACCGAGGCAATCCAGTGACTTTATCTTCATCTTTTTCATGTTTTATGTACAATAAAGAGTTGTACATACTTTAGCCACGCTGTACGCTACAAAATGGTTATAACTAGCATATAAGTTTAAGAGTAAGATATTTGTATCCGTCACTAAGTTTGAATCAATTCGTAAATGTATTTGATTACTATTCGCGAGCCGCAGTGTCGGCTGCTCGTCAGTATGGCCGTGTGGGAGATTGGGTAATTTTTAGCGATATCTGTTTGAATTTTAACGGTCAATCGAGTTCGTAAACAAGTTGGTCGCTCACCCGCTCCCACCGGCTGTGACGTCATTTGTTTGTGTAAGCTAATAAAAAGGCGCTGCCGCCTATCGATGGGGCAGAAGCTGTTCAGTTGCGAGCACGGTACGATCTGTGCTCTGAGCTGTCTACGAATCCCAGGTGACGCTATTTTTATAAGCTACCGTTGTTACTGTGCCTATTATGCTGTGTTTATTTAACTGTGTGATTAAATGATGTCACCTCTGTCTATAATAGTAAGATCTCTGTAAATTAACGCCAATATGATTTATTCTGCCTTGCCTACTTACTATGCTTAATTACAAGGCTAAGTAGTAGATATTTATGTTTGTTCATTGTGCTTTCCACGCAGCTTTGCCTGTGATTATTTATTATAAAATAAACATGTGTTGATTGTAATGCTGTTTACCTGGTATTTTCCATTTATCTCCCACATGCATGTGACTTGGTCTACGAAGATTTGGGACATGTGGGCTCAAATATGCATATACTGTAAGTACTTGTTATGTTATGTTAATCTGGTTACTTAAACTATCCAAACAAATAATTATTGAAATTTTTATCAGGTCATTTCTTGATTTTGTGACATTTGGTATTTTATTTTATTTTTTATTTATTTTTATTGTTTTTCAATGATTTTGTGACAATTTGTATTCTTTTTTTTTTCTTTACCATTTTTTGAGACAGCAAACCGCCCCGAATGCGTGTGCGTTGACGTCTCAATTACCTACCAATGGAAAAATTAGCAACGCCACTTGCGCCACGAACCGGCAACATTACAAACTGTTCTTATAGTATTTGACATTTTAACGCGAACAAAAAACTTACTATAGAGGCTCGTTGATCCATTGCATCCATATTTTAACTTTGCGTAGGAAGGTAGGTAAACTAAAATAGTCCACACAATTATTTAGTGACTAGAAATTGTGAAAGTGTGTGCACTACGAGATCATGACAAATGATAGTTAAACAGCCGTCTGTAAATACCGTTTCGATAATATTTACGTGTAATTTGTGATGGCGTAACATCATTATCGTGCATGCTGTCGATAATATTGCTTTTATAGCCAACATTGGCATTGCATTGAACCTGTTGGAACTACAGAAATAAAATTTGTTCAGTAGTTACTATTTATTTATTTTATTTATTTACTCATAAAAACTTACTCAGCATAACAGTTTACACCTAAGTATCGAATAAGTGAGTGAGTAGTATAGGTATTAGGTATACTTAACAAAGTGAGAGTATAAGTAACATTCTAATCTATATGTAACTACAGAGTAGTACGTGACTAAATCACTGATTGACAGACAGCACACCACTTTAGGTAGGGTAGGTAGGGTTGGATAAGCAGCTACCTTTTTTAGGCTCTCGCGGGGATGTAGTGGGAGGCATAAGCAAGTCCTATTATATTAAATATTGTATTATCAGTCTGTATTTAACCCGCCCGTTATTCAATTTGCATAATAAAATTGCTAAATTTAACTCAACTTTATGGTTTACTCCCGAGAGCCCTTACCGTTTCACGCAAACATTTTCTGGATCTAAAGAAACTTTTGTGAAACAAAAAGTTCATGTTTATGCAGGAGCGCTTCCCTCGCGAGGTTATGGCCTGGCGATAGTTCGTGTATGACCATAATGTTCTCCGTCGAGCTGTTATTTCCATTAAAACGCTTATCTTCAAGATTCATGGCAAGCCCCGACAAAAATGATGGTCGTTAAAGAAATTGAATACCTACCCTTTACTCATGTTTAAACTCACACGTACAATGTAGCGGCTATGAGCAACTTTTATGGTCTGCATTTTTAATGATACAATAAAGCGAACTGATACATTTAGTGAATGTAGAAGATAAGTATTTACGAATGATAAAATACTAACGAGTGACTGGATATTCAGTAACATGATAATTGAAGCATGTTCGGGCTTTTACTATTTATAAATAATGATATTATTCAACGAGCAATATTTGCACACAAGGGTTATTACTGAAGGTATCTTTGGAATTTATTTGTGTGTTATAGATGAAAGTATTACTGTTATGTGTATGTATTACAAACGTGTAGGTTTTTATACTTTTATTCACTACGTACCTACTTATTTACGGGATATCAAAGACAATGTTAAAACAGGGCAAACATGGTAACACATAGTACACAAACGATAGGTACGACAGTACTATCCCTTGTTAAACGATTGTTAAAAAAAATGTTTTTTTTAATGTATTATACTGAAGTAAGACGTAATGTCGTATAAGGCGGTTTAATGTCAGCCATTGAAGGTAAAACAAAAACTAAAAGCGCCTCCAGTCGAATATTAGCTAAAGTCTAACTACTTTGAAAATACATAAGTCTTGAGGGCTTATTATATAGGTAACGCACAAATTGTACACACTACACTGTGCTGTATTTTGAACGTGCTCTATAGATATATCTACATATACATGGCAGAGCCAAAATAAAACACCTGAAAAATAACACTCGAACTTCGCGTCGCGGTTATAACTTTGTGCCGAATATGAACTATTGTTTATTCATGTCAATAAAGCTGGTTTCCGTTTTTGAAACTCAAACAGTCCATGTTCCGTGTCAATATGTATTTTATTAGTTAATCTCGACCGTTGTTTATGTTGTATCACGCCGCCTATCGCCCCAGCGCCTTCGATATTGTTAAACCGTTTATCATCCATGTATAACGGTCACCAAACACAGTCGGCTCGGCTGACGATCGATGAGGAAACTCACTTAGATGCTTCAAAACGACGGCGGTGGATTGAGTGAAGTCTTGCACTTGAGAGAATTCTCATACACTGTTGATTCCTTGCAGAGACTGCCGAACTTGGTTTGGTTCTGTTAATAATAATGGATTTTAAAAATGGCTACAGCCAATGCGTTGTTTTGTACGGTCGTGTTACTTGATCGGTCTAAAAATAGTTTTCTCAAAATGCTTTAAAATATGTATAGTTGCGTTCATTTATCTCATAAATTTCGAGTGTGTATGTAATTGCCTTCAATTATAAAATATTCGTAGGTTTAGTTTTAAGGGCGTTAAAATTATCCGAGCCTTCAAAGTTGGCCGCATTGACCGTGATAAGTAAACATTTTAAACTATCATTATGGTTTCAAACCTCACGGAAAAGCAGAGCTCTCATAGAAGCAGTAGGACAGTGTTTAGTGGTAGGATGGATGACAAGATAATGCAACAGTCAATAAAAAGCAAAGGCATTACAAACTTTTCTATTCGGACTCCTTATTTATTTATTTTTCTTGATGGTCGCGCTCTTACCCCAACGATCATAGATGAGCGAAGTTACTTAGCATACATTTACAATTTACAATAATGAAACCAGTTTGGCTAGTGCACTTGCTTCCCAGAAGCTCTTCTGAGGACTTCATTATTCTTCGTCATAAAACTAAGCGAATCCGCGCTAGGTGGAGTTGGAGTAACATCGTTACTTATAATTCCAAAACGCACATAAAAGGATTCACAGAGTAAACAGTTCGAATCAACACGATGAATTTATCTACAGGGAAATCTTCTAGCAGAGTGCAAACAAGTCTCGAGCAAAAGACTGTTGAGGGACGTGTGATTCACTGGGCTAGAAAATGTTAGTTGATTTTTAAATTTCACACATCAATGCCTGCCTTAACGCGCGGGCGGGGGCGCCGACGCCTGTTCGGCTGTGTAGAAAATAAATCATCCGCGCTTTTCCCTACATTTTACGAAATATGATTGCCTATTTTTAAATATAACACACTTATGTGAAATGCGTAATAATGTGAGGTATTTTTAAACATTTTTGGATCTACAATGACGAGCAAAAATTACGAGCGATTTCCTATATAACTTTGTGTGAGACGTGACCTGTTATTTTCTGTTCGTCTTCGGTATAAAACTGTAGGTAATTATCTTGGAAAGTAAATTATAAATATATAAAGTAAATTATGATACTCCCTTAATGAGCTGTAGTTATCCTGCAGCAAACATGGGGAGAAAATGATTTCAGTCAAATCTTACGAAATTTTAGTGTGACCTAGATTCAAGTCTTCCGATGTTTATTTTGTATGGGCTTAACTCTCTCAGAATTATCCTGTCACACACAGGAAATTAAAAAAAACAAAACCTCTAATAAATTTATGAAATCGACTGTAGCTCATATTTCTTGTCACCTAGATCGTGTTGAACGGAATTTATGCGATAAATACTTGAACTATTCCACTTTGCTCGTATTTAAATCGTTTTAATCTAAAATGTTCATTACTACAACATGAACAATCAACGTGTAACGTGTTTTCGCTTCTTAATTATACTTCATATTCAAGATAAAGGCAATATTTTCTTTGAGAGGAAAGTGGCGTCAATAGCACCAAGGACTAAGCATGCAGCGTACAACGCGCCTCTATTAACTATCAAAGTCGATATTGCAGGCAAGCTCAGCCCATGTCACATAGATTGAGAACGAAAAGAAAGAGAAAGAAAACATTTATTCCTTTTTGCAAGACACACAATTATAAGAGAATATACACAATTTTATAGAAAATAATCAAGACATGAAAAATAGATCATGAGCGTTGTGCGAGATTGAGGACGTCAGCTATTCCAATTCTAATATACATATCTAATCGAATAGTTTTAAAACAAAAGTATGAAGATATTTAAACGCTCTACACTGTAAAGTGTATGTAAAGCGAGCGTTCAAATCTATATACATCAAAATGAATCCCTATTTCTCTTGGTCACGGGATCGCGTATGAAAGGCTGGACCCATTTCGCTAATTCTTTTTTTGTTGTTTGTTATTGTCAGGTTTTTTTTTTTTTTTTTTTTTTTTTTTTTTTATATGAATAGGAAGGCAAACGAGCAAGTGGGTCACCTGATGGTAAGTGATCACCACTGCCCATAGACACCCGCAACCCCGGGGGGATTGCAGATGCGTTGCCAACCTAGAGGACTAAGATGCAATGCCTCTTGTGCCCGTAATTTCCCCGACTGTCTTACTCTCCACACCGGAACACAGCAGTGCGAGCACTGCTACTTAGCGGCAGGATTAGCGAGTAAGATGGTGGTAGCGATCCGGACGGACCTTGCACAAGGCCCTACCACCCGCAAAAAATAGGTTCAGGAAATAATCTAAAAAACTGGGACGGTGGCGAAACCGCGGCAAACTTAGTACGCAATAAAAATCAAACGCAATTCCCGCGTCTTAATTATACTTCATCCTCAAGACAAAGGCAATCCTTTCTTTGAAAGGGACGTGACGTCAATGGCACCGAGAACTACGAGTAAACATGACTGCAGCCGGTAGACTCGTAAGGGGCCTGTATTAGTTATTGAAGTCGATATTGCAGGCGCCAACACTCTCATTTCTCGATATTGTTGAGATGGAGTGGAACAAAAAGCGATACCCTGTTACGTATATTGTTACGGTTACGAGGTTAGCATTTATTATTAACTTGGAGAAAAAGCGGAAAGTTGTTGGCGCCAATTTCTGTGGCTGACTTTGGTTTGAGAAATATTTGTCGGATTACGTTGTAAATTTTATAGGTTTCGATTTTGGCTTGTGTTATATGTTACCTATTTTAATTTAAAGTATTTAATTGAACTCATTAGAAAAACTAGTTTATAAGAATAAAGAGATAAAGTACACCATCGTAAAAAAATGCTAAGATATATTTATTCGAAAATTACTAACCTGTGTTGCTGTAAAACGTTCATTTACAAAGAATATAAAGAGGGCAAAAATGGAGAGAAACAAATAAATACAGTAGTAACTGTCTCGTTTTTGAAGTAAATTGATTATTATTTTAACTTAAATATGTGTTTTTAAACGAGCCAAAACATATCAACTTCAATAAAAAAATGTTTTCTTCTCTAAGAAATGAATAGATACGTCTCTACACTAAATTACATACAAATAAATAAAACTACAGGTATCCTTTGTAGAGGAAGAGAATATAAGGCCGGTACAAAGTTTAATTTAGGTTTTCTCAACAAAACCTCTCACTTAGCTCATTTTATGAATAAGGTAATTAATATTTTATAGAACGAAGTCAATGAACTTCTCGGACACATACACAAACCTCCTCTTTTGAGGTAAAGTTCGATACACAAATCACAAACAGTTTATAATAATATGCACTGTGCTAGTCGCAAAGTAATTAAGGTTAAGTTCAAAAATAAAATAAATCCTGCAAATTAGTTCTTATCTCATGTACACTCAACTTAAATTGAATTAACGGAAGACTAAAGTCCTGCTATCTGGCATAAACAACACAATATTGTGTTGTAGCTAGTAGCTACAACTTGCAGAAGTGCATTAAGTTAATTACTTACTACGCGGAACTCTTGATTCATGTTCTTTTCTGCTCTATTTTCTAGATTGCCTAAATAAAATCTGGCATAACATTATTGAAGCTTTTAATGAAATAATGTTTATGTTTGGGCAATGTGAAAAAAGTGCCAAGTTTAATTTAAACGGCGCTCTAAAGTATCGGTAGTGCAGCTAAAAAAGTTGAATTCCAAATAGGAAGTTTCATAACATCATTTTAAATATAAGTTCAAAAGTGTAAGACGTTCGATTGCTATCAATGAATATCGGTGCCTTCTGATTCATGAATATAGTTTTGCAAGTTTTAATACAAAAAACTAAGAAAGTTTAATTAAAAAATTACGTACCTACCCAAATTGTCTAAATCGCATTGTTTTTCAAATAAGGCTTAACTGCCAGTGTGTCGATAGTGCTTGTGAATTCTTTCTTTAGCTTTCTCAGTTCATATAAAAGTCTCTAGGTTTACTTTAATCTCATTTAGTTCGCACTTAAGAATATATAAATTCACGCGTGGATGTGTTCCTCAGTGCGGAGCAGTTCTAGATAAAAAACCGTACGATCCCCGAGAGACCCGCGTTTTATTCCCACATGTGAGTGGAATGAGAACCCCAATACAATTAAAGTACAATCATCGTGCCCATTCTAGCACTTGACCGCTGCCAAATATCCTAAAGATTGAAGCAGGAAACCCTAAATTGAAGTGAAGTTTTCTCATTAATTTGATGACGTCGATCCCGAGGCCCGACCCGTGTCACAAGTTACTTCATTAGTTACGCAACTTGCTGAAAGTAATCCTTGGGAATTACGTTTTGTAAGACACGAATCACCAAAATTATTCTGACGTCTGTGCTTCTTTTGTTTAACTCTGCTTAGCTAAGAAATTGGGGATCATTAACAACGGGCCCTGCGCATTCCCTCTAGCTTTCCTGTACCTACCGCGTTTAACTAACTCACCAAACTATAACCAAAAAGTACCAAGCACTTTAAGCGATATCGTAGCTACTGTAGCAATGGCTTTGGTTGCTACAGATACGTTATGATATGCAAAACAGACAATCGTAAAATTAGAATTTAAAATCAAAGCTCCGCTTCAGAGGTGTTTTTGTGTCACCAAACAGCGCGCATAACTTCATGCAGAATATTTATGCTGGGTGACGCCACGAACAGGCTCACGCTTATATTTACCGCCAAGATGTTGTTTACTGCACTATATTTGCATTCAACTCCAGTTAATTATTTTTTGTCCATTTGATAGGACGAACTTTTGTTTCCACGCAGGCGAAATCGCCGCATTAGAATAAGTTAGCCGCACTATAATTCTCTCGCAGCCCGTGCTTATCTTGAGAACAGCTTAAACAATTTGAATCCAGACTGCTTTTTATTAAAGAGCACTTTTCACTGCAGTTCATGCGGCCAAGTTTTTATGGCTAGTAATATTTTAACACTGGTTGAAATGGAATAATATGAACTTATTATACACCGTCTTCCGTACTTCATATAAATCTAGTTCCATTAATTTCTCGAGCTAATATTCTGAGTTAGTTATGGCACCGTTGCATAGCGTTTGAAATCTTATTCCGCTGTAGAATGGGATCATTAGGTGGCGTGGCAAGCCCAAGTTTAATTGATCTGGGCAGGATGATGGATGCGAGTGGATGCTGTGGCAGCGGCGGGTTGTGTCGGATTAAGACGAATCTAAGTGCTGCCTCCAAGAGGCGCTTCACTCTGAGCGGCCGCCTCGATGCTTACCCGTATCAATCTCTAATGGCACGTCCTTAAACAGTATTATGGGGGCTCATTAATGATTACCTACTCCGAAACGGATTGCGGCTCAAATTCATAATATTTCAATCACCGTGAAAAATAAAGAATTCTTCTAGGAGATATTCAAGTCGGTTTACTTTGAAAACTTTGTTTATACCGACTAATTAAAACGTGGCTACTTTGTAAACTGTCGAAGTTACTAATTTGTGTAATATTGTCCCGCTAGTCACCTTACTTAATTGCCACTAATTAAATTTGAAGTAAACCCGCTAAAAGAGCTCGCTAAGAGGATAATATAGTGAAGTGTAGTTTACGATTACGATTTAAAAGCTTAAGCCATGGGAGCTGCGCCGTCGCCTAGGGTTTTAATTAACTCAAAATATAAACACGGTGGAAGCGCACTGCCGCCAAAATTTTATCAGAAGCGCCCAGTTGATTGAAGTGAGGGTGCAAAAGTGTAGTGCAAAGCTACCATTTTATTCCCACAAATTTCATCAAACACGTAAAATTTTAATTTCGTGTCGATAACAGCATGATATTAGTTTGTTGCATCAAACTAAAGAAACGTGAATAATTAGGAGCTTTATGTTCATGCAATGAAGTAGTTAGTTTGTTCGCCTTCCTATTCATATAAAAAAAAACATAATTCATGGTTGGAACATATTCAATTAATATTTTGCGTGTCTGTGTGTGTGTGTTAACTTTAACGCTACAACGGCTGTACAGATTTTAATGAAATCAGGCACATAGATGATATATAATCTAAAATAACATAGAAATAATTGTATCCCGTATAAAATTGCAAAGTAATTTAAAGATAAAAAGTAATATGACACCGTATCAGCGACGGTAATCCTACTTCTTAATCTACGTACATTACAAATACCTTTTCACCTACTATCAAATAAATCAAGAATTTTTATTTCTTGATTTAAATGTTTTACTTTTTCGGTTTTACCGTTAGAAATTTACCTTTTCACCTTTTTTATGAAACGATAAAACAAATAGAAGTAAAACTTAATTTTAGAGAACATTCTATAGCAAAACTGCAGTAATTGTTACTAAAATATTTAACCAAAGTTATACTACACGCCATAAAGCCGTAGACTACATTTTCAAGATTTTAGTTTAATATATTTTTCTTTGAACTATAAAAAATATGTAGGTTAAAAAGATATATTTAAGGACAATAAAATAAAGCCATTTACAATTACGACACCTTCCCCGCACCGTCGGGGTGTCCGGATCCTTTCGTTTTTGTTTTGTTCAAACATTTTTACAAGAATCCTTTGTTATAAAGACACAGTCGCGGCTAAAGCCGGGAAATAAATTACTTATTTTGGCGGGAACGGCATCGTTTTAGCTACGGCTATAAAGACATTAGGATTGAGTTCTCCCGTGGTTCGCCGACGTCGTCGCTAGATATAATAATGCACATAAAATTCCCCACTGAGAGCAGTGAGCGAGCGAAGTTGCCGGCATTACGTCTTTGAGTTATTCAACGTCACGTACACGGTGTACAAAACTAGTGACGTCACACTAGCTAGCATAACCTATAATATCGACATCCATTGTAGACTAGCTAATCAAAAACATTAACGTTAAATCAAAAAATTATGTTACATTTTTAAAATGTTATTTTCTAATGTGTTTGAAGTTTCATAATACAAAATAGTGTGACGTAGGCCTTTCATCATTGTTTACTTGAAGTTACTAAGCACTACATACTTTACTCAAGCTTAAGTACCTACCAAAGGTACACATTTATTTACAGAAAATAACGTATGACGCGTATGCCTTCTATTTCCTCCAACGAAACCAAAGGTATCCAAATTTCTCCTACCCACCTAACCCTTTATTTTTTGCCTATGTAGCAGTCATCAAGTGAACAAAGTTAAAAATTAACAAATAAAAGCAGATATGCAGATAATAAATAATTTTTTCCTTCATCATTTTATCAATTAAAAATTTACCTTGTTACTCCGTCACTAACTCTAGTTAGTAGCGGAGTAGCTTGGTAGTGCAGCGCCAAGGCCGCACTGGCAGGGTCGCCATGTGAGGATGGGCGTTGGGAGACAAGTAATGTAGACGAGTTTTGAGTAAATACTGTCCTTTATTATACGTTAAGCTTACGCTTATATAGTGCTACATACTGGGAGAGTGTGAGTGTGGCACAGCTCACACTACAAGCAAGGTACAATGTTTTTTTTTAATTGAAATGGATTTCTGCAAAGCATGGCCTGATTCACTAAATTATTTATCAATTACTTATTTATAATATTTTTTGGGATACTCGAACCGGAACGCGCTCCTCCCTACCCTGTAGCTGGCTGTGCCCCGCCGGTCGCGGCGCTGTTGTCGACACATCCCATGGATATTACCCGTGACCCCTGCCTCGAAATATGGTAATCGTGATCGGGCCCCTTACGATACATACCTCTTACACGATACGCTACACGGTGCCTTTAAATTTCCGCTTCAAACGTTGTACTTTCGTTCTTGTTACTTTTTGTGTTATAAGAATTTTGAATTAACTGTTAAAGCAACTGCGGGTCATTGATAATTATAACATATCAAGTAATGCCTGACGTACTCAATCGTTTTACTATTGTTCACTTTTAGTTCGGTTTTTGTAGCTAAACAAATTAGTTTACCGTTGGTGCCAAGGGCGTATCTGCTAAACGCTACTCTTCCTCTCTTTAGGCCCTCTGCGTAAGGGGAATCATAACATCCGAGGCGCACCCACGTTTACTGTACTTAAACTTACCTTTATCTGTCACTTTGACATTTGCTTTTACAAAAACATTAATTTGTTATGACGCTTGTCTCACAGAATCAAAATTTTGTAAACCGAACAATCTCTTCATGTGTGTAATGTCACTAAGTCGAATCAGCGGGGGTGAAAAACAATGTAAATAAAGTTGATATGAAACAGGTTTGCAACTTTATGAACAAGGGGAATTATACTTTTATTTAACCCCATTTTATTTTGGTGTCGTATGGCGAGTTTCAAGCCATATTACCCGATGCTAACCGCATGTGGACTGTCGACTGTGGACGATAATCCCCCGGAAATGGCTGCCCGACATATCCCGGGCGGGAAGCAGCGTTAAATTGCGTTCCTATTTCACTCACACTTAAAATCAGGCGACGGCTTGATGGATCTACAGCCAAGTATGTGCATGACTTGCATCCGAGCGGAATTAGCCCTTGTGCGGTTTCCACAACGATAACATTACACAACCTATGTTTGTGTTGTCAGTTCGTACCAAAACACTTACGACAAGAGTTGTTGCCTTAAGACATTAATTTAGAATTTGTTGCTGTTAAATTACATCGGATCTGAGATGATATACTCGTATCAAAAGGAAGTTGGCGCCTAAATATTTTTTTCGTTTAGGAGACTGACTAGATCCTCGTCATATGCGCATTATATCGCAATTATTCTTGCGTGAACAATCTAAGTAGTATTAGGTTTTAAGATTAGCTGTATTGTGGCTATATTAAGTACTAGCTGACGCAACAAATGTCGTTCTCTTAAGACATTTTATATAATATACCTTAACAAATAGTGAAAAAAAGTTAAAATTTCACGCAAAAATACTTCGGAGCAACCACTAACGACAAACATGACGTTCGGGGAACCGAGGTGGTCATTGTATTCTGGCCGTGGGCAGTAAGCACATGTAGTCCTCTCTAGTCATAAATGCTTTGCTCCTACGGAGGTACAATGTAGATCTGCGTTCGCATAGATAGGTAACCAAGTAGAGCGGTAATATGAGCCCTCCATACAAATAAAGTTACACCATATTTATAACACAAGTAGTGGCTGATTTTTCTTTATTTCCCACACAGAATAAAGCCATTTGAGTTATTGTTATATCGATATTGTTATATTTCATTCACTATGCCACGCAACGACTAAACAGTCATTAACTATTCATATCAATCATAATCATGTTAAACGTGGCTTTCAGGTCTTGCTACCCTGGGCTCTATCTGCCCCGTAAGGGATAAAGACGTGATTAATAATAATAGCTGCTTGCCCAATTCTAGTGACCTGCTTGACCTTACAGACAGGCACATGCTAGAAAGTGTTAGAATTTTGTTTTTTTCCCTAAGTATGTAATTTCTTGTTCTTCTTTTTTACTGACTTTTCTTACTGTCGTTCCTTTCTTTCAATCGTCACAAGGTCTTGGCTTTTTTTCGTACATATTGTGCAACATTTCCACTCTGTTACTTATTCTTTCTTTGGTACGGAGGTTCGATGTAGTTCTGCGTTAGTACGCGGGGCAAATTAATAAACTTGTGCACACGTCTGTTCGCTGAACTGATCGTCACTTGACGAGACTATTCCAATTACAGAGTAGCAACTATGCAGCCTGGAACATTGTGGCGTTTGCTCCTGGGTGCTGTGGAATTTGCATTTTACTTAATACCTACTAACGTAAATTACGAATGCGACAACTCTATCTATCAATGTATTAGGTATATTAACACTATAGTGCAAAAAAACTGTAAATTACAGATAATGATTTGAGGAAATCTACATTTCAATTGTTTTTGGATTTTTTGTCGGTCTGTTTGCTAGTTCACAATAATCCCATTAATTAACTTAACGTAGTGTTATATTCTCTTTGCTGCTAGTATTATAAATGTGAAAGTTTGTTTGTACTCCTTCACGGCAAAGTAGCAGGACAGATTCGGATCTAATTTGATATGATTAGATTAGATTAGATTAGATTTATTTCTATTTGTAAATTACATTATATTTCTATGTCAAAACATAAGAAAGTCACAAAAAGATCGTCAATTGTAAACATAATAAAAACAATAAGGTATAATAAAATAATTAGAAATCCGAAATCAATAATAATCAATCGTATGTAGGTAACTGGTTGTCCGGAATAGCACAGAATAACACATATTAGGCTACTTTATATCAGATTTTTCCATGGCATACCTACTCATTATTTACTTGAGCGAAGCCGCGGGCATAAGCTTTCAGAAATGAGTAAAAAACAGCCTTTTTTTAACTGCAGAAATAGTAAAAAAAAAGAAAAAACATGTAGCGTTTATTGTGCAACCATAGAAATTAAAAATTGAAATATATTTTGGTGTGTGCTGCCTACTGATCCGTTCGATGTCAGAGTCAAGTGTAAAATTCAAAGAAGCTGGCTCTCAGGAGCTGTATTACTGCTGAGATCCCATCTCATAATCGACAAGTCCGCGTGACAAAGCCACTGTTAATTCATTGAAATATTCACACAGTATATCACAACAGCTGTGTGTCAGCACCCTTATTGTACATAAGAGTCAAACGAGTAAGCCCTTGGCCGTATTGCCGCTGAGATCCCATCTCATAATCGATATTTCTGCGAGACGAAGCAGTTGTTAATTCTTTGAAAATATTCACATAGTAGCACAACAACTGTGTGTTAGCATCCTAAGTCTACTTACTTAACAGTCAAATGAGAGACTGAGATTGAAAGAAAGAAAGAAAGAGAAACATTTATTTACACACATTCGATACACGTAGATATAAAACAAGGAGAAATACAATGTACTAAGGAATAGTACCGATATGGTGTAAAGTGGACCCCACTCAGCATAATGTTGCGGCAAGCAGTTAATTCTTTGAAAATATTCACATAGCATCACGACAGATGAGTTACCACCCTAACTTCACGTAAGAGTCAAACGAGCGCGCTCTCAGCCGTATTGCCGTTGACATCCCATCTCATAATCAATAGTTCTGCGAGACGAAGCAGTTGTTAATTCTTTGAAAATATTCACATAGCATCACGACAGATGAGTTAGCGCCCTAACTTCACGTAAGAGTCAAACGAGCGAGCTCTTACCCGTATTGCCGTTGAGATCCCATCTCATAATCGATAGTTCCGCGTGACGAAGCAGTTGTTAATTCTTTGAAAATATTCACATAGCATCACGACAGATGAGTTAGCACCCTAACTTCACGTAAGAGTCAAACGAGCGAGCTCTCAGCCGTATTGCCGTTGAGATCCCATCTCATAATCAATAGTTCTGCGAGACGAAGCAGTTAATTCTTTGAAAATATTCACATAGCATCACGACAGATGAGTTAGCACCCTAACTTCACGTAAGAGTCAAACGAGCGAGCTCTCAGCCGTATTGCCGTTGAGATCCCATCTCATAATCAATAGTTCTGCGAGACGAAGCAGTTAATTCTTTGAAAATATTCACATAGCATCACGACAGATGAGTTAGCACCCTAACTTCACGTAAGAGTCAAACGAGCGAGCTCTCAGCCGTATTGCCGTTGAGATCCCATCCCATAATCGATAGTTCTGCGAGACGAAGCAGTTGTTAATTCATGGAAATATTAATCTAGTTCACGTAATAGCATCGGGAGTCGTGGCACGTCCCGGGCATTTCGCCTTTGAAATCACTTCCCGACCGTTCCCCTGACAGTGACGTATTGTTGCTCTTCTTTAACATTAATGTAATGGATTGTTTCATGTTCCGGAACTCGTCCCATTTTTCACGATGTGCGTAATTCGGGGATTATAATTTTCATTGTCTCTGGCGATCGTCGGTTTAAATTTTATTGCTGTCTGAATTTAATGCTCCGAATGGCTCCAATGCGTTGCGTTTTGGTAACCAGTTTCACATCAGACATTTGAATTATTGTAAAAGTGAAGATAAATTGGGTTTTCGGTAAAATTTTACTTTTTTATATATTATCGACAAAAATAGTGCGGTTATCACATATAAAAATTTTGAAATACCAGCCAAATAAATTTTACAGTACAAATACAGGGTGCTAGAAGCATACTTAATTAATTGCAGTGTCTAATGCAAGGACGAAAATCTTTGGATTGTAATGGTAATTATTATTTTTGTATGAAGCAAAAAAAACGCATTACTTAAATAATTTATGTTTTAAATTGATTCTTAGGTTATTAATTATATGCCCTGAAAATATCCGCACCTAATTTTACACCTTATATAACACACTATTGATAAACATCTTAATTGCTAATTTGGTTGTCATTGTATCGGCACACGAGAATATATTTGCTTCCATAGACAAGATACTTACAGGAAATTACTTCCTCCCTGTTTACGTGGTAGATTACGCGTTTATCGTAGAAGCTCTACATCGTCGAGGAGCTACGCCGTAGAGGGTCTACGACGTAGCGTTATGTGACTTTGTTACTTAGTAAGTGACAATAAGGTTCTGTTTCTGTAGTCAAACTAAAGTAGCACGGCACAAAATAATAAATAAAACTCTTAATGAGCCTATCATTTATCTTTAATATTTATAATAAAATTAAACTAAACATTCTTTCTTTTTGTGAAGTCTGTTAACTTTACAAACGCTTTCTTTCTCGACACGTTTGATTCGCAAAGCAAAGATCAAATACGTAAATTAATTAGAATTTCAGGTTACTACGGCCTTTTGAAGCATACTTACCTACAAACTCCAATCAAAAAATTATTTAACTGTCTTTTTTTTAATAAATTTGCTTCAATTAATACAGGGAAGCTAAAGCACCAAAAGCATTCCTTCTTTAATGTCAACGTTTAAGCATAGTTAGTAGAGTAAATGCAGTGTTTGTTAGACTGAGGTGGCCGTTGGGATGCCACTCGCTTTGAGACGGCGCCGGGAAATCTTAACGCGGGCCTTGCGAGGCTCTGCTTACACGCGAGACATGAGACACGAAGCCAGTACGACAAGTGAATTAAACGCTTCGTGTACCTAGATCATGTAGGTACTTTTATCGAATAATTACACTGGAACCTTGTCTTAGTACATACATACATACACACATACACAAATCAAGTCTTTATCCCTTACGGGGTAGACAGAGCCTAAGGTAACAAGACCTACAGGCCACGTTTAGCAAGACACTGTGGGCGTAGAGGTGGAAAGTGGAATCAAAATAGTGATGGGTTGCTAGCCGCATCGCCTATAACATGATTCCTATGATTTTCCACCATTCCCTCGATGGATTTTTACCATTTGCACGGGAAGAGAAGCAACTGGTACATTCTATGTTTTTTCTTTGCTCCCAGACCAGTATGGAAGTGTCTTGTCTTAGTGACATTTATAATATTCGATAAGTATCATCATAGACCATATTTTTGGTATGATAAGGTTCTATGCTGGCTTAGGAATGAAATTGGTTTGCTGTACGTACTTCTGTACAATGGCAGAATCCATTTACTAAAGTTGATTTTTGGGACATTCACGAGAAGTCTGGGGTCAATCTTAATTTAAATCCGCGCTAACAAGTCTACTGGTTGTTTTCTCTTTGACGGAAGTATACCTATGCTTTCTTGCCCAAATAACTAAACATTTACGAGAAAGTAGTAAACTCTTCATTTTTGTAACTAGAACTTGATGCAGACTAAATGTTGCAAACAAATCATTTGAAAATATTAGAAATTATTTTCCGCATCAAAACGTCAAGCACATAGCGCATAAAACCCATTAGAGCTGCAATACCATTCTAAGTGCAGTAGTCAATCATGCCTGCAAAACACTCCAACGTAGCAACCAACTTGATAAACACAAGCAGCGGCCAACAATACGTCCGCGTTCTCGCCAACCTCCATTAAAAACAACATCAATTTGCGAAGAACTTCCGCGCCCCGCAGCGCAGGGACCGAAATTACGCTTCTTAAACGTGTGTACAAATTGTGCGGGGGCTGAACGAGAGGCAAATCCGTTTAAAACCGCAGTAGACGCGCCGCCCAGGCGCTAGGCAGAGCTCCCGATCCGTCACGCGTCGCATACACTTAATCCCTCATCAAATCCAGATTAATTAAACTAGAGCCAACCATGATCGCAGCCAAGCCCGCACATATAATATGCATCCGTATATCCGTAACTGAATCTTATAACGTTATTACTCAGGTCAAGACGGTAACAAAGGTATTTGGAACGGACTCAGTTTCAGATTACGAAAATGGAGAATTAATTTAATTGTTCCTTATTGTTTTATTATTATTGTGTTTGATTTTGACACACACACACACAAACCACGTCTTCATCCGTTACGGGGTAGACATGGCCTAAGGTAACAGATACCTACAGGTAACAGGTTTGATTTTGACATTTTTGTAATATTCAATTGATTTGTATTATTTAATTTTATTTTATTTACTCTTGACGATTTCTATCTAAATTCTTGTAACTTGACAATGTACAATATGATGTAATTTTTATTGATTGAATTAATAATCTAAATCTAAATGAGATTTCAGCTGAATACATTTATATAATCGACATGTAGTACAATAACTTTATTTATATCTAGCTGTACCGAAAGGACTCGATTCAATTTGCTCTTCTGGCAACAAAGAAATACCACACGAAGGCGCACGTTTCTTCAAAATGTATTAACTTGACAGGAATTAGCAGGATGGAGGTCAAACAACGACATTAAATATTAATTTAACTAGATTATATTATGGAACAAACGGACGCCAAATAGTGGCCCCGGGGGCAGCGTTTGTAACTGCTCGTAATAGCTAACGGTTGGTACTAATACTACATTTGGAGTAACTAGTGACCTTTGTAAATGAAAGGCTGCAAAAGTTATGGCTTGACATTAGTTATACGGTGTAATGGGGCTAAACAAACCGCGTCACCGCGCCTCGTAGCGAAGGGCAAATTTAGTTGTAACATCGCAATAGTCCGTCGGTTAGGTAACTCTCTTAATCCGTAAGGTGTGGCTTGAAACCGTACAAGATAATCTTTACATACCTACTCATACTAACATAGTTTAAGTTTTAGCACATCCTATTGCCATCATAAGCTCCTATAATATATTTGATATAATATATACATTATCTCATTTTTAATTGATGAACATTATTAGGTTTTCACAGAAATTGCGTATATCTGTAAGCCTGCAATTACGTAGCGATAGTTTAGATTTTTTTTAAAGCTAAACAAGAATTCAGTACTAAATATGCAGCCATGAAAAACCATTGTAGAGTGTTCGAATCTCACCGTATTAAAAGATACAACTACTTATAAGCGGTGAAAACACGAGTTACTAAATAAGTCGAATATAATAAAATTTACTTTTAAAATTATTATGGGTAAGCACTTTTTTAAAAAGATAAGTGTCAAAATCGATAGATGCGAAGGCGTACTTGACTCTTTAAGCGATTTTCGAACGTAACTAACCTATGAAGATGCAAGGTGCAGTGTATCATTTTAAAAGAGATTTATCTGTGTTATGTAAAACAAAGTCGGATTTACACCATTTTTAAATCGAGAACAGCTGCACCGATTTTTATGATCGTTGTTTTATTGGATTGGTCTCCGCTTCAAACAGCAGAATAAAAATATGAAAAATTGTCAAAAATATTTTTTTGCATGTAATGTTTTATCTAATGACATGACAGAAAGTGATTCTATGGCAAAACGAAGTTTCTAATAAGTTAGGTACTTAAATTCAGCGTACAGGATTCCATAAACTTCTGTAAAAAAGCAAACCCGTGTTTGAAGCTACAACCCTCTGTTTGTATTCGTATTATTAAGAGCTTAAAAAAAGATTTACGAAGAAATACTCTCAAACATTAACAAGCATCCGAGGCGAAGTGCGCGGTTGTACAATCAAAACTTTTGATGAATTTCTCCAAAACTGTCTTTGTTTCCCCTTTCTGTCCAAGTTAAATAATAAAATCTACGGTGGACTTCTTTAACTGGGACCCATAAAAGGTTTGTCACGGAAAGAGGTGAAATAAAAACATTTTTTTTAACTGCCCGTCGTAAAGGGGACAATGTAAAACTGCGGAACATAACGACAAAGGTTAAAGAAATGGCTACGACCTAGAATGTTTTCAATATAACAAACGAGGCTGCCTCTAAAAGATAACATCGGACGGGTTCAGTTCTGGTTCACAATTATAATTAAGTATTTAATTCATCTTGATATAAAATTAAATATTGCAAAAAAAATAAACCTTAAAAACCCTCTTTTTCTTTTTGAGTCTTACCTATTAGGTACCTATAAAAAAAGAAGATATAAGATGGCTGGACGATTTGGAGTTTTTTAAACCGCACTGGCAAAGCCTCGTAAAAGACAGGCACAGATGGAAGGAGAAAGGGGAGGCCTTTGCCCAGTAGCGGGACAAAAAAAGCGCTATTAAAAAAAACAACAAGTAAAATTAAGCAACAGTTATTCACACATGGAACGCTGCTTCCAGATTAATGTAATTAATAAATTGCGATTGTATTTAAAAACTTGTAAAAACTTTCATCGCTAACGTTAACCGCCTACACTTAGATCTAAACTCTCAAATATAGTCAAATATATTTCTATTTACTGACATAAACTTAGTGCTATTTTATCTCAATCAGAAAAGATTATATGACAAGACAATGAGTCATTATAGTAATGGCCTAAATACTTAATATTGCCCTTAAATTTACATGGTTCATTTATATTTTATTAACTGATTGAAAAACGGACCTGTGTAAATCAAAGAGTGAGTAGCGCTTAAGTAGTTATCGTTGTAAGGGTAATAAATCACCCAGTAATTCATTATAGGGGAAATTTGGAATAAACCCTAACCCTAAACTAATTGTAACTCCCTCCACATTGCCGAAATTCTCGGATTTCTAACAGCATACTTGTTTCTACGCTACTTAGATGTTTATAAGAATGTATGTACAAATAGCAAAATTACAAGTACTGTTGTAGTGCCTACGTCTTTTGGGTGTTTTAAGTGTCATATATTAATTGTATGGATTCTAGCACAGTTTATATACAAAAAATACGCTACTTTTAGGTAGAATTCCATTTTGAAACTATCTTCGTTACTCTCTACTCAATACATCGCTACGATTAAAACATAATGGAGTTATCTGGTTCGTACAACTTACCGATGTACTTAACAAGTCCCACATCCGTTTTCCAAATCTCTTACACCGCTGTTTTTGGCAGTGGCTTCCATTAATTGGTGGGCCAGCTTGATTTATGACGTGGCATTGAGCAATGCACCGCCGACGAGGCCTTCCAATGACTCACACTGAATTCCCTCTCCCATTTAATACCTACGCGTTTTAACAACCCTTCTTTTCCCTGCACTCATTAGAACCATTGAAAAGAAAGGGACGGAAGACCTTAAACGTATGCGGATGACGAGTAGCCGCGGTAAATTCTTCTCAACCTCTCTCGTACGTCGCAAGGGTTCAGACACGGATCAATGTGGAAAATTTATTGAGACTGTTTACAAAGGGGAGTGAAGCGAGCGATGTTTTTACTGTTATTAAGAATCCATTTCAACGAATCACTTATGATTTGTACGTTAGATTTACGCGTGAAATTTTATGCTTTATGGTTTCAGCTGGAAGTTCTATCAAGTTCAATTTCGTAACAAATTGTGAGCGAAAAGTTTTAAAATAAAGGATTTGAGACTTTTTTGGATAGCTTTAGTGTTAGGTATCAATATACCGGCTCTGTTTAGTTTATAGAAATAAAAGCAACATTACACAGAGTAATGTAACACCTTAAATTATGTTCGGCACTAGACATGCTACTTTTGAGCATATTAAGTATCTGCTTAGTAATAGGCGACGGATTAATATTCATAACTCACAGAGGGAGAATTTAATTGATACATAACCGATACAAACAAGCCGCTTCATGTACATTATAGCAGATGTTACACAGTTACAGTTCTCTTGTACTGTGTTCTAACTTTTTGGAGATTATTATACATTATTATGAAATTAAATAAAAAGTTTGTAAATGTGCTACTCACTCCCAAAAGAATTACCTAATACTTAGTGACCCTGATTATATAAAGCTAGTGGGTACCTAAGTCACCAGCTTTATATAATCAAAATCAAATTTTGTTAGCTCTAAATATGTATGACATTAAAACGACGTATAAATGCATATAAGCAATAATTCGTTAGCTAAAAGATCTATTATTCAACCTATAAGTTTAATTAATTTTTGGTTATTTACTTAACCTTTTTTTTCTTGCTTACTTGACATAAATTCACCGTTCATGAAGTTTATCCGTCTTTTGAAATAGTGTTGAAAGTGAAGAGGAACTCCTGAGAGTGAATCAGTCGAGGGCTTAATGGTGAGGAGAAGATGCTCACGAAACAAATTAAACCCTATTCAAGCGGCTCTAGGGTTACCATAATGAAATTTGAAACGTGGTAAAAAATGACCGCACATAAAACAGACACCTGCGCTAGTCCAGTCACTAGTGAGTCATCTGAACTTTTTCTAAAAACTTTTTTACTAGATAGACATGTAACTCACAGCGTTCAAGTTCAGCGCAAGCGTCGCGGGGAGCAGTTGCACTATCGTATTCATGCAAATATTAAGCATTAAAAAAAGTAAAATAGCGTTATTTCAAATCAAGCAAAAGGTTATAATGTGTCTGTTAGCAGCCTCCACACTAGGGTGCGTCATTAATTCAAATTCTTCCTTTAGTTCAAAACACGGACAAAATAAAAACTCAGACACGTTCAGACAGCTGTCATAAAGCAAATATACCCTACTAAGTTATCTATAGGCCAACGGCATAAATGAGTCCTCAAGCGCGCCTGGTAGGTAGGTACGGTACCCGACCACAAATATTGCGCTTCGGTCTTTGGAAAGAGACAATGGGCGTCACGTCAGTTAGAGCGAGACAATGCTTTACGAATCCGTAATTACCGGAGAAGACCGATGTGCAACATTTATGACCGGGTAGGTACTGTATTTTGTAGCTGAAGTATGCCAGACATATTTCAAAGGTTTGCCTGCCCCCAGTCAATACCCACTGCACGTCCCTTGTCGATCAAACAAGATTTAAGTAGCTGATTGCCAACCTTCAATAATTAAAAGAAGAAGGGTAAAAGAAGTGTCTTGAGCATATCAGGAAGGATGGTAACCCTGAGTGTACGTACAAAGACAGCGGCGCGCTCGCCGGGATTAAGACATGTGCCTTCTTGCGCCGGCGAGGTCTTATACAGCTCTTGTACTTGCTCAATTATAAATACTTTGACACTGACGCGCTTACGAAGCGACGTGATGCGACGTAATTTATTATCAAACGCTATTGTCCAAGACTGACTGCTTCCCGTGGGAACGGGAACCTTGCGTTTTCCTGGGATACCAACCAGGAACAGAGCGGTTTTCTATTTATGAAATACTAACTTTTGCCCGCGACTTCGTCCGCGCAGATAACGTCAGAGTGACGACATAAAAAATGGTTTTTTTTTTAAATAAAAAGTCTCCTATGTTACTTCTAATACTTCCAAGAACATGTGTACATATACAAAATTTCATGATGATCGGTTGAGTAGTTTTCGCTTGGAAGCGTAACAAACAAACTTACATTCGCATTTATAATATAAAGTAGGATAGGATTTTTTATATAAGTACAGCAGTTTCAGAGTTAGCTTCCTACTTACTAAGAAACCGTTGGAGCATTTTCGAAAGTTGAATTACGAAGAAATACCAAACGGTATGTTAAGTTTTTGGCCCTTTTTGCCTTTGAACAATTATGATAATAATGTTGCTATGTTGGTGCGTAATTAACAGGGCAAGCAGTCAAGATTAATCTCACTGGATTTAGCAGCTTAATTACAGTTACAGTACCTGCATGCAATTATGAAAACAAAAGCCAACAGCAAGACGAGGGCCCTACTTATGATTCAGTTAGTTCTGTCCACATTTCGCACGAGCGGAACTCGAATTGAGGTAAACGGTGCGATTAGGTCAAAGTTTCAATGGGACGGCTTTACCCGACAGAACATAAAATAAAATTAATTAATGTACCTAATACGCGTCGGCCACACAGAACCGCACCATATATTAGAAGAACGGTGAATTGAGTTAGCTTGTAGATTCCCACCACGTTCGTTCGCCTTCATTCACGCGACTCTAACGGCGTAGATAATAGAGACTTACTGCGCACTTTACTCCACCATAGCTAAAGCAATAACTCTTTCCGAGTAGTTTTCACGCGAAAAGTAAATGGCCGGATCGAGGATCGAGTTGTGGACGATACAAAAAAGTTATGACGCTTTCCTGAAGTTGTTGTGTTACGGTAACGAGCCGGACATGTGACGGCATTGCTTATGAGAAACTTCCGATTTAGTGCCATTCGCTATATCGTCAGCAATTATTGGTAAAACGGGGTTATGAAAAAGACTTTCGTTACATATTCTCGAAAACTAGCGCTAAGAAATCAGTTTCAACCTACGTGGAAGATAGAGAAACGATGCGGTCTGCAAGAAGCGCCTGGAAATCCATCACCGAAACCACAGCTTAGATTGGGCTGTCAATTACGTCAGTACTATCCCGGGCTTAATCTGTCATCTAGACATCAATTAAGGCGAAAACTGCCACTGTGAGGAGTTGCTACAATCTGTCTTGTAAAAAATCGCTAGAGTAAATCTTAAAAGGAAATCTTTTGCGTGCCTTCAACTCTGAAGGAAAAACACGAAATTATTTTCTTAAACCAATCTTTCGTTCCTTTTGTCGGTATCACTCATGGATAAATTTATTTTATCACAAGAATATCAATATTTTTGTTATTCCTTTGCCGTTGCCGGTAGGTACGGGTCACGTGGCGCAGCGTAGTTGTATGGGACATTTGTTACTGTCACTGCAAATATAACGAAAATATATGAGTACATTACCTTTCCTCAGTCGTTTGGGATTAAGCCAAGTCGAGTTCGTTGACAAAGATACGTCTGTTGTCAGGCAACGAAATTCGGATTCACAATGAGGGGTACCTATTGGTAGTAACGGAAGCGTGAAATCGTGGAAGTGGATGGAGGTAGAAGTATGGTGTAGTTGCCGTCGTGTGCGGCCGCGACACCGGACGTGGCGCCCTGCCAAGCGCCTCGCACCTACCACGGCCCCACTATGTGCTCCATATTTACATCTTACATGGACTTTATGGACTCAACAACGATCACTCGCGACACTCTAGTACCTATTGAACACCAAACTGGCGATACAAGTTATAGCCGTAGAAACTTTCGTAATTTATCACAATCTCTATGTAGATTTTAATCGTGGAAAAGGTAAGAACTTTAGCAACCTTAAAGCCGTTTTCCGCCTACCTAGGCTATTAATATTAGTTAGTAAATATTTATGTTTACGTTTTGCTTATTTAAAGTTGTTTATGAGCAACTTGATAGATATAATGAGCAGGCTTACTCTGATTGGTCTCTGGGGAAATTTTGAAGCCGGAAAGTTCGCTTAAACGAAAATATTTCATAAAAAATGGTCACAATTTCACTACGTAGAAGAACGTCATTTACTTAGCGCCAAATTAATTTTATCTCACTAACGAAGTCTTGAAGTTTTACATGAACTTAATTTTTAGGTCTGTAGGTACAACATACCTATAATTATACACTATTGTTTTTTTTAAGCTGTCATTATATTCAACCATTGTGATAGCTGACGCCTGAGCACCTAAAAGCAGTGACAAAAATAAGATACTAAAATATTAATGTGTTAAGTGCAGATAGACTGCAAAGTTAAAATAACATAAAACATAACCATGAAGACTTTATTCACATAAAATATGTACATATAAGACAATATTATATAGGTACAGCATTAGCTATAAGCATAGTAGTATAAAAGCACTAAACGTCAGCTATATAAAGTATGAAAATCTGGTTTATTAAAGCAATATGGCGGTTTCTCTAAATCCAAGTTTTTAAGACGTGAGCTGCTGTGTTAATTAGCTGCATTGCATAACATAAAACAATATTAAAAAACTAACGCATTTTTTTTTACTTGAGCGCGCCTTGAGGGTACCTATTTACTTTATTGTCGTATTTATCTACTTTAAACAGCCTATTTCTTAAGTGTTAGTTGCTATCCCCTTCCCCCATATTTCAACATGTAAATATTAAGACTGGTCCATTCCAATCCATTATAAAGTTTTGTATACAAAGTTCATATAAAATTTAAATATACTAATGATAATAATTAATAAATTAATTTTATTGAGTCCAAGTTAGGTACTTGTACCTAGTACCCTAGTTTAGATGTAAGCATTGTTAATAATAAAAAAAAATATTAGCAGTGCCCTTACAGGGTTTGATCTTGTATCAAAGCAAATAAAAGTTCGAGGTAGAGTTTGAGTTTGTTAATGTACTAGTAATAATCATAGTAAAATTGTTATAAAATGTCGAGAGATACCAAGTATGATTCTCCAATACTCCGGTGGATGTGATACTAATTGCATTCAATGAGTGATTGTGTAGGGATTTCGATGAAATTAGTTTGTTTACAAAGACATTACAATAGATTACCACTATTTTTCGCTGACTAGTAAAGGTAAAATGCTAAAAATTCAGAGCGCTAGCGTGTAATTAAACATTGTGTACCACCTAATTCAATGTTGCACAAAGTAATGCCATTTCCCGCAGTAAATTAACAGCGAGGTGCGAAACAAAACTTTTCTTTGTTTTAATTTTTTTACGTTAATTAATACGCTTGTCAGAACCAGGCACGCGGCCGCAATATTATTTTATTATAATAACTTTAAAACATCAAACGGCGAGTGCATTTGCATAATTTAATCAAGCCGTTGTTGTTGTTATACCTACATAATTTAATTTATTACGAATTTAATTATTGGGTTGGTGTCTTTCAAAAGTAGCACAATGATTATAATTTAACACGTTATTTATTGATCAACAGAGAATTGATTCGAATTGCTATTGATTGACTAAAGATTTTATAACTACATTAAGTTAAAGGTAAAAAAAAAAACTAATATTTAAAAACTGTGTATCTTTACATAATAGTTTACTTGTGGTCACAGTTACGGTGATTTGTACGAAATGAGAACGAAACCAGGATGAAATAGGTTACTTTAGAAATATGTTGTGATAAGTCTGCGGTATTACATATATGCTTAAATAAGTTAAGATTCGTTTCAAATTTATGCATTACGCCCTCTGGTATAGGTAGGTACAGCTGTTATCTTCCAAGTAAGTTTACGTACAAAGTTCGGTAAACCTGTTCCGTTGTTGGTCTACTTACGAGTAGATTCCATTACTTTGCTGCTGGCAGATCATGGAATCGTCGAATGTGAAAAAAAACTTACATTAAAAGTTCTTCATAATTTATTTCATTAGTCTATCCTCAGTATAATATATTCATATGTGGTGTCCCATAGGTTAATGTGATTAAACAAATACGAGTAAGCACTAAACCCAGTTTGGTAACTCGCTAATACGGATAAATCTCGTCAGTGGTTCATTCGAGTCATACGAATATATGTAGGTATTAAGTTTGACACGCAAACGTCATTATTATTATTAAATTGTTCACACTTTAATGACAATGATATGGCTTGCTTTGCAAAGTACAGTTGGTGAATTCGGAGAGATAATAATGTAAAGATTACATTTTGATGTTGTCACCTGTACCCTAACGTAAGGTTTCTTTATTGCCCAGAAATCCTACATTTTCCGCGATGGCAGCTTTACATAATCATAATACGGCTTTGCTTGTTTTTTAGTGGCTAATAAAACTCGGACAACATTTACGAAGACAATGCTATAAAAATTGGCATAAAATCTCGGCGCCGAAAATTTTATATCCAGATACGATGAGTTTCATAAACCGAGGGAAAGAAATGATTGGACGAAATGTTCCCTTCCCGATCATAATTATTATATCGACCCGGCATGCAAGTGGCGGCGCGCGGCGTTGGCCGCATTTTGTTTCTAAAATAATGTTTTCATTATTCTATGAACTGATTATCACTGACGATTAAATTTGACTTAGTATAGTAGCAGTGGTTATCACAGCAAACTGCAACGCTTAATTACATTAGAAACACGGTGCAGACAGTCAAAGATGATGCTGAAAGGCATAAACCGCAGAAGAACTAGGTATCTCCTGAATCTAGGTAAGAGTAGCTTAAGAATATTAACTGGCATCATCACAGGCCATAATACTCTAAACAGGCATCTAAGCATTATAGGTATAACAGGTGATCCCTCCTGCCCACACTGTGGGAAAGAGGAGATGAGTAAACACGTCCTCACCGAGTGCGTCATGTACGCGGCAGCGCGGCGCGAAGCATTCGGGAGCAATGAACTGGAGGTGGACGAGCTTAGAGACATCAGATTAAAAGATGTCCTTATGTTCGGCAAGAAGACACGAAGATTTGAGGAGAGTTGCTGTGTGGGAGCGCTGCTGGGGCAGTAACCGGCGGCTCCAGCCAAGGGGAACTGGGCTGAATGATCGCCACAGCCAGCCAGCCAGGCGTCCCCACAACAACATCAACATCATACATTAGAAACACACGACATCACCCGACGTCATCAACCGGTATCTAAAAATATTGAAGTATTAACGCTGGGGTCTCATATTTGGTCCATATAATTCTCCATTCTTGTAGCTTAAAGGATGATGCGCTATTCGCTACCTAGCAAGAGTAGCAAGGTGCGCTGGCCTTAATCAATTATTACCTATCATTCTTACCTAAACCTCAATAACGACCATTGAAGCTCGTTTATTTTTACACGTAGATATACTTTTTTTTTCGTGTGAAACAATTTTGTTCATTATTAATTAGTATAGGTACCCTAAGCTATCATTTAAATGGAGATAATTGAAGCATTAAATATGAACATCCTCAGTTGTTTCAATCATATGTACATTTTGACGTTAATTTTTCAAATTATTATCGCTCCTTCCTCTTCGAATACCTCATCGCGTTGAATAATTTTAAATCACGATCTCAAAAACCTTAATTTGCAATCAAAACAGAATAACGCACTCCGCGTCACTCGGAATAAAATCGTCGTAAATTGCGTATTCCATTCCGTCGTATGGGAGTATTTTTACCGCACCCGGCCCCTATTCAGAAGCCGGGCCGTTTTAGTGACACAAAAACCTTAATTTATTCTTGAACCCGATTTATTCTTCTCATGTGTTGGAGTTGGTGACGGAGGGCCCTTAAGGTTAATGTAGGTCTTGTCATCGGAAATTGGAGCGGTCGAAACCGTGCGATTTGTCAGCTGTCACGCGGAATTGAATGCTAAAGGTGTGGATAGGTACCTAATTCATCCGGGCGGGCCCGGCGCGCGGCGGAGCGCGAATATTTCATTTTTCACAAGTTAATCCCATGGAAAATGTTTTACGAATTTCGTGATTTACGAAATTGAGCATTTTTTTGAGATAAGCAAATTTATGCTGGCCAAGAATACGCCGTGAATGAATAACTAGCATGACATTGCAGATTGCGTCGATAACGAATCTGTAACGTGGACATTTATTCCATTGTTTTCGTGCCATATATTTTATGCTACATTACAAAAAAGACTGAAAAAATAATGGACAATATTATTTGACAGTAAAAACAAACTAAAATGCGGGTACGTTTGACAAATATTGCGTCATTACAGTAATTTTAACATTCAATGATTAGATCATTGCATATCGTTCCATGATAGAAAATGACTTTTCAGTCGTATCAAAGAAAAAAACAATGCCGCAGTGTGTCTCGTACGACTGCTTTGATGCTGCGACTTCCGCAACAATTTTCATTTCCTCAGTTGAAATCCTTTCCTGACGCAAACTTTCTCAGTGCCGCATCTCAGTTTAAACTCCGAATCTTTCAACTCCGTTTCAATTAGTTTATATCCGACGTAGAGATAAAAGCTGCTTTTGTGTGGTACTTGATTCAGAAAATACATTTAAATAAGGCTGTAACAACAATAACCCATCCGACAAAGCACGGCCCTTCGGAAAGCACTCCGATGAGCGAGTTCACTAGCAAAATAACAACGTCCATTTGTAACAAAAAGTCCATTCATCAAACGAGATAACAATGTCACGGCCTTATCAAAACATGACCCGCGAAGCGATCACAATGTTTTGCTGCGCGAATGCCGCCTCCGGCTTTGGGAGTTAACACAATGGAAAAATTAGCGTTTTGAAATAAATCACACCATTTATTACGATCATCACTGTAAATACTCCAACGAGCAGGCCTCGTGCTGTTTGAAAACACTGTTTGAGTGCCTTGATTGACCGGTAATTAATTGAATTTGGAAACGTCGATGTCAATTAATGAAATATAAAGAAGAGCATTCAATTGATACCTATTTAATTAAAATTGCAATCGTAGCTTTTGTCTACGACAAATACGTTAACGTACACTTAATTATAAAAGTTGGAAGTGGTTCCATTTTTATTTTACAGTACATTAAATTAAGTCTAGTTTATTTTTTTGAGGCCGTTCCCAAAAGTAAAACATTTACGGTAAGTTCCTTATTTGCACTTAAGAAATAACTTATTCTACATGTTTCACATAACAAAAGCTGAAATTATTATTATTATTATTTATGTCCATAGACCCATGCGCGGCGTGACATAAATAATTAAACTGTTTCCTTATCGAACAATGTTCTGATTTTTATAGTATTTTAAATTGCTATTTGTCTGTGGTAGGTAATGAATCTTACTCCCACTTGCCTTGAATTTTTACCTGCTCTATTATGGTGGTTTTACACTCGCCGCATTTAAATAATGTAACGTAGAGCCACATTTCCCAAAAATTTCGTCGTAGTTCTACCAACTCGTTGTGGCAATAGTTTTGCTTTTTTTTAGTTTTACTGTTTACTTTTGGAACGCGTTGTTTCCCGGATCATTTTGAATCTGACGCAATGGCGAGTTATCTCGTCTTTTTTATTAACATTCGGGATTTTCATCATAGGTACTTAGGCCATTGATAATTTAAACTGAAGATGAATCATCAGCTCGAAAATGTGCCGGCAAAACATATCTCTAACTGCGGACCACTGATGTGAAATGATTTCACAAAATGTTTAAAATTTTGTAGGTAATTAATAGGTGCATAAATACGTTTACGTTTTACTCGTGGTTTATCAGTTTATAAGTTTTAATATTTAAACTTTAATTAAATTAATAACGTATAATTAACGTCTAACTACCATGATTGTGAAATAAACGGACCACTCACGTTTTGCCGCCACGCATTAGTCCGAAATTTGTTAAGCAGTACTCTACGTGATCCGTTTATTTTACTACATTTATTCATTAACTAGTCTGTCCGCGACTTCGTCTGCGTAGAATTATACATAAAAACCTTCCTCTTGAATCACTCTATCTATTAAAAAAAACCGCATCAAAATCCGTTGTGTAGTTTTGAAGATATAAGCATACATAGGGACATAGGGACAGAGAAAGCGACTTTATTTTATACTAGCAGTTGCCCGCAACTTCGTCTGCGTAGAATTCGTTTATCGCTATCCCGTGGGAATCACGCAATTTTCCGGGATAAAAAGTAGCCTATGTGTTATTCCAGACTATAATCTATCTATGTTCCAAATTTCATCCAGATCGGCCCAGTACTTTTTGAGCCTATTCATTACAAACATACAAACATACAAAAATTGGTACAAATGTTTCCTCTTTATAATATTAGTATAGACTATGTAGTGAAGTGATTTAGCGAACTTTTGCTTTGTGTAGCCACCACTCTTTTGAAAACTAACCTTTATTATTTCCGGTTTTCACGGGTTCAAACCAATAAGCTTTTGTAGCTGGACCCGCGTAGCCGCAAATAAAGCTTCATTTCTGGTTTCACACTCCGATATTGCTAACTTGTGGACTTTATTTGTACTGTGGCAACATATTTTTCGGTTTATTGTATCCCCGTTAGTACATTCGTTGCGCACGTTAGCACAGTATTACCAGTTACTGATGTTCGCTTAAAGGCGAGATTGTACCTAACACTGAACGCTCGAAAAATAAAACCAAGACTACTGTTGGGTTCAAAGATGCAGTTGGGTACTTCTTTTACTTTTGGCTTCATTAACGGTTTTTTGTCTAAACCAGTATGTTATCCGAATATCATTTGTCTCTTTTCATTCCATTCACGACAAGTCAATTCATCCTTGGCAAAGGTTTCCATGTTTTCTCATTGATATTACCACCGATATTCGCAAAACATACCACTTGGTTAGGTTTGGAATAAAGGCGCTAATCACTTATTGTTTTCATATAAATGGGGATTTAACAATGAACAAAACCACAGGAAGTAAAACAACGTCCTAACGGCATTAAAATTTCAATGTTACTGTAATGCAATGCGCACTACCACAAATTCGAAACGCGAACGAGGAACTTAAAGTTGCTATACCTACTCAAACTGTAGCTGTATTAAAGTAGTAATAAAGGCTAACTTAGGGCAATTATTGGCGAGGAACATGTTATTCCTGACGACATGACATTTAAAACAGTACCTATTTTATCGCTATCTATTAGTATGACTAAGGGTAAGTGTACTAGTGAATGAACCCTTAAGGAAATTTTCGTTTTCAAAATAACATTTAATTAAAATGAGAATGACTACCGATAAATATTATTGCCACTATGTAGGTATTCAATGAAGCAATTATTCACATTTCCTTTTCTGTCATTTGTAGTATAATTATATTGCAAAAACATTTTTTATGCTTTGTTAATGTAAAAGCAACGCTGCAGGTTACACGCTAAAAAATCTGTAGCTAAGTGTAACTCATTTTATATTTATACATTTATACACAATATATATTTTATATTAATTTGTGAGGAAAGTGACCGTTTTGTGCTCGTCAGTGTATTTCGGGCTAATCAAAATTTTACTCGGATTTCGGTCATTGTAATGCTTAGCTAACGTAGTAGGTAAGCAATATGATGCATCTCTTTTCCTATCACCAAAATTTTTGCGAATATGACGTAGTGTGCAAGCATCAAGATAGCGAGAAAAGATTGCTTTTACGCGACTATACATATTTTCGCGATAAGCAACCCCTAGTGTTGTCACGTAAATGTGAAGCACGCTACAGAATACACCTGAATTTAGGGAGGTAAATCACTACATAGTCACTATCACTATCACTACATAGTATAAAACAAAGTCGCTTTTTCTGTCCCTATGTATGCTTATATCTTCAAAACTACACAACGGATTTTGATGCGTTTTTTTTTAATAGATAGAGTGATTCAAGAGGAAGGTTTTTATGTATTATTTTACGCAGACGAAGTCGCGGGCAGAAGCTAGTAATCTATATAAATAAAAATAAATGGCTAAATATGTTGCTAAACCCAAAACATGAGAGAGCTGGAGCAATTCGGTCATAAAAAAATCTTTTAATCCAAAGAAGGTTCAGTTTTTTTCATCAAAATAACGTCTGTCGTATCAGCTAAAAAATATACATATACCTACACATTAAATAAAAAGTAACGACGTAGTCATGCGCACAGCAAAATGAGGCTGGTTTAAACTACACTTCGCCACGTACGCGCGCGCGAAGTTCAATTAGTTCTCTTGGAGAAGTATTTTTGCACTTGTGTGCGTGTATATATCAAAGATGCAGTTCTGGGACCCGATTTTTGAAAGCACTTGTGTGAAAATACCACTCGTAAGTGGTGAAAAATTGAGCTTGATTTTAAATACGAGTAGCTTAGAAAATACTTGCGGCTCTCTTTAATGTTGTGAACTAGTCAAAAATTTTATTAGAGCTGAAGTTTTGAAGATATAAACAGATTTAGACCACTTTCGAGTGGTGTGCTTTCAAAAATCGGGCCCCAGAACTGCATATTTGTTGTTGATATAGTCTGAAATATTTATGGCATTCGATCCAAAGTAGGTAGGTACCTTAGACTTTTAACCTCGAAAATTTAAACGTCATCAAAATGTAGATAGGTACAGCTGTAATCGGATCGTGTATGCACATAATCATTTTGCATTGACAACAGCATCGAGATGAGTATTGATGATCACGCAGTGTGAATAAATACTATTTACACGTATTGACATACCGCTTAAAGTAGGCGACAGTAGTACGCGATACTACCTATACATCCATTGAGCGTTTTGGATTTTACAAATTTGCAGTAGTACCAAAAGCAGAAAGAAAAAAGAAATTGGGTGTAAAAGACGGGTAGAAACGCGTGTGATCCGAGGATTCCGTTTCTTTTTGAGATCGGGAACCCTAAAAATATTTGTAATTACCGTCTATAAAATTACTTAAGGTTGAATACAGGAAAGGAAAAAATGAAGCAAAATAAATTCTTTGTAAAATACAAAGCGACTTTTAAGCTTTTCTGTTTTTAATTACATTTTGTTTATTTTCCGCATTACGGTAGGTTTGAGTGGAACAATGGATAAAACGGAGGCATGTCGGTCCGTCAGCTGAAGGGTAATTTTAATTAAGTTGAAAGGCTCTTGATTTTTTTCAATCCTCGAGCCCGGCCAATTAAAAAGTTGCAGGAACTTGTAGCGGATAGCGACAACGGGCGGAGAGTGCTTTAAAGTTGCTCGCAACTGTGGACCAACATTAACGATACTACAACGAGCGCTAAATAACTAAATGTGGGTATCTCCTCTGCAAGTTATCTGCGCTTTAGTTGCATTGGTCCTTTGAGGATGAATTGCGGGTTTATGCTTCGATTTGGACAACAGTACAGGGTTAATTGAATAGTGTTGAATGTAACGACCCTTACACGAATGTGTAATGTGAAATGCTTTCTCGCGTAATGTCGCTCCAGCAATGTTATTCATAGGGAGACAGAAAATGTTTTACTCCATCAATAGGTAAAACGAAATCGTGAATATCCGTTACGTGTATTTCAAGTTAAGAATTCACTTTAAATCAAATTAGTGTAGCAAACATGAGCTTACACACGGTGTATTTTTACGCGTATGTGACGCACATCAACGCCCTTCATAATTCAAACGCGATTCAAGTCACTTTTGTATTACAATTTTAGCGTGTTCGCGAAATGCGTATATTTTGCGCGTAAAACGACGTAGTGTGTATCACCCTGTCCGTTAGGTACAAGTAGGTATACCTCCCGTTTTGTATTTTTTTCTCTTACACACAAGCTATTTTTCCAAAGTTCCCAGCGCCAGAGCTGTTACTCTTGAGTTCAGAGGAAACTTCGCACAGATATTTATCTTCTTTAATCGCTGAGCAACTTGAACACGTTGCCGAAACTAGTAGCCGAGGTGAAGTAAAACTGCAGTGCATTTTGGCAGTTGGAAATTAGTTTTTAAAGTAATTTATCAACATTTAGTAATATGTTTCCGTATTGCAAAGGCATAATTTAAAAAAAACAGACGACTTTTTAAACGTCTGTCACGTTGCGATCGGAGAAGGAAGGAAACTTAGGAGTTGGTGGATAGAGGTTGTTACAAAAATGGTACGTAGTTAATATACTGTTATAAAAGAATTAGCGGATAAGGGGAAGGTAAATAGTTGACTTACGAAATGTGCCTTTGAAATAACGAAGATATCACAATACGATGGTCACAGTGTAATGATAGTTAGTGGTCAATCACAGCACAGCATAATATACCACACACACACACACACACACACACATAAATCACGTCTTTATCCCTAATGGGGTAGACAGAGCCCAAGGTAACAAGACCTAAAGGCCACGTTTAGCATGATTATGGGCATTTAGATGGAAAGGGGGAATCAAAACAGTGATGGGTTGCTAGCCACATCGCCTATATAACATGATCCCTAAGATTTTCACCCAATCCCTCGATGGGCTTTTACCATCTGCGCGAGGAGAAGCAACTGGTACATTCTATGTTTTTTCTTTGCTCCCAGACCAGCATGGAAGAAGTAGTCCATATCTGTCATTAAAACTGGTTTAAAACCTTTTAGGTTGAATTCATCTAAACGATATTATAGTCATTTTATGAGGAGACGTATAGCAGCATAATAACGGACGGCGTCGATAGCGGGGCGGCAAATCGTCTTATGCTGCGGAGAGGATTTTTAAATATTTATAGAAGTGTTCGCGCAAACGTTAAGCTTCTGTCTGGAAAAATCTCGGATTCGCCAGTGCATTGCAGTCGCACACATAAATATTGTTCAGCGTCTTCATAAATAAGCATCGTCTGAAAGTGGTCTTAAGTCCCTTTATTTATCCTGAGATATCGGAACTGTGCTTTTTTATTTGCTGTTTGAATGAATAATGATTTGATTGAGAGTAAAATTGATAGTTGGTGTGGTATCATTTGTGCAGGGTCCGTCCGGGTAGCCACCACCATCTCGTTAATCCTGCCAACATGCAGTAGTGCTTGCGTTGCTGTGCTCCGGCGTGGAGTGAGACAGCTGGCGAAATTACTGGCGCGTGAGTCATTCTATCTTAGCCTTGTAGACTGGCAACGTATCTGCGATCCTTTAGCGTAGCTCATGGGTGGTGGCGCTCACTTAAGATGACTCACTTGCTCGTTTGCCTGCTTTGTTTTATATTTAATAAAAAAAAAACAATATCCGCCATGATACGATGTTAAAATTCAAAAATGTATTTTTGCAAATTGGCCGCCAGGGGCTCTTTAACCGACTTCAAAAAAAGGAGGAGGTTCTCAATTCGTCTGCATGTTTTTTTTTTTCATTTGCGTGTCTTTTTTGAAACTACCAGCGCATTCGGAAAGACCATCATTGCCATGAATGAATAATTCAATACTTCAAAACTGTGGCAGTTTTTTATTGCCACTCTAACCATATTATCTTTGTATTCTAGTTATAAAAAACCAACATGGAGCACGAGCGCAACCCATTTCAAACATAACTACATATTTAAATCATAGAAACACTCATAACGACATTCGTTGTATATTTATTACAGAAATCACAAACTGACTTTTAAAAAAGCCCCCAATAAAAACAAGCCTTGATATAAAGCATATTTGCGCAAATCAAATTACCCGCGGTACAAGACGCGAGACTTAGGGCCTGTTTCACGACTCTCTGTTAAGTACCAGTTGTCTTAAGTGTCAGTTATCTATGATGGTGTCTCTGTCTGTTTCGTAGTAATAAATAGAGACGAATTCATAGACAACTGACACTTAATATAACCGGAACATAACAGAGAGTGGTGAAACAAGCCCTTACAGTTCTTACGCAAACAGCTCCCGGGAAAGGTAAACTGGAGAGCCCTTCAACTTCATTCATACAAAAGCGAGATAAGACGTGCTCGCAAAATGTACGGCGAGGTGGTTTGCGCGTTAGTAACATGTTTGATGGCTTACACATACACCGACATGCACAGCGATCGCGTTGTACATCTTTCGAGTGGGCTTCTTATTTTCATAGAGCACTTACCAAGTTTACTGAGGTAGGCTCTTACGTAAATGTTAAGCTCAAATATTAAAGCCAGGTCGATGCGTCACGTACCCACATTCATTCACAACGAAATTAACCTACGCACACTACTTGTATCTTGGCATTTTCTAGCACTAGGACGAGATATTATAGCAAGATCTATTTTGATTGTACAGAAGTCGTTACTCTGTATCTTGAACCAAATAAACAATCAAAACAGAGACATGCAAACAGTGAGGCCGGTTAAAACAAAATATCCTCTGCGTGTGTGCGTGGGTTTCTGTAAGGTTTTGTTGCACTTGTGTACGTGCAAATGTATATATACGCACGGCAAGGCATGATTTGAACTACCCCAACTATATCTACTTTGCCGTTCTCATAGTTCCGTCTTGTTTTTATTTGGTCTGAGAGCATCTTTTTTTATTAATTGAAAACGAATTAATAATATACAAAAGCTTTATAACGGCGAAAACCCGGCAGAGTTTATCTGCCGCTGCTGGTTACTTAAATTAGATCCTTAAACTAAACAGACGAGTTATTGTTGCGCTGCGTTACAGTTTAGGTAAAATGCTTTGACAATTCTTATTAAAATTAACTTAGAGTAGAAATTAAACAAGGGTGCCAATTTCTTTACAGTGTCATGTTTTTGCTGCTAATTAACTTTCTGAACATTGTAACAATACATATTGCAAGGAATGTTCCTTTTTCATCTTTTTTCGGTTGGCTGTCTAAGTACAGTTCTTACATGGAACTCAATGCTATCACGTCGCAGCTGAGAATTGAAATCAGTGAACGCGGCATGCAGGGGGGATAAATTTAATTTCGACGCCGTTCTGAAATCAGTTTCATTCCATAAGTAATAATTTAAGTAATTCCATGGAGGTAATTGTCGGGTCGAGGGGCAACGAGGCCGAAATCAATATTTCGTCCGAGTGGGTGGCAGAAGGGTGAATTTATTTCATTGCGCCGTCTGAGGCGCTTAATCGAGGAAGCGCTAATTTATGTGCCTTTACCGAACAGCGGAAAAGAACAGTGCGCTCACGGACCGATATAAAACTAGAAGAGTCGTGAAAAAGTTCCGGCCGTCGTTAAGGAACACGGTCGCTTTGTGCAGTTTTACGGCATTTATAGTATTTCTACAACTTGTTTAGGGTGTTACTTTTGTAGCTAGACGAAAACGGAGCCATTGTTGACGTGGACGAAGGCGAAAACTTTCCAAATAATTTATTTGATTTACAATTGACTAATAGAAATGAGATGAGATCGCGTAAAATATGCACAAATCAGAAAAACTTTAACACACTCACATTCCGTGAACTAGTACTTTGTTCTCTGGATATAAAAAACCTGTGCTGTGCTCTACAAAGATTCTCAGTATTTACACCTGCTAAGATGCTCCAAAATATCTGAACATGACCGTATTGTCAATCGTCTAAGTGTGTTCAGATATGTTTGAGACCCTATAGACAGCTTCTATAGATAGCTTCAGGGGCCTTACCATGATGTCTTAGTGCGATCCAATTCCGACTCAGTTTAGGTTTTAGCTGTCATTTTTAGTATGGATCTGACAGCGAGTGAACCTGAACTGAATCGGAATTGAATCTCATTAAGACGCCATGGTACCCCTGTACCCACAAAACTTCAACTTTAGAATTATTTCATAATACACGTGAACAATACAAGTGATTGAATATTAAATTAAATATTACTACAGATTACTAGTTTTAGGCAAAAACAAAACTAAAAGCGATCCCTGTGGCCGTGCCGTGTCCATTTCTATACAAACGCGACAAGTCTGTGGGTGGTTTTAATCTCAATATAATAATCATCTGTCAAATACTATTAAAGATAAGACCTCACTCCGCAAGTGAAGAGACATTTGCCGAGACGACTTTTGAGCAACAACGAGATTTAATTTAAGAATTAAAATTTTATAAATAATTTATCATATCATTAAAAAACTCCAACTGGATATCTCCGCTCCATAAGACGACAGCGTCTAACAAGAGAGCATTTTCCACGACAGTAATACACAGTTTCATCCATCAAGTCGGTTTTAATGGCCATTAAAATAATGTTGAACATGGGGTCCCATGTCTTAAATACGGTTTCTTTGTTACGACCCCGGGGGTCGTTAGTGGACGCTGGTCGCGATTACATGCGATTAGTGGCCATCTCTCGAGGGATACTTGTCGGCTAATGACTTTTGTTTGCTTTTTATTTACCCTTTTACAATCGAAGGTACTGGTGAAATATTCTGTTCATTAGCTTTAAAACAGTTCATTTTTGAGAGCACATTTTTAAAATAAGGCTAGAGTTCCGATCGTCTAATAACAGCCCCATGTTTGACTTTTATGCCGTTTTTAACAAGAAAATTAACATTGACATCGGGCTTGTAAGTGATGTTATGAATATTAAATCATGTATACGGATATTCTAGCTATTAAACAAATCGTTGGCTAGTACCCCTATTTGTATGATGTAATCGCATGAGCAGTGAAAAGCTGACCGCCTTGTTGGATATGTATATAATTATAATAAGTACCAGCTTATAGTTCCTTATGTGAAAATTTGTCGCATTTTGTGTGATGGTTTTTGCTAACACGATCACGCATCAATTGTCTTGCGAGTTTTGTTATGGACTTTTCTGCGGGTTTCGCGGACTACCATCGGGATTCACGTTAATTATGACTACATTATTTAGTTTTTACCACGTGCAGTTAAGTATGGTGAAGTCACTTTATACTGAATGAAGCAAAAATAAATATATTGTGAACACAATGCTGGCCACATATGCCGCAGATCTGATGGAAGATGGGGTAGGAAAGTGCTGGAGTGGAGGCCAAGGACTGGGCGCAGAAACGTGGGGAGACAGCCCAGAAGATGGGCCGATGACCTCATTCAAATAGCGGGGAAGGACTGGATGTGGAAAACCCAAGACCGCAGCAACTGGAGGGCTATGGAAGAGACCTTTACTCAGCATTGGGTAGAAAAAGGTTGAACAAGAAGAAGAATTAGAAGAACACAATAAATATGAAAATAACGCTCGTATTATCTGCTTAGATGTAAATCAATCTGTATAAATAGCAATGAAGTGCACAAATTACAAAGCTATAGAAAATGTTACCAAGAACAATTTAGTCCACGAGAAACATGGCAAATTACAAGAAAAAACGAACCGAAATCCACATTGCATGCATTTTATCTAAGGAAGCAGCGAATGGAAGCCTCGGTAGAGGATTACATAGTTACCTGGTCAAAGCTTTCTTCTGAATATTTCAACTGCAGTAAAACGTTCGTACGGAACGAGTAGCGTTCTTAGTTATCTCATTCGTTAAATGTCTTGGAAACATTTCGCAATTGAACTCCGCTCTTAAAGCATTAGCGAGATACCGAAGTTTTTTTTAAATTGGTGCAGAATGGTCAAATAGTATACTAATGGACTATTAAGTCACTCTTTACGAAGAAAGAATACCTTCTGTAATGTTTACAGTTTGTTTTGTTCGTAACACCATTCTTTATACCCTTCTCTGGTTGTACTCTTATTCTCTGTCAGTATTCTATTCGTTATTGAAGCTACTCCATGGTTTTCGTTTATTCCATTTTTAATTCGCACTTATTTATAATTACTTTGTTCTACAAACTGAATTACATCCTAATATACCTACATAGTAAAGTGCTACGTTTGTTTGCATTGCAAACATTTATCCAGTACTTGCCCTAACATACATGGCACAACTTTTTTTAAAGATTATTCCTCGAATTAATAATCAAGCTCTATTAAATTATCTCGTATGAAAGCACACCAGAGTGGTTTCCGCCGGTACAAAGACATCAAGGGGGTGCAAAATTAAGGCGTCTTGACGTAAATAAAAGTAATTTAGTGAGGGCCGCGTCGTCAGGGAATTTTTATTGCGTGAACATTCCGCTCGGGATTAACACATGAACACATAATATAATTATCACTTAGCATGCTCCCGGGCTATTATTGTTAAAGCAATTTGCTCAGACGTTCCTTGATTACTGAAAATTGTCGCGCTGCATTCCTGTAGGAAACAGTGTCGTCTAACTTTTTATGCCCTTTGTGCGAATAACTGAATTATCACTGGAAAGATAACAACGATGATGTGGAAATGGGCGAAAATCTTAGGACTCATGTTGTAGGAGATGCGGCTGGCAACCCATCACTATTTTATTCCCCTTTCCACCTATACGCCCACAATCACGCTAAACGTAGCTAGGTCTTGTTATCTTAGACTGTCAACCCCGTAGGGGATAAAGACGTGATTTATGTAGATGCATGTAAGATGTAGCAGGCACCTTCCAACTACCCTATTTTGCGGTTTAGATAACATTATTTTATTTACTAGCTGTTGCCCGCAACTTCGTCTGCACTGAATTCGTTTATTGCTATCCCGCGGGAACCACGCAATTTTCCGGGATAAAAAGTAGCATAATGTGTTATTTCCGACTATAATCTATCTATGTTCCAAATTTCATTCAGATCTGTCCAGCCGTTCTGGCGTGAAAGAGTAAGAAACATCCAAACATACTCACAAACTTTCACATTTATAACATTACTAGCAGTTGCCCGCAACTTCGTCTGCATAGAATTCGTTTATCGCTATCCTGCAGGAATTACGCAATTTTCCGGGATAAAAAGTAGCCTATGTGTTATTCCAGACTATAATCTATCTATGTTCCAAATTTCATCCAGATCTGTCCAGCCGTTCTGGCGTGAAAGAGTAACAAACATCCAAACATTCTCACAAACTTTCACATTTATAATATTAGTAGGATAGTAGGATTTATAACATTAGTAGGATTACATCAGTTTTATTATTTAGTTAGCTCTATTTTTTGCATAAATGTTAATTCATTTCTTTGTTTCATTTTCGTAAGTCGGTAATTCATAGCATTTAAATTAAATACCCGTTTCTTCCGTTTACTTTCTGTGACAACAGACTAGGTACGAATAATGTAGATAAAATATTCAGTCATGCTTTCGACTCAATCGCATGATTATTATAGAAATGCTCGTTGTTACCTTAGAAAGGTAATTTCTCACCATTATTCTCATTAATATTTCTATCTAAAAACGTTTCCAAAGCGCTATCAAGCACTATTTCACGGCACTATCTTCGCAGTAAAAGTAACAGCCGTTGAAATAACGTGCCATCTTATCGGGATGATTTCATTTCATAATGTTAACGGAGACAATTATTGTAACGATACAATGGTCGTTTTATGTCTCCTCATAAACCTTTAACGACGGATCTCCGAACCCTAGAGATGGTTCAGCATCTTATTGCATTCCTTATTTCTTCCATGCTGGTCTGAGAGTAAAGAAAAAACATAGAATTTACCAGTTGCTTCTCTTCCCGGGCAGATGGTAAAATCCCATCGAGGGAATGGGTGAAAGTCTTAGGAATCATATTATAGGCGATGCGGTTAGCAACCCATCACTATTTTGATTTCCCCACCTATACGCCCTTAATCATGCTAAACGTGCCTTTAAGGTTTTGTTACCTTAGGCTGTGTCTACACCGTAAGGGATAAAGAGGTGATATATGTATGTATATATTTTCTACTCAAGTGTACGAATAGAGAAGACTAGTGGTTACGCTTTTGTAAAATATAGCTATGTAGTTTAAAAGTAAAGATAACTATCGGATATATAGAACTTAATCACAAAATTTCCAGTCTACGAATATGTAGACTAGACTTACCATGAACCAAGCTACGTCATTGAGTTCAATAAACTTGTGAATCGTGTCGTTATTTTCCAGGATTGCCGGCTGTGCTATTGAAACTATACAGTGTTCATATTATGAAAGGTAAAATGTAATCTCCATCTTTCACTGTTTTCGGATTCTTACCCTGCAATTACCAACATTATGTTTATAAGACGTTAGCGCTACAATGTAATGTTATTCTGCAGCTCGGTACAGGTCCGGACGGTTGTTTCAGCACTGTTTTCATGTCTTGTACACGTGAGTCGGTTTTTTAAGGGTAGCAATTGCTATGATTGGATGGACCCGCGACCATAATTATCTACCGTAAAACTCATTGACTTACAATAAACAACTAGACTCTCAGTCGCTAACAAAGGTTCCTCAAGAAACGTCCGAGTTGCTTTATCTATGTGTTGTGTGTGTCAACACATCGACTTAGACAGATACCATTAACATATTCGATCAAATTGACACCTTATTTCGTGGCAGTAACGTCGTTCAGACTTTTGCTTCGGCCAGTTTTTGAGCGTGATTGGGAGTCTAGTTGTTTATTGTACGTCAATGGTAAAACTTGATGATTTAAGATTAGAGAAGTGAATTTAAGAAATGAGGATAGATTCACTCAGTGGTTTGGTAAAAGTTTCAGTGGCATATTATATGTGTCATTATTGAAGTGTCTGCCAGATGTAGAAATTATTTTCAATAACGTATAATCTTTCTCAGTAAAGTTTACTCGTATTCGCCTAAGCGCTCTCTCAATGGTTCTATTGTTAGCCCTTACCGGTACCTTTTGTTATACACATCAAAATGGTACTTAAGAACCCAGTAAATTTCCAGGGTTTCGATTCAAGACATTATTTTATTTTTAATACATTTTCTCTTAAGTGTTTTCTTTTGTACATCTATATCTCTTCTCTTGTATTCTAATACGAAGCATACTTAATAAATCACAGTATCTAATGCAAAGATCTTAGGACGGTAATGGTAATCATTATTTTAGTATGAAACAAAAAAAGAATACCATACAATATTCAAATAATTTATCTTTTTAATTGATTCTTGGGTTATTAATTACTTGTGACGTCATACAAAGTAGCACCTCAGTTTGCCTTTACTTTTTGTGATTCTTTTGACTAAAAGTATACCCAATGCTGCAAATGTGACAGTACCTATTTAATATTATACCCAGGATACAAAATGCATTTTCAGTTATCGTGCTACCAAAAAAAATATTTTTATCTAAAAGTTTTTAATAATGTGACCCAGTTGAAAAGGTGGTCTTATATACAAGTAGCACTAAACAGAAATTATTATTTTTTGCCATTGCAGTTCAAAGAGGCAAGGCGGCCATAATGGGAACCTTTGAACCAGGCACGAAAAAAGGGGGGGGGGGGGGTACTTACTTAACTTTAAATCAACATTCCTAATTTTAGTGTTCTTTATTGTTATTAAGTTCTTAATAGTTTATATATTAACAAACAAAAATATAATTCATACAATTATTTATCTAACGTTAAAAAAATCGTTACGAGTACAATATTACAGATAATAATTCAGCCCAAAGCTCTTTTAATACGCCCGTACATCAGAATATTTGTATAGCGAATCAAAATTAGAAACTGGAGTCGAGGTAGAAACAAGAACTGTGGTTGACTTCTTACCCTCATTGCGGTAATCTTGTGGGAAATCAAGACAACCGCGACCGAGCAATCTGTTAGACTCGTATTGCGAATAAACCAGCGGGATGAGATCCCTTCAGCGCCTGTCACCGCGGCTCATGACGGCCCAACCAATAAATAGACACGAATTAAGAGATATTTCATTGTGAATGAATTCAATTATGTTTTATGTTCCAGGGTATTTGGAATTAAAACAGTCGTGGAGAGATTAATCTAATCGTTTGAGAGTTATAATTGGCTTTTAAATTAACTTAAGCCGGTGGTCAGTAGAGTGGATCCGACGACAGTTTTATCCGTTTAGTTAATATTTTATTTAAGACAGCCGATTTAGTGGCCTTTTTCATTGTTATTTAGTACTAGCTTCTGCCCGCGACTTCGTCCGCGTAGAACTGATGTTGATAGTAGGTAGGTACATTCTGCAATAAGTATTCACGTTGCGACTCTAGGCAGCAACGACCTTTGACATGTTTTTCACTATCCCGCGGGAACTATGCAATTTTCCGGACTAAAAAGTAGCCTATGTTTTAATCTAGGGTACTAGCTATCTTCATTTCATATACGTCCAGTCGTTTTAGCGTGAAGAAGGAACAAACGAACATGCTCACTCACTCACTCACATCGCCATAAACGTTTTATAATATTAGAAGGATTTCAGTTACGTAAAAATTCAATCAAAACTCTGTATCTAGGTGGTAGCCTAGTACTTTGACCCACATGACTTCCTAAGCAGAAGATGTAGTTCAACGGTATGTGTGAAGTTCCGAGTTAGGCCCGTGTAGGTAGTACAGCCTCTTGATTTGAGACGAGGCCTGTGCTCAGCAGTTAATCGTTTGTGTACAGGCAAACTCAGTTAAAAGTTTGAAACTTAGCCGAAGCAAATAAAAATACTGTGTATGCACAGGCGAGGGCATAAATATTGATACAGCTATCCTACTTCCTACTAATATTATAAATGTGAAAGTTTGTGACTATGTTTGGCTGTTTGTTACTCTTTCACGCCAGAACGGCTGAACAGATCTGGATGAAATTTGGAACATAGATAGATTATAGTCGAGAATAACACATAGGCTACTTTTTATTTCCCGCGGGATAGCAATAAACGAATTATATGCAGAAGAAGTTGCGGGCAACAGCTAGTACCAAATATATGGGTCACCGACTTTATTTTTTGTGGCACAAAGGTGTCTAATAGATATTTTGGACGTCTTGGTAACGTATTTCTACCCTTGACTGTACCTAAGTATTATCTGCCTTCAACTCGAGGGTGGCAAGCAGGGCTCGCAGTGCGCTACATACAAATTGGATAATGTGTATACATCATCGCGTTTACGTAGTAGTAATAGCAAGGCTTTTCGTAAGGCGTGACCTCTCACTGACGCAAGGATAATGCCGATCCTGATGAATACTACACAAAATGATGGAACATGTTGCAAATATTAACAAATTGGTGCACACACATGTTGCAATTACGTATGACAATTTTAATATGAATATTTTATTTGAATGGTCGATTGGCTGGCGTATAAACATTTGATATTCACTGTGAATACGAAAGGTTTGCTTATTAATTGGATTGTCGTGCCACGTAGCCGAGTCCAACGACAGAAAATCGGCCGATGTGAATTGCTCTTAATTCGGCGCCAGGCTTCCAATAAAATATACGAGGCTTTGGTTCGACCGCACTGGAAACGGGCTTTGAATAATAAACAAAATACCTATTAAGCCACGGATTAAAGTGCACTAGTTTGCCGATAACTTGACTTAGAGTATGTACTTTGCTCTAACGATGGTTTAGCTTTCTGTTTCTTCTTGGCCCAGTTACTCGGAATCCCGAGCTATTACCTACTTTCCTTTTATTCGACTGAACTGAGGAATCATAAGTATTGGAATAAATTGTGGGGAAATATTTTTTATCGGTCCACATATGATTTGATATTTATTTGGTATTCAAGACGTGTTTTCTTTATCCATTAATTAGCGTGCAAAAGATATACTTGCAAATAATTTACATTATCAATTGCACGTTACTTTACCCGCTGCGAGGCCTATCACAACTCAATAGATGTTTCGAGTTACATAATTACATTAAACTTTATAATTGCCAGTAGATTGTCTTCTGTTTGTCAAATCATTCATGAAGAAACAGTATCGTCTTGGAATTATTTATTGCGCTATCATATTCAAGATTCGAGGAAGGGCCACAATAAGTCATTAAAATTCGGACCTCAATCTGTTCGAAATGAGTGTACGTAAGGAACTCATAAAACTTTTTAATGAGGGTCCCCGAGTACTTGTCCGCGGCCCGCGACCTTTGGTTTAATCATTTCGAGTTTAGTTGTCATTGCCTGTCTTCCTTTGAGACAATATATGTTTTAAATGCAATTGAAAAACTTCCAAAAGTTATTTTTACTTTCTTATTTGCTCTGTTTTTTTTATTGTATATTTACATTTAACTATCATAGTTAGGTGCATACCTAAGTATAGTCGGCCACGTTAGTGATTTATGACAGTTCCTACATCAGACGAAAATACAAAGACTGATTACAATGACTTCAAAGCTAGGTGCAAGAATAGCTTACAAGAATTTCTGTATCTAAAATACGACTTGTTTACCTTCTTCATGCGAGAAAGCTACCGTGTAAGATCGTCTTTCCGCTTCAAACATCAACGTATCATCTTCTAATTTCGTAATAACCGTTGAGCACCTAGTGCTCACGTCTTGGTTTAGGACAAGCAATTTCAGTGGGTGTTTATGGTTATGACTTCATACGGCTTTATAGCGTAGGTGTTTGTTAAAGCAGTAAAACTGAGCTCCATGTTAGTTTAAATACTGAACTTTGTATTTCATGGCATGCAAAACAACGTTACTTTCCTTAAAAAGCGCTCTATATACGGTGCCCACGTAACGTCTATACGAGATGACTTTTTACAAGAAACGATCGCTTCTGAAGCTCAAGTATGTAACAAAATATGTATCGGTACGAGAATTTGAGCAATAACAATGTGTCTACACACTGAAATGTCAATTGTTTTGGACGGAATACCATTTTTTTTTAAATATTAGATGATAAACTAGCAAGTGGGTCACAGGGCGAGGGATCTCACCTGTTAAGTTACCACCACCAATCTACACCCGGGTTTCAAATGTGTCACAAAGGCATACCTCACTTGAAAATAATTTCACCAGTTCTCACTTTCAGTGTCCGAACACAGCAGCGCGAGCACTGCTACTTGGTGGCAGAATTAGTGAGTAACATGATAGTGGTAGCGAGAGATCTTGACGGACTCTGCATAAGGTCTTAATTCATAAAAGTTGATCAGAACATAAATTTGATGAACAAAGAAAGGCTTATTTTCCTGATTGAACATCAAAACAATTGTTTATTTTCGGTTTAAGTTACTGAGGCTTAACACAATAGCTATATTGTATTTTTAAGTTGGTTTTCAGTTCAAACAGTCCTAAGGCACGTTTAATGGTAAAAAATATCACCGCCTACGATTTCGCTGGAGTCTTTTGAAACGAGGACAATTGAAACCTATTCAATGGTATGTCTTATTTATATGAGTGAAATGAAAACTGGGGTAAAAATCTATTTTTAACACCGCCTACCCCGTAAGGGATAAAGACGTTATTTATAATATTTAAAAAAATGTCTTCCTGCCAAGTTTCTTGCGGCTCGGCGCATGGCTTAAAAGAGCCCTTGGCGGTCAATTTGCGAAAATAAATTTTGAATTTTGAATTATTTATGTACCTAAGCACGTATTTCAATATAAAACTATCTGTTGCCCGCGGTTTCGCCCCCGTTTTTTTTCTTCTAAATTTCAGTATTTTTCACCGGCCTTTACTTTACTTTTAGTTTTACTTGCTATTCGTGGTGTAGGGGTAGGTATAGCACGCGTCACGGAATGACGAGCATCCGGGTTCGATTCCCGGGTATAGGTACCTTTACTTTTCGGATTTTTCTATGTGTTCTAAAGTTCAGTGTCGTTTAGATTTTTAATTATATACAGAATTTCTATGTTCTGTGTTGTTAGTACCAAAGTGAAAATTGACACAAATAAAATATCCCATGTACATTGAATCGTGTTCAGAAGATTACTGTTATTGCAAATTTGTTTATTATTTCGATACTATTTCGGTGAGGTCGCGCAAATATTACGTGTAGGCGTAGGTACAAAGTTATAAAAATGCCGTTGGCGGAAGATATGGACTATGAATACGATCGTCTGTTCTATTCACATACATACATACATAAATCACGTCTTCAATTCACGATGCGTCAATTGGGGATGTTTTTTGTCAATAAAGCTTAGCAATATAGCATGGCATACTTACTTTACTTATGCCGTCAACAGAGAGTTACATAAATCACGTCTTTTTCCCAGTAGACAGAGCCTAAGGTAACAAGACCTAAACCACGTTTAGCATGATTGTGGGCGTATAGGTGGAAACGGGAATCAAAATAGTGATGGGTTGCCAGCCGCATCGCCTATAACATGATTCCTAAGATTTTCACTCACTCGATTTTCCCTCGATGGATTTTTACCATCTGCGCGGGAAGAGAAGCAACTCGTACATTCTATGTCTAAGAGAATTAGCTCGCAACTATTCCCCCATCACATACAAATTGCTCCAGCATTGCATTAGGACCATTTTATAACACTTTATTTATCTGTAGTGTCTTCTTCAACCTCGACATTGGCAGAATCATCGACAATAACGACGGAGCTAGATTTTTAAAATTTGAATTGTTTTTTTTTTATCTAGTGTTTAAGATGTTAATTCCGTTTTTTAACTACTTTTGTGATTGTCATAAACAAACTTCTTCTTTTTTGTCTGTCTATATTCCACTTCCCTCGGTTTTATGCGCTACGCTCCTAGCAGAGCGAAGCGTCACATCATAATTAAAAAAAAAAGTCTTCCTGTAATAGGTACAATATCGTTAACATAACAATAAAAATTAGAGGTGAATTTTAATTTGGTTTTAGTTTAAAAGTAGGCAGAGTTTTTAAGCGGCGGTACTATAAGAAAATCACTAATGGATTTTTCATCACTGCTCTATTGGGTAACTCCTTGATGGTTCCTGGAAACCAATAGCTCAGTCACCATAAAAGTGCAAGTCCACTATAATTTGGTACATGCTAGCAAGCCCCGCTGGTCTAGACAGGGCTCTGTAGCTGGTGTGGCCGCGGTGGCCGTTCGTTTTCAAGTGGTTTGTTTAACGAGGGTTGACCTAAAGCCCCCGATTGTTACCCGCAGCTAGTTCGGCCGCTTCCTTGACTCGTCTGCATTTGACGTGAACAATAAACGGTTAATTTTGATAGACCTTCGCTGTTATAGATTCCGTTGTTGTTTGGATTAAGTGTGGTTTGAACTCGGTACACGAATTGTTTCAAGATAAATTTGTTCTAGTTTCATGTTAACTCTTTCTATAAAACAGTAGGTAATCAAAAGCAAACCTATATTTTCTCATTTTCGGATTCAATAATCCAGACTTGAGAAAATGTACTACCTAGTAAAAAATTAAAAATTCTAATTATACTTACATCAATCACGTCTTTATCGCCGACGGGGTAAACAGAGCCTAAGGTAACAAGACCTAAACCACCACTTTTAGCATAATTGTGGGCGTACAGGTGGAAAGGGGAATCAAAATAGTGATGGATTCCTTAAAACTTTCGCCCAATGTAAAGGCGAAATTAATCTATTTATGAACAAAAGATTTAAAAATGAGGTACTCCTAACTACTGAACGAAATTATTTTCGACTTCTTGTTTCTTTCTTCTTGTTTCATTTTTGTATTCTCACTACCGTCATTTGTTAAAGTTTTGGATTCGGAAAACCAAGTGTTACTAGGTAAGACAAATTGTTGATAAGTAATTAAAGAAATAATGTTTTACAAACTTTTAATTATATTGGTCGTTGACGATGGATCTAAAACACAAGTTTCCACGCTAATATTATGATTGAAGCGCGAATTTCCCGATCTGCACTGGGCCCCTTGAGAGCTATAGCCCAAGCCCTCTCAATCTGAGAGGAGACTTGTGCCCAGCAGTCGGACGTATAGAGGCTGGAAATTATTACGGATTTAATACCAGTTAAACAAGGATACTAAGTAGGAATTATAGCTAAGAACACGATATGTCTACAGTTCCATCCTGAGAGAGCAACTAACGAACAACTGCTCTGTCAGTACGACCGGGATCGATTTAAACTTGGAACTAAGACTAGACAATGTCATAGACAATGAGGCTTCCAGGTAGCCAGTCCTCAAATAGGAGTTCTTAGAATTTCGATAACTTCTCCTATTTAGAATAGGTACCACGCACGTAGGTAAGTTTGTAATTTTTATATCAAACACTTATTTAATCTTCAATTTCTAAACAACACTGAAAATTAGAATACATAGAAAAATCCGAAAAGTATGGCCGGGAATTGCTTAATTTCTAACAGGTAAAACCGTTGAAAAATAAACACAAAAAACCAAGAAATAAAATTCTTGATTCATTTGATAGTACTTTAATTTTATTTGAAACCTCCCAACTGTAACATATTGAATTAACAAGCAAAATCAAATTATCCTTTCCTCTTCTGATTTTCCTGGTAACTAGTTAACGTCGCAAATTTCAAATGTCTGCTATAACGTAGATGGCCATTGATAAGGGCAAATATGTAGCAGTTGAAAAGTAAAGGCATCCTAAAAGCCTACACGGAAAAAAAAACTTAGCTGTGGTAACTAGGAATTAGTTGGCGCAGCTAAATTCCTTCGAAACTATAGGGACATCGAAGTATTTAGCTATCGTTGCAAAGAGTTTTTCGCTACCGAAACTTGGCTGTGATAGCAAATATTCTTAGTTGTGATCACTTTGAAGTTTGGGAAACTTAGCAGTGACTGCTAATCATATTAGCTAAAATTAGTTGTGGCTGCTAAGTATATTAGCTATATTTAGCAGTGACAGCTAATTTAATTAGCAATATTTAGCGGTAGCTGCAAACAAATTTGCCGTAGCTGCTAATTACTTTAGATGTGACAATCAAAATAATTCGTTGCATCGGCGAAAGTGTTGGCTGTAGCAACTAAGTTAGTTTGATACTCTATCGCATTTCTTTAGCGGTATTCGACAACGAGTTTAGCTGCAGCTGCTAAAAGGGTTTGTTACTATAAGAAAGACTTAGTTGTGAGATGTAATCAAGTTAGTTGTAGCTGCTAATTAAGTTTGTTACTGTAACTAAGAGTCTTAGTTGTGAGATGTAATCAGGTTAGCTGGAGCTGCTAATTAAGTTTTCTACAGTTACCAAGAGTCTTAGTTGTGGGATGTAATCAATTTGTGGCCCGAGGAAGCGACCGCCACTGCGATACGGCAACCCGTGCACACACCTGCAAAGTCTGATAGACCGGGCCCGTTAACGTCCTAACGAATTAGAAGCAGTAACGTGCACACTAGGCTACTCAGACTCGCTTCCTGTGTCTGTTACAAGATAATCATTCAAAATCATCTCGGGTATATATGGACGCTCGGTCAACCAAACGATAGCGCGATGTAACTTGCGCGCAGCGCCATCTGTTGGCGTATTTCGTAAGCTCAGTTGCTGTTGGCCTTAATACTTATCGTTACTTATAGTCAAAGCTGCAAAAAGTTCTTGGCTGCCACACTTAAGTCTGATTTGCTACGACTGCTAATATAATATTGCTGTTCATTGCAAAGTAAATTTGTTGGTGCGACTAAGATTCTTAGCAACATTAGCAAAAAAATATTTAGCAGTTGCAGCAAATAATATTAGCTACAGTTTGTGAATAAGTTAGTCAAAGCTGCAAAAAGTTCTTGACTGCCACACTTAAGTCTGATTTGCTACGACTGCTAATATAATATTGCTGTTCATTGCAAAGTAAATTTGTTGGTGCGACTAAGATTCTTAGCAACATTAGCAAAAAAATATTTAGCAGTTGCAGCAAATAATATTAGCTACAGTTTGTGAATAAGTTAGTCAAAGCTGCAAAAAGTTCTTGGCTGCAACACTTAAGTCTGATTTGCTACGACTGCTAATATAATCTTGCTGTTCATTGCAAAGTAAATTTGTTGGTGCGGCTAAGATTCTTAGCAACATTAGCAAAAAATTATTTAGCAGATGCAGCAAAGAATATTAGCTACAGTTTGTGAATAAGTTAGTCAAAGCTGCAAAAAGTTCTTGGCTGCCACACTTAAGTCTGATTTGCTACGACTGCTAATATAATATTGCTGCTCATTGCAAAGTAAATTTGTTGGTGCGACTAAGATTCTTAGCAACATTAGCAAAAAAATATTTAGCAGTTGCAGCAAATAATATTAGCTACAGTTTGTGAATAAGTTAGTCAAAGCTGCAAAAAGTTCTTGGGTGCCACACATAAGTCTGATTTGCTACGACTGCTAATATAATATTGCTGTTCATTGCAAAGTAAATTTGTTGGTGCGACTAAGATTCTTAGCAACATTAGCGAAGGATATATTAGTAGATGAATCAGAAAAAAATTAGCAGCCGTTGCAAAAATGTTATTAGTGATTGCAAAATGTATTTATCAAACGTATCAAAGATATTATCTGCTGTCTAACACATGTAAAATTAGTAATAGTAACGAAATTTTTATCCACTATAACTAAGAATTATTAACGGTTACAACTAACAGCAATTACTAAATTATTTTGTTGATAAATTAGCTATAGTTGCTAATCAATTAGTACTCTTAGCAAGTTATTTGAAATTCGTTTAGCTAAATATCGTTATCAGTGGTAGCTAACTGGTTTTAGTTGCTATAGACATGGCCTTGTTACAGTTGCAAACAAATTGTATGCCACAGCAAAGAAAATTTCAGCAAAGGGAGCTTAGCTATCACAGCTAATTCATTTCTCTCCGTGTATTACCCTCTCGCGGCTGCCAGCGGAATAGAAAATATTCCCGATTCGAAACATGTTATACCACGGAACAAGCGTGAAATTGACGCGAACAATACAACACTAGGAGAAGTATCACGGCTTTCGTTTTCCTTTTTTGAACAACAGTATGCGACTGACAAAACATCGCGAATGTAGACCCCGAGGAGACAAAAGGATATAAACCCTATATGTGCAGCGCAAATACATTCCTTGCATGAAGTGAAATATTTCACTCCACTCCTCACCTCTGTTCCTAGGGGTTTGTTGTATTTCATAAAATACGACCTATGAAACGCAAGCGCGCTCGTGCTTGGGGCGTGCCGTGAAATGAGATATTTCATTAACATTGCACATTGTTACCTACTTTAATTGAAACCCTGTTCGGGCCATTAATTTTCAACTTTGACTTTTAGAGTCCATCCCGCTGACAGTGGCGAGCGGGCCTACAGCAGTGCTGTGAGAAGGTCCAATAATGTCGAGGGCGGGATAACGATGGTTCAAAGTTTTAATTAAATAGGGCAACATCTGCGTGGCTCGTTACTGACACGACAATTATTGTTACGAGCACACACAAAAACACATATCGGGGAAGCAATATGGCGGCGCGCTTTGTTGTTCTAATGCTTTCCAAGTAATATTATGAATTCAAAGTATCTGTTTTACCGTTTCTAATCTTCATGCGTAATGGAAATTATAATCAGACGGCGATTAAAATTGCCAATGCGAGGTAAAGGTGAACCCGTTTACGGAATTAGTTTGGAATAATAAAAGGTTGCGCATAACAATTTCAAATACAGTGAACCGTTCTTTAAGCATTTATTTTAGCTAAAACTCATGTCCATTTAAATATTCGAAATTGTATTTACAGTAACGTCACGTGATTGCTTTGCAAACGTCCGAGGTAAATCGGACGCCATTACTCCCGCGCCTGCATTCAAAGACAAGCTAGTTGTAAAGGTCGAGCAAACATTTTATTGCCTGCGCCCGGAGCCCGGAGGTTCGTCTTGGTCCGCTTTACATAGCCGCTCTCTGTGAGACTCGCAACAATTTTCCGGAACATTTCCGAGCGGGCTAACGAACGGAAACGCAGGGGACGCGCCCAATTGGCGGATAAATGCAGCTCAATTACTACATTGTGGCCACATTTTTCCCCTAAATGTTCTTTTGGCTTGAACAACGAAAGCTTTTATTATTTATCTCGCTTCTCCACGCAACGTGGACTTTTAGAAGTTCAACGTGCAAGTCGCAATGCTTTCAACTAGACTAGGGAGTTCGTTAAGGATATTTAAGCAAATTCTCTTGGCGCTTTTCATTTTGCCGCGGTTTATTAATGAGGTCTTTAAAAACAATTAGTAGATTGTTATTGTAAATCCTGGCGGTGTTGGTCTGTCCGCGGGGTTACCCTTCATTAAGCTCATAATTAATTGGTCAAGTGCAAAACGACCGCTGCAAAATTAACATTATTATGTAATATTCCGGTAGACTAGGGGTGTTTAAGATTTTTTTTTTCAAAACAAAATGTGGTGTTTTGCAGTTTTAAATATGAAATGTTTTGAAGGTTAATTAACGCAGTCGGTTATTGGTCAGTAAAATAGTGGGTATGTCCTTATTGGTATAAAGTCAATGGTTATAATGTATTAATTTATATTATTTTATTTTATATATTATTTTCTATAATGATTTTTGGCTTGACCTGCTATGGGTGGTGCAGGGGTATAGCACACGTCACGGAATGACGAGGATCTCGGTTGGATTCTCGGCCATATTTAGCTTTACTTTTAAGATTTTTCTATGTGTTCTAATTTTCAGTGTCGTTTAGAAATTTAAATCAAACACATTTAACATACAAAAAATAAGTAACATCATTCACTAATTCATAATTTTATTTGCTGTAATTATATAGAAAGTTATCTATAAATGTGTCAGGTAAGTTAGTTATAAATGTGTCAGGTTCAAACCAATAATTGGTACAGAAAATGTTCATTGTCTACACTACAATGTTTTAGATTTTAATTCTTATACATATTGGAGAATAGAGATTTAGATTTTAAAGCTTGTATTTAAATGAATGGATAAAAACGTTCATTAAATCTTGATATCTACGTGAACTTTTCGCTTAACGAAAGTGCACTGCAGGATGAACCCAACATAACACATAGTCGTATCATTTTACAACTTCCCCGCCACGGAATGTGTGATTACTTGTTCCCACACTATTCCTATTTCTTGCCCGGACTAGAAACATCTTATTACCCTGCTTGACTTGAAAAATACGAGAAGAATGTGCACGCATTAGGTTCGGTCGTTACTTAGGTCCTCGAGTGTGGGTTCGGGCCAGAGTCTGACTAATAGCAGCGGTGCGGTAAAATATGTTCCACGTAAGTGCGCGACATAACAAGCAGCAGCTATTCGTTAACTTTACTGTACTTGCACTAAAGCTGTTAAAATATTAAATTCAAATACTTCATTGTACTTAGAGACGCGAGAACATTCAGAAAAAATAGCTGGAATATCCGATTAATCATCGAATTAATAGGTAATCAACTTTATCTCTATATAATCTTAGGGTTGTGTAACCAAAGGGTAAAAACAGGACTCTATTACTAAGACTCTACAGTCCGTCTGTCTGTCTGTCACCAGGTATCTTATGAGCCGTGATGAACCATGTCTATACAGTTGAAATTTTCACAGATGATGTATAAATTTCTGTTGCCACTATCATAAAAGTTATGGTTGAAAACGCCTGATCTATAATAAATTTTCTTTATATTGGAGTTTAATTTGACACAAGCTAATTTTTGACGACTTCTTAGTAGTGGTGGATGTTTTTAAACACCCGTATATTAACTTCGCATGTAACTTATCTTACATCAAATCTTGTAACTTGATTTTTACCAATTACTAAATAGTGACCCAATTGGCTTGCAAATTTGTACGTGTGTAGATCTCAGATGATAATGCAGTACGTAATCAAGGAGGTACCGTCAGTAAAAAGGATGTATTAAAAGTGTCTCTTTTTTGAGAATAACATATATCAGTACATCTGAAATGACTAGGTAAAAATATAAGTAGAAATAAAGAAGAGGAAAAGGTTAGATTTAAATTAAACATGACATTCGAATTGAAATAATTTTCTAGAAAACGATAATTCAGCGAAATATTCCGTTTGCATAAGCAATTCGATCAAATGAGAGTTGGCCAGCCGTAGTCTCCCACGAAATCATTAACTAGGAACAAGAGGTAATATAATTCCACTTTCCATTGTCAACAAAAACTGATTATAGGTTTGTTTGTGACAAGAAATAGTGGGGCAGGGTCACTGAACTGAATATAATGTCGGAAAGAAATCTATTTAGAATTAAACTTGAAGATAAAATATATTATTTTCACCTATAGGTAACAGTTAGCAACCGTTAATCGTGTAGTAGTAGGTAATCCTGAAATTGCTGCAAAGCTTTCAGTTTTTTAATTTTGTCTTTTCATAAAACAACAATGTACCTACACACGGCAATATAATCAGGTAAGCACCTACGCACGCTCGCGCCGTATCTATCCTGCTTACCGAATAGCTTTGCTGTGTGTACGTACCTTAATTTTAATTAACCCGGTTGCAAAAGTGAAACTCAGACACTTAACACTTACAAATTGTGGCGACCTGAGGCCATAATATTTAACGCGCTGCTCGCAATTGTATTCAATTCATCATCTTTTTCTACTCTCTTCACCACATGCCATTTGACAGAAAGGAGTAAAGGATGTGACTGTGATTCCGAGTGCGTTAAAATAGTGTCTGGCTTACGTGTTACAATAAAAGTGATAGTCAATATCTTTCGCATATTATTTAAGCCATCGAAGAGGCCCTCGACTAGAGTTAAAGTTCTATACAATCGAAGTTTGGTACTAAATCGGGTTAAAATCTCCTCCCATTAATTCTAAGAGAGCCTTCAGTGTAATAATTAATTAGTTGGTTAGTCAATCACGTTTATAAGCTTACGGACCTGACTTTTAATCTTGCCTTATCCGGGGGTGTATTCTGAGACTCGGGTGCTCGAAACTTCCGTGCGATAATCGAATTAAAACTTGAACTCTATTCGCCGTGGTCTAAGTTTGGGTTTTGAAGTGTATGTCCTTTAGTTAAGGTACGCGGCAAGGTTCTTGATCATAATCGCTTCCAATTTAAACCAATTGATGACAAAAAGTTCAAAGTTCCGTTTCATATTTTACATTTATTTTTATTTGCACTGTATCTGCCTTAGTCACGCTTTTGCTGTATTGGTATAAAATGATTCAGGGCAAAGTATTAAAATCGAGAAGCAGTATAATAGCCCAGAGAATGATTTTCAAATGAAGACCAAGAAAGCGTAAATCAAAGTGTTGCTATAGAAAGGTTCTTTATCTTTCCTCTCACCAACAAACAGACACCTACAATGCTCACTTCGTAATAGACCTTCGCTTATTTTGATAAATCGTTGGCTTTTTGTATTAGGAAGTGAAATATTCATTGGATAAGAGAAAACAAAAAAAAAGAATCCAAATTTCACGTAATGTGCCTCCGGGATGTTCGTTCTGAGAGGAATAAGTTTAAATAATCCACGTATAGGGTTGTCAACAACAAAAACTGTCCCACCCTTAAAAAAAAACGCCAATTTCTTAACTTGCTTTTCAACGTAACTACCTCTAATTGAACCACGTAATAACATCAGAACTCAAGCGTTTATCATCCCATAACGCTGATTTTAATCTGTTCTAATTGGCCGAAACGTTGTCAACTGAGTGTTGCCAATTAATATAATTAATGGATCAAATGTCCGGTTAATCTGCGAGTGGCAACCCTACACAGGCCAACGCAGGTCGGGCGGTAGGTCATTATTCTTTCGCCCTTCCACGTCTAAGTGAGTTCATTGTCGTTCCTACTTCCTTCCTCCGCAGGAAATAATTTCACTTTACTGCTTTCATTGGGAAAATATTTATGTTATTTTTATGTGTTACAAATTAACTTAATGTTTTAAGCTGAATCAATTAAAGGGCGATTGGATAAAGAATGGTTGTGACCAGCTATAGGACTCGGGGTTTTTGCATTGATTTATTCTAGTAAGTATATTCAATCATATTATTTAGAAAATGAATTGTTTAAAGGAAAACCTAGCGGTGTGAATTTTTTATTATGCTAATGACATATTCTAAAAGCAGCTTCCTTAAAAAATATTAACGGGCCTGTTCTAACAAACTAACAAAACCACAACGCTGAAGAATTTCGGATTCATTTTAACAGAATCACAGACTGTAAGATTTATGGTTAGGACAAGTTTTAAAGAGCTTGTTTATGATACTTTCTTCCATGCTGGTCTGGGAGTAAAGAAAAAACATAGAATTTACCAGTTGCTTCTCTTCTCACGCAGATGGTAAAAGCCCATAGAGGGATTGGGCGAAAGTTTTAGGAATCATGTTATAGGCGATGCGGCTAGCAACCCATCGCTATTTTGATTCTTTCCACTTATACGCCCACAGCCATGCTAAACGTGGCCTTTAGGTCTTGTTACCTTAGGCGCTGTCTACCCCGTAAGGGATACAGACGTGATTTATATGTGTGTGTGTGTTTATGATACTAAATACTAACTGTACCGTACCTTAATGTCTATTGAAAATAAATCGAACTGGAACTTGTTACTTCATGTTTGATTTCAAAGGCCTGCTTTTCCTTTGACACAGGAAGGCTTTTATCGGAGCTTTGATAGCCAAGATCAGCCATTTCTGAAAGCTCCAAATATTTCTAGGCTGAAACTAAACACCCCCGTGAAGCGTTGGGTGCTTTCCCGCGGTAAATAGTAGTTTCGTACCTTAGGAACAATTTGGGAACCCATAGTAATATTCCTGTACATAAGCTCTGTGTTACACGTTTTACGGTATATGGCTTTACATATCAAAAGCTTTACCTTACGGTTTTCGTTTTTATTTTGAACAAGCCGTAGCCTGCGGCTTCGCCCGTTAGACATTTTATTCAAAATATTGTTTCATAAGGTCCTTCTCTCGACAATAACAAACACAACAAAAAAGCCGTTCACACGTGATACCGAGGCCAAAAGAAATAGGGATTATTTTTTATATAATAAATATAATATAATAGTTTTCGCGTTAGATATTTTTCTGAACTATGCTGAACTTAGAACACAGAAAGATCCGAAAAGTAAAGGTGCGGTGCCGGGAATCGAATTCAATTCTTCATCATTCTTTGTTTCGCCAATACTCCATCCCAAGTACTTGTAGCATTTACATCGAAATTCCGTTGGCCTGCAAGTAGTATACCTAATGTACTGTACGACATGAATCCAAGTTTTCTGTTACAAAGTCGAACCTCATTATTAGAAAATTCCTCTACTGCTACGAGTACTGCTTTGGTATTGTTAATGCTTGAATGAGTAGCTCAAACCAGACATTATTGACGTAAATTTTTGATAACAATATTTCTTTGTACCTCCTATATAATTACTTAGCCAATAATAATTTATAATTCTGGACATCGATTTCCCCTTTTGAGTAATCAAACAGCACATAACGCCCCCTACTTTGTCATTGTGATGGTAATAAAATAATGTAAGCACAATGAAAATGTAAGGGAGTAGTGCAAGCAAAGTTTGGTAGGAATCGGGGACGCGCGAGATATTTACGACTTCCTTCAAGCTCCCAGAGGCTCTCGAGGTTCAAAAGCTAATAAAACGATGTGACATAGATAATAGCAAAATTTTACTGAAATATTCTAACAAACGTCAGCATGTCTTTGTTAACAGAAACATAGATTTTTTCTTTCTAAGAGTAAGATTAGCGCCGACAGAGAAGAAAAATTTGATCACCGTGTTGCAAAAAGCAAAACCGCTAAAGCCCAGGTAATAAGTAGGTAACTAATTAGTATACATTAATCTTTATGGACTTCCGCAAATTAACACTTGTTAAAATAAATTATTTCCAACGTTTCCTGCCAACATACGAACGACATGAACTAGCTGAAGTATTTTACCAGCACGCTATTGAAAAATCACTAGTAACGTTTTGTAACTTTTTTGCTATCACCGTATGGATCGGAGCAACGCTGCGGCTGACAACGAGCCGTGATATTCAATGAATTAATTGAATCATACGGAGTTCAGAGAACGTTAAAATAAAACGAGGGAACGAAAACTGAACGTACATAAAAATATTGCATTCGCGCGTTTTCACTTTATGCGGTCACGCGTAATTTTACTGACGAGGATAATTCGTCGATGATCGCGCAATTGTACGTATCTAATTTCCTGCCCCACTCGGACCGAAAATATTTATCATCATCGTCATCACATTCACAGGCATAAAATATGCCTTTCGCGTGGATTCCTTCGACGATAAGTTTCGTATTAATCGCAGGACTTGCAGTCAATGTCTTCCCTCAATCTTTAGCAAATCATCCATCCACATTGCTGTGGAGGCCTACTAGCTTGCCAACACTTTACTTTCCGGTACACCAGTAATACAGGTGAACCTTATACCATGTGTTCCACGAGCAATGTATCCACACACACCCACTTAAGGCGTGCAATTTACTGAACTAACAGTCCCTTCAACATAAACTATTACCTAATTGTTTAGAATCTACCTAATTACCAAGGTTTATAGAAAAAATAGTATCTGCAGTGCTGTACTCTCCCTGTGTCCAGAACTAAACAGGTTAAACAGGCCGACGTACGGTACACAGATGCCAATGTCAATAGTCAGATGCATTAGTACAAACAAATTCCAGTACCACACAGTAATAACAATTACCTTTGACGCACAAACGAGTCACGATTTCCAGTTGACTTCAAATGTAATTTAGTTGAAAATGGTTTCAAACGGCCTTTGTGCCGTGTGCATTACTGCAAGTTCACATTTCGACGATCCATGACACAAAATAGCTACCTACGTTGTTATAATACTTATTATTAACTATGTGTTCAACTAACCAAACTACACAAAGAAAGCTAAACGTTTATTAAAGTAATAAATATTACGTACTTAACCATATTCTTCGAACTGTTCCTATATGTTTGTCCATAAGGACCAAAAAACTCTTTCTAGAATTGTATTGTGCAAATATGCAAAAAAAGTGTACCTATAATTAAAGTCAGTTTAGTTTATTCGTAAACGTTGCTCATTCGTCGCTTACCAACTTCACCGATATGAAAATATGGCTATTAAATATCCTCATAATACCGCATATATCCATGCATCGATGACGAGGCTGCCGGTCGAAAATATTATCTGCCGCGAATGCAAAACCGTCAAAAAGCTGATGTTTTACGAGGATATTCCGATATTTATACTATGGTGGTGTTTGTTTAAAATCTCGACGCTTTGTTTCGGAAAGTATAAAGTGCGTATTTCAACGCAGACTGTGTTATTAAATCCCTTCAGATTTCCTCACTTCAAAAGGCCGAAATGTAATCCATATGAAATCATTCGTCTGACCATCCGTCCGTTCATCCTTCTGTTGGATCCACTGAGCACATCTTTGTTCAAGTGTTTAGACCGTGGTCAATTTCAATCACGTATTCGCAAACAATGATTGCTTACTGTAATAGCCACGGTATATTTCCGGAAATACATCATGTTATCATCAACAATACTTACCATCATTGTTTTCTCCAGCTCGTATACATCCTACTGCTGGAAACAAGATTTTGTCAGAATAAAAGGAAATGGACTATAGTTTACACGCGCTCAGTATATATTGAGAACTTTACACACACACACAGAATTGTTTCGCAGATTCTGGAACGATTCGGGTTTTGGATTCCATCGGCCGATTCAAGCATCAAACCCATAACAGTGAGCGAGACAGCAAGACAAACCTATGTCTTTCTAGGAGTCATGATAAATTTCAAGTGACATTTCGCACATACACTTCGAAAAATTCAAAGACTCAAACAAATTGACTATCATTAACATAGTAAAATCTTTCACCAAGTACCATGAAAAAGCGCGTACAAGTATCTCACAGTTAATACATTTGGTCTCAGCTTACTAATGAGTAGTAAATTTTGGGGTATAAATTATTTCCTGAGTAGAGACGAAATGTAAATTCACTGGCAGAATATGTTCTTATGCTCTTCGATTGCCACGTTTGTCCTCTAGTCACCTTCACAGCCAAATGATATCTGATTACCTCAAGGTCCCCGTGCCGGCTAAGGTCGCCTTCACCCGGTCGTTTCCGCTAGGAAGTTCACACGAAACGCGAATATAACGCGGGTACAATGGGCCCGAGGCAGCCGCGATTGTCGCTAACATTTCTTATCTTGCCACGTATTGGCGCACTTACCGTTCACCACGGCGAATGCTCGCGTTATTGAGCTTTCGCGTCGATATTGGACTCCGAATGGGCTTGTGGTCTGCTGAAATTACGTATTCATGCGTTAAAACGAATCGAGAATTCTTACAATACAATCATGACTGAAATCTAAACAAGTGCGAGTTGGACTCGTGGCCTGAGGATTTTAAAACAGATAGACAGACAGCCAGACGGATACGGAAGTGATCTTATAAATTTCGTTTTTTTCCGTAGGGATGGAAGGAACCCTAAAAATAATAATAAAAATGAGGAATTACGCAATTTTCCGGGATAATAAGTAGTAGATTACAAACTTTCGCGTTTATTATAGGATACGCAAAATAAAGCTGGATAACGCATACACCCTTGTAAATATTAGTTAGTAAATTCACAATTTCGAATATATGAATAATGTTTATTAAACCTACATAAAAAACTCACATTTCTTGAAGCTAAAAAAAGATATATCTGTGTTTGCCACAACAAACTAAAGTCAAACATGTTATTTTATAAGGTATCAATTAATTTCATTAAAAATGTAGACAAAAAGGAGACATAAATTGAATATATGTACATAAAAGCTATTTGGGGAATGTATGGCAGGAAATGGAGCGGAAATTGAAAGGTAATTTATAAACAGCTAGCTGGCAACTTTGATATAAATTTTACATTGAGTAAAATTTTCCGAAGAACTATGTTTTCCATCCATCTAATAGCTATTTTCTAGTAAAATAACATTGAAATGAGCTGGGATCGTTAAGATTGTGGAGGCGTGTCGCGAACATGACTCCTTCAATAATGTCTAAAGAACTAAGTAATTAAACTTTTAACGAGTTTCACCGAATTAGAAACTGCTTTACTGTCATATTTATTACTAGCTCGCGCCCGCGACTTCGTCCTTGCAGAACTCCTTAGACTATATTGCGAGAATTTCGAAAAATTCTTACTTCGTATTCTTATCCACACTATAAATGGAACCTCTATGCAAATTTCCAGTCATTTTAGTCCATGTAGACTAACTATTGATGAATCGCTGAGTGATTACATATTTCTTTTCACCAAGCCACAAATTACAGCGCAAAGTTGGTCTCGTACCAAAAAATCGGCAGTGCGTTCTATAATGCGCATAAAGAAGTTCCGTGGACAATATCGACAGACAGATAGATGGACACGACGAAACTATAAGGGTTCTCTTTGGCCACGGAACCCAAAAAAACCCCTGGTTTGCCTATTTGTGTGTAAAAATTATGTCTATTCTTCACTACATAGTATAAAACAAAGTCGCTATCCGCTGCCTGTTCCTATGTATTATATCTTTAATTTACGCAATAAAGTTTATTTAATAGCATACAAAATGGAATTAAAACAAATTAAACTATTAAATAAAAAACAAATTAAAAACTAAACTAAAACGAATCTTAAAATAAAATAATTAAAAAAGGAGGGGCCCCCGTGGCATAGTTCCTCAAACGCTGCCAGCATTCCCCCTTTGAACAGCGATACTAATACGCAATGGATTTAGATGAGGTATTTTAATACAAATAGTGAATCAAGAGAAAGGTTTATATGTTTCTACGCAGACGAAGTTGCGGGCAGAAGATGGTTTTTTATAAATATAAAAGTCTATTGTAGAGAGATTCTATGGTAGAGTACTACGGCGACAAGTTTGAAAGCGTGCGACGTCATCAAAGGTACGCGTGATCAATCAATACTCACTACTATTGGCGGTTCCATTTTCCTAGAATGTGTTAATTTGGTTCCGGCAACGGCTGCACGGATCAGTCTGTGCTCGCTGAGCTAATCTTAGCAACCGTATTGGCTATGTAAGCACGAGTATGTAGGTGCACGATCGCAGCGCCGCCTGGCGTCCGCAACTATTCGAGATACTACTAACAGTGTTATATAAATAATAGTTATTTATATTATAATAGTTAGTCGCATACATAACATTGTCAACATTCATATCGTAAGTTTTCTGCAATAAACGTTTTCACATCAAAATACGTTAACATTATTTTTTGTGCTTCGAAAGCTCGGAACAGATGAAATGACATAAATTAATACACAATGTAAGTTTGAGTCGATTACGATTATCAAATCGATTGTTATAATCGAGATTCGAAAAATGAAAAATACAAATCGACTGATCCGATATTCACAACCAGATATGATTATTTTGTTATTTAAGATGTTCGAAGTTTGAATGTAATTAGAGTATCGATATTGATACTCTAAGGGCCTGTCTAACCACTCTCTGTAAAGTTCCTGATATCTTAAGAGTCGTTATCTATGATTTTGTCTCTATTCCTTACTACGAAACAGACAGAGACGACATCATAGATTAAAAATATCAGGGTCTTAACTGAGAGTGATGAAACGGGCCCTAATTTAAACATTATATAACAACCACAGATACAGGTGTTTTAATATAGGCCAATTGCTTATGTTCCTGAACATATTGTAGGGAAGCTATGATATGGACGTACATAAAATGTTTTAAACTGCTGCGGTTCTCACTCATAATCTATTAATACTTTTACATGATTGAATCCTAGGAGTCTTAATTACTAATAGGTATTTAGCTTCATTTTTTTTAGTTATATTTTATAAACGAAGCTTATACGTTCTTGAAGATAACGGGGAGTGGCAGGATTAAAAAAACGGACGGGTTGCACTCCGGGAGTGCCGGCCGAAGTGAAAACTACACACACGCACACTCGCGCAAAAAAAATACCAAAAAAGAGCACAACGCACTTCACAAACAAACACGTTTTCTACACGAGATTTGAACCATGATCACCGAAGCGAACGCTCTATTATTCCACACCTTATACCACTAGGCCAAACGTAGCTTACGAGTGAGTGACGAAATCAACGTACGTATTATTACGGGGTCTACCTTATTTGCTATAAAATCAAAAGCTATAAATTTAAAATCTATAAGTTCATATGCTATAAAATCACTTGCTATAAACATTCATTTGCTATAAAAGTCACATGCTATAACATTCAAAATCTATAATTTCAAAATCTATAACATTCATAATCTATAACATTCAAAATCTATAATTTCATAATCTATAACATTCAAAATCTATAAAATTGTTTTCTATAATGATTATTTTCTATAACATTCATAATCTATAACATTCAAAATCTATAACATTCACATTCTATAAGCATCAAAATCTATAAAACAGAGCCAGGTGTTCAAATGTAAAGTCGACGGAGCCCCGCTGGGCAGGGCTCCTATTTTCTGCTCTGAGGGACATTAGAATTACAATTAATTACACTCTAAAAATTATACACTATTACAAATAAAAACAAGAAAAATTTGTGGCTGCATGGATCTTCTCCCTTAGCCTCTAAGACATATATAAGATATATTTGTTTTTTATTTCCTCTACTGATTCCTTAAATTCAGCCAGGCATCCTAATGCGAGGTCGAAAGAGCCCCGCTGCGCGGGGCTCCTATTTTCTGCTCTGAAGGACACAAGGTAACTAACAAACCTATCTGTCTTAAATTGGATGTTGGTAACGTGTTTTTCTAATGGCGGGGGCTGCGCCCCCGAGCCCCCCACACCCCCCTTTTCCGCGACTTTTCAGTTGTAGTACCGCTGCCTAAGTAAAGTTTAGAGATTTCAATAGTTATAGAAAACAAATGTTATACTATCTAATCCTTATAGCAAATGAGTGTTATAGCAAATGAATATTATAGCAAATGAATGTTATAGCAAATGAATATTATAGCAAATGAATGTTATAGATTTTGAATTTATAGAAAGTAACTTTAGAGAATTTAAGTGTTATAGCAAGTGAGCATTATAGCAAGCAATGATTATAGCATCTGAATTTATAGAAAGTGAATCATTATAGCAAATGGTTTTATAGAATGTGATTTTATAGCCATTGATTTTATAGCAAATAAGGGGATACCATTATTACGACCCTGCAGCGACATTCCCTCCGTCTTACCTGACGCGAGTTTAAATTTTTTTACTCATCCCAAAAAGTCTTCCAGGTCTTGCAGGTGGCCCTGGGCGACGAAGATTGCTTTCCATCAGGTGACCCGTCTGCTCGTTGGCCCCCTCTTATATAAAAAAAAATAAAGTGCTCAACGCCGCTAAAGAAGTTTCACTTCTAAAAGAGTATGGTGTAAAAAAAGTAAAAGAATGTTACAGCGAACACGAATATTTCTGTAGTAGAAGCCGCGGTCATGATTTACCTTTGATCATGATTCCAATGCCTCAAAAGATTCTCCACATAATGTAGGCAGATAGTTCTAAAATACAAAGTCTAATTTACCAGACGCTCTCTGATTTGAACTCGATTGGGTAGACGGGTAGATTGGTACTTTAGATATTATGTATATTATGTCATGAGTGAAGTAAATTCAGTAAGTACCTAACTAAGTCTTCCAAGCAAGTTTGACATTGCTTACTCCTATCTACACTGGTCAGTTTATAGGGTTAGCAGATGTCTGACTAAATGGTGATTAGATAACGAATAAGGCCAAGTTGCGTTAAATTCATACGGTTTTAGAGTTTTGCAAGGAAATCGAATTTGCAGGCGCAAGGAAGTAGTTAAATGGTATATTTATTGTATGCCATTTGTTATTGTTGTTGCCACAATGCTGTCTGTGAAGGCTTTTCCATTTTCCAGCCCGTGGGCATAGAAAACGTCTTGTGTTAAAGCTAGTAACTACCACTTTCTAGGAAACATAATGTTTTTTGTATTGTATTGTTTTAAGCGTATTTCTAACTGATTTGGCTGAATTGGTGCATCTGAACGAATTCCATAGCAATGCGCGACAGTAGTAGATTAGCCTATCTACCTGCTAGGATTAAGACCGAGCTTCTCATCAAACTAAAAAAAAAAGTCCACGAGTGACAAAGATTTTATTATCGGTACCACGACATACTTACATAAATAAATGAGTTAACAAAAGACAAAGCATTCCTGTAACATTTCGTTAGTTTATTTCAATCTCGCGTTTTCCTAGCGTTATTGTTAGTAGAAAGTCACTTGCCGTATACAGGTAACCCTAGGCCAGGGGTCGGCAACCTTTTGAGTCGGAAGAGCCAAAAATGACTATTTACAAAATTTCAAGTTTTTAAAGAGCCACAATTTTTTTTCTCGCCAACAATAAATAGAGGGGTGCTGCGGTGAAAAGCGAGTATAAGTAGCTGAGAGATAGAAATAATGCCTAAACCTCGTTAATCGTTTCAGAACATTTTTTTTTATAAAATAAATAATATTTACGAATGGAACTAAAGAGCCGCAGCTTCACATCCAAAGAGCCGCATGTGGCTCGCGAGCCGCAGGTTGCCGACTCCTGCCCTAGGCCAGTCAGTAAGTAGCTGGAGCGGCATAACTGAAGACAGTGGGCCAGGCCAACGGAGACGGCCGAGCACTAGCTCGCTCAAGTGAACCACTTAACGACCGAGGCACGATTGAAATCGACAATAGTTGCAAGCTTGTTTTACAGTCCTGGAAAAGAAAGGACTGGAATTCATTGCGCGCTTTGTTTTATTACCCTTTAACTTTCAATGATGGCCTTCAAGGAATGTCTCTTGACGTTTTATTGCCTTTGAAAGGCAAATCTTGCTGTGATTCGAGAATGCTCGATATTGTTTGTTTGATTGTTTACTTACCTACTTATGTCTATCTTTGGCAAGGTTGGACTTAAACGGACGGAACAATTTTTGTGTTTATTATTTTAAGTAATAGTGGAATATAGAACGTCCTCCTTTTTTTGAGGTCGGTAAAAAAGGAAACTATCTCGGTTACCTTGCAGTACTTAATGTATAAACAAAGGAAAAATTCGTTCTAACGTTAAACATGGTCTCAGTACAGTACGTATCATAATGACGATTAATGTCTGATTTTACAAACTTTGTCATTGGAAACATTCCACGAAAGTACGCGACCCAACTTCTTCGACTACCTCGAAAGATTTTAAGTCTTAAATGTATTTACTCGTTTAATAAAACATGTATGTAGCCCGCATTAAACCCGATAAAAACTAAGATATACTTTTTAATACTTTGTCAAACCTTACACACCTCTCAACGGCCAGTTGTGTAAAGAAGGACAGATAAGGCTATTTCTTCGTTATTGTCCTAAGTTGCCTGCAGTTGGTGAAACAACGTCTCCGCGACAAGCTACTCGGCAACTTCGGAGCAACTTTTACCGCGATCGAGCGCGACATTTGCGAGAGCCATAGTGCAGGTGCAACACATTGTTAAACAGTTTTAGTTGCTTTTATTTCGAAACCTAACCTTAGCTGTTGGTTACCTAGTTTATTTGACAAAAAAATGACGACCGAGTTTGAGTATCCACTAAAGGACACTAACGGACAGAAATCAGTGCTCGTTTATTATTTTATTTAACAATGAGTAATAATGTAGATGGAACATCTGTTTTTTTGCGCTCAGTTATTTTAACACAATGGGGACTATCGTTTCTTTGCTCACCAGTTGGCGCCACTGTCGACTAAGGTCCAGATATAGCTAAAAAAAACATAGCTGTTACCTCGGCAAACAAGCATACTCTTAGCAAAAAATAAGTTTGTAAACAGTAAAAAAACAAACCTCTCAATTGGCTGCATTTGAGGCCGCTTATTTTTGCGCCTCTTTTTCTGAATTCCACTTTCAAAGCGTGTTCACATTCATCGCCAAATAATCCATATTTGCAATAATTTCACGAAGGAGATCACTTTTCAAGAGATAAATGAAAGAAATTATAATTTATGTCACTAGTGAAAAGTGATTGTTATTGGACCTCACGCGACACAAGTGCCTTTCGTGGCAAATTCACACGCGATAGCCCCCATTTCTTGAGCGGTAACCCCTAGAGACCTTATGCTGGATCAAAATTTTCCAATTAGGTATTTACTGAAGAAGCCTTTTATTAGCATCAATATTTTTTTGCCAACATTATCATTCATATTTTCAAAGCTTGCCAGTACCACACATTTAGTACGGTAAGTACATAAGGACATCATAGCATACAAGCTTTTAAACCTGAAATTAACTGATAAGTGAGTAAGCTGCAGTTTATATAAGAAATTCTGTCGTACAAAGGAACGTAAGTGCACATTTTTTGTGTACATTGTGCACTTCTGAAAGCATTGTATGGGTCTATTAAGGTTATCAGGGCAAGCATTACTGCAGTCTCATTCCGTTTAATATAAAAAGCAATAATCAGAATAACATCGTGCGGTTAATTGAAGTTGCCGTTGTTCTTGGCCAATGCTTTCTGCTGGTTCGTAGGAACAGCCCGAGATTTTCTTTAAAATAATAGTTCAAGTTGAATTTTTTCCTGTTCTTATGCAGGTACTACTAGCTGTTGCCCGCAACTTCCGTCTGCATAGAATTCGTTTATCGCTATCCCGCAGGAATTACGCAATTTTCCGGGATAAAAAGTAGCCTATGTTTTATTGCAGACTATAATCTATGTTCCAAATTTCGTCCCGATCTGTACAGCCGTTCTGACGTGAAAGAGTAACAAACATGCATCCATCCATACTTACAAACTTTTGCATTTATAATATTAGTAAGGCATGTAAAATATATTGCAAATCATATCCTTCTCATCAATTCATAGTTCACTGATTGTTTAGTAGCTCTTCGATACCTTAAAAATTGGACTGACCTGTTGAAGATCCGAAGGCGCTTCTCGGGGCCCCGTCTCTTCTTTATCCACAGTGCTATCTCTGGATCTACTTGAGTTCACGAAGAAGTGTCTTTTGTTTTTTTTAAATCTCGATCTCAAGATGTAAGGTGCGCGCGTTCCCGTTTACCGGCAGTTGGCAAGTGACAGCTGTCATATTGTATTTTAATTTTGACACAGGGATGCGTTCGGTTAGTCCATAGTGTAAGTAAACCATCGAAGACACTGATTCAACCAAAAGAAGATAAAAAAAGAAACACGCTGTAATTGTGCGGGTTGCAATACATCAGTACGGAACACTGGTGTTTATAACAATGCTGCTGGCCGGCATCTTGCCCCTTGATCTTAGAGCCAAAGAAAACCTACAGCTTTACGAGATAAAGAGAGGACGTCCGCTGGAGGACTTGCCGGACCGCGAGCTCCAGCCACGGAGGAGACCGATTGACATGCCACACCCAGCGGAGCGGAAGACCCTTGGGTTTGACTTCGTCACAACCCAAGAGGAAGCTCTGCAGGTAGAAGAGAGTGGCATGTTAACTTGTTACACGGACGGTAGTAAGATTGAGGGGAGAGTTGGCGGAGCCGTCTCAATCTGGAAGAATGGAAGAGAAATCCGAAGTCAGGGATTCAGGCTTGAACCCTACTGTACGGTATTCCAGGCTGAGATGGTGGCGATCAGCAGGGCGGTGGAATTAACAGCCAAGGAAGGAGGAAGAGTGAGCATCCTCAGCGACTCGAGGTCTTCACTACAATGCGTCAGTCATCCCGCCACGCTAAACCCAATAGCGGGAGGAATCCATCGGGACCTGCAAACGGCCAGAGAGGCCGGCACTGACATCAGATTGTGCTGGATCAAGGCACATGCAGGCATTGCGGGAAACGAGAGAGCTGACGAGCTGGCCAAAAACGCTGCGCTTCGGAATAGGGGGTCCCCAGCGTATGATAAGTTCCCGTTGTCTTACGCAAAGCGAACCATCAGACTGAATACCATCGGAGAGTGGCAGCGGAGATACGTGGAAGCTGAAACGGGCTCCGGCACGAAACTCTTCTTCGGGAACGTCCAATCGGCAAAGAAGATACTTGGGAAGGTGCACATCGACAATCTCCTGGCCCAAATCTTGACTGGACACGGGGGTCTCCGGCAGTGTCTCCATAGGTTCAAGTTGGCCCCGTCCCCGTTCTGTGCTTGCGATGACGAGTCTGAGGAAACCGTGAAGCATGTGCTGACACGATGCCCCAGATTCGACAACGAAAGATTCGACTGCGAGCACAGGACGGGAATGGCAATCAGCGAGAGCAACTTGGGGATACTGATCGGAGACGACCGGGCTAGGGAGGCCTTCTTGGACTTTGCGAGGCGCGTGATGCGACGCGTCGCGAAATCAAACGGGTCAAATATGAAGTAGGAAAGAGTTAGATTGTAGAATGCAGACTTTTGCTGAAATATCCCATGTACCATTTTATTATATTTTATTTTATTTTATTTTATCTTATTGACTTTAATTGTTTCACCATCTTAGTTCACTTAAGAACCTAAGTCCCCCGACAATACACTTTTACCATAGTCATCGAAATCAAGTATACGGGATGAGCAGAGATAGGATGGGCATTTATTTGTGCAAAATAGATTTCCAAAAATATTGTTGCTTTCTATTAGGACAGGCAGGGCCTTAGGACCCTTATGTTTTTCTTTTGCCCTGATCAAATGCTAAATTGTTACTTCCCCTTTCGCATGTAAACTAATAATAATCTGTGAATACTTGCTAATGTTAAGTTGCATTATTGTACTAATGTAAGCTAGTTTTAAGTATTACCAACTCCTAGGCATCTCCGACGCACAAAATGGCTGGAAACCCAGTCCCTGTAAGTTTAACTATTCAATGATATAATATCTAATGTATAACGATAGTCTAAAATAGATTAACATATAAGGCAGTGGAGGGCGAAAAGAAGGGCTATTGCTGAGAGGCAAGTACAAAAGAGAAGTAAAATGTAAAAAAAGTAAAAAGGGTAGCCCCACCCAAAGAGGTAGCAAAATGCCCACAAAATGGTCAAAACACAAGATCCCAGGACCACCCCTCCACTGCGGAAAAAATAGGGATACCAAAAAAGAGTTCACAAACATTTGTAGACTTGCGTCGGAATATTAGATGCCTGGAGTTGATGAAGGAAGCCCACGCATATATAGCTTCCGGGCTGGGGGTGACACATGTAAATCCCCCCAGCACCCTGCAAGGTCTATTGACTTTGCAGGTAGTTAAGTACTTAACTTTCCCCTTCTTCTAGTAGAGTATAAATGTAATTATGTAAAATTAGGCATGTCAAGTGTAAATCCCGGGAAAGTAAATACCCGGGATAATGGAATGAGGTAGAGGGAGGTTAGTGGCTCGGAAAGGGAGGGAATACAACTGCCCTGGAGCAACAAACCTCCTGAAACCCAAACTCATAAAAAAAAAAAAAAAAAAACAATGTTTCCAAAAAAAATTAAACTCAATGAATGTAGCATCACTACAAGCACCTGAAATACCTAAAAAGGTGAATCGCGAGGTAACACAAACAGTCACGCAAGCCCTCGTGGCACTCGAGGCAATCGAGCACGTTCCTCTAAAGCAGTGTAGTTTTGAAGTCGAGATAACAGCTGCAAGGCGAGGCAACTTCCACTTGAGAACTCGCTGCCCCGTCTCCTCGAGAAACGCTTAGGCCCCGACCACGAATGTGTGCGATCGGCGGAGCGTGAGCGTTTCTCTAATAGTTACATCGCACGTATTGAACCCTGACCACGGTAACGTGAGTGTGTACACTACGCAATGTATTGAGAATTTGCTGGTCGCGTCGCCAGCGCGTGGTCACGGGCACGGTATTCGGCCGAGATCCTACCCGCACTTGCGATCTCTTTGAAAAACATTTGGCTATTTACTAAAGTTGTATCGTTATTTTAAGATATGTAGCAAATAAGAAGTATAAAAACAGACTTCAAAAGGGCCACAAATGTCGGGACTTTCTAAATTTATTTTACGTGACCTTATTCGTCCGAGTTTTGTTTAAAATATTCAAAAATATACATACTTACATACATACTCCTATCACGTCTCCATCCCTTACGGGGTTCAAAAATATAATAATCATGTAAAGCACAAAACATTATTTGAAACAAGATTCCTTACCTGACCTGATTACGGCAGGTAGATCAAGGGAACTTATTCCAAAGGCAGCTAAATGAAATGTACAACTTTCAAGCAATAATTATAATTAGGTACCCATGACAACCAGCACACTTTTCCTAGTATATTAGATATCTCACGGAATTTTGCCTTTATTTGGGACCAATAATAATGTCTATAAATATCACGAAACCTTTGACAAGCCATTACCTTGGCCGTCGTAGGCTTTGATATCAACTTGTTTTATAAAATAAAGGACTTAGTTGCTTCGATCCTTACCACTCCGATTACCGCCATCTTTACAATACAGTTGAGCAAAGTCCTCCAGCTTAACTCTGAATAAGCTAATGAATTCGGAACTGAACGATGGGAGCCCGCTGCGAACAACTGACAGTCAATTTACATACCCGTTCTGTAAACTTATACCCACCTAAGTTATGCATGCTGCCAAACAAAATGTCTTAACCTATTAAACTTTTGGACCTGATGTATTGTAGAATTAAATTTAAAATAGGTACGTAACTGCATAAATTATTTTTTTGGGTGTAATCATCACCTTCTCGTAGTTTATCTCCAATTCTTCGATTAATTTTATTATAGTTCCTGTCCAACACATTTCTATATCTAATCGTTAAGTCATATATATAGAGCGCATTATGTACCTAGTTGTAGATTTAAAGTGTGTTCCTACATACCGTAATTACCTACTTATCCAACCGTAACTGCATCCATTGTTTGCGTTGTCAGATGTGAACATTACCAAAGTCATTTTACGAAAGAATGGACCTTTTCATTTTACATTATCATCTAAAGGAAAGGACGACTTTGATTTATTCGGGCGAGAATATGTCAAAACCAGTGGTATTCAGACAGTAACGCTCTGCTCGTAGTCATAAAATTCCTGAGATAATGTTTTTTCTGTCTAAAATTAAGTAGTTCCAAAGGATATGATTATGCCAGTGTCATACTTAGCGCCTGCTAAAAAAGAAATATGACAGCTATTATTCTATTAGAAACTTCAGTGTGTACGATAACAATGGCGTTGATTTTTTGGAAAATATTTATAAATATTTTTTGCTCAGCAGCTACCAATGATGGTATTTTAGCAGACTGTCTTGCCAGAGTGGAGTGGTGGCATGCCAGCTATGCAGGTAGGCGTTTGCAATTTCCAGCTACCAACGGCAACGCCTTAGCAATTTTTCCGTCGAGCGACATTCCTGATCCCTGATTTATACGCCATTACTACCCGAAGCATTACTTGCATGAAAATATTTATTTCTTTGTAAACACAGTGGCGAAAGTACGTTGATAATAACATTAGCTAGGTAAACTGCGCTAACATGTGAAATCAAATTTAGTCCGAAAAGGTATGCCCACAGGGAGTGGTTAGCAAAGACAGAGCCGCTTCAGTGGGAATAACCCGTCTCTCTGCTTATTAGAACCGTCATTAATTAAAAATATAATTTGAGTTGGCGGTAGAGGGTACTAGTGGGTAATAGTGGTCGTGATTCGTGGCAAGGCGCTGCTCTCGCGAGACTGTCCTTTGTGTGACCCTCGTTAGCGTCGTCGGTTCAAAGCCACTCACAAAGGGCCACCTCCAACTACCGGCAGGTACCTACTTCCTACGCCTAAACCCTTTATATCGTTCTTTATCTTTATTAAGTGATAAATAACTTGGGTGCCTAGCCTAGGCGCCTCAGAAATTTTATTCCCACCGCTGTCGTAGATTTAGCTTACCTACGTCTTTTCTTTGCAGTGTTGACTCCGTTGTCTTATTTTTTAAGCTGCTGTAATTGAACTTATTATTCATTTGTTAGCTTATGTTAGTTGGTATTTAACCGATGGGAAAGTGTCTCAATTAAGTAAAGACAGACAAATTTTAAATTTAAATTAAAAATAAATACCATTTCTATTGTTTTTAATCTAATGTATTACAAACATTTGGTTGCTTTGTTGTAACTGTTGCTTTACTAAAGCAAACAGTTTAGTCAAGGTCATCAATATGTATACCTGCCTACACCACAAAGTGACAAAAATATGTACATACCTCATTATAATAGCGTTAAGGTTGCATGTTGTTTACATATTTTTGTAACTTTGCGCAAATCCATATTTATGACCTTGACCGTACCTATCCCTACACTTCGACCAAAATGGTTGTATAAAATAAATAATACAAATATCGGATATTCAAAATACATTATAATAACACAAAGTTCTTTTAACTCAATAAAACATCCAACCGCTCCCTATATTTATTATAGTATAAGCACTTAGAATAAATCCTCTTTGATAGTTAGCTTAAAGTGCCTGGGAACTATTTTGGAGGCTGATCCTGTGACGTGAGGTAGAAAATTGCTTAGTAATAAATAAATTCCGTTATATCTGTGGGGAAGATGAAGCGGGCACGTGCAGGGTAAAATAGTGATATTCTTGGGAACCAGTTGAGTTATTTCAACTGATCGCTAATGAAACGACGGATAATTGTTTTACAAAAGAATCTTTTACCGAGTTTTCATTTGAAATTTAACTGTCTACTAAGTAAAAAAAAACCGGTCAAGTGCGAGTCGGACTCGCGCACCGAGGGTTCCGTATCATTATCTATAAATATCTAAAACCAGTGTAAGCAGAGCCCTGTTCCAAAGCAAAATGTACGCAGTGTGGGGTTACTTTATATTGGTCACTGCTATATACAGACATACATACACATTTACGGTTTTCGCAATTATTCTTTAATCTGTGCTATAAGACCTACCTTCATACCAAATTTCAAGATTCTGCGTTCACGGGAACTACCTTGTAGGTTTTGATTCCCTTGAGAGTTGAAAATTTGCGGCATAAACGGCTGTATCTTTTGATTGCGTTGGCTTAGAAGTTTGATTTTTTCACAGCTTCAAGGGACAGTAGACCTGAGTAATTGATATAAATTTCAGCTTCATACCTCCACGCGTTACTGAGAAAAAGGGTCGTGACAGACGGACGGACGGACGGACAGACGGACAACAAAGTGATCCTATAAGGGTTCCGTTTTTTCCTTTTGAGGTACGGAACCCTAAAAAAGGAATAATCAAAAACAAAACCGTAGCTTTAAGCATCAATAATACTGTATAGAGAGCAACTTTACGTGAAATTTACTATTTATATACGTTCAACCTGTATTTTAATCTCTCGTGATTCAAATAAGCAAGGTTTTTGCGTGACAAAACCCTTTTTCCTCTAATAAAGATTTAAAAAGGTTTTTTTGTCAAAATATTCAGTCCACCTGGGCCATATGTTATAATAATACTAAATTTAATAAAAAAACAAGTGTGTCAGAATTCAGCTACAATGACTGCTTCAGCTCTGTTCGGCCGCTCTCATGTAAGAGTCAGTCTCAATTTATTTTTGACCTTCATATACCAATTCAAATAATACAACACAAACAATAAGTAATCAATCAAAATAACCATAAATGTAGTCGATTATTCAACATATCAAAAAATTCACATTTAAACATAAATAGGTACCTACCTACCTACTGATTTTTCTTCTTATTTCTTGCACTGTAGCAGACGTAGAAAGACCAAGAAACCAAATACATAGTTGGACAATCGTATTCGTATGACGTATATACCTAACTTAACAATTACTAAACTTGTAATTTAGACATACTTACATACGTAGGTAGGTAGGTAGGGTTTTCATAACTGTCAAAACATTTTATGGCAGACAGGGTATTCGTCCCATTTCAAAAGCAGTCCTTCAACAATTCCGTTTTAAAACCGAGTCTTGCCACTAAAGCCGGCAGCATCCGTTGAATCTCCGCCTTTTCTTCGGCGTTGCGAAGAAAATTAAAATATTTTTATGAAACGTTGTTTGCGTCGCTCTCGGAAAACGGGCTTTAGTTTTTGCATCCGCTACGACGCTTCCTTTGCGGCTTTAATAATAGTGTTCTTAATCTCAGAAGAATAACTCTCAACCCGGAATCCCATGCATTTGCCGCAGCTAGAGGTTTATTAATTTCCTAGAATTATCTTAAACTCGGTATTACGAGACATACCACTTTAGAAAAAGCTCTTTATGGACTTTATAAAAAGTAATGGAAAATATTACGAGACAAAGTTTTGACGACATGAAGTAGAAGGGAACTTTTTTTGTTCGACTCTAATTTAAAAAGACGTCCACCTGCTAGACTGAGTACTGAAGTTCGCTCATTAAAAGTTTGCAAGTTTGTGCTTATTCGAAAAATGTTCAACACAATTTCAGGTACGTACTTGATAGTTCTGTGTTGATACAACGTTACCTCCCGTTTGTATGTAGTGATTACCTAACCTACCTAAAAGATAAGCCTTACAGTCACCAATGGAGCATATTTATGCGTTAGTAATTAGTAGTTTAACTCAAGTTTTATTTATTTTCTGTAATTTAACAGAAGCTTAGTTGGTAGTAAAAATCCTAAGACATAAAATATTGTCTACCTGATTCAAGAGATTGTTTTTGTCATTTATATTTAGGTATGTTAGATTGCTGCCAACGAAATTATAAGTTATACATTTTTCACAAACATATAAAAGAACGTTGATAGCATACAATTACTGTCTTAAGAACTTTCTTCTGATCATCCATCCTGCTTCGAAGCACGTCCGCATCAATTTTCTTCACCCGCTGATGAATATTGAACAGGCTCAGCATCACTTAGCGCGCTAAGCTTATAAAAGCCACGTTTCAAGTATCTATTATTTCCAAAGCAATTATGTACAGGATGCGGTAATCACATGCGTATAATGCAGAGATTGAGCGGAGTGTGTGTGCGCCGAATTACTCGACATGGCTGTGCCGAATAATTTATATGTGATAATTAGTTAAGATTTACGCATTTGTTGCGGCGTATAGACAAATATTTCGGCAAATTTGGAGATTAGTGTTTATTTTAGTACGGCGCTGTGAGGATTGGTTACGCGCTGACGCATCTGATTAAGTAAGGCGATTAACTATGAAAGAGAGGCGTGGCTTAACGTGGAAATTGGTAAAAAAATAGCATGACTTAGCAAGTTTTGTTCTCACGAAGCCTAAGTGTATAAGTATTTCAATGACAAGTAGCTGACACTCATTATTTCAATCACTAAAATAGGTAAGTAAACAAGAGACGGGGTTTTCTTTTTATGACTTTTCTTATTTGTAAATATATGTTTTTATAGTTATTTTTAGCATAGGTATGTAGGTTTTTAGGATTAGTATTTGTTTATATATATTCATGTATCTTGTAAATTTGTAAATAATATTAAATTATTGTCATAAAGTGAAATAAAATTTAATTAAATCGACAACTACAGGCTTCCTTTTTTATACTCGTACATGTACGAGTAAAGGCGAAAACGGATAAATATTATCGAGCTCAAACAAACGAAATGTCGTCAAAATAGATACAGATTCTTGAGCGAAAATGTAGTGAGAGGTTGAAAGAGACGTCTTTATGTACAAAAGTGAAGAGCGAGAGAGAGGAAGCTTGGCCGTAATCCTCGCCGACACAACTCACCGCTAGACTTAGGAAATGGAAGCCAACCGAACCCAAATTCATTAATGTTATCGCACACCATCCAACGCTTGCACAGAGGAATGAGAGCTGCAGATTATTCCCACGTAAGTAGCATGCACTTAAATTATTCTATCAAAATTATACGGTTTACTTCACTAAAAAATTGGCGTGGCCTTCAATAGATCAATAGAGTCAAGTGTAATAATATGTATCTAGACCAAGTTTCAAAAATAAGTACCATACGCTCTTACGCCAGCGTAATAAGGTTGTGTGACATATTTTTGAGAAGTTCCTATACATGGGACATACATACATACATACCGTCACGCCTCTTTCCCACAGGGGTAGGCAGAGACTACTTTATTCCACTTGCTACGATCCTGACATATTTCTTTCCTGACAAGTTCCTATCGATACTTATTTTCGCACTTGACCGTACACTAATGTAAAAAAATATCAAAAATATGTGACGTAATAGATGATTTCATAGTTTCAAATATATGATTTAAAAATTGTTATCACGCTGTAAACTTATAGTACCAAGTGGGGTCAATCACCTTATTTCTAACTTACTTATAAATATTAAGACTCATTGAAGTTTTTGTCTTCCATTACCAACAAACCGACATCTATTAAAAAAAACGACTCTAAATTTCTTAGATAAAAGTCGTTTTTTTCAAAAGCTCATTTCGTTCCGTTCAGCCAGAGCTCAGTTCCAAAATTCGAAACCCTTAATCCTTCAATCAAAATTTCTGCGAACTAGTAGTCTTAAATCCGAATCCATCTCATCTGTTCTCTGAGCCGGCGTGTGCAGACTCGACTTTAACATCGAATCCTGGTTATCGGTATTAATCAATGTTAGTTGGTTGTTGAAAATCGGGTCGTCTTGCTGCAGCTTGAGTTTGAATTTGCGAATTGCTCTTACTCTGTTAAATGTTCGTGTCTGAGAAAACGTTATAATCACTGTAAACTGTAAACTGTAAACTTCGTCATATTGAGCCATCAACGTATGTTATAGGGCCGACAAAGCTCTGGCATCGCGTAAAGCGCTGCGGGTGTCTATGGACAGTGGTGATCGTTTAACATCAGGCGACCCACTAGTTCGTTTGTCTGGCCTCTCTAACATAAAAAAAACAGGATAGTGTAGTGGAGAACCTGACTACCAGGTCTGCTGAAATGTTCCAGAATAATTCTGACCCTGAAATTTCCCTGGATCATCGTATCAATTTTTTTCTAAATCGGTTCAGCGTTTAATAGATAAGAGGTAACAGACAGACAGAGTTCCTTTCGCTTTTATAATATTGGTACCGAAAAACTACACAACTAGTCGAAAAGCTAACTATGGTCCAAATCTGACTACACATACACAAATCACGTCTTTATCCCTTACAATGTAGACAGAGCCCAAGGTGACAAGACCTACAAGCCACGTTAGCCAGATTATGGGCGCATAGATGGAAAATAGTATCAAAATAGTGATGGGTTGCTAGCCGCATCGCCTATGACATGATTCCTATGATTTTCGCCCACTACCTCAATGGGCTTTTACCATATGGCGCGGGAAGAGAAGCAACTGGTACATTCTATGTTTATGCTTTGCTCCCAGACCAGCATGGGAGAAGTTTTTCATTTAGGTATGACTTTTATTAGAACGAAGAAGTTCAATGGTTAAATATGTTCAATACCGGAAGGAAAAACGGGGACAAAACGAAAAATAATATTGGTATAGATACATCAATTCGTCTTGAAGTTATGGACCATAGTTATAGTGCTGGAGTATCAGTAGGGTTAGTTTTACGGTAAGGAATATGGATGAATAATAAACTAACCGCTTAACATTTAATTTCTAATACAAGCTATTTTGATTCCCTTTTCCACCTATACGCCCACGATCGTGCTAAACGTGGCCTTAGGTCTTCTTACCTTAGCTCTTTGGCTCTGTCTACTCCGTAAGGGATATAGACGAGATTTGTGAGCCTGTGTGCTTTTTGCTGACTGTACTTTTTGTTAACTGTACTTGACTTTTCATCTAACCTACATAATGTGTGTCAAATTCCAAGTCAATCGGACCAATCATTGAAGAGTTCCATCCTGCGGAGACGATCCCGGCTGAGTCACCAGAATTCCGCTACCAGATTATTTGTATTGTCATCTGGCCTATTACTAAATTTGTTTGAGAAAGGGATTATAAAATCTGTCATTCCATATACCTTCGTCAAAATATACATCGAATGACAGATTTTTCGATCTCTTTCTCATCGCGGTTAAGTAATAGGTACATAAATATGCCAAATTTCAGCTCTATAAAATTGAGGTGCACGATTCCACTCGGACAAACATACGTACATTGACGAGCAAAAATAACGGGTGACTTCCATTGAGGTACAAGAAACAACTGTACGTCAATGGTCACTTCCCATACCAAGTTGTATGAAAAGTGACCCGTTAAATAAACATACATACATACATACATACCGTCACGCCTCTTTCCCACAGGGGTAGGCAGAGACTACTTTGTTCCACTTGCTACGATCCTGACATACTTCTTTCGCTTCATCCACATTCATCAATCTCTTCATACATGCTCGTCGGTTTCGGGTACTCCTGACCTGACTTTTTTCCAAAACGTCTCCTATTTGGTCTCGAAACGTCCGTCTAGGCCTTCCCCTCCTAACGTTACCATTCACACTCCCCATATAGATCTGTTTAGTTAATCTACTTTCATCAATCGGCTCTACGTGACCAAACCAACTAAGCATACTATTTTCTATCCTGGTTACTATAACCTCTTTCACACCAGCACGTTCCCTTATCACACTATTCCTTATTCTATCTTTCAGTGGTACACCTTCCATACTTCTTAACGCTCTCATTTCTACTGCATTTATTCTACTTTCATGCTTCTTTTGCCATACCCAAGTCTCGCTACCGTACATTAATGTAGGAACGAGCACTCCTCTGTGAACAGCCAGACGCGCCTTCTTCGACACCTTCTCACTGCTTCTTCTTCGTTAAATAAAAGCTTGTAAAATTAATATTATGTCCTATCTCAGTCAAAGTTAGTTAGTCGATCCTAGTAGTGTCTTGTAAGGTCTTGATGCTGTCCATAAAGCGATAATATGCTTTATGGTGAGCTACGGCAAGGAGCACCCGACGGCTACTTGAGGGGTAACAAAACACGTATAATCCTTTATTGCTGAGCACTAGGTATCACGTTAATTTTTTTCATGCGTAAAGCCAAACAGCATTAAGCACAGAAACAAAATTGAGACGGTCATTCATCTTCAGTAATGTATCCATCTAGCACGCCCTCAGCATTTGTTAGAAATACCAGTGGAGTTTCGAACAAGCAGATCCTATATTGTCAGTTAAGGCGGGTCGAGCCGTTGTCGAGATCCCAACCAATTGCACCTTTACAAATTCAGGGTAGTGTAGGTGAGTTGCGGATTAAGATCTGAATTACCTTATCAACCCTAATAAGAATTTACGACTTGCTTCCCACACATATTTCTTAAGCTTAGTCTGCATGGTCTCACTGATCGGCTGAATATTCGAGCGTTCTGACCCGCTCGGGTTATATTCAGTATCCTCCTACGATTATTATCTCAAGATTAACAGAAGTTGTAACAACTTTGAACAAACTAGACTAAACATCGGTACTGCCTTTACTTTAATTAGTCGTTAGGTACTTTGCGAGGTCCATTTCAATGAACAATAAATATATACCTTGCTACTACGCTACTAATAATTGCATGAATGATAGTAACGGAGTTACCTTCAACGAGTTCCCGATGATTCGACGCAGTTGCATGCATCACGATCACAGATAGACTGAGGAAATTGCGGGTAGTTCAACTGATCAACCCTCATTCTGCATCCCGTAGAAAATATGTGTAATGTAATTACCCGCTAAGTATTATCCGCATAACACTTTAAAATTATTAAGTTCACTCGTGTACGAAAATTTCAGAGTATTAGGCGGGTGAGCAAGTGTTATTATTAGCGAGACGTGCTCTGGTACAACTCATACATAATCGTTCATTTTCTCGCACGACTTATCCGCGGTTGTAATCGTTAAATACGTGATCGCTGAGTGAACTAAGTTTTAAGGTAAGGCTTCACAGATGTCGCTAGATGCTTAGATATAATTATATACAGTTATCTGTGGAGCTGAGTACACTGCTCGTAAAAAAAAACAGGTAGTAAGGCCACGCTTACATTCATATATATATGCCACATTACTTATTAATTTCATTTATATAGGCCCTGTAGTTTCCGTGTAACACACACACACACACACACACACACACACAAATCACGTCTTTATCCCTTACGGGGTAGACAGAGCCTAAGGTAACCGGTACCTAAAGGCCACATTCAGCAAGATTGTGGGCGTATAGGTGGAAAGCAGAATCAAAATAGTGATGGGTTGCTAGCCTCATCGCCTATAACATGATTCCTATTATAATCGCCCATTCCCTCGATGGGCTTTTACCATCTGCGCGGGTAGAGAAGCAACTGGTACATTCTATGTTTTTTCTTTGCTCCCAGACCAGCATGGAAGAACGATGTAACAGATAGATAAAAAGACGGACACAATGAAATTTTACCGGTTCCGTTTTCATCGATTTTGAAAAGTGCCTCAATCTTTACAAAAAGAGAATTCCAAGCCAATTCCCAATGGTTTCATGGAGCTGAGACATTCTGCCCCACGTTGGGCGCCATTTGTCATGATTGACAATAAAAGATGGAGTTGGTGATGTTGAAGAGGTTATTTATCAAATTAAACATAGGAGGCACCTTATGTATACAAAAACTTAAGTACTTATTACAGCTTATGCTATGAATACTTTTAGCATGAAGCGATGGCTTTAATGTTCATTGAGACTTACAATTGGGCCTTTAAAATTCCTTTTAATTTCCGCAGATGGTTTAAAAATTCGCTGTATCTCATTGGACTGTGTAGATGGCACTAGCTAGACACTAGAATTTCTATGTAGGTAGATCATTTTGGGTATAGGATACGCGTGCGTCGCGCAACACCACAAATTATATATAAATAAAAAAACACACACACAAACATAAGCGCGCGCGCGAGCAATTTTTGTACCTTGTTAGCCATTACTCAAGTTTTAACCAAATTAATACACCATAAGTAATTTTAATTTAATTGTTGTTAAATCTTTTTTCTCTTTTTATGCTTGTCTTTAATTTCTGCTCTGTGAAACTGAATATCCTTTGGTTATACTCTTATGATCATTTTTACTGTTTCTCACGATACAGGCTCGACCCAGTGTGAGAACCGCTGCTAAACTCTAGTTCTTAATTGTGTTAAGGTAACAGTTTCTGTAAATCTGTTATTATGGCATGTAAAGTATTTTGGAAATAAATCATCTTATTTGAAATGATTTTTCAAGAAAAAAAAACGTTCAAACATTTAAATTTAGAATTTCTAGCAACTTATAGCTTTAAAAGATAAAATCATGAAATTGGAAAATGTAGGATGAAGTCTAAACGCTTTATTAGATTCCATGAAACGAATGGGATCTACCCGTAAGCGTCTCATCCTCAGTGTGGCCTTAGCTTTATACGAGCAAGGTATGACTTTGACGTCAATTTAAACACGTCACTGTTCAAGACGTCACTTTGATGTCGTAGACGGTAGTAAAGTTACCTTCGTGTAGTTGAATTCAATTGCTTGTCATCCCAATAGACAAGCTTGCTCTGAACATGTTCAGAACTTAAGATTAAAATATAAATAAATACATTGGCGTACCAAGATTGTCCGCTAATAATGTACTTGATACTTTGGTTCTTCTGCAATATGAAATATTATTTCTGATAAGCTACATTAGCGTAATTTCATGAACAAGTATTAAAAAACACTTGAAGAATTCTTTGAATGAAGATTCATCTTTTATTTGCAAACAAAATACAAAGTAAAGATTTTCATTCACATTTTCCGTGCGTTGTTTTTAATGCCGGCTATTCTGCTACCAAAACTATAGCGCCTGTATTTTCCTTTCAAAAATACATTTGAAAATTCCGGTGGATCGTTTCGTTTCTGGCAGGAAAATACAGAATAGAAAATATAGCATCTAGATTTCCTGCTATTCAATTTGACTATATCTCACCGAAAAGCCAACACATGACAACACGAAAATAAACAGTTTGATACATGGGATTGATTCCAAGTTTTATGCATTTTTCAACCATCATAAATCGTCTTGTGGGTGTCGCAATGGATTTAGAAAAATAAAAGCCATTTAAAAACACTTCGTTTATTTTACGCTGTTGTAACAGTTACTTACCTACATAAAGTTCGTCAAGCAAAACATCACTATTTTCTTAGAAGACATTTTTTAATAACTAGTTATTTACAAGTATAAAATTCACTACAAACTCCTTTCTTTTACCAGCGAATTTTAAACGTTACCTGCCTTGTTGATCGTTTAACGTTTGTTATTCTAACACTGACTTTAGATTGGAAAAAGAAGACTAGTTTAATCCTTTTGGTGAATCTTCACATCATCGGATAGTCCTGCAAAGAAAATTACAGTTAAATTCGACTTCCTTTAAAAAGTTTTGTTTAACCTTTTAAGAAATCTAAGTAAAAAACAGGCAGTATTTTATCGCAGATTATTTTTATAACACATTTCTGCCACGGCATGCGCTGTGATCGTTTTTTATAACCTCACCATGCGCTTCACACGTTCTTAATTTGGCCTAGGTACCATGAAGCGCAAATCTCTTAAACAACAGAAGTCTATATCGAAATGGATGACGCTAGTACGGTAAAATGAACGACGGTGAAATGTGTCGACTTTTAAATATGACACCGTCACATTTAAGTAGAACATATTTAGGTACATTCTGTTTGTATGTAAGTTATTTATATTCAAATTATTATTATTATACTTACAATTTACGCTTCTATTAAACGTAACAATGGCAAGCAAACAACTTTGCAAAAACATCGAAGTTAGGAGGTTTAATGACACTCATGATTGCCGACTTGCGTCATCTATTTAAATATAGAATAAAAATGTTATTCAACTGTATTTCCTTACCAGTGTCTGTATATAAAACAATTGAGCATCGCCACAACGCCCACGTGCGTCGTGGAGCGCCTCAGGCCTGAAATAATTAAATTTATTCTAAAAACCATTCAAGTGTGCTTTTTAACTGAACCGTTATTTACGAACAACAAAAATAATCTCAGAGGTCAATTCACAACAAAAGATGCCGCCGGAGGAATTGAATTAAAATATCAATTGTTTGTTTTTATTTTGTACTTGTCACACAATGTTAAATTATAAAAGGAAAGAAAAATGATAGACGTACCGAAAAGTTCAAACGAATGCCAAAGAAAAAGGATGACTTACAAAAGGATGGCTTTTTAGACGGAAGTTTGCCTTAAGCAACTTTTGTGTAAGATTATATTTTTTAATTTCATTGTAGCATACATAAATTACTCAACAGAGTGGTAATACGGCCCGTGTAATACCAACAAACATCAGTGATTTGTCGTTGTCGCTGATAAGTACCGTTCTGGCACAATTTTTTTCGTGATAGTTTTTCCTTTATCCCTTGCACGGATTACCATTACCATTATTATAATATCAACGGATAATACAATAATGACAGCTCTGTATTAGACAGTAAAACCGACCGAATATTAATTCTGTGAACAATTAAATAGGCCGTACTCAGTAAAAATATCGAATGCATGGATATGGTTCGGCTTCAAGCTTTTATAACTTTTATATATTTCTGAGTAGCTTGAATGGAAAGGACAAGGTTTATGAGCTCTATAAAGGCTGGTATAGGGGACAACAGGCATTCCATTTTAGCTTAACTTGAGTGGAGTATTGGTTTATACTCCATAGCTTTTCAATATTAGGTGAGTACCTACTGGCACGGAATTATATATTTGATCTTGAAAGCTACAGAAAACGAGTCGCAAAATATTGCTGTTGGTTAGGATAAATGATTTTGTTAACGTTATTAGTTTTTTTTTTTTTTATTAAAAAAAAATATATATTAGTTATAAGAAACGAAATTGTTGAATACCTATAATGAAAATATTTTATAAAAAGATTTGAAAAAAAATACATGTGTTTTTTTTTTATTTACACTTTTCGAATACACTCACCCGAGCTGACCCGAATAAGCCAACACTCACCATAATTGGCGTCGCGACTATCCATGACTAGCGGGATCTGCAGCCGCTCCTCGTCCAACAGCAGCACGCCGCTTGCTGTCCATGAGAGAGCACGAGATCTATGCAAGTCACGTTCACCCGAGCTGACCCGACTACGGACACACTCACCCGAGTTGTAGTCCCGACTATCCATGATAAGCGTGATTAGCGGCACCTCGTCTAGCAGCACCAGCACGCCACTCGCCACCCATACAGAGAGCACCCTAGCTACGCACGTCACGATCACCCGAGTTAGACTAACCCCAGGCATACTCTCCCGAGCTGGAGTTTTGGCTACCCATAACGGATGCGAACTGCGGCCGCTTCTCCTTTAATAGTAGCACGCCGCTCGCTGCCCATACCTCACCCATACAGAGAACACGCGAGCCACGCACGTCACGATCACCCGAGTTAGACTAACCCCAGACACACTCACCCGAGTTGGAGTCTCGATTACCTATAACAGGCGCGGTTTGTAACCGCTCCTCGTCTAACAATAGCACTCCGCTCGCTGTACATACAGAGAGTACGCGAGCCCCGCACATCACGATCACCCGAGTTAGACTGACCCCAGACACACTCACCCGAGTTGGAGTCTCGATTACCTATAACGGGCGCGGTTTGTAACCGCTCCTCTTCTAACAATAGCACGCCGCTCGCTGTACATACAGAGAGTACGCGAGCCCCGCACATCACGATCACCCGAGTTAGACTGACCCTAGACACACTCACCCGAGTTGGAGTCTCGATTACCTATTACGGGTGCGGTTAGTAACCGCTCCTCGTCTTACAGTAGCACGCCGCTCGCTGTCCTTACAGAAGTACGCGAGCCCCGCACGTCACGATCACCCGAGTTAGACTGACCCTAGACACACTCACCCGAGTTGGAGTCTCGGCTACCCATAACGGGCGCAATCTGTGGCCGCTCCTCGTCTAACAGTAGCACGCCGCTCGCCGCCCATACAGAGAGCACGCGAGCCACGCACGTCACATTCAACCGACCCTGTACCCATAGAAAAATATCTTGTTTAAGTTAGTTATTATGTATGAATATTTGAATGAGGCCTACTGTTTCTTCTCTTGCCATGTAAAGAACGTTGACCCTCGCTCAAGAGTAGGCATTCTACTTAAAATATAACACTTAATAGATTTTATAGTCTGAAAGTTATTAGGTCAACAGAGAAGCTAGCAATTCGCTCTTTACTTTTGCCGACTCCAGACTTGTACCTTCAATTTAAATATTATTACAGACAGTTGCTCGTTTATTGATAAACGTACAGAATACTAGGTGTGTTTTGATTTGCCACTTTAAATCGTACCTAAAGAGAGACGCTTAATTAACTTTCAGATTGGCAAAAAGCAGCAGGTACCTAGTATGAAGTTTTTTTGGCACGGTGCTAGGAGCACAACATACTAGTTATACGATGACCGGACAGCTGTCTATTAACGCCCGGCGCGCCTGTTTTTACTTTTCTTTGAAAAACACAATTTTGCTGCGATGAAATGGAATACATTTTCAGGATGTTTCTTGTCAGGTGGCCGTCATTTAAAGAACGAATGGTTTCAAAATAGCGTTAGCTTTGCTGTGTGAGTGAGCTACGGCCTGTTGAGAAAAGGTACTTAGGAATTATGAATGTTGCCAGAACATTAAACACCTACTGTAGGAGTGATTTTGGTAACTTAATAAGATAGGATTGTAAGGAAAGCACCAGAGTGGAAACTTCAATAGAGGGATTCCAGTCATGTAAATTATTGGAAAATTTCAGCTACTACCAACACCTTGATTTAAATTTACTGTAGGGTCCATATTCAGGATTTTTGCAATGTTATTTTTCTTTTTATGAACAAAAGACAGTAGCGATGGTGAGTACTTTTTTCAGCTCCGACTGGTCCTTCTGTTGTTGTTATGATTGTGGAACATTCCACTCGAGCGTTCTAAACACTGGATTATATATTATGTACACTCGGTTTGGATCTAACAATAAATCTCGATAGCACTAAAAACTTGGGGCACTGACCCACTATTTCATTTCTCAAAAGCACCTAAATTACCTTATAGAAATGTGCAGACTGTACTCTCATAACGAGTTGGCTGAACGAACTTGACTTATTAGATTTCTCTTCTTCAATAGTGATGTTCAATTTGTTGGGTATTGGCTCGTACCGCGCGGGGCGGGTGGAGCTTTCCTCTTTGTTTTTCCGATTGCTATCAGCATGGGGAATGCCCAGTACGCCCTCGATGTTCCCGGGAATGTCTATTACGTTATCGGTGACCGGCTCTTCGTACCCGGAGATTGCATCCCACGGACTGAATATAATTCTATTTGCATCTTCTAGAGACGTATCGGCTATCACAGGGGTTCTTCGTAGCGGGTACGTTGCGTCGTATGGTGGGATGTCTAGGCCTTTTACCTGCACATTGAAAATTATAGTATTTAATTTCTAAATGTCTGTGAAAATTAGAACACATAGAAAAATCCGAAAAGTAAAGCTATGGCCGGAAATCGAACCCGGATCCTCGTCATCCCGTGACGCGTGCTATACCCCTACACCACCCATAGCAGGTGGGTAGTCTCCGAATTTTTCTACCTGTTACCAACCGTCACGTGACCTTTGTTACTATGCAAATTTTTTGTCGCTAAGCGTCATCTGTTTGAATGATGTGTCTGTACGACACAATTACAAACTCCCGTGGAACATCTGCTGCTCACCAGGGACAAGAGAAGACGCTGTAATTATAGTATTGGTTAAAATAATACGCTTAATTATGTGGGTACAGCATCGAGGAATCAACCAGTACAGTTTAAATGTTCTTTATTTATTCTGCAAATTACTGCGGTGAATGCCTCTGATCGATCCAAGGTCAATCATGCCGCTAAAGTTGAGTCGATATTGTACTGCGACAGTTTTCTAAAGTTTTCCCTAACGCATCTAAAGCCGTACCTACCATTTAAGAGCAAAAGGCAAAAAAAACTATAATGCAATATAGATAGTCAACTAGAATTCAAAAATTCAGAAATTCAAAATCTCACAGATTTTTCTGTAGGAAATAAAGTAATAAAAACGTGAAATCGAGCTCGTAGTATTTAAAAAAATAGCTTTTGGTTGTGACTTTGTTCACGTGGGACCGATTTGCATGGCAACACAGTTTCCCGCGGGATCGACTGTTTTGAAAAGGGGAAAGAACTTTTGTTTGTTACCGTTATGTCGTTTGAAAAATTTACAATAAATAATAATAGTGTAGAGTCTAGAATATAGACCGTGGCAGTATTCTCTGCTACCTAATACTTGAAACCCTGTTAATATAGGCAACTACTGTTTGCACACCTAAATTATTGTTTGGTTGCTATCGCTATCTCAGGAACTATAGGTCCGATTGGAAAAAATCTTTCAGTGTTAGATAGCCCATTTATTGAGGAAGGCTATATATTACCGCTATGACTAATAGAAGCAGAGTATCAGTGAAAAATGTTGCATAAACGGGGAATAATTCGTTTTGAGACCTTCATTGCGTGCGCTGTGTAAACGGTTAATTGCCCAAAAAACTTGTGCGACCAAATTGTGTCCCTTTAAAAGTTCTAGAAAAACTTCATGGCAGCATTGTCAGTCTTTTAAGATTGGCTCACTATAATCTTTTTTATGGTAGTCAAATAATGCACTTGTAAACATAAGCTACTCAAAATACTAACTCGATGTAGACGAAGTCGAGGGTAAAACTAGTAATATACTAAATAGGTAAAACCAGACGGGCCCTTTTCGAATTACAAGCCTCACGCACGTCGGTAATTGGTTCCGCAAATAGAAGTATTTACACTAATCATGAACCAGTTTACTAATTACGCACATGCATTCCAAAAACATGAACGCCGAATACTTAGTCTTAGGACCATATCTACTATGTTAACTACTTTATGAAAAAAAACTGATGCTCTGTAGCTTTAATTCATTTAATTCATTTAATCATTTTCATTTAATTCTTTTGCTTGCGACTTCGTCTGGAAAGAATTCGTTTAATACTGAAATCCCGCGGGATATTTTAGATTGAATGGGAAGATTCTAAGTACACATCTCGGTCTTCATTTAGTAAATTTTATGGTTTTAGATATTGCGGTCAAAATTTCGGGTTTATTTATAGAAATCACGTGCCATAAAAAAAATCGATGGGATTTCTCAAAATACACATCGTGATCCATTTAAATACATTTTATGGATCTGGACTTAGTGTCAAAGAATACTCCGGACGTTGCGGTTGAAATTTAGTATTTTCTTGCGTATCTAAGTCTCCATCCCGCTAAAATATCGGGATAAAAAGTAGCATATCTGTTAAATCTGGGTACAAGCCGTTTCTGCTCCATATTTTGCACAAATAACTCCAGCCACTCCGAAAAAGTATCAAACATACACACTCACACACACACGCACACCCACACAAACTTTACGTTATTTTTTTGTAAGATGTTACTTCTATGCCGTTGAGCAGCCATGTGATGTTCGCAGGAGGTTCCGCGGGTGGCACTGTGCAATTCGCTCGAAGCATATCCCCTGCTGAGTACCAGCTCTTCTGTGCCCGAACCCGCGGGCCCGACTCCGGCAACTCTGATGGAAAGAAAACAATATTCAAGTAAAACCTAAGTAGATAGGGTATAGCACAAATTGTATAGACCGGTTTAAAGGATTAGTCTCTAAACGACCAGTAAGTTTGGCGCACAAATACGAAAGTTACCCGACACACAATGGCTACAGCCGCGCTGAAACCGCAAGCCCCTCTGTGAGCTTTAATCTTTACGGAACTACTAAAGCCTAATTAAATTACGAGCCCGGCATGCAAGCGGAATAGAATTGTTCGTGTGCCGGTGAGCCGGATCGTGTAAACAAAGTTGTGGGGCACTAAAGAAAAATACTGATCGTAATAAATTACGTGGGAGTCCACGCGGTTCAGCGAAATGTTGGCGCCGACGTTGCATATTCATCTTTCATACGCGTTCCATTTTAGTTTACCACAGAATTTTGCAGAGCGCGGTTTAAACGCCGAACAGAGAAATGGGGGGGCCGAACTAAAACTCGGCATGCTTTTGTTTGCCAGCAGCGCCCTCTATTACAGCGGCGGAACTCGGCGCCGAGCAAAGTTTTAAGTGTTTACATTCCTGTTCTGTCGCTTTTTGCCAATTCTACTTAATGGGAACGCAGGGAGTTCCCAACACCTCCTTTAATTTGGCCGTCGTGGGTATATTTTAGTGTTTATTTAATCCGTCAAAATTCTACAAAAGCCTCCTTACTTTATAAAGCAAATAATGTTTTGTTTCGGGAGATGTTTGAATGTTAAATTATCATTAGACGGAAAGTAATACAATCTCTGCTAACTGTATAAACACGACACGTTACTCAACTGTTATTTCAAGACAATTATTACCACCGCAAATTTTAAGTAGGCCTGGTACTTTGGTGGGCTCCTTATACGAGATATTATGTATTTGAAATACGTAGTTTATTTAATAACTGTCAGTTTAAAGACTTTTTTATTATTAAGAAACATTAAATTTAGTCTAAATGCAATATCATTTATCTGTAATCCTTTTTTCTTACGCATTTTTGCGAATTATACGCCAATGCCAGTTTTTACCCAGGAACGACATAACTAGTACATCAGCGTATGTTCCAGTTAAAACGACGCTCGAACGCTCAGACCCCGGATCGTCCTAATTTAAACTTATATTGCAATTAGTACCGCATTAAGAGAAATACGTACAACTGAGTCTCTCCCTAACTTAATTATTCACTATACGTGCGATGTAACTTGTGTGACAAATGGGTAATAACGTCGCGTCAGGACGGCCCCCGTCACACTCACCCGCGCACCTCGGCCTCCACAATAACCGTAAATTAACCAAGATAAACCTTAATCAAACATCCCTTGTGTTCGATTCCCCACATTTATTGCCCAACAATAGTTCTGATTTACGATTTAGGATTGCACGAGGCCGCGGCGGGATCGTCCGTATTATTTATACTTACGATTGTTACTTACTAATGCCCGGTTTAATACTGAAGTGGACCGATAACAGAAACTAGCGCTAGACAGTTCGCTGTTGCGAATTTAATTTCCTGCTGGCGAAATCAGACTGTTAATCTAATGGCAGATGTAAGCTGGCGCTTGCTTCGTTATCAGTTTCAATAGTTTCGATAAATCGACTTGTCTAACGTAAACTGCTTCAGACTAGTACCTCCCCATGTTTAACTTACCTGAAATAGTTATTAGAATGGAGCTTTCATAATATTTTGGCTTTGTAGCATTCATCGAACAGACACAATAAGATTTCATTACAATTTCGATCACTCAAGATTTGACTCACGTGATTCTAGGTCAACGATTTACGTGTGAGCTTAAGACTGGCAAAGTGGCCAACGAAGGGACTTCTTTCTGAGGTTCATAACTTTAAAATATTGAATGTAAATCTGCATACTGACCTATATGCACTGTGAGCTGCATTTAGCTTTACCCCGCTCTGGTTTCCCACATCACCCCCATTTAAGCCACTCCTACCGAATTTAAACAGCGTTTAAACATAATTTAAACATTCCACTGAAATTGGACGCGAAACGCAAAAGCCTAATGCGCTCAAACGGCTCTAATTGCAATCATCGTTGCTTCATGTGAATTGAGTTAGTTAAAACTTAAATTCCCAATGCACACTTTAAATAATCAATAAAATAAACGCATAGGCTAGCTAACTCCTATCAAAACTCAATAAAAAATATTGTTTTTTTCATTTGGCTTATGCCCATTTAAATCTTTTTACTGCATTATTAAAATCAAAGATGGCTCCAGAAATTTTTAGACAAATGGTTGTTGATACATAATCGAGTAGGTAATTGAAAAATAAAGTGCAATCGGAATACAAAATAGAATATTAATCTTTATTTATGTACCTACAACTAACAAAAATCTTGCAAGTAGTACTAGCGGCACGGATTAAGAACATTAAAATATTTAACTTTGTTTTCACAAATGCTATCCTCATTCAATGACTTTTGATTGTGAAGTTATGAAAACATGGAAGTAATAAGTATACAAGTAGGAAACTAGTAGGTACAATTTCAATAATTACGCGAAAAAGTTAGCGTCGGTTCAGATGGAACTGTAGCAACAGTAACACAGTTTGTTAGTGGACAAAGAGGATTTGTTTATGTGTTGTTCAAGCCTTTGATTAAGTACTACAACAATGACGTCATTCGACAGATAATCTAGAAACCACTTTGTTTTAAAATTAAAATTTGACAGTTCTCAAAATCTACCACTTTAATATTCTTGAGAGAACAATGTAGGAACTTAGTGAAATCATATCAGTTGCAACTAAAGAAATCTCGAGTTTTACAACCAGCAGCCAAAGTGTTACGAAACACCTAATTTTTCGTAAGGTTCAGAATGAAATCCAAATATTCGTAACTATATTTAGCCTTGGAAGTTCTGACCCCATTAAAGAAGAGGCTTAGCTTATACCTAGTTATCTTCTCGGGTATTAAATTAAACCCTGAGCCGTGAAAATTGTATACTGGCTCCTTGCAGCTTTAATAAATTCGCCTTTAGAGTAGAACATGACAATGCGCCCGCCGTGTCTTTAGAAAATATTTATGGATATTCAACTGACAAATAATACAACACATACATAAATAAATCACGTCTTTATCCCTTACGGGGTAGCCGGAGCCTAAGGTAATAAAACCGGACTAAGGCACGTCTACAATACAATACAAAATAATAAAGTAATATGGGTAGTCGAGATTTAAAAATAACAATATTGTTTGTTAGGATAGAGCAAGTGAAGCGGCTGCTCTAGGCGCCAGATAGCATTGGGCGCCAAAATCTGGTGCCATGGGGCGCCAAAAGTCACTTGACGGGGAGACCAGTAAAAACCGTCGATCCAAGGATGCTGAAAGACACCCGCTCTACTCTCATAAAGCACTAGGGCTGACGCTGGTTGAGATAGAGTAATGAAACTAAACGTTTTTCTTTTTGTTTTTAATGATGACTCGGTTGATTATAATTACACTTTGCGCGTAGTGAACCGACGTTTTTTATGTGAAATCTTTTGTGAACGGTAAATAAATGTGATGACTGGATAGCCTAGTGGTCAGTTACCCTGACTGTGTAGTTAGAGGTCCCTGGTTCAAATCCCCCTATTGACCACGAACTTGTATGATGAATGTGAATGTTTGTACCTAAATCATGGACATTGTAAATATTTATCTATTTAAGTATATTTTATCTGGTTGACTAGTATCCATAGGTAGATTGGTGTAAATTGTCCCATGAATCCCACGATATATTTATTATTTACATAGACGTAGACGTTAGTGCGATCGCAGAGAACGTAGTTCTTACCGACCACCCGCATGTAGGAGCTCTTGTAAACGGTGTGGAAGAAAGGCGCGTCGGCGGACACTTCGCAACGGTAGCGTCCGCTGAGCGAGCGCGCGGCGCCCCGCAACACCACCTGGTGGGCGCCTGAATGAAACACCTGTGGAACAAACACGTGTTATATTAAGATACTTTAGTACGTAAAGTTAACTAGAATATAAGGAATTCATTTTATGTATGTATGTAAACTCTTTATTGTGCAAAATAAACAGGACAAAATACAATTGACAAACACTGAGATACATGCACAAAGGCGGACTTATCCCTTTAAGGGATCTCTTCCAGTCAACCTTTAATTGTGTATAGGTTCTAAGAAATAATCTCTGTGCACTGGCGACGTATCGGAGGCGCTGCAGACGCTACGTTGCGAATTCCTACAGATAACTCGCCTCGCGACGGTTCCGATGCACAGTTCGGAGAGTTAAAGATAAGTTAGTTATAAAATATTATTCAGACGGTTCGGACCTAAACTTTCAAATGTTGTTCTAATAATTAAATTGTGAAATTGTAAGTTGAACGTTAACATACAGTTTACACTGTAAAGCGAACTATTCTACCCATTGTGTTGTCAAATCAATCAATAAATGTTTTGATTATCTACAGTTACACTAAAAAGTGGACTATTGTACGCATTGTGTCTTTAAATCGTCAAATAAACATTTTAAGTGATAAATAAAGTTTTATTTACTAACTCTACGTCCGAATCGCATATTTCACGTCACCATAGAGTAAAGGTACGACAGCACCGGTACGTAAAAGATGTGGACGGTGCGTTTACGCAACAAAATGTATAAAAAAGGGTGAGAAAACGTGACGCCTAAGACACACTGACGTGACGCATACGCGGCGGTGTGGTCGCTCCTTAATATTATGCTTATACGGGAAGAACGCCCTTTCAGCGGCATCTACTGTCACCCTCAACTCCATTGACAACTGCGGCCTTACCAAGACGTCTTAATGCGATTCAATTCAAACTCAGTTCAGGTCTTACATGTCATTTTTAGAATGAATCTGACAGCAAGCGAGCCTAAACTAAATCCGAATTGAATCGCATTAAGACGTCATGGTAAAGCCCCTGTACTTAATTAGTAGTACTTAATTCTCCGAGCTATTCATATGGGATTAAGTTACGATGGCTATTGTTAACGAGTTGTAAAAGCGGTGCAGCGCCACCTATCGGGAACTTCACGAATCATTTAAATTATGGTACTGGTACTGCATTGTCTGTTGTCAAATATTTTGTTGATAGTAGCACGCACGCAATAACCGCTTAAAAAAAGGTCACCTCTATCTAATAAAAGGCGTAGCTAAATATTTCAACCGGCTGCACATTACTAGCGCTAGCCGCAAATTTTTCTAAGGAGACGTGTTTGAAAGGTAGGTATCAGTTATTACTTCAGTCAACTGTACCATGCCCACTAAATGTATGCAATCGGTACCTCTTTGACGAGTCACGACAGGCACATATAATTCAGGCTCTACAACTTAGTATAGGTACGTCTCACTGCTGGGTATAGGTACTTGCTAAAGATTTGCTATTAATATAATCTAGTACAGCAACAAGTGCACAAGACTCAGTTTAAAAGGCGTCGCGTATTAAAGTTAATTGTAAATTCATAGGCCTGTCTACCCCGTAAGGTACATAGATGTGATTTGTGTACCTATGTGTACGTAATACGAACATTTCCATTCACATTTCTTTTCGCTTACTGCGAGTTTAAGTTAATAAAGATTTACTAGAGCTGGCAGTGAATGTTCATAGTCTACTATACTAATAAATAATATTAAGCATTCGTAGTTCTGAAGCCGCAGCTAGTTTGGAAGTGATCGTGTTTTGAAACTCCCATGTAACACCCAAGTTTGTCGCGAATAACATTATGCGAAATTAGCATAGGTGAGTACGCAAAATAATCTGTTATGCTCCTATTTTCCGGTGGCAACGACTTCGTTGGTCACGAGAAATGTTCATTTGTGGGACGGTTTTGTGTTGGCAGGAGTTTGTAGCCGTTTAAAAAGCCGTAGTAGCCCAGTGGTTTGCCCTGTGGCCTCTCAAGCAGGTCGTGGGTTCGAGCCCGGGCTCGCACTTATCGAAATTTACCATGGGCTTTTTGGTGAACTAATATATCGTGAGGAAACCTGCACATCTGCGAATCAATTCAATGGTGTGTTTGAAGTTCCCAATCCGCCCTGGGCCCTCGTGGGAATTATAGCCCAAGCCCTCTCATTCTGAGAGGAGGCCTGCGCCCAGCAGTGGGACGTATGTAAGCTAGAGATGATGAGGAGTTTCTAACAACAATATTTTAGGCGAATTTTATACACGTAGAGTACAAATCTACTTACTTGTATTAAAAGGTCATGGTAAAGTTTCAATATGTATAGTTTCGCAAAAACAACCTCTCATATTTCAACCTACGGATGTAAGTAAAGACTTCGTTCAACACACGATCATCCTACATGAGGGCATGGGTCTGTTAAAGATCAGTTGCTACGCTACCAATCTGTTTTGTATTCTTATAACAATCATCCGTCAATCATATACTGTCTTACGCTATATTAAAATATCTTCCAACACACTGCGACTCGTATATTATTCTACAGGTCATGGCCCAGGCTACGAAATTTTCTGTTGCCAAATTGACCGGATTAGAAGATTATTCGTCATGGAAATTCGCCATAAAATTGCTACTCGTTCGTGAAAAATGTTTCATCTATACGTCAACACTTCCGAAGAAAGATGTTCCTGCAGAAGTAGAGAAAGACCAAGAGGCTTTTACGCTAATATGTTTACACCTGGAACCTCATCTCTATCCGTATGTACAGAATCTTTCTTACGCAAAAGAAGTTTGGGATGCATTGGCAGCCATTTTTGAGGATAAAGGAATTAATAGACGGATTACTTTAATGAATTGTCTCTTGGATGAGAAACTAGAAAATCACCGATCGATGCACGATTATGTAGCTGCTGTCATGAGTCACGCACAAAAGCTAAAGGAGATAAATCAAAGCTTCGATGATGATTTAGTTGCTGTGGTACTTTTACGAGGTTTGCCTGATGTCTATCGTCCTTTAAGGATGGCACTAGAGCACTCAGGAATGAAACTCACCTCTGAAAATGTTCGGCAAAAGCTTCTACAAGAAGATTCCAGTAAAAGTTCTTCGAATGATTCCTCGGCTGTCAATTCGGCGTTAGTAGCAAGAAAAGAAGCTCAACATTCAGTCTTAAAGTTCAAGTGCTTTAAATGTGGAAAGAAAGGTCACAAGAAGTCAGATTGTCCGAAGTTGATAAAGGAATCAAATGGTGAAGGCGTATCAACCATTTCTACGAAGATGAAGAAAGTTGCGCTGAGCTGTTCACTATCGGTGTACAATTCCTTTAACCCTTCGACATGGATTCTGGATTCTGGAGCCTCGAATCACATGAGTTTTCAGAAACACTGGTTTACAGACTTTAAGGTTACTGATAAGATTGTTGTGACATGTGCGAATGACGATAAAATGTCAAGTGTAGGTAAAGGCGACATTATGGTAAGTCTGAAAGGAGTTTTGATACCCATAAAAGATTGTTCCTTTGTACCTGACTTGAAAGTAAATCTTCTGTCGATAAGTAAGTTAGTACAGAATGGTTGGAAAGCGGTATTTGATTCTGATGGTTGTAAACTGTTTCACGAATCGATAGGCCAAATTACGAGTAAACTTGTGGTTACTGCTAGTGAAGTCTCAGGTATCTATAAGTTGGATGACTGTTTTCCTGTTGTAGAAGGGGCTTTGGCTACGATGCAAGCGGAGAACTCGTTGGCGCTTTGGCATCGGCGGCTTGGTCACGTGAACCTAAATGATTTACGCAAGCTACCTAATATCGGAATTGGAGGTAAAACTGTAATGGAACCTTGTGTCGCTTGTTTAAGAGGTAAGGCACATAGATTACCGTTTCCAAAGAATGAAGCAGAACGAGCAACGGATAAAATAGGATTAGTTCACGCGGATTTATGTGGTCCGATGTCGGAACGTTCGTACGGGGGTTCTCATTACATGTTCGTGATCGTAGATGATTTCACAAGGAAATTATTCGTTTACTTTCTGAAAGAGAAATCACAAACCTTGAATTTTTTCAAAGATTTTGTGAGCAATGTAGAGAATGAGACTGGTTTGACAGTTAAGTGTCTACGAACGGACAACGGAACTGAATTCGTTAATAAAGATTTTAACCAATTTCTTTCCAGCAAAGGAATACGGCATCAGTTGACAGTTCCCTACACAGCGGAGCAAAATGGGGTGGCGGAAAGATCTTTAAGGTCTATAACTGAGATGGCGCGAACCATGCTCTTAGATAAAGGTCTTAATAAGAAGTTTTGGGCGGAAGCTTGCAACACAGCGGTATACGTCAAGAACAGGCTACCTCATAGCGCAAATGATGGGAAGATTCCGGAAGAAATGTGGACAGGAAAAGTACGTAAATTGGATCATATGAGAGTGTTTGGTTCAACGGATTTATGTGGTCCGATGTCGGAACGTTCGTACGGGGGTTCTCATTACATCATCTACGATCACGAACATGTAATGAGAACCCCCGTACGAACGTTCCGACATCGGACCACATAAATCCGCGTGAACTAATCCTATTTTCTTTGATGTATAAGTATCTTACCATCTTTTCCTCGTTGCACAGTGGACAGGAAAAGTACGTAAATTGGATCATATGAGAGTGTTTGGTTCAACGGCTTATGTTCATATTCCAAAAGAAAAGAGAAAGAAGTGGGACGCTAAGGCAAAGAAATATCTCTTCGTTGGTTACTGCGAAGACACGAAAGGTTATCGCTTTGCGGATCTTAGCAATCCGAGACAAATAATAACAGCTCGAGACGTCATATTTACAGAAGAATCTGATACAGACGTAAACACGACATCTTCTCTGGAAACTGTTGACAATGATAAAAATGATGTTCTGTGGGAAATTAGTCCACTATCTAGATCGTCAGAAGTCAGTGCTTATGAAGATGCTATAGATACCTCGGTCACAGGTGATGCAGAGGCTTATGTTGAAGATGCCCAATTAGCAGAACCCGAAGTATCAGGACTAGCACCTGACTGTGACACTGAAGATCGCTATGATGATGCTGGTATAGCAGGCGTGCAGAACGAAGAAGAGCCTAGATATCCTCTAAGGAATAGGTTACGGAGCGCACAGAGTGGACTATATTGCTACAATAGCAGCTGTATTTTAGAGGAAGAACCACTTTCGTATAAAGAAATGTTACGAAGACCCGACAGTCATGAGTGGCAAGCAGCAATGAAGAAAGAGCTGCAATCGATGAAGGAGCATGACGTTTGGAAGGTAGTCGAAAAACCACCTGGAGCCAAAGTAGTGGGAAACAAGTGGATCTACAAATACAAATACGATGCTGACGAAAACCTGACGTACAAAGCCAGACTCGTCGCTAAAGGCTTCACGCAGTCATACGGTGTTGATTACTTTGAGACGTTTTCACCCGTCGTACGAAGATCAACATTGCGGTTATTGCTGTCGATGGCTGCTGAACACAATTTACAAGTGCATCACTTCGACGTGAATACTGCCTTTCTCAACGGGGATTTGCATGAAGAAGTATATATGCAATTGCCGGAAGGTTACGTCGATGAAGGCCAGAAACAAAAAGTATGTTTATTGCAGAAGGCAATATACGGCCTTAAACAGGCCAGTCGCTCATGGAATGAAAAAGTTAATGACGTTTTGCTGTCAATGTCGTTTCATCGTTCGGAGAATGATTGTTGTTTATATTTTAAAGAAAATATATTCATATGTCTCCACGTCGACGATTTCTTGGTATTCTTTCAGAATCAGAGTGAAAAAGACGCACTAATAAAAGGCTTAACGGAATACTTCAGTCTGAAAGATTTAGGGGAAGCAAGACAATGTTTAGGCATGAATTTGCAACGAGGAAAAGATGGTAAGATACTTATACATCAAAGAAAATTCTTGCAAACTGTTTTAAAAGATCATGGTATGGATCAGTGCAAACCAGTGAAAACCCCAATGGAACTGGATCTGCATAAAGTTTTGGCAGATGGGGGTGGTGAGGAGTTAGATCGCCATGAACAATTAAGATACCAGTCCTTGGTAGGTGCATTAAATTATTTAGCCTGCAACACGAGACCCGATATCTCAGCAGCAGTGAGCTTTTTAGCTCAATATAATTCATGTTGTCAAACTGTGCACATGAAGGCGGCCAAGCGTGTTCTGCGATATTTAAAAGGAACTTGCGGCTTGGGGCTATCATTTCAAAAGTCGAAGGGTGAACATAACAATTATTTACTTACAGGTTATGTTGATGCCGACTGGGGTGCTGACATTAAAGACCGAAAGTCGTATTCGGGATTCATGTTTAAACTGGGACCGAATATGATATCTTGGGAGTGCAAGAAGCAGAAATGCGTCTCATTGTCATCGTCTGAAGCTGAATATGTTGCTCTATCGGAGGCATCCAAGGAAGCTGTATACCTTGAGAGGTTAGTGAGACAAGTTGCCAAAAGCGCAGGCCCTCATACCGTCAGGTTGTTCGTTGACAACCAGAGTGCCATAGCTTTAGCCAACAATCCTGTGGCTCACCGGCGGACAAAGCACATCGACATACGGTACAATTTCGTTCGTCACTATGTCCAAAATAAGCTGATTCAGTTGGAATACATCCCGACTGAGGATAATTTTGCCGATGTTTTTACGAAGCCATTGCCCCGCGTTAAGTTTGAGGTGTGTGTGTCAGGACTAAGTTTAGACTTGAGCGCCTGATGCTGTGTGGTGTCGTGATGATGAAGAACGGATGCTTGAGAGGAAGTGTTAAAGATCAGTTGCTACGCTACCAATCTGTTTTGTATTCTTATAACAATCATCCGTCAATCATATACTGTCTTACGCTATATTAAAATATCTTCCAACACACTGCGACTCGTATATTATTCTACAGGGTCAAACTGCTATACTTCCAGGGACCGGATTTTAGAAAGCCATCTCTCGAAAATAGAAAAAATAGACCTTAAATTTAATTTCCGACCAGTTGACTACATTCACAAGAGCTGTAACTTTTCACCACTTGCGAGTGGTATTTTCATAAATATGCTTTCGAAAATCAAGCCAAAGCTATTTTTCCGAAAACGCAGCTTAAAGTGTATGGTAAAGCAAAATTTTAGTCGGTGCAAGTTGCCAGAAACTACGAGCGAAATCCAAGTCGGGTCTAGCGGGAGCGATTAGCTTTTAAATAGTTTAAATACGGACTAACTAATACTACGAAGTGAAGCAAAATGCTTCAGCAAACTATTCACTAAGTCGGCAAACGCCAATAAAGGATCCAATTAAGTAAGATTTGGAATTCATTAGATGGTCTGCATTTCAGATTGGCAACACCGGGGTCAATTAAATATTAATCGATTTCATTCGATAAACGGACTTTATTAATAAACGACAAAACGTGTGACTATCTATCGATATTAATTTGTGAAGGATAATCGACTTCTCGTTGATATACAGTAGGATACAAAATTAATTAATTAATGACGTTTGCATAATACATACATGGAATGAATGTCAATCGTGCAATGCTGACAAAACGGCTAATATTATTTTTAAATAAGTTGAATCAGTTAATGAGTGCCCCTATTTTAATCCTGCACAGTTATGAGATCGTGCATTATTTAATAGGGTCATAGATTATACATTCCGTACATTCCGAGTCGTTCATTGACTGCACCCGATGATTGCTTTACTAATCGATTTCAAAAAAGGAGAAGGTTCTCAATATGGTTGCTTGTTCTCAAATATTTGTTACCTGAGAAATCAGCGCTTCAAAAACCTACTTGAAAAATACAATACTATACAATGGCTCTTTATAGCATAGCAATTCACTAAAACAATTCAGTGTTTTGGTTTTTATTCAAAATCGGTTTCATTTTTATTTAATGTTTTAGACAACCTTACTCATAATCTAACTTCTTTGCTCAATTTTCCTAAGATCAAAATTATCAAAATTATCAAAATTAAACTAATGGAACTCCTTTCAAAACATGTAGAAATGCAGATTACATTTAACTTAGATTCACCAGAACATTTACTTTCCTTTTCGATTTCTATTTTCAAATAATATTCCAACTTTGAAAGGAGCGCCCAGTCTTGGGCAATCTCAATAAGTCTACATTTTCCGTCTATTAGTTTGCCACTGGGAAGTTCAGTGTGCCATGGACATCTAGTTGCTACCGCGAGGCTATTTTCTGGTACGTCTCACTTTAAAATAAGATAAGTTGGACGCAGTATAACGGGGAAAGTCTACCGATACATTTTTTCAACTGTTTTACAAGAACTATTTATACTATTACGATACTTACATCATCTATATTATTGCGTTTCAAATAACATAGGTATTATGAAAAAGGCTGACTTCTTAAATTCATTCATGGAACACGAAAATTACACGAAATTAATGGAACAAGTTAAATAAAAAATTGTGTTTTCCGTTATTACGGCAGCCACAGCGAAGCCATCATCGAATCGGGCAGATTTTTGAAAACACATCTCTCGAAAATACTATTGCGCGTATATCGCCATTATACGTATGTTGATATCTTTAGAGCAATTTTATTGTCACTTAGTCATCACGCTGCGCGTTGTGACATGATGCAAGAAATTGAGACGGCTATCCAAGGCCCTTCTCTTGTGGCGTGCGATGTCTCTGATAGCATTTTGAAGGACCACGGCACAGTACGCCGTAAAATAACAGCAATAAGCACAAAGAATTTGTGTCGCTGTGAAATGTTTACACACGCACTATAAAATCAGTGAAGAATAGATTTCAGTGCACTTACTTAGTACCTATCATCTAGAACTTGCTAATTTATTTAGAACAAGCTACTTTATTTGGGTTCTATTTTTGTCGTCGAAAGAATCTCATCTTATATAACCTGTATTTCAATTTTCACTAAGTCATTTAACTCATCAGCTAACATCTGTAAGCGTATAATGAAAGTGAGAAACATATTAACATTAATTACACCGTTATTCATACAAGCTATCCTATTACTCGAGTCAGCGGGTACTCCCATAACAAGCCGTGTGCACTTTAGCGCACGCAGCTGGTAGTCGAATAGAGTTAAAAGCTTCGATCCATCTTACGGAAAGTCGGTACACTTTGAGCAACCGCCGAACTAAATCATGCCCGTCCCGCGTTCAAGATCTCTGACCCGATTTTCAAGGGCCAGCCTGCGTCACATCACGCCTTAGGGTAGGCGTGTATGCCCTGGGCGTACGCTGAGACGGCAGTGGACGTCTATATCGGGCGTCTCACGAGTGCACGCTCCGCAAATAGCACAATCTACCCGACTACTGACTACACCCAACAAACACCGTACATCTCAATATTCAAGTGAAACGGCTTCTAGAGCAATCGATGCAGGCACTACATCTACAGAGATAGTTCGTGTGCTTATAGATCTATGCGCCGTTACCATTCCGATGCAAAGTTTAAGTACTTATTCGCTAGTCTCCGAAAGGGTTTTTAATGTATTATTTTGGCACAATGTTATATCTCAGCTGTGGCATCGTGCCAGCAGCTAAAGGTTTAACGTGCCCAATGGTAGAGTACTACGGCGACCAGTTTGAAAGCGTCCGACGTCATCAAAGGTACGCGTGATCAATCAATACTCACTACTATTGGCGGTTCCATTTTCCTAGAATGTGTTAATTTGGTTCCGGCAACGGCTGCACGGATCAGTCTGTGCTCGCTGAGCTAATCTTAGCAACCGTATTGGCTATGTAAGCACGAGTATGTAGGTGCACGATCATAGCGCCGCCTGGTGTCCGCAACTATTCGAGATAATACTTACTACTAAACTCGTCACAAAATAAAAGGCCCGTTTTGACAGTTCACGCCCATGAAGTTCTCTATTTTTTACCGGTTGAAATATTTTGAAGGTAATACATTTTTTATTGATGGTTACCGCCCACTCCGCTTAGTGCTGTAAAAACCATTTTTTTCATATTGTCCACAGACTATTAATAATCGGTTAAGGAAAAAATAAATCGTTTTTTTTTGAGGCCGATCGCACTTGGCCGGTTTTATTTTTTTAAATACTAGTGTTTAGACACATTAATTACTGGTTTCTTTTTGTGATTGAATGAATGTTATTGTAGGTAACAAAAATGTCAAATGAAAGAAAATCGACCTTTCGTAACATTATTGTATCAGTTCAAAATACCTACAATATCAGTTAATGTTAAATTTTCTTATCAGAACTTTAATCCAATGCACTTTACAGTAGGTACTTACATATTCTAATCGATCAAATACTCATTCAAACTGGAATCGATTTATCGTGAGTAGCGAGTACCGAGTCGTATGGTTACATCACTAGTTACATCGCGAAGACAAATGTCAAAACGGGCCTTTTATTTTGTGACGAGTTTAACAGCTACAGTGTTATAAATAATAGTTATTTATATTATAATAGTTAGTCGCATACATAACTTTATCAACATTCATATCGTAAGTTTTCTGCAATAAACGTTTTCTCATCAAAATACGTAGGTAACATTATTTTTTGTGCTTCGAAAGCTCGGAACAGATGAAACGACTGATACATTTTTTTTTCTTAAATTAATACACAATTTAAGTTTCAGTCGATTACGATTATCTAATCGATTGTTATAATCGAGATTCGAAAAAAGAAAAATACAAATCGACTGATCCGATATTCACAACCAGATATGATTATTTTGTTATTTAAGATGTTCTAAGTTTGAATGTAATTAGAGTATCGATATTGATACTCTAAGGGCCTGTCTAACCACTCTCTGTAAAGTTCCTGATATCTTAAGAGTCGTTATCTATGATTCTCTCTCTATTCCTTACTACGAAACAGACAGAGACGACATCATAGATTAAAAATATCAGGGTCTTAACTGAGAGTGATGAAACGGGCCCTAATTTAAACATTATATAACAACCACAGATACAGGTGTTTTAATGTAGGCCAATTGCTTATAGTTCCTGAACATATTGTAGGGAAGCTCTGCTATGATATGGACGGAGATAAAATGTTTTAAACTGCCGCGGTTCTCACTCATAATCTATTAATACTTTTACATGATTGAATCCTAGGAGTCTTAGTTACTAATAGGTATTTAGCTTCATTTTTTTTTTAGTTTTATTTTATAAACGCAGCTTATACGTCCTTGAAGATAACGGGGAGTTGCAGGATTTAAAAAACGGCCGGGTTGCACTCCGGGAGTGCCGCCAGAAGTGAAAACTACACATACGCACACACGCGCAAAAAAATCGTAGGTACCAAAAAAGAGCACAACGCACTTCACTAACAAAAACGTTTTCTACAGGAGATTTGAACCGTGATCACCATAGCGAAAGCACTATTATTCGACACCTTATGCCACTAGGCCAAACGTAGCTTACGAGTGAGTGACGAAATCAATGTACGTTGACCCTAAAGCGACATTCCCTCCGTCTTACCTGACGCGAGTTGAAATTTTTTTACTCATCCCAAAAAGTGCTCAACGCCGCTAAAGAAGTTTTCACTTCTACAAGAGTACTGTGTAAAAAAAGTAAAAGAATGTTACAGCGAACACGAATATTTCTGTAGTAGAAGAAGCGGTCATCCTTTGATCGTGACCTTTGATCGTGATCCCAATGCCTCAAAAGATTCTCCACATAATGTAGGCAGATAGTTCTAAAATATAAAGTCTAATTTACTAGACGCTCTCTGATTTGAACTCGATTGGGTAGACGGGTAGATTGGTACTTTAGATATTATGTATATTATGTCATAAGTGAAGTAAATTCAGTAAGTACCTAACTAAGTCTTCAAAGCAAGTTTGGCATTGCTTACTCCTATCTACACCGGTCAGTTTATAGGGTTAGCAGATGTCTGACTAAATGGTGATTAGATAAGGAATGAGGGCAAATTGCGCTTCATTCATACGGTTTTAGAGTTCTGCAAGGAAATCGAATTTGCAGGCGCACGGAAGTAGTTAAATAATGGTATATTTATTGTACCTATGCTATTTGTTATTGTTGTTGCCACCATGCTGTCTGTGATTGTTTTTCCACTGTCCAGCACGCGGGCATATAAAAACGTCTTGTGTTAGAGCTAGTACCTTCCACTTTCTAGGCAACATCATGTTTTTTTGGTATTGTATTGTTTTAAGCGTATTTCTAACTGACTTGGCTGAAGTTGGTGCATCTGAACGAATTTCATAGCAATGCGCGTCAGGAGTAGATTAGCCAATCTACCTGCTAGGATTAAGACCGAGCTTCTCATCAAACTAAAAAAAAAAGTCCACGAGTGACAAAGATTTTATTATCGGTACCACGACATACTTACATAAATAAATGAGTTAATAAAAGACTTCGAAGCATTCCTGTAACATTTCGTTAGTTTATTTCAATCTCACGTTTTCCTAGCGTTATTGTTAGTAGAAAGTCACTTGCCGTATACAGGTAACCCTAGGCCAGGGGTCGGCAACCTTTTGAGTCGGAAGAGCCAAAAATGACTATTTACAAAATTTCAAGTTTTTAAAGAGCCACAATTTTTTTTCTCGCCAACAATAAATAGAGGGGTGCTGCGGTGAAAAGCGAGTATAAGTAGCTGAGAGATAGAAATAATGCCTAAACCTCGTTAATCGTTTCAGAACATTTTTTTTTATAAAATAAATAATATTTACGAATGGAACTAAAGAGCCGCAGCTTCACATCCAAAGAGCCGCATGTGGCTCGCGAGCCGCAGGTTGCCGACTCCTGCCCTAGGCCAGTCAGTAAGTAGCTGGAGCGGCATAACTGAAGACAGTGGGCCAGGCCAACGGAGACGGCCGAGCACTAGCTCGCTCAAGTGAGCCACTTAACGACCGAGGCACGATTGAAATCGACAATAGTTGCAAGCTTGTTTTACAGTCCTGGAAAAGAAAGGACTGGAATTCATTGCGCGCTTTGTTTTATTACCCTTTAACTTTCAATGATGGCCTTCAAGGAATGTCTCTTGACGTTTTATTGCCTTTGAAAGGCAAATCTTGCTGTGATTCGAGAATGCTCGATATTGTTTGTTTGATTTTTTACTTACCTACTTTTGTTTATCTTTGGCAAGGCTTAAACGGACGGAACAATTTTTATATGCTTATTATTTTAAGTAATAGTGGACCATAGAACGTCCTCCTTGTTTTGAGGTCGGTAAAAAAGGAAACGATCTAGGTTAGCTTGCAGTACTTAATGTATAAACAAAGGAACAATTCGTTCTAACGTTAAACATGGTCTCAGTACAGTACGTATCACAATGACGATTAATGTCTGATTTTACAAACTTTGTCATTAGAAAGGTTCCACGAAAGTACGCGACCCAACTTCTTCGACTACCACGAAAGATTTTAAGTCTTAAAAGTATTTACTCGGTTAATATATGTAGCCCTCTTTAAACCCGATAAAAACTAAGATATACTTTTTAATACTTTGTCAAACCTTACACACCTCTCAACTGCCAGTTGTGTAAAGAAGGACAGATAAGGCTATTTCTTCGTTATTGTCCTAAGTTGCCTGCAGTTGGTGAAACAACGTATCCGCGACAAGCTACTCGGCAACTTCGGAGCAACTTTTACCGCGATCGAGCGCGACATTTGCGAGAGCCATAGTGCAGGTGCAACACATTGTTAAACAGTTTTAGTTGCTTTTATTTCGAAACCTAACCTTAGCTGTTGGTTAACTAAAGGACACTAACGGATAGAAATCAGCTGTCGGTTTGCTCGTTTATAATTAATTTTATTTAACAATCAGTAATAATGTAGATGGAACATCTGTTTTTTTGCGCTCAGTTATTTTAACACAATGGAGACTATCGGTTCTTTGCTCACCAGTTGGCGCCACTGTCGACTAAGGTCCAGAGGTATAGCTAGAAAAAACATAGCTGTTACCTCGGCAAACAAGCATACTTTTAGCAAAAATAAGTTTGTAAACAAACAAACCTCTGAAGTAGCTGCATTTGAGGCCGCTTATTTTTACGCCTCTTTTTCTGAATTCCACTTTCAAAGCGTGTTCACATTCATCGCCAAATAATCCATATTTGCAATAATTTCACGAAGGAGATCACTTTTCAAGAGATAAATGAAAGAAATTATAATTTATGTCACCAGTGAAAAGTGATTGTTATTGGACCTCACGCGACACAAGCGCCTCTCGTGGCAAATTCACACGCGATAGCCCCCATTCCTTGAGCGGTAACCCCTAACGTCTTGTGATGGATCAAAAATTACCAATTAAGTATTTACTAAAGAAACCTGTTATTTTATTTTGTTTTTGTTTTGTTATTTCCTGTCGTTTCACTTTTGCGAAGACACAACGCTGATGATCTATTTTTTATGTCTATGTTTTTTTTTTGTTTTACCTTGTTTATTTTCTATAAAATTGTGTATATTATCTTATATTTGTGTGTCTTGCAAAAAGGAATAAATTTCTTCTTTCTTTCCCCTCCTTTCTTTGCCCTTAGTTGTAACTAACCTCCTGTATAATTTGTTTGGAATAAACACTTTTTCATTTTCATTTTTTCTTTTTTTCTTTCTTTTTCTTTCTTTATTAGCATCAATATTTTTTTGCTAACATTATCATTTTTATTTTCAAAGCTTGGCAGTACCACACATTTAGTACGGTAGGTACATAAGGACATCATAGCATACAAGCTTTTAAACCTGAAATTAACTGACAAGTGAGTAAGCTGAAGTTTATATAAGAAATTCTGTCGTACAAAGGAACGTAAGTGCACATTTTTTGTGTACATTGTGCACTTCTGAAACCATTGTATGGGTCTATTAAGGTTATCAGGGCAAGCATTACTGCAGTCTCATTCCGTTTAATATAAAAAGCAATAATCAGAATAACATCGTGCGGTTAATTGAAGTTGCCGTTGTTCTTTGCCAATGCTTTCTGCTGGTTCGTAGAAACAGCCCGAGATTTTCTTTAAAATAATAGTTCAAGTTGATTTTTTTCCTGTTCTTATGTAGGTACTACTAGCTGTTGCCCGCAACTTCCGTCTGCATAGAATTCGTTTATCGCTATCCCGCAGGAATTACGCAATTTTCCGGGATAAAAAGTAGCCTATGTTTTATTGCAGACTATAATCTATGTTCCAAATTTCGTCCCGATCTGTACAGCCGTTCTGACGTGAAAGAGTAACAAACATCCATCCACCCATACTTACAAACTTTCGCATTTATAATATTAGTAAGGCATGTTAAATATATTGCAAATCATATCCTTCTCATCAATTCATAGTTCACTGATTGTTTAGTAGCTCTTCGATTACCTTAAAAATTGGACTGACCTGTTGAAGATCCGAAGGCGCTTCTCGGGGCCCCGTCTCTTCTTTATCCACAGTGTTATCTCTGGATCTACTTGAGTTCACGAAGAAGTGTCTTTTGTTTTTTTTTAAATCTCGATCTCAAGCTGTAAGGTGCGCGCGTTCCCGTTTACCGGCAGTTGGCAAGTGACAGCTGTCATATTGTATTTTAATTTTGACACAGGGATGCGTTCGGTTAGTCCATAGTGTAAACCATCGAAGAGACTGATTCAACCAAAAGAAGATAAAAAAAGAAACACGCTGTAATTGTGCGGGTTGCAATACATCAGTACGGAACACTGGTGTTTATAACAATGTTTCCAAAAAAAAATTAAACTCAATGAATGTAGCATCACTATAAGCACCTGAAATACCTAAAAAGGTGAATCGCGAGGTAACACAAACAGTCACGCAAGCCCTCGTGGCACTCGAGGCAATCGAGCACGTTCCTCTAAAGCAGTGTAGTTTTGAAGTCGAGATAACAGCTGCAAGGCGAGGCAACTTCCACTTGAGAACTCGCTGCCCCGTCTCCTCGAGAAACGCTTAGGCCCCGACCACGAATGTGCGCGATCGGCGGAGCGTGAGCGTTTCTCTAATAGTTACATCGCACGTATTGAACCCTGACCACGGTAACGTGAGTGTGTACACTACGCAATGTATAGAGAATTTGCTGGTCGGCTCGCCAGTTGCGCGTGGTCACGGGCACGGTATTCGGTCGAGATCCTACCCGCACTTGCGATCTCTTTGAAAAACATTTGGCTATTTACTAAAGTTGTATCGTTATTTTAAGATATGTAGCAAATAAAAAGTATAAAAACAGACTTCAAAAGGGCTACAAATGTCGGGACTTTCTAAAGTTATTTTACGTGACCTTATTCGTCCGGGTTTTGTTTGAAAACTTTGAAATATTCAAAAATATAATAATCATGTAAAGCGCAAAACATTATTTGAAACAAGATTCCTTACCTGACCTGATAGATCAAGGAAACTTATTCCAAAGGCAGCTAAATGAAATGTACAACTTTCAAGCAATAATTATAATTAGGTACCCATGACAACCAGCACACTTTTCCTAGTATATTAGATATCTCACGGAATTTTGCCTTTATTTGGGACCAATAATAATGTCTATAAATATCACGAAACCTTTGACAAGCCATTACCTTGGCCGTCGTAGGCTTTGATATCAACTTGTTTTATAAAGTAAAGGACTTAGTTGTTTCGATCCTTACCACTCCGATTACCGCCATCTTTACAATACAGTTCAGCAAAGTCCTCCAGCTTAACTCTGAATAAGCTAATGAATTCGGAACTGAACTATGGGAGCCCGCTGCGAACAACTGACAGTCAATTTACATACCCGTTCTGTAAACTTATACCCACCTAAGTTATGCATGCTGCCAAACAAAATGTCTTAACCTATTAAACTTTTAGACCTGGATGTATTGTAGAATTAAATTTAAAATACGTAGCTGCATAAATTATTTTTTTTGGGGTTATCATCACCTCCTCGTGCTTTATCTCCAATTGTTCTATTAATTTTATTACAGTTCCTGTCCAACAAAAATCTTTATCTAATCGTTAAGTCATATATATAGAGCGCATTATGTACCTAGTTGTAGATTTAAAGTGTGTACCTACATACCGTAATTACCTACTTATCCAACCGTAACTGCATCCATTGTCTGCGTTGTCAGATGTGAACATTACCAAAGTCGTTTTACGAAAGAATGGACCTTTTCATTTTACATTATCATCTAAAGGAAAGGACGACTTTGATTTATTCGGGCGAGAATATGTCAAAACCAGTGGTATTCAGACAGTAACGCTCTGCTCGTAGTCATAAAATTCCTGAGATAATGTTTTTTCTGTCTAAAATTAAGTAGTTCCAAAGGATATGATTATGCCAATGTCATACTTAGCGCCTGCTAAAAAAGAAATATGACAGCTATTATTCTATTAGAAACTTCAGTGTGTACGATAACAATGGTGTTGATTTTTTGGAAAATATTTATAAATATTTTTTGCTCAGCAGCTACCAATGATGGTATTTTAGCAGACTGTCTTGCCAGAGTGGAGTGGTGGCATGCCAGCTATGCAGGTAGGCGTTTGCAATTTCCAGCTACCAACGGCAACGCCTTAGCAATTTTTCCGTCGAGCGACATTCCTGATCCCTGATTTATACGCCATTACTACCCGAAGCATTACTTGCATGAAAATATTTATTTCTTTGTAAACACAGTGGCGAAAGTACGTTGATAATAACATTAGCTAGGTAAACTGCGCTAACATGTGAAATCAAATTTAGTCCGAAAAGGTATGCCCACAGGGAGTGGTTAGCAAAGACAGAGCCGCTTCAGTGGGAATAACCCGTCTCTCTGCTTATTAGAACCGTCATTAATTAAAAATATAATTTGAGTTGGCGGTAGAGGGTACTAGTGGGTAATAGTGGTCGTGATTCGTGGCAAGGCGCTGCTCTCGCGAGACTGTCCTTTGTGTGACCCTCGTTAGCGTCGTCGGTTCAAAGCCACTCACAAAGGGCCACCTCCAACTACCGGCAGGTACCTACTTCCTACGCCTAAACCCTTTATATCGTTCTTTATCTTTATTAAGTGATAAATAACTTGGGTGCCTAGGCGCCTCAGAAATTTTATTCCCACCGCCGTCGTAGATTTAGCTTACCTACGTCTTTTCTTTGCAGTGTTGACTTCGTCGCCTTATTTCTGAAGCTGCTTGTAATTAAACTTATTATTCATTATGTTAGTTGGTATTTAACCGATGGAAAAGTGTCTCAATTGCTTTGTTGTAACTGGTGCTTTACTAAAGTAAACAGTTTAGTCAAGGTCATCAATATGTATACCTACACCACAAAGTGACAAAAATATGTAGGTACATACCTCATTATAATGGCGTCAAAGTTGATGTTTACATATTTTAGTAACTTTGCGCGAATCCATATTTTTGACCTTGACCGTACTAGTCCCTACACTTCGACCAAAATGGTTGTATAAAATAAATAATACAAATATCGGATATTCAAAATACATAATAATAACACAAAGTTCTTTTAACTCAATAAAACATCCAACCGCTCCCTATATTTATTATAGTATAAGCACTTAGAATAAATCCTCTTTGATAGTTAGCTTAAAGTGCCTGGGAACTATTTTGGAGGCTGATCCTGTGACGTGAGGTAGAAAATTGCTTAGTAATAAATAAATTCCGTTATATCTGTGGGGAAGATGAAGCGGGCACGTGCAGGGTAAAATAGTGATATTCTTGGGAACCAGTTGAGTTATTTCAACTGATCGCTAATGAAACGACGGATAATTGTTTTACAAAAGAATCTTTTACCGAGTTTTCATTTGAAATTTAACTGTCTACTAAGTAAAAAAAAAACCGGTCAAGTGCGAGTCGGACTCGCGCACCGAGGGTTCCGTATCATCTATAAATATCTAAAACCAGTGTAAGCAGAGCCCTGTTCCAAAGCAAAATGTACGCAGTGTGGGGTTACTTTATATTGGTCACTGCTATATACAGACATACATACACATTTACGGTTTTCGCAATTATTCTTTAATCTGTGCTATAAGACCTACCTTCATACCAAATTTCAAGATTCTGCGTTCACGGGAACTACCTTGTAGGTTTTGATTCCCTTGAGAGTTGAAAATTTGCGGCATAAACGGCTGTATCTTTTGATTGCGTTGGCTTAGAAGTTTGATTTTTTCACAGCTTCAAGGGACAGTAGACCTGAGTAATTGATATAAATTTCAGCTTCATACCTCCACGCGTTACTGAGAAAAAGGGTCGTGACAGACGGACGGACGGACGGACAGACGGACAACAAAGTGATCCTATAAGGGTTCCGTTTTTTCCTTTTGAGGTACGGAACCCTAAAAAAGGAATAATCAAAAACAAAACCGTAGCTTTAAGCATCAATATACTGTATAGAGAGCAACTTCACGTGAAATTTACTATTTATATACGTTCAACCTGTATTTTAATCTCTCGTGATTCAAATAAGCAAGGTTTTTTTGTCAAAATATTCAGTCCACCTGGGCCATATGTTATAATAATACTAAATTTAATAAAAAAACAAGTGTGTCAGAATTCAGCTACAATGACTGCTTCAGCTCTGTTCGGCCGCTCTCATGTAAGAGTCAGTCTCAATTTATTTTTGACCTTCATATACCAATTCAAATAATAAACACAAACACAATAAGTAATCAATCAAAATAACCATAAATGTAGTCGTTTATTCAACACATCAAAAATTTCACATTTAAACATAAATAGGTAGGTACCTACCTACTGATTTTTCTTCTTATTTCTTGCACTGTAGCAGACATAGAAAGACCAAAAAACCAAATACATAGTTGGACAATCGTATATGACGTATATAATTTAACAATTACTAATTTAGACATACTTACATACTACGAATACATAACCTTCTTCATAACATAACTGTCAAAACATTTTATGGCAGACAGGGTATTCGTCCCATTTCAAAAGCAGTCCTTCAACAATTCCGTTTTAAAACCGAGTCTTGCCACTAAAGCCGGCAGCATCCGTTGAATCTCCGCCTTTTCTTCGGCGTTGCGAAGAAAATTAAAATATTTTTATGAAACGTTGTTTGCGTCGCTCTCGGAAAACGGGCTTTAGTTTTTGCATCCGCTACGACGCTTCCTTTGCGGCTTTAATAATAGTGTTCTTAATCTCAGAAGAATAACTCTCAACCCGGAATCCCATGCATTTGCCGCAGCTAGAGGTTTATTAATTTCCTAGAATTATCTTAAACTCCGTATTACGAGACATACCACTTTAGAAAAAGCTCTTTATGGACTTTATAAAAAGTAATGGAAAATATTACGAGACAAAGTTTTGACGACATGAAGTAGAAGGGAACTTTTTTTGTTCGACTCTAATTTAAAAAGACGTCCACCTGCTAGACTGAGTACTGAAGTTCGCTCATTAAAAGTTTGCAAGTTTGTGCTTATTCGAAAAATGTTCAACACAATTTCAGGTACGTACTTGATAGTTCGGTGTTGATACAACGTAACCTCCCGTTTGTATATATCTAGTGATTACCTAACCTACCTAAAAGATAAGCCTTACAGTCACCAATGGAGCATACTTATGCGTTAGTAATTAGTAGTTTAAGTCAAAACTTAGCCGGTAGTAAAAAACCTAAAACATAAAATATTATCTACTTGATATAAGAGATTGTTTTTGCCATTTATATTTATGCTAGTTTGCTGCCAACGAAATTATAAGTTACATATTTTCACAAACATATAAAAGAACGTTGATAGCATACAATTACTGTCTTAAGAACTGCGTCTTCTGATCATCCATCCTGCTTCGAAGCACGTCCGCATCAATTTTCTTCACCCGCTGATGAATATTGAACAGGCTCAGCATCACTTAGCGCGCTAAGCTTATAAAAGCCACGTTTCAAGTATCTATTATTTCCAAAGCAATTATGTACAGGATGCGGTAATCACATGCGTATAATGCAGAGATTGAGCGGAGTGTGTGTGCGCCGAATTACTCGACATGGCTGTGCCGAATAATTTATATGTGATAATTAGTTAAGATTTACGCATTTGTTGCGGCGTATAGACAAATATTTCGGCAAATTTGGAGATTAGTGTTTATTTTAGTACGGCGCTGTGAGGATTGGTTACGCGCTGACGCATCTGATTAAGTAAGGCGATTAACTATGAAAGAGAGGCGTGGCTTAACGTGGAAATTGGTAAAAAAATAGCATGACTTAGCAAGTTTTGTTCTCACGAAGCCTAAGTGTATAAGTATTTCAATGACAAGTAGCTGACACTCATTATTTCAATCACTAAAATAGGTAAGTAAACAAGAGACGGGGTTTTCTTTTTATGACTTTTCTTATTTGTAAATATATGTTTTTATAGTTATTTTTAGCATAGGTATGTAGGTTTTTAGGATTAGTATTTGTTTATATATATTCATGTATCTTGTAAATTTGTAAATAATATTAAATTATTGTCATAAAGTGAAATAAAATTTAATTAAATCGACAACTACAGGCTTCCTTTTTTATACTCGTACATGTACGAGTAAAGGCGAAAACGGATAAATATTATCGAGCTCAAACAAACGAAATGTCGTCAAAATAGATACAGATTCTTGAGCGAAAATGTAGTGAGAGGTTGAAAGAGACGTCTTTATGTACAAAAGTGAAGAGCGAGAGAGAGGAAGCTTGGCCGTAATCCTCGCCGACACAACTCACCGCTAGACTTAGGAAATGGAAGCCAACCGAACCCAAATTCATTAATGTTATCGCACACCATCCAACGCTTGCACAGAGGAATGAGAGCTGCAGATTATTCCCACGTAAGTAGCATGCACTTAAATTATTCTATCAAAATTATACGGTTTACTTCACTAAAAAATTGGCGTGGCCTTCAATAGATCAATAGAGTCAAGTGTAATAATATGTATCTAGACCAAGTTTCAAAAATAAGTACCATACGCTCTTACGCCAGCGTAATAAGGTTGTGTGACATATTTTTGAGAAGTTCCTATACATAGGACATACATACATACATACCGTCACGCCTCTTTCCCACAGGGGTAGGCAGAGACTACTTTATTCCACTTGCTACGATCCTGACATATTTCTTTCCTGACAAGTTCCTATCGATACTTATTTTCGCACTTGACCGTACACTAATGTAAAAAAATATCAAAAATATGTGACGTAATAGATGATTTCATAGTTTCAAATATATGATTTAAAAATTGTTATCACGCTGTAAACTTATAGTACCAAGTGGGGTCAATCACCTTATTTCTAACTTACTTATAAATATTAAGACTCATTGAAGTTTTTGTCTTCCATTACCAACAAACCGACATCTATTAAAAAAAACGACTCTAAATTTCTTAGATAAAAGTCGTTTTTTTCAAAAGCTCATTTCGTTCCGTTCAGCCAGAGCTCAGTTCCAAAATTCGAAACCCTTAATCCTTCAATCAAAATTTCTGCGAACTAGTAGTCTTAAATCCGAATCCATCTCATCTGTTCTCTGAGCCGGCGTGTGCAGACTCGACTTTAACATCGAATCCTGGTTATCGGTATTAATCAATGTTAGTTGGTTGTTGAAAATCGGGTCGTCTTGCTGCAGCTTGAGTTTGAATTTGCGAATTGCTCTTACTCTGTTAAATGTTCGTGTCTGAGAAAACGTTATAATCACTGTAAACTGTAAACTGTAAACTTCGTCATATTGAGCCATCAACGTATGTTATAGGGCCGACAAAGCTCTGGCATCGCGTAAAGCGCTGCGGGTGTCTATGGACAGTGGTGATCGTTTAACATCAGGCGACCCACTAGTTCGTTTGTCTGGCCTCTCTAACATAAAAAAAACAGGATAGTGTAGTGGAGAACCTGACTACCAGGTCTGCTGAAATGTTCCAGAATAATTCTGACCCTGAAATTTCCCTGGATCATCGTATCAATTTTTTTCTAAATCGGTTCAGCGTTTAATAGATAAGAGGTAACAGACAGACAGAGTTCCTTTCGCTTTTATAATATTGGTACCGAAAAACTACACAACTAGTCGAAAAGCTAACTATGGTCCAAATCTGACTACACATACACAAATCACGTCTTTATCCCTTACAATGTAGACAGAGCCCAAGGTGACAAGACCTACAAGCCACGTTAGCCAGATTATGGGCGCATAGATGGAAAATAGTATCAAAATAGTGATGGGTTGCTAGCCGCATCGCCTATGACATGATTCCTATGATTTTCGCCCACTACCTCAATGGGCTTTTACCATATGGCGCGGGAAGAGAAGCAACTGGTACATTCTATGTTTATGCTTTGCTCCCAGACCAGCATGGGAGAAGTTTTTCATTTAGGTATGACTTTTATTAGAACGAAGAAGTTCAATGGTTAAATATGTTCAATACCGGAAGGAAAAACGGGGACAAAACGAAAAATAATATTGGTATAGATACATCAATTCGTCTTGAAGTTATGGACCATAGTTATAGTGCTGGAGTATCAGTAGGGTTAGTTTTACGGTAAGGAATATGGATGAATAATAAACTAACCGCTTAACATTTAATTTCTAATACAAGCTATTTTGATTCCCTTTTCCACCTATACGCCCACGATCGTGCTAAACGTGGCCTTAGGTCTTCTTACCTTAGCTCTTTGGCTCTGTCTACTCCGTAAGGGATATAGACGAGATTTGTGAGCCTGTGTGCTTTTTGCTGACTGTACTTTTTGTTAACTGTACTTGACTTTTCATCTAACCTACATAATGTGTGTCAAATTCCAAGTCAATCGGACCAATCATTGAAGAGTTCCATCCTGCGGAGACGATCCCGGCTGAGTCACCAGAATTCCGCTACCAGATTATTTGTATTGTCATCTGGCCTATTACTAAATTTGTTTGAGAAAGGGATTATAAAATCTGTCATTCCATATACCTTCGTCAAAATATACATCGAATGACAGATTTTTCGATCTCTTTCTCATCGCGGTTAAGTAATAGGTACATAAATATGCCAAATTTCAGCTCTATAAAATTGAGGTGCACGATTCCACTCGGACAAACATACGTACATTGACGAGCAAAAATAACGGGTGACTTCCATTGAGGTACAAGAAACAACTGTACGTCAATGGTCACTTCCCATACCAAGTTGTATGAAAAGTGACCCGTTAAATAAACATACATACATACATACATACCGTCACGCCTCTTTCCCACAGGGGTAGGCAGAGACTACTTTGTTCCACTTGCTACGATCCTGACATACTTCTTTCGCTTCATCCACATTCATCAATCTCTTCATACATGCTCGTCGGTTTCGGGTACTCCTGACCTGACTTTTTTCCAAAACGTCTCCTATTTGGTCTCGAAACGTCCGTCTAGGCCTTCCCCTCCTAACGTTACCATTCACACTCCCCATATAGATCTGTTTAGTTAATCTACTTTCATCAATCGGCTCTACGTGACCAAACCAACTAAGCATACTATTTTCTATCCTGGTTACTATAACCTCTTTCACACCAGCACGTTCCCTTATCACACTATTCCTTATTCTATCTTTCAGTGGTACACCTTCCATACTTCTTAACGCTCTCATTTCTACTGCATTTATTCTACTTTCATGCTTCTTTTGCCATACCCAAGTCTCGCTACCGTACATTAATGTAGGAACGAGCACTCCTCTGTGAACAGCCAGACGCGCCTTCTTCGACACCTTCTCACTGCTTCTTCTTCGTTAAATAAAAGCTTGTAAAATTAATATTATGTCCTATCTCAGTCAAAGTTAGTTAGTCGATCCTAGTAGTGTCTTGTAAGGTCTTGATGCTGTCCATAAAGCGATAATATGCTTTATGGTGAGCTACGGCAAGGAGCACCCGACGGCTACTTGAGGGGTAACAAAACACGTATAATCCTTTATTGCTGAGCACTAGGTATCACGTTAATTTTTTTCATGCGTAAAGCCAAACAGCATTAAGCACAGAAACAAAATTGAGACGGTCATTCATCTTCAGTAATGTATCCATCTAGCACGCCCTCAGCATTTGTTAGAAATACCAGTGGAGTTTCGAACAAGCAGATCCTATATTGTCAGTTAAGGCGGGTCGAGCCGTTGTCGAGATCCCAACCAATTGCACCTTTACAAATTCAGGGTAGTGTAGGTGAGTTGCGGATTAAGATCTGAATTACCTTATCAACCCTAATAAGAATTTACGACTTGCTTCCCACACATATTTCTTAAGCTTAGTCTGCATGGTCTCACTGATCGGCTGAATATTCGAGCGTTCTGACCCGCTCGGGTTATATTCAGTATCCTCCTACGATTATTATCTCAAGATTAACAGAAGTTGTAACAACTTTGAACAAACTAGACTAAACATCGGTACTGCCTTTACTTTAATTAGTCGTTAGGTACTTTGCGAGGTCCATTTCAATGAACAATAAATATATACCTTGCTACTACGCTACTAATAATTGCATGAATGATAGTAACGGAGTTACCTTCAACGAGTTCCCGATGATTCGACGCAGTTGCATGCATCACGATCACAGATAGACTGAGGAAATTGCGGGTAGTTCAACTGATCAACCCTCATTCTGCATCCCGTAGAAAATATGTGTAATGTAATTACCCGCTAAGTATTATCCGCATAACACTTTAAAATTATTAAGTTCACTCGTGTACGAAAATTTCAGAGTATTAGGCGGGTGAGCAAGTGTTATTATTAGCGAGACGTGCTCTGGTACAACTCATACATAATCGTTCATTTTCTCGCACGACTTATCCGCGGTTGTAATCGTTAAATACGTGATCGCTGAGTGAACTAAGTTTTAAGGTAAGGCTTCACAGATGTCGCTAGATGCTTAGATATAATTATATACAGTTATCTGTGGAGCTGAGTACACTGCTCGTAAAAAAAAACAGGTAGTAAGGCCACGCTTACATTCATATATATATGCCACATTACTTATTAATTTCATTTATATAGGCCCTGTAGTTTCCGTGTAACACACACACACACACACACACACACACACAAATCACGTCTTTATCCCTTACGGGGTAGACAGAGCCTAAGGTAACCGGTACCTAAAGGCCACATTCAGCAAGATTGTGGGCGTATAGGTGGAAAGCAGAATCAAAATAGTGATGGGTTGCTAGCCTCATCGCCTATAACATGATTCCTATTATAATCGCCCATTCCCTCGATGGGCTTTTACCATCTGCGCGGGTAGAGAAGCAACTGGTACATTCTATGTTTTTTCTTTGCTCCCAGACCAGCATGGAAGAACGATGTAACAGATAGATAAAAAGACGGACACAATGAAATTTTACCGGTTCCGTTTTCATCGATTTTGAAAAGTGCCTCAATCTTTACAAAAAGAGAATTCCAAGCCAATTCCCAATGGTTTCATGGAGCTGAGACATTCTGCCCCACGTTGGGCGCCATTTGTCATGATTGACAATAAAAGATGGAGTTGGTGATGTTGAAGAGGTTATTTATCAAATTAAACATAGGAGGCACCTTATGTATACAAAAACTTAAGTACTTATTACAGCTTATGCTATGAATACTTTTAGCATGAAGCGATGGCTTTAATGTTCATTGAGACTTACAATTGGGCCTTTAAAATTCCTTTTAATTTCCGCAGATGGTTTAAAAATTCGCTGTATCTCATTGGACTGTGTAGATGGCACTAGCTAGACACTAGAATTTCTATGTAGGTAGATCATTTTGGGTATAGGATACGCGTGCGTCGCGCAACACCACAAATTATATATAAATAAAAAAACACACACACAAACATAAGCGCGCGCGCGAGCAATTTTTGTACCTTGTTAGCCATTACTCAAGTTTTAACCAAATTAATACACCATAAGTAATTTTAATTTAATTGTTGTTAAATCTTTTTTCTCTTTTTATGCTTGTCTTTAATTTCTGCTCTGTGAAACTGAATATCCTTTGGTTATACTCTTATGATCATTTTTACTGTTTCTCACGATACAGGCTCGACCCAGTGTGAGAACCGCTGCTAAACTCTAGTTCTTAATTGTGTTAAGGTAACAGTTTCTGTAAATCTGTTATTATGGCATGTAAAGTATTTTGGAAATAAATCATCTTATTTGAAATGATTTTTCAAGAAAAAAAAACGTTCAAACATTTAAATTTAGAATTTCTAGCAACTTATAGCTTTAAAAGATAAAATCATGAAATTGGAAAATGTAGGATGAAGTCTAAACGCTTTATTAGATTCCATGAAACGAATGGGATCTACCCGTAAGCGTCTCATCCTCAGTGTGGCCTTAGCTTTATACGAGCAAGGTATGACTTTGACGTCAATTTAAACACGTCACTGTTCAAGACGTCACTTTGATGTCGTAGACGGTAGTAAAGTTACCTTCGTGTAGTTGAATTCAATTGCTTGTCATCCCAATAGACAAGCTTGCTCTGAACATGTTCAGAACTTAAGATTAAAATATAAATAAATACATTGGCGTACCAAGATTGTCCGCTAATAATGTACTTGATACTTTGGTTCTTCTGCAATATGAAATATTATTTCTGATAAGCTACATTAGCGTAATTTCATGAACAAGTATTAAAAAACACTTGAAGAATTCTTTGAATGAAGATTCATCTTTTATTTGCAAACAAAATACAAAGTAAAGATTTTCATTCACATTTTCCGTGCGTTGTTTTTAATGCCGGCTATTCTGCTACCAAAACTATAGCGCCTGTATTTTCCTTTCAAAAATACATTTGAAAATTCCGGTGGATCGTTTCGTTTCTGGCAGGAAAATACAGAATAGAAAATATAGCATCTAGATTTCCTGCTATTCAATTTGACTATATCTCACCGAAAAGCCAACACATGACAACACGAAAATAAACAGTTTGATACATGGGATTGATTCCAAGTTTTATGCATTTTTCAACCATCATAAATCGTCTTGTGGGTGTCGCAATGGATTTAGAAAAATAAAAGCCATTTAAAAACACTTCGTTTATTTTACGCTGTTGTAACAGTTACTTACCTACATAAAGTTCGTCAAGCAAAACATCACTATTTTCTTAGAAGACATTTTTTAATAACTAGTTATTTACAAGTATAAAATTCACTACAAACTCCTTTCTTTTACCAGCGAATTTTAAACGTTACCTGCCTTGTTGATCGTTTAACGTTTGTTATTCTAACACTGACTTTAGATTGGAAAAAGAAGACTAGTTTAATCCTTTTGGTGAATCTTCACATCATCGGATAGTCCTGCAAAGAAAATTACAGTTAAATTCGACTTCCTTTAAAAAGTTTTGTTTAACCTTTTAAGAAATCTAAGTAAAAAACAGGCAGTATTTTATCGCAGATTATTTTTATAACACATTTCTGCCACGGCATGCGCTGTGATCGTTTTTTATAACCTCACCATGCGCTTCACACGTTCTTAATTTGGCCTAGGTACCATGAAGCGCAAATCTCTTAAACAACAGAAGTCTATATCGAAATGGATGACGCTAGTACGGTAAAATGAACGACGGTGAAATGTGTCGACTTTTAAATATGACACCGTCACATTTAAGTAGAACATATTTAGGTACATTCTGTTTGTATGTAAGTTATTTATATTCAAATTATTATTATTATACTTACAATTTACGCTTCTATTAAACGTAACAATGGCAAGCAAACAACTTTGCAAAAACATCGAAGTTAGGAGGTTTAATGACACTCATGATTGCCGACTTGCGTCATCTATTTAAATATAGAATAAAAATGTTATTCAACTGTATTTCCTTACCAGTGTCTGTATATAAAACAATTGAGCATCGCCACAACGCCCACGTGCGTCGTGGAGCGCCTCAGGCCTGAAATAATTAAATTTATTCTAAAAACCATTCAAGTGTGCTTTTTAACTGAACCGTTATTTACGAACAACAAAAATAATCTCAGAGGTCAATTCACAACAAAAGATGCCGCCGGAGGAATTGAATTAAAATATCAATTGTTTGTTTTTATTTTGTACTTGTCACACAATGTTAAATTATAAAAGGAAAGAAAAATGATAGACGTACCGAAAAGTTCAAACGAATGCCAAAGAAAAAGGATGACTTACAAAAGGATGGCTTTTTAGACGGAAGTTTGCCTTAAGCAACTTTTGTGTAAGATTATATTTTTTAATTTCATTGTAGCATACATAAATTACTCAACAGAGTGGTAATACGGCCCGTGTAATACCAACAAACATCAGTGATTTGTCGTTGTCGCTGATAAGTACCGTTCTGGCACAATTTTTTTCGTGATAGTTTTTCCTTTATCCCTTGCACGGATTACCATTACCATTATTATAATATCAACGGATAATACAATAATGACAGCTCTGTATTAGACAGTAAAACCGACCGAATATTAATTCTGTGAACAATTAAATAGGCCGTACTCAGTAAAAATATCGAATGCATGGATATGGTTCGGCTTCAAGCTTTTATAACTTTTATATATTTCTGAGTAGCTTGAATGGAAAGGACAAGGTTTATGAGCTCTATAAAGGCTGGTATAGGGGACAACAGGCATTCCATTTTAGCTTAACTTGAGTGGAGTATTGGTTTATACTCCATAGCTTTTCAATATTAGGTGAGTACCTACTGGCACGGAATTATATATTTGATCTTGAAAGCTACAGAAAACGAGTCGCAAAATATTGCTGTTGGTTAGGATAAATGATTTTGTTAACGTTATTAGTTTTTTTTTTTTTTATTAAAAAAAAATATATATTAGTTATAAGAAACGAAATTGTTGAATACCTATAATGAAAATATTTTATAAAAAGATTTGAAAAAAAATACATGTGTTTTTTTTTTATTTACACTTTTCGAATACACTCACCCGAGCTGACCCGAATAAGCCAACACTCACCATAATTGGCGTCGCGACTATCCATGACTAGCGGGATCTGCAGCCGCTCCTCGTCCAACAGCAGCACGCCGCTTGCTGTCCATGAGAGAGCACGAGATCTATGCAAGTCACGTTCACCCGAGCTGACCCGACTACGGACACACTCACCCGAGTTGTAGTCCCGACTATCCATGATAAGCGTGATTAGCGGCACCTCGTCTAGCAGCACCAGCACGCCACTCGCCACCCATACAGAGAGCACCCTAGCTACGCACGTCACGATCACCCGAGTTAGACTAACCCCAGGCATACTCTCCCGAGCTGGAGTTTTGGCTACCCATAACGGATGCGAACTGCGGCCGCTTCTCCTTTAATAGTAGCACGCCGCTCGCTGCCCATACCTCACCCATACAGAGAACACGCGAGCCACGCACGTCACGATCACCCGAGTTAGACTAACCCCAGACACACTCACCCGAGTTGGAGTCTCGATTACCTATAACAGGCGCGGTTTGTAACCGCTCCTCGTCTAACAATAGCACTCCGCTCGCTGTACATACAGAGAGTACGCGAGCCCCGCACATCACGATCACCCGAGTTAGACTGACCCCAGACACACTCACCCGAGTTGGAGTCTCGATTACCTATAACGGGCGCGGTTTGTAACCGCTCCTCTTCTAACAATAGCACGCCGCTCGCTGTACATACAGAGAGTACGCGAGCCCCGCACATCACGATCACCCGAGTTAGACTGACCCTAGACACACTCACCCGAGTTGGAGTCTCGATTACCTATTACGGGTGCGGTTAGTAACCGCTCCTCGTCTTACAGTAGCACGCCGCTCGCTGTCCTTACAGAAGTACGCGAGCCCCGCACGTCACGATCACCCGAGTTAGACTGACCCTAGACACACTCACCCGAGTTGGAGTCTCGGCTACCCATAACGGGCGCAATCTGTGGCCGCTCCTCGTCTAACAGTAGCACGCCGCTCGCCGCCCATACAGAGAGCACGCGAGCCACGCACGTCACATTCAACCGACCCTGTACCCATAGAAAAATATCTTGTTTAAGTTAGTTATTATGTATGAATATTTGAATGAGGCCTACTGTTTCTTCTCTTGCCATGTAAAGAACGTTGACCCTCGCTCAAGAGTAGGCATTCTACTTAAAATATAACACTTAATAGATTTTATAGTCTGAAAGTTATTAGGTCAACAGAGAAGCTAGCAATTCGCTCTTTACTTTTGCCGACTCCAGACTTGTACCTTCAATTTAAATATTATTACAGACAGTTGCTCGTTTATTGATAAACGTACAGAATACTAGGTGTGTTTTGATTTGCCACTTTAAATCGTACCTAAAGAGAGACGCTTAATTAACTTTCAGATTGGCAAAAAGCAGCAGGTACCTAGTATGAAGTTTTTTTGGCACGGTGCTAGGAGCACAACATACTAGTTATACGATGACCGGACAGCTGTCTATTAACGCCCGGCGCGCCTGTTTTTACTTTTCTTTGAAAAACACAATTTTGCTGCGATGAAATGGAATACATTTTCAGGATGTTTCTTGTCAGGTGGCCGTCATTTAAAGAACGAATGGTTTCAAAATAGCGTTAGCTTTGCTGTGTGAGTGAGCTACGGCCTGTTGAGAAAAGGTACTTAGGAATTATGAATGTTGCCAGAACATTAAACACCTACTGTAGGAGTGATTTTGGTAACTTAATAAGATAGGATTGTAAGGAAAGCACCAGAGTGGAAACTTCAATAGAGGGATTCCAGTCATGTAAATTATTGGAAAATTTCAGCTACTACCAACACCTTGATTTAAATTTACTGTAGGGTCCATATTCAGGATTTTTGCAATGTTATTTTTCTTTTTATGAACAAAAGACAGTAGCGATGGTGAGTACTTTTTTCAGCTCCGACTGGTCCTTCTGTTGTTGTTATGATTGTGGAACATTCCACTCGAGCGTTCTAAACACTGGATTATATATTATGTACACTCGGTTTGGATCTAACAATAAATCTCGATAGCACTAAAAACTTGGGGCACTGACCCACTATTTCATTTCTCAAAAGCACCTAAATTACCTTATAGAAATGTGCAGACTGTACTCTCATAACGAGTTGGCTGAACGAACTTGACTTATTAGATTTCTCTTCTTCAATAGTGATGTTCAATTTGTTGGGTATTGGCTCGTACCGCGCGGGGCGGGTGGAGCTTTCCTCTTTGTTTTTCCGATTGCTATCAGCATGGGGAATGCCCAGTACGCCCTCGATGTTCCCGGGAATGTCTATTACGTTATCGGTGACCGGCTCTTCGTACCCGGAGATTGCATCCCACGGACTGAATATAATTCTATTTGCATCTTCTAGAGACGTATCGGCTATCACAGGGGTTCTTCGTAGCGGGTACGTTGCGTCGTATGGTGGGATGTCTAGGCCTTTTACCTGCACATTGAAAATTATAGTATTTAATTTCTAAATGTCTGTGAAAATTAGAACACATAGAAAAATCCGAAAAGTAAAGCTATGGCCGGAAATCGAACCCGGATCCTCGTCATCCCGTGACGCGTGCTATACCCCTACACCACCCATAGCAGGTGGGTAGTCTCCGAATTTTTCTACCTGTTACCAACCGTCACGTGACCTTTGTTACTATGCAAATTTTTTGTCGCTAAGCGTCATCTGTTTGAATGATGTGTCTGTACGACACAATTACAAACTCCCGTGGAACATCTGCTGCTCACCAGGGACAAGAGAAGACGCTGTAATTATAGTATTGGTTAAAATAATACGCTTAATTATGTGGGTACAGCATCGAGGAATCAACCAGTACAGTTTAAATGTTCTTTATTTATTCTGCAAATTACTGCGGTGAATGCCTCTGATCGATCCAAGGTCAATCATGCCGCTAAAGTTGAGTCGATATTGTACTGCGACAGTTTTCTAAAGTTTTCCCTAACGCATCTAAAGCCGTACCTACCATTTAAGAGCAAAAGGCAAAAAAAACTATAATGCAATATAGATAGTCAACTAGAATTCAAAAATTCAGAAATTCAAAATCTCACAGATTTTTCTGTAGGAAATAAAGTAATAAAAACGTGAAATCGAGCTCGTAGTATTTAAAAAAATAGCTTTTGGTTGTGACTTTGTTCACGTGGGACCGATTTGCATGGCAACACAGTTTCCCGCGGGATCGACTGTTTTGAAAAGGGGAAAGAACTTTTGTTTGTTACCGTTATGTCGTTTGAAAAATTTACAATAAATAATAATAGTGTAGAGTCTAGAATATAGACCGTGGCAGTATTCTCTGCTACCTAATACTTGAAACCCTGTTAATATAGGCAACTACTGTTTGCACACCTAAATTATTGTTTGGTTGCTATCGCTATCTCAGGAACTATAGGTCCGATTGGAAAAAATCTTTCAGTGTTAGATAGCCCATTTATTGAGGAAGGCTATATATTACCGCTATGACTAATAGAAGCAGAGTATCAGTGAAAAATGTTGCATAAACGGGGAATAATTCGTTTTGAGACCTTCATTGCGTGCGCTGTGTAAACGGTTAATTGCCCAAAAAACTTGTGCGACCAAATTGTGTCCCTTTAAAAGTTCTAGAAAAACTTCATGGCAGCATTGTCAGTCTTTTAAGATTGGCTCACTATAATCTTTTTTATGGTAGTCAAATAATGCACTTGTAAACATAAGCTACTCAAAATACTAACTCGATGTAGACGAAGTCGAGGGTAAAACTAGTAATATACTAAATAGGTAAAACCAGACGGGCCCTTTTCGAATTACAAGCCTCACGCACGTCGGTAATTGGTTCCGCAAATAGAAGTATTTACACTAATCATGAACCAGTTTACTAATTACGCACATGCATTCCAAAAACATGAACGCCGAATACTTAGTCTTAGGACCATATCTACTATGTTAACTACTTTATGAAAAAAAACTGATGCTCTGTAGCTTTAATTCATTTAATTCATTTAATCATTTTCATTTAATTCTTTTGCTTGCGACTTCGTCTGGAAAGAATTCGTTTAATACTGAAATCCCGCGGGATATTTTAGATTGAATGGGAAGATTCTAAGTACACATCTCGGTCTTCATTTAGTAAATTTTATGGTTTTAGATATTGCGGTCAAAATTTCGGGTTTATTTATAGAAATCACGTGCCATAAAAAAAATCGATGGGATTTCTCAAAATACACATCGTGATCCATTTAAATACATTTTATGGATCTGGACTTAGTGTCAAAGAATACTCCGGACGTTGCGGTTGAAATTTAGTATTTTCTTGCGTATCTAAGTCTCCATCCCGCTAAAATATCGGGATAAAAAGTAGCATATCTGTTAAATCTGGGTACAAGCCGTTTCTGCTCCATATTTTGCACAAATAACTCCAGCCACTCCGAAAAAGTATCAAACATACACACTCACACACACACGCACACCCACACAAACTTTACGTTATTTTTTTGTAAGATGTTACTTCTATGCCGTTGAGCAGCCATGTGATGTTCGCAGGAGGTTCCGCGGGTGGCACTGTGCAATTCGCTCGAAGCATATCCCCTGCTGAGTACCAGCTCTTCTGTGCCCGAACCCGCGGGCCCGACTCCGGCAACTCTGATGGAAAGAAAACAATATTCAAGTAAAACCTAAGTAGATAGGGTATAGCACAAATTGTATAGACCGGTTTAAAGGATTAGTCTCTAAACGACCAGTAAGTTTGGCGCACAAATACGAAAGTTACCCGACACACAATGGCTACAGCCGCGCTGAAACCGCAAGCCCCTCTGTGAGCTTTAATCTTTACGGAACTACTAAAGCCTAATTAAATTACGAGCCCGGCATGCAAGCGGAATAGAATTGTTCGTGTGCCGGTGAGCCGGATCGTGTAAACAAAGTTGTGGGGCACTAAAGAAAAATACTGATCGTAATAAATTACGTGGGAGTCCACGCGGTTCAGCGAAATGTTGGCGCCGACGTTGCATATTCATCTTTCATACGCGTTCCATTTTAGTTTACCACAGAATTTTGCAGAGCGCGGTTTAAACGCCGAACAGAGAAATGGGGGGGCCGAACTAAAACTCGGCATGCTTTTGTTTGCCAGCAGCGCCCTCTATTACAGCGGCGGAACTCGGCGCCGAGCAAAGTTTTAAGTGTTTACATTCCTGTTCTGTCGCTTTTTGCCAATTCTACTTAATGGGAACGCAGGGAGTTCCCAACACCTCCTTTAATTTGGCCGTCGTGGGTATATTTTAGTGTTTATTTAATCCGTCAAAATTCTACAAAAGCCTCCTTACTTTATAAAGCAAATAATGTTTTGTTTCGGGAGATGTTTGAATGTTAAATTATCATTAGACGGAAAGTAATACAATCTCTGCTAACTGTATAAACACGACACGTTACTCAACTGTTATTTCAAGACAATTATTACCACCGCAAATTTTAAGTAGGCCTGGTACTTTGGTGGGCTCCTTATACGAGATATTATGTATTTGAAATACGTAGTTTATTTAATAACTGTCAGTTTAAAGACTTTTTTATTATTAAGAAACATTAAATTTAGTCTAAATGCAATATCATTTATCTGTAATCCTTTTTTCTTACGCATTTTTGCGAATTATACGCCAATGCCAGTTTTTACCCAGGAACGACATAACTAGTACATCAGCGTATGTTCCAGTTAAAACGACGCTCGAACGCTCAGACCCCGGATCGTCCTAATTTAAACTTATATTGCAATTAGTACCGCATTAAGAGAAATACGTACAACTGAGTCTCTCCCTAACTTAATTATTCACTATACGTGCGATGTAACTTGTGTGACAAATGGGTAATAACGTCGCGTCAGGACGGCCCCCGTCACACTCACCCGCGCACCTCGGCCTCCACAATAACCGTAAATTAACCAAGATAAACCTTAATCAAACATCCCTTGTGTTCGATTCCCCACATTTATTGCCCAACAATAGTTCTGATTTACGATTTAGGATTGCACGAGGCCGCGGCGGGATCGTCCGTATTATTTATACTTACGATTGTTACTTACTAATGCCCGGTTTAATACTGAAGTGGACCGATAACAGAAACTAGCGCTAGACAGTTCGCTGTTGCGAATTTAATTTCCTGCTGGCGAAATCAGACTGTTAATCTAATGGCAGATGTAAGCTGGCGCTTGCTTCGTTATCAGTTTCAATAGTTTCGATAAATCGACTTGTCTAACGTAAACTGCTTCAGACTAGTACCTCCCCATGTTTAACTTACCTGAAATAGTTATTAGAATGGAGCTTTCATAATATTTTGGCTTTGTAGCATTCATCGAACAGACACAATAAGATTTCATTACAATTTCGATCACTCAAGATTTGACTCACGTGATTCTAGGTCAACGATTTACGTGTGAGCTTAAGACTGGCAAAGTGGCCAACGAAGGGACTTCTTTCTGAGGTTCATAACTTTAAAATATTGAATGTAAATCTGCATACTGACCTATATGCACTGTGAGCTGCATTTAGCTTTACCCCGCTCTGGTTTCCCACATCACCCCCATTTAAGCCACTCCTACCGAATTTAAACAGCGTTTAAACATAATTTAAACATTCCACTGAAATTGGACGCGAAACGCAAAAGCCTAATGCGCTCAAACGGCTCTAATTGCAATCATCGTTGCTTCATGTGAATTGAGTTAGTTAAAACTTAAATTCCCAATGCACACTTTAAATAATCAATAAAATAAACGCATAGGCTAGCTAACTCCTATCAAAACTCAATAAAAAATATTGTTTTTTTCATTTGGCTTATGCCCATTTAAATCTTTTTACTGCATTATTAAAATCAAAGATGGCTCCAGAAATTTTTAGACAAATGGTTGTTGATACATAATCGAGTAGGTAATTGAAAAATAAAGTGCAATCGGAATACAAAATAGAATATTAATCTTTATTTATGTACCTACAACTAACAAAAATCTTGCAAGTAGTACTAGCGGCACGGATTAAGAACATTAAAATATTTAACTTTGTTTTCACAAATGCTATCCTCATTCAATGACTTTTGATTGTGAAGTTATGAAAACATGGAAGTAATAAGTATACAAGTAGGAAACTAGTAGGTACAATTTCAATAATTACGCGAAAAAGTTAGCGTCGGTTCAGATGGAACTGTAGCAACAGTAACACAGTTTGTTAGTGGACAAAGAGGATTTGTTTATGTGTTGTTCAAGCCTTTGATTAAGTACTACAACAATGACGTCATTCGACAGATAATCTAGAAACCACTTTGTTTTAAAATTAAAATTTGACAGTTCTCAAAATCTACCACTTTAATATTCTTGAGAGAACAATGTAGGAACTTAGTGAAATCATATCAGTTGCAACTAAAGAAATCTCGAGTTTTACAACCAGCAGCCAAAGTGTTAAGAAACACCTAATTTTTCGTAAGGTTCAGAATGAAATCCAAATATTCGTAACTATATTTAGCCTTGGAAGTTCTGACCCCATTAAAGAAGAGGCTTAGCTTATACCTAGTTATCTTCTCGGGTATTAAATTAAACCCTGAGCCGTGAAAATTGTATACTGGCTCCTTGCAGCTTTAATAAATTCGCCTTTAGAGTAGAACATGACAATGCGCCCGCCGTGTCTTTAGAAAATATTTATGGATATTCAACTGACAAATAATACAACACATACATAAATAAATCACGTCTTTATCCCTTACGGGGTAGCCGGAGCCTAAGGTAATAAAACCGGACTAAGGCACGTCTACAATACAATACAAAATAATAAAGTAATATGGGTAGTCGAGATTTAAAAATAACAATATTGTTTGTTAGGATAGAGCAAGTGAAGCGGCTGCTCTAGGCGCCAGATAGCATTGGGCGCCAAAATCTGGTGCCATGGGGCGCCAAAAGTCACTTGACGGGGAGACCAGTAAAAACCGTCGATCCAAGGATGCTGAAAGACACCCGCTCTACTCTCATAAAGCACTAGGGCTGACGCTGGTTGAGATAGAGTAATGAAACTAAACGTTTTTCTTTTTGTTTTTAATGATGACTCGGTTGATTATAATTACACTTTGCGCGTAGTGAACCGACGTTTTTTATGTGAAATCTTTTGTGAACGGTAAATAAATGTGATGACTGGATAGCCTAGTGGTCAGTTACCCTGACTGTGTAGTTAGAGGTCCCTGGTTCAAATCCCCCTATTGACCACGAACTTGTATGATGAATGTGAATGTTTGTACCTAAATCATGGACATTGTAAATATTTATCTATTTAAGTATATTTTATCTGGTTGACTAGTATCCATAGGTAGATTGGTGTAAATTGTCCCATGAATCCCACGATATATTTATTATTTACATAGACGTAGACGTTAGTGCGATCGCAGAGAACGTAGTTCTTACCGACCACCCGCATGTAGGAGCTCTTGTAAACGGTGTGGAAGAAAGGCGCGTCGGCGGACACTTCGCAACGGTAGCGTCCGCTGAGCGAGCGCGCGGCGCCCCGCAACACCACCTGGTGGGCGCCTGAATGAAACACCTGTGGAACAAACACGTGTTATATTAAGATACTTTAGTACGTAAAGTTAACTAGAATATAAGGAATTCATTTTATGTATGTATGTAAACTCTTTATTGTGCAAAATAAACAGGACAAAATACAATTGACAAACACTGAGATACATGCACAAAGGCGGACTTATCCCTTTAAGGGATCTCTTCCAGTCAACCTTTAATTGTGTATAGGTTCTAAGAAATAATCTCTGTGCACTGGCGACGTATCGGAGGCGCTGCAGACGCTACGTTGCGAATTCCTACAGATAACTCGCCTCGCGACGGTTCCGATGCACAGTTCGGAGAGTTAAAGATAAGTTAGTTATAAAATATTATTCAGACGGTTCGGACCTAAACTTTCAAATGTTGTTCTAATAATTAAATTGTGAAATTGTAAGTTGAACGTTAACATACAGTTTACACTGTAAAGCGAACTATTCTACCCATTGTGTTGTCAAATCAATCAATAAATGTTTTGATTATCTACAGTTACACTAAAAAGTGGACTATTGTACGCATTGTGTCTTTAAATCGTCAAATAAACATTTTAAGTGATAAATAAAGTTTTATTTACTAACTCTACGTCCGAATCGCATATTTCACGTCACCATAGAGTAAAGGTACGACAGCACCGGTACGTAAAAGATGTGGACGGTGCGTTTACGCAACAAAATGTATAAAAAAGGGTGAGAAAACGTGACGCCTAAGACACACTGACGTGACGCATACGCGGCGGTGTGGTCGCTCCTTAATATTATGCTTATACGGGAAGAACGCCCTTTCAGCGGCATCTACTGTCACCCTCAACTCCATTGACAACTGCGGCCTTACCAAGACGTCTTAATGCGATTCAATTCAAACTCAGTTCAGGTCTTACATGTCATTTTTAGAATGAATCTGACAGCAAGCGAGCCTAAACTAAATCCGAATTGAATCGCATTAAGACGTCATGGTAAAGCCCCTGTACTTAATTAGTAGTACTTAATTCTCCGAGCTATTCATATGGGATTAAGTTACGATGGCTATTGTTAACGAGTTGTAAAAGCGGTGCAGCGCCACCTATCGGGAACTTCACGAATCATTTAAATTATGGTACTGGTACTGCATTGTCTGTTGTCAAATATTTTGTTGATAGTAGCACGCACGCAATAACCGCTTAAAAAAAGGTCACCTCTATCTAATAAAAGGCGTAGCTAAATATTTCAACCGGCTGCACATTACTAGCGCTAGCCGCAAATTTTTCTAAGGAGACGTGTTTGAAAGGTAGGTATCAGTTATTACTTCAGTCAACTGTACCATGCCCACTAAATGTATGCAATCGGTACCTCTTTGACGAGTCACGACAGGCACATATAATTCAGGCTCTACAACTTAGTATAGGTACGTCTCACTGCTGGGTATAGGTACTTGCTAAAGATTTGCTATTAATATAATCTAGTACAGCAACAAGTGCACAAGACTCAGTTTAAAAGGCGTCGCGTATTAAAGTTAATTGTAAATTCATAGGCCTGTCTACCCCGTAAGGTACATAGATGTGATTTGTGTACCTATGTGTACGTAATACGAACATTTCCATTCACATTTCTTTTCGCTTACTGCGAGTTTAAGTTAATAAAGATTTACTAGAGCTGGCAGTGAATGTTCATAGTCTACTATACTAATAAATAATATTAAGCATTCGTAGTTCTGAAGCCGCAGCTAGTTTGGAAGTGATCGTGTTTTGAAACTCCCATGTAACACCCAAGTTTGTCGCGAATAACATTATGCGAAATTAGCATAGGTGAGTACGCAAAATAATCTGTTATGCTCCTATTTTCCGGTGGCAACGACTTCGTTGGTCACGAGAAATGTTCATTTGTGGGACGGTTTTGTGTTGGCAGGAGTTTGTAGCCGTTTAAAAAGCCGTAGTAGCCCAGTGGTTTGCCCTGTGGCCTCTCAAGCAGGTCGTGGGTTCGAGCCCGGGCTCGCACTTATCGAAATTTACCATGGGCTTTTTGGTGAACTAATATATCGTGAGGAAACCTGCACATCTGCGAATCAATTCAATGGTGTGTTTGAAGTTCCCAATCCGCCCTGGGCCCTCGTGGGAATTATAGCCCAAGCCCTCTCATTCTGAGAGGAGGCCTGCGCCCAGCAGTGGGACGTATGTAAGCTAGAGATGATGAGGAGTTTCTAACAACAATATTTTAGGCGAATTTTATACACGTAGAGTACAAATCTACTTACTTGTATTAAAAGGTCATGGTAAAGTTTCAATATGTATAGTTTCGCAAAAACAACCTCTCATATTTCAACCTACGGATGTAAGTAAAGACTTCGTTCAACACACGATCATCCTACATGAGGGCATGGGTCAAACTGCTATACTTCCAGGGACCGGATTTTAGAAAGCCATCTCTCGAAAATAGAAAAAATAGACCTTAAATTTAATTTCCGACCAGTTGACTACATTCACAAGAGCTGTAACTTTTCACCACTTGCGAGTGGTATTTTCATAAATATGCTTTCGAAAATCAAGCCAAAGCTATTTTTCCGAAAACGCAGCTTAAAGTGTATGGTAAAGCAAAATTTTAGTCGGTGCAAGTTGCCAGAAACTACGAGCGAAATCCAAGTCGGGTCTAGCGGGAGCGATTAGCTTTTAAATAGTTTAAATACGGACTAACTAATACTACGAAGTGAAGCAAAATGCTTCAGCAAACTATTCACTAAGTCGGCAAACGCCAATAAAGGATCCAATTAAGTAAGATTTGGAATTCATTAGATGGTCTGCATTTCAGATTGGCAACACCGGGGTCAATTAAATATTAATCGATTTCATTCGATAAACGGACTTTATTAATAAACGACAAAACGTGTGACTATCTATCGATATTAATTTGTGAAGGATAATCGACTTCTCGTTGATATACAGTAGGATACAAAATTAATTAATTAATGACGTTTGCATAATACATACATGGAATGAATGTCAATCGTGCAATGCTGACAAAACGGCTAATATTATTTTTAAATAAGTTGAATCAGTTAATGAGTGCCCCTATTTTAATCCTGCACAGTTATGAGATCGTGCATTATTTAATAGGGTCATAGATTATACATTCCGTACATTCCGAGTCGTTCATTGACTGCACCCGATGATTGCTTTACTAATCGATTTCAAAAAAGGAGAAGGTTCTCAATATGGTTGCTTGTTCTCAAATATTTGTTACCTGAGAAATCAGCGCTTCAAAAACCTACTTGAAAAATACAATACTATACAATGGCTCTTTATAGCATAGCAATTCACTAAAACAATTCAGTGTTTTGGTTTTTATTCAAAATCGGTTTCATTTTTATTTAATGTTTTAGACAACCTTACTCATAATCTAACTTCTTTGCTCAATTTTCCTAAGATCAAAATTATCAAAATTATCAAAATTAAACTAATGGAACTCCTTTCAAAACATGTAGAAATGCAGATTACATTTAACTTAGATTCACCAGAACATTTACTTTCCTTTTCGATTTCTATTTTCAAATAATATTCCAACTTTGAAAGGAGCGCCCAGTCTTGGGCAATCTCAATAAGTCTACATTTTCCGTCTATTAGTTTGCCACTGGGAAGTTCAGTGTGCCATGGACATCTAGTTGCTACCGCGAGGCTATTTTCTGGTACGTCTCACTTTAAAATAAGATAAGTTGGACGCAGTATAACGGGGAAAGTCTACCGATACATTTTTTCAACTGTTTTACAAGAACTATTTATACTATTACGATACTTACATCATCTATATTATTGCGTTTCAAATAACATAGGTATTATGAAAAAGGCTGACTTCTTAAATTCATTCATGGAACACGAAAATTACACGAAATTAATGGAACAAGTTAAATAAAAAATTGTGTTTTCCGTTATTACGGCAGCCACAGCGAAGCCATCATCGAATCGGGCAGATTTTTGAAAACACATCTCTCGAAAATACTATTGCGCGTATATCGCCATTATACGTATGTTGATATCTTTAGAGCAATTTTATTGTCACTTAGTCATCACGCTGCGCGTTGTGACATGATGCAAGAAATTGAGACGGCTATCCAAGGCCCTTCTCTTGTGGCGTGCGATGTCTCTGATAGCATTTTGAAGGACCACGGCACAGTACGCCGTAAAATAACAGCAATAAGCACAAAGAATTTGTGTCGCTGTGAAATGTTTACACACGCACTATAAAATCAGTGAAGAATAGATTTCAGTGCACTTACTTAGTACCTATCATCTAGAACTTGCTAATTTATTTAGAACAAGCTACTTTATTTGGGTTCTATTTTTGTCGTCGAAAGAATCTCATCTTATATAACCTGTATTTCAATTTTCACTAAGTCATTTAACTCATCAGCTAACATCTGTAAGCGTATAATGAAAGTGAGAAACATATTAACATTAATTACACCGTTATTCATACAAGCTATCCTATTACTCGAGTCAGCGGGTACTCCCATAACAAGCCGTGTGCACTTTAGCGCACGCAGCTGGTAGTCGAATAGAGTTAAAAGCTTCGATCCATCTTACGGAAAGTCGGTACACTTTGAGCAACCGCCGAACTAAATCATGCCCGTCCCGCGTTCAAGATCTCTGACCCGATTTTCAAGGGCCAGCCTGCGTCACATCACGCCTTAGGGTAGGCGTGTATGCCCTGGGCGTACGCTGAGACGGCAGTGGACGTCTATATCGGGCGTCTCACGAGTGCACGCTCCGCAAATAGCACAATCTACCCGACTACTGACTACACCCAACAAACACCGTACATCTCAATATTCAAGTGAAACGGCTTCTAGAGCAATCGATGCAGGCACTACATCTACAGAGATAGTTCGTGTGCTTATAGATCTATGCGCCGTTACCATTCCGATGCAAAGTTTAAGTACTTATTCGCTAGTCTCCGAAAGGGTTTTTAATGTATTATTTTGGCACAATGTTATATCTCAGCTGTGGCATCGTGCCAGCAGCTAAAGGTTTAACGTGCCCACTGCTCCGCGAGATTCTTAAGTGATTTTTTGCAGCGCACTCGCCGGCGGCAGTTTAACGAACTAGCAAGATGTCGCAGAACCATTGACCCATATATAATCACGGTTATGATGTAGTTTATCGCCGTTCCGCGTTTACTCAGGCACTTTGAAAAACACTTTGCGCCGTTGATTTACGAATACCGATTTTGATGAAGCGTTATAATTCGTGTGCACTTTTTGGCACAATGTACGTATCAAAAGCATCCGTCGTATTGTTTTATTTACGGAATCCTTGCAGTGCCTCGCAGAACAAGTCATTTAAAAGCAACCTTAACTCGTAACACTGCAAACTAAAGTTTAATTAAAAACAAACTATTGGACGCTGCGGAGCGTCTCACTGCTCGTGGTTACTTTTAATTCACATAAGTATAGCTACAAGCTACAATTAAAAACTTCGTGTCCTCTTCTTCTCTTGAAATGCATTTATTGCAAAGAATGATGGTATTTTTTTTTCAAAATCTCAATTTTATCATTATCATTTTTGATATAGGTAGGTACATCGTGTAAATGTGTAAATAACGAAGTTTATTTGTGAGTGGCAGGACTTTATGAAGGGTCCATCCGGATCGCTGCCACCATCTTACTCGCTAATCCTGCCGCCAAGCAGGAGTTTTTGTTCTGCTGTGCTCCCGCATTGAGATTACAAGCACTGGCGACGCATCTGTAATGCGCTGGTGTTGCGGATGCGAGTGTCCATAAGCAGTAATGGTTGCTTAACATCAGATGACCTATTCGCTTGTTTTATTTTCTTGGTTTAAAAAATTTATTAATTCAATTACTGCTGTATCATACTCACATCAACACTGATCCCAGTCTGCGAGAACACCCTTGTGTTGGGCAGTTCCTTAGGCACGAAGCGGAAGAACTCCTGCGCACCGTGGTACCACTTGACGGTGTACAGCTGTTCCCCAGGATCCAGCGTCCACCGGCACCCGAGGGTCGTGCTGGCCCCCACGCCGATGGCTTCCGGCACGCTCAGGTGAATATCGCGGAGGCAGAGGACACCTAAGAAAGGAAAGTTTACTTTGTAATGTTGTCATGTAGACTTAATACAAAAGTCTAATGTGTGACTTTTCTGCACACATACCATAAAACCTAGGGTTTTTCAACGCTAGAGTAAAAAAAAAGTTACCTACTGCACCAGTGCATAGCATCTTTAGCCTTTTGAACCCGCATGGCACTTTCCATAGATCAATTACTGGGATAGGTCAATCACTGATCAGTATACTACAAAAAAAGTTTCTGAAAATTCAATCCTACTCAAATACAACTTCAAGCAAGTATTTATTAAAATAGATCTGACATTCCGTAAATTTGTTGACCCAAATAATGGTGTGGAGGATGTCGGGTGCTTATCGATTTAATTTACGGGATCGTGTGAGTGTAGTGTTGATTTGTTGGTATTTGCTATTCAAAGAGTATAATTGAAATGCTAATAGCGCGGGGCAGGCGGGTACATCGCACGCGTCATTTTGTACGAGAGATCGTCGGTTATGCACGTCACGCGCCGCGGACCCTAAACTTTACTAAACGTTCCGGCTTTTGGGAAGTGAAACGTAGACGTCAGCAAAAGTTTGTTTTGATGTCAGGGATATGAATGGCGCTGCGAAGCTCCATAGATTTAAACGTTTTTGGCTACGGTAGCAACAACAAATTTGTCTCTATTTTAAAGCTTTATTTTATTCAAAATGTTAGTACAAAGCCTTATTTATTCGATCAGCTACAATGTCTTCGTGTATAAATGTGTGAAAATGTAAACTTGCACTAGAGTTTAGCTACGGAACAGCGAGCGTAACATAGTACGTTCTAGTCCGAAATAAGAGTAGTCTGCAGGCACGTAACGTTCTTGGCACAAAATAAATTCTCAGCGAACCTTGTTTTACCTTTGAACAGAAAACATTATTGTAAATAAGGTGGAACTTTGCTGTTGATCCGTTAGCGGTCCGCCGAGCAGAATTTCACGTAAGTAATCAAATCCTGGCCTTCATCTGGAGGTACCAAAGGTGGTCGGAATACATAAATCCAGTGAGAGCTACGTGATCGAATTCAAGATCAACCCAATACACAATCCCGTCGACATGAACTCATTACAGTGTAACCAAATTCGATTTACGGCACCGACCACATCATATCACATATTTCATTTCGGCAGCCATTTTGATGTATGACGAGCATTTATTTCATCGCTGTTTTATGTGCAAATAAAATAAATGCAATGTTTGATTTCAATATGTTTATGGGTAATGTAGCGTTTCACGACCCTCTCACAGAAGCAGGGAACATGCAATTGACTTTTTATACCAAGCAACATTTTAAAGACTTGCGTACTTACTTATTTCGAAATTAATTCATATTATTATGATGAAAGATATGTAGGTCGTTTCTTTATAAAATAAGTTACTCCGGATAAATAACTAAATTTTTCTTAATTTACTCTGGGTTTTTTAAAAATGTACAAATAAATGTACTTAGAAATCGAACTTCGGGATCGTTTGACTAATGTTCTTCCGCAGCGTAATAATACTTAATAAATTCCTTCGATATATTCCATCAGAAATTAATTAGTGATGCGATGTAAGGTAACGTTGAAATTAGAAACTCGTCGTAGGTATATTTGCAAATTGGGGACTCGGTAATTGAATTGCCTTCATAAATAGGTTGAACGCAGGACTTTTAGATACCTACGCTTTATAATTTGCAGTCATACTAATAAGGTTAGTAATAATTAAACAACTTATTCAATTAAATAACGGAGCTCAGTTTAATGACTGCAGAGTGCAACCGTACATTAACTAACAAAGTTTTATGTGTCCACAGGCGGAGCTTTTTATGACCTACTTAATTAATACTTACTTTAGTTTTGAACTTTGACTTTACGTTCCATTCATTTCTCCGACCCTTTGCGTAATAAATCCTTCCTAAAAATAGGTTTATGGGCCGGAGTTCCCGTCTCATCAACAAAACCTCTTCCATAATCCGGTTACTTAATTTCCAAACACATTTCTCTTAGCCAGCCATAAATGTCAGGGGACAAATAATTCACAGAAAGTTTTCTAAAGAGTTGCGGCGGTTCACTACAGCGCCATTGTCATCGTACGCGTGCTGCAAAAAATGTAAGAATCTAGTCCAGTGGCAAAAAATAACTAAGTGTTTTGAAATAACTTCTCCGTCGCTTCTTATTTGTCTTTACTTTTTCTCATTCTAGCTTTTTGACATTATTTATTCTTTATTTAAGGGCTTATTTCTCGGGATAGTGGTCGGTATAAGAAACTTTGGCACACTAAGAAACCACCAACCAGCACACTAAGTTTAAGTCTTGCACATGCAACTTTAAATCATGTTCGCATAAATGCTGACAAAAATATTTTCTCTAGACCTCTTTGGTCACCTTACGGGACGAAGATATTATATATAATACATATTTTATCTTTCGTCAATCAAATAGAAAATGTCGCAGATAAAGCGCGTCAAAGTTCGGGAGTGGGGGCACGTGACGTCACTTTTAAGTAAAAATGGCACCAAGACGTGTCCTCATGTGAAATTTTAACTAAAAATACCATCGTATCGTTTTGAAAAAAAAAACAAATTCAATCAATTATTGGAGGAGCAATGAAATCTACGACATTTCAAAACATATTGTAAGTACTTGTAATTTACATGCAACTAGTTTAACAGTAGGTACGAGTATTGAAACAGTAGAAGGAATAAGTGAAATTGCTGTAGTTAAATACTTGGTCTCTGATACGTAATATCCTCAGTTTTTAATACCACAAGCATATTCTGCCTTTGAACGTCTCAGACAATGTTGGGAGTCCAGGTTTTGAAGATCCTTATCTCAAAGCAACTGCCATCTTTCATCATTCTTCATATTACAGGAGACCGACGGACTGTAGGTATTACTAATCTTGCTCTCATGTTTACTAGCTCTAATCTATACCCACATCAAATGTAAAAGGAACCCTAATTATAAATACTTGGCAATTTGTAGTATAATCTGATAATTTAATAGTAAAAATGGTTTAAGACTAAGTTATTCGTATTTCAAAGTAGTTTTAAGGACGTTCCTAATCTGATAAGGGGATAATATCTTAAACGATAACATACAGGTAGATTCTGCGGCAGTATGTTTCAGTATTTTTAATATTTATTGTTTGATACCGTAATTATTACTTACTTACGAATTTTGCTAAAATTGTTAGTTTAACATAGCTAGGCCAGTTTGACACACGTGAGTCACAGTTGAAACCTTAAAAATTCATAACCTAAGGTGAGCCACTAGATTTTAAATAAAAATATTATAAGTAAACCGTTCTAATTAACTAAACGCATAGTTTACATAAACAATACACTTGATTTTATCTTAATTACTCACGCTTGTGCTGCTTGTGCTATTAACACACGAGGAACAGACCAGTTACGGATGACGGAACCTCAGAAGTGTTATTAATATCGGTCAAATAATAATCGCATTCGGTCTGCACTCCGTAAAGGTCGCGGCCCACCGGCCTCACCGCGTCTACGCGTCTACGCAATGTATAATAAATGAATGGTCCTGCGTGTTCTGCACCAATAATTCTCGCTACCCTGGCCGAGAGAGATTGGCACTTTACAGAATTTTGCGAGAACTGCCGGCTCTTCGGGGAATTCCGATAATCAGCTTTACTTAAGGGATTGGATTCGAAAACTCGATTGTATCCGGAGTGATTTTAATAATTCATCACCCTGTACATTCATTCCATCTTAAGAGACGAGAGGTCCGATCTTAATGAAAACGTAATACATTATAGGCTACGCGGGATGAGAATGTCTGCTTTTAAAAAGCGTGTTGTTTTAATGCCTAAAACGGTTTTTACCGGTCTCTTATCAGGATTACTTCCGATTCCTGTTCCGCGCCTCGTGCTTGAGATTTACCTGAGTTTAGGCAGAAATAATAATTTTCGTAGTTTCTTTAATACTTTTAATTTTTTTTTTCGAAGCCAATGATTTTGTAATCGTGTCTTTTATTTATAAAAGTTAAATAAAAGGTTGTAATTAAAATGACGAGATCACTTATATTTAAGTGTCGATCGCGATTTAACCTACGAGTAAATAGATATTTCGATGCACTTGGATGCATCATGATCACGAGTTGACCGAAAAAAATGCTAGTGGGTGGTAATATATCATTTATTTTATTACGACACGTTCGGATAATATATAAGTTTCAGAATATCAAAAGAGTTGAACTTACTTCCACCGAGCCATAACACAACAGCAGCCAGGGTAGACGCCATCCTGTCCAAGTGTGAGTTAGCCCCGCCCACACGTCACGTGGCCGTCTCGCGACGTTTCTGGCGCCCCCACCGATTCCTCTTCATTTTTAAAACCACTTTTCCAATATTGGAAACGCGAACCTTTTATATCACGAGCTATCGAGACTCTGGAAGCATCTTCGCTACTTCAGGTGACCATGAGACTCTGAAACAATGAGAGAATTGGCGCTTTAACAACCGTCTTGATTCAAGATATTCAAAGACGATACTTGATTGTTTCAAATACCCTTTGTTTGTGGTTTATATAAAGAATCGTATCTAAAATAAATACATAAGAGTTGACCTAAAAAAGTGACCTACAAAATCGTCTACTAACATCGAAACACCTAGCACTTAATGCCTTCCGAGAATAAAAGCAAACTGTTTTCAATGGCAATAAAAGTAAAAAGATCTTTTCATTAAACGTATTGTGGACGTGTAGGATTTATCGCCTCGCGAGACACTCCATTCACGCTGCGTTTTGTTGTCTCGAGATCGATTGGCTCCGAACAAAATACATTCGCCATTCGCCAATTGAATGGCGTACCCGGTGCTATGTTTCAGGGAAAGCGACACTTTTTCAGGCAGCGAGAGGACTAATGGCCCCGCGCGCTGCCCCCCGACTTTCAATAAATGCCCGCCGTCGTCTGTTCTCAGCGCTAATCTATTCCCCCTCCCCGAAATTATGTCTGAACTTCCCCTTTTTTAGCTGATTTAAAGAAATACGATTTGAATTTAGATTTACATTGTGTTTGTTTTGCTTTAGCTTGTCCTTTGTGCTGATTTACAGCGCAATGCCGTCCATCCTTGCTGAATATCCGTTCATCCCATGGGCCGATTTTCAAACTATTTACCATTTAAGAGTGATATTTTCACAGACGTGATTTAAAAAATACGCTCCCTGATGTTCAATTTACGTAATTCCTAATGAAACTATGATGGTGACACGGTGACCTCCAACTTTAGAGAAGTTTATTTCATGACTTTCCATGTAGCACAACAGTGGACAGTCTAGAGCAGTTGTAAGGCACGGTGTCTATTATATTTGTATATACATACATATAATGTACCAGTTGCTTTCTTCCCGCGCAGATGGTAAAAGCTCAACGAGGGAATGGGCGAAAATCATACATACATACATACATAAATCACGTCTTTATACCTTGCGGGGTAGACAGAGCCTAAGGTAACTAGACCTAAAGACCACGTTCAGCGATATTGTGGGCATATGGATGTAAAGGGGAATCAAGACAATGATGGGTTGCTAGCCACATCGTCTAAATAACATGATCCCTAAGATTTTCACCCAATCCCTCGATGGGCTTTTACCATCTGCGCGTGGAGAAGCAATTGGTACATTCTATGGTTTTTTTTTGCTTCCAGACCAGAATGGAAGAAAATCATGGGAATCATGTTATAGGCTCTGTCTACTCCGTAAAGGATAAACACGTGATTTGTGTACGTATGTGTATCGCCGTAACTATAGTAGAAAACAGACTTTTTTTTTTTAAACGTAATTTACAACGTCTAATGTGTGTTCTACTCCAGTATGACTTGCACGAGTGCGCGACACAGCTCTCGTGTTAGCCCCACTGAGTAGAAAATGGATGAAAGAGGAACTAAATATTCCCTTATAAAATTGTCGCCATAAAAAATTATGCATACACAGACGAAGAAAGTGTGTAACGAGGCTGATATAGCTCGGTACAGACCTTAACTTTTTTTATTACTTAACTTTTTTTAAAAAGCATATTTTGTATTCGACTCCTTTTTCAAAATTCCAACTCATTTATTGTTTTTCGGTGTATCAGAGCTGCCTATTCATTCACTCTTCTCAGTTCTGCCAGCGCACAGTCGTGCCTGCCTGGTTGATATCTTATCAGTCTTCGAGTCTATATAAAGTGTAAAATACAACAGTCAGTTTGTGAAACGTCTTGAATTTATGTTTTATATACTACAGAAAGCACAATTGTAAGTGTTCAGCCATAATATTTACCATCCTTTGTTAGTTTTTCTAATACTATGTACCTTCTCCCTTAACACATACCTATGTTTGTTTTAGGTGCCTTCATTTTCAAAAAAAATAAATTACTTAACACACCGCTACGCAAGTGTTATTTCCTCCGACTGTAAATCTGAACTCACGCAATGTGACAAGTGGCGCCCTCATTTTCACTCTTGTTTTGACGTGTAGCGGTGCATCCCTTGATAGACATAATAATATGCCCTTTGCGAATAAAAGGGTTAAGATTTATGAAACTTGATAAAGTTAGTCGAAACGGACTAGACGAAAGGTCTACCTAGCTATAAAGCCACTAGTTCAGCATTGCTAAAACTCTAAGCGCAAGGTGTGCAAGGTGTGCCATATTAAAGCGAACGCATAAGTAAGCGTTAAGTTTCCATTAAGGTAAAGTTGTAAGTAACCACCTGAGCCGCCTAGATCCGTGCGTTGTGGCAAGCGATGCAGACAAACAACCAAGCGGGCGTTGTTTGGCAAGCTGTCTAACTAATTGCCTCTATAGCGCATGCTTCCCTGCCTGGTGCGAGGGGGAAGCGGCGAGCGATTGACTTGTTTACACGATTGCAATTGCTGTGTCTATGATTAAGGTTAGTCTGTGGTTGGAACGTCAAAATTTGCGAGTATAATTTTTTTTACCGAAAATTTGTCCCTACTTTGTGTTAACACTTTTCTAATCTAAGTTAAAGTTCAAGTCAATCTGACGATTGGAAGTGAATAAAATTTCGGGTTTTTTGAGGATTATGTCTTTACGATTGCCACACCAAAAAGCTCATTTATGCAAATTTCAATTTTACATAATAATATAGACTTTTTATTCCGAATTCGCTTCAATTTCAGTAAGTATGTTGTCGTTGTTTTTGTTTTTTTTATTATTATTAAATTGTCGCATAATTCGGCGTGCGTCATGGCATAGGCCTCCTCCGTGTATTGGAGGGTTTGGGCTATAGTTTCCACGCGCGCCCAGTGCGGATTGGGAACTTAACACACCATTGAATTTCTTCGCAGACGTGTGCAGGTTTCCTCACGATGTATTCCTTCACCGAAAAGCTCGTGGCAAATTTCAAATGTAATTTTCGCACATAAATTCCGAAAAACTCAGAGGTGCGCGCCTGGGATTTGAACCCACGACGCTCTGCTTGAGAGGCCACAGGTTAAACCACTAGGCTACCACGGCTTTTTAATTTTACATAAGTATGTATAAGTATAAGTATTTCACGCAATAATTTCGAGAAATTCGAAATGCCGCAGATCAAATAGACATGCTGCCATGGCTTTTTTAATGTGATAAATTACTATCCATAATACTCTAAGAAAACTCAGAAATGATATTACAGGCGATGCGGCTAGCAACCCATTAGTATTTTGTTTACCCTTTACACCTGTACGCTCACAATCACGCTAACTCAAACTCAACTCAAACTATTTATTGCATAAATACGTTGTGACAAAGATGTTAGTATGTATATAGTTTCAAATTTTTACCCTGTAAGGGCACGGCAAGTTATTATAAAATAATCTTAAAACTAAAACTTGTTATTATAAAAACAGTAACAGGCACTTGCACCTTAGTAACTAATTAGACGTACGAGCAACAAATTAGTAGCACAGAGACCCGCAAGGTAGTCTTTACAATACAATATATTATATGTAGAGATAAAAACAAAAATAAAAATAAAAATAGTATTTATACACACACAAGTAAACATGGCTAATAAAGTTTCTTAATATTGTAAATAAAGAAATAAATGTTCTGCTCATTTTTCATTCAAAACCTCTTTTAAGGAGTAGAAAAATCTTAAATTTTATTAAATATTTTTTGAGCTGCTTTTTAAATCCGTTTATATCGGTTTCATCTTGAATCGACTAAGGGATTTTGTTGTACATTGCAAACGACATATAAGCGAGGCCTTTAGGTCTTTTTACGCTAAGGTTCGTCTACCCCATAAGGGATTTATGTATACATATATACTCTAATAAACCTTCTCTCTTAAAATACGCCCCAGAAACCAGGCGAGCCGATTCAGCTGCATTTGAAAGTTGTGTAAAGGAGTTAGTACACCTCAGGTGCTCCCAGCCTCGATCGCACAACGTACGGTAGTCTTAACTTTTCCTGTAGCCACTTTGCACATCGTTCACGTGCGCCCCATCAATGATATAGATATAGCTACATTGTCTTGCTGCGTAACTTATCTGTTACGTACATTTGCAAGACGCTCGATGGCAAATTGTGTATGAAGTTTGTCTCGTGTATAATAGAGATTTCCGTACAAGCAAAAAAGTATAGGTACTTGGTTTTTTACTTTTATACATTCATACATCTATCACGTCTCCATCCCTTACGGGGTAGACAGAGCCTAAGGTAACAGGTACCTACAGGCCACATTTAGCAAGATTGTGGGCGTACAGGTGGAAAATGGAATCAAAATAGTAATCGGTTGCTAGCCTCATCGCCTAAAACATGATTCCTATGATTTTCGCCCATTAGGGCGATGGGCTTTTACCATCTGCGCGGGTAGACAAGCAACTGGTACATTCTATGTTTTTTACTTGCTCCCAGACCAGCATGGAAGTACTACATGGAAGTTTTAATTTTATTTAATTTGCAATACATGTAAGTATGTTTGTCCGGGTGGAATCTTGGAACTCAATTCTGAAGCAGATATCTTCAACCGATTGAGCTGAAATTTTGCATACTTGAGTAAATCAGATGACAATGCAATAATCTGGCTATGGAGTTCTGGTTGGTCCAATTGAGTTAAACTTTAGTACGCATATCGGCGGGGAAGAACAAAGACCTCCTATCTTGTAATTTCGGATTAATGTAAGATAGGAGCTATTGGTTCTCTCAATAGAATTCAAACTACAATAATTATAATTTGTAAGATAAGAGATTTTAGTTCTTCCCGTCGATATGGAGGAGGGATGACAATGCAAGTTCAGTCAGCAAAGTAAAGTAACTAAAATGGGGTGCGAGTCGGGTTACCTCCACGTGTGGTCAAGAGCTGCGGTTCGTTTTTGGATCCGTCCGGGGGGAAGAGCAGTGCTTGGCCCGGTGCACCTTGGGCAACGGCTAATGATTTCCTGGCAGTTTCTGAGGGATATTATTGACCGTTGGCTAAGAGCCCGACAGGGGGGAAAGACCCCCCGGTCTTTGACCATTACCGTACAACGTTGCCGACATTTTGTCACAAGGTTTTTTAATTATATTTTTGTTACTTTGACATTGGCGAAGTTGTCGTCGCTATAACGACTTGATATGCCACAAATAAGAAGAAGAAGAAGTAACTATAGTAGATGCCAAATTATTACACCATCGTTAAGTTACCTATGTTAAACATCGACACAAAAATACTTGGTACACACAATTTATAAGTATGTAAAACATATTCTGGCTAAATTAATTAAAATTCAATAAAATAACAACACCATAAACGTGAAAAATGAATGTGTTGTTGAAAACAAATGCAATACGTAATAAACAAAATATTAATAGCGTTTGCTCACCACAATGAATACCGTAAACGAAATAATGTCTGGGTTGAGATTAAAATTGTTTTATCTTTTGTTCCAAATAAATCTGTTTGGTGCTTTGATAAACTGCACCTGTTATTTATGTTGGTATGGGTTAATTTAATAAAGAGATACAAAGTAATACCAGGAAATGAAAAGGGCACCGGCGTTACCGTTTGGCCTCACGACGGATAGTCTGACGAACATGTAGTTCATTTCATCAATGAAGTGGCCGACGAGCAAGTCCATAATCCTTACTAAACTTCCTTACTATAAGATTATAAATGCGAAAGTAACTCTGTCTGTCTGTCTGTCTGTCTGTCTGTCTGTCTGTTACCTTTTCACGCTTAAACCGCTGGGCCGATTTAATTGAAATTTGGTATACAGATAGTTTGAGTCCCGGGAAAGGACATAGGATAGTTTTTATCCCGGAAAATTGCATAGTTACCGCGGGATAGCACAGCCCAAACCACTGGAATTTTTCAAATTTAAGGCGGAACAAAGTTCACTAGGTCAGCTAGTGATAAAATAAAATTATATATGCGTTACCAGGCTAAGGGCTAAGATAGAATACACCATATGCCAATAACTTCACCGGCTGTCTTAACTCTATACTCCGGAACATACCAGCGCAAGCACTGCTCTGTATTAGTGTGATCCTGGCGGACATTGCACTTGTTCTTACTACCCGCTAAATGACCAACATACACTAATCAGAAAGCCACAAGAAGAAGTATTTTACATGTAGCTGCAACATATGTGTTACGTGAAACATCTTAAAGGTGCGACAACACCGCTGCGTATACGCAGTGACGTGTCGCATGCTTCACGTTCTCTCACCGTTTCTTCATACATTTTGTTGCGTAAACGCACCGTCGACGTCTTTTATGCACTGATGTGGCCGGACCTTTAATTGACTTGGAATTAGGCTTCATCAAAGCCTGTTAGATCCTGTTATCTGTGTATAACTGATTTTGAGGGTAGCTTCGGTCAAATATTTGTCGATGAACTCAAATGGTTGTCTTGTGCCTAGGTGCGTAACAGTTAATTAAACATTACAAAGTCTTTAGTGCTCAAACCACTGGCAAACCTAGTTGGAAATAACGTATGCTCATTTTTTATTATGTAAACATGTCTACATATAAATGAGTTTGTGTAGTATGAAAAAAGGCATAACAATTAGGTACCTAGCTGCATAAAACAGGCCCTGTCATTGACATTTACTGTAATACGAAAGCAAAAATGAAAAAAAAATTAACCCAACGACATACAAAGATGTAAACAGACAGCAACGTCCAAATGCATTAAGTAAAGTGAGATTAGAAGTTATACTGAAAATGTAACCAGTTAGTTCTGAAATGCAACTAATTTAACATTTGCTTCTAGATTGGCCAGGTCAAAGGCTAGTCTGTAAACAGTTATGCAAACTTCATGTAAGGTACCCGTCCACAGAGCTTCACTTTGCATCCAAATTCAGTTTAAGTAGACTTTTGATTCTCACTACTCAAATAAATAGAGGCCACATTAGTTTCATCGGTATTTTAAATGTAGTAATTCACCATGAATGCGTCCAACGCAATAAAAAATATCTGTATTTTATTTACCTGTAAACTTTCTTTTGAGTAGTGTAGTTACATTACAGTTATTAGAATGAAACGAAACATAATGCAATTAAAATGTTAGACGTATTCGAAAACTCTATTAGGTACTTCGGAACATCATAATGAAGTGATCTGTTTGGTCGATTCTATTACCTAAGTACTTTTATTTGAAACGCAAACAAGTGGCACATTTTCACATGTCACAGTGGTGGTAGTGATAATAACGCCGATAACAGACGTAAAATTTACGTTTTTATACGTTTACTTTGGTTTCATTTGTTTAAACAACGCACCCTTTCTTCCTTACCCAGAAGCGATACGCAAATAAACCTCGTTGCTACACAAACGTGCGCTCGGAGGCAAGCTCTAAACATCCTTATCTCACACTGAATCACCGTGAAAATATTGTTGTAATTATTTTAATCGGTGCCTGTTTCGTATCTCCTGGATCTTGAAATATCGTCCAGACGGTTCGTTGAAGTGTGAACGAGTGGGTGATAAAATAAAGTGTCGAGGGTGACGCATCGGCGGCGGGGCGGGGTCAACGGCGGCTGCCATTGCTCTCCTTTGACATCTGACGATATGTGGCCGCTGCCTACCAAGTGCTTTAACAAAACTAATTAATGAAACTCGTTTAAGCCAGGCTGTGCGATGTTCTGGGGAAATTAATTTTGGAGGCGCTCGTATTTATTAGTTATTTTAGTTGTTTTATATATATCTACTGATAGGATATATTTTTCGAAGACGTTTTGGTAATTTGCAATAACAGTAATTGTCTTGTTTGTTTACACTTGTCATTTACGTACTTACGGCAGAAAAAATTTGAAAGTGCGAAATGAAGGGGAGAATTATATTTGTCAGTAATAAATGGCGTTTAAAAAAACCGCCTTTAAATAAACAGAACCGAAGAATAACAGCGTAAGTAATTGTGCCTTTATTTACATAGGGAAGCGAAACTCGCGCAAACATTAAATGAATAATCGCATTTTTGCGCTTGCAACTTCTCCGAATTCTGCACAGTGCACCATATGCGGGGCGTCAGCACATCGGGCAACTTTATTTTATTACAAGTTAACGTAACTCGAGCGTATCTTGACGTTTCCCGCGTAACTTTCAGACATGTTAGACACGTCTCAGGAGTAAATTCGACGCCTGTCAACGGAGGGAAATGTAGCAGGGAAAAGACGGGAAGTTACCTTCAATATTCAACATAACAACTTCTTATTCCGTTACCGGTAACGTTTTCTGTTGATATTAGTTTAAAGGTGAAAGTGCTGGCGAGGCGTGGAGTACTATCGAAGTTAAGGCGTTATGTTCTGTACAAATATACGCGATAATGGTGGTAGTTCAACAAACTCTATATAGTCTTACTTGACACACGTATTGTACGTTTAATTAGAATAGTTCTAAAAGCTGTTTTTATTAAGCACACAACTATCATTCGGATTGACTCGAGCTACCAATTAGTTCTACATTTCATTAAAATGGGCTCTCCAATATACACAAACCTACTTGCTTAAACGTTTTAAATTAAAATAGTTGCAATTAAATATTTCATTAACTACGAATTTCCAACTCCACATTCATTGTTGCCTTCTGAATCGGAGCAATAGGGTGATATTAAAAACTTATTGGTGAAAGGTCTTTTGTTATAAAATGCTTTGAATGAAATCACGCTTCTATGAATTGAGCTTTGTTGTAGACACAAAGTATTTCATATTTGCTTATTTTGTTTTACTGTATTTAATTACAAGCTCTATTTCTATGCAGTATAATTTTATCCAAAGGATTGTATTCATCTTACATTTTAATTTTAAAATTTAGTTTTTTTTATTACCTTTATTGTTTCTTTGTAACAACTTTACTGTACTTGTGTTTATTTAAGGAGAATACATTTGTTTTATTTCATTATTTCTTTCAAATGAATACTAGAAGAATAGAAGAAAACTCCAGTAGCATCCGTTCAGTGTTTGTCACAGAGTTAGGTACCTATTTGTATGTTATACTAACCAGCACCTTGACAAAGAACCACTGTTTTTGGATTTATTTGAAGATTTTGAGATTACTTTGACTGCAAATTTGTGAGCATATTCTATTTTAATAATTATGTTTGTGACTAACAGAAGTGTTTTGTGTAGGCTTACGTGGTCTTAACAGTTTTCTTTTAACCATATAAACCGTGCGTCCCATAACATAAAACAGAAATGTAGCCACGAAAACACTGCACATGCTGAAGTTCTTATACCATCGTTGGTAAACTCGAATTTTGCTTAAATTACCGGAAATAGATATACTTCTCCAGCAAGTAACATTGGGCGTCGCAAAACGCATACTAAATAACTAATTTACACTTGGGGGCACATTCTCGCGCGTCATTTGCTTAATATGCGACCGAACCCGTGACAGTTTGCTACAATATTCTAATGTACATAAATAAATCTATACGTCTATACACACTAGTGATGTAATAAAATTGAATGTCCTATTTTTGATTGTTTTTATTTTATATGTAACCAAAAAAGAGAAACGATTTTATCGTAATACACTGGCTGGTTAGAATGCCATTGTGTCGTTGTTGAATTTCGAATATAAATGTTTGATGGTAACTCAGCTATCACTATCAGCTGTCATAATTGTGAATTGTATTATAAGACCACGGGCGTTCATGTGCCTTGAACAGATTTCGACCGTACTGCACGTACTGTCTTGACTTGTCAATTCGTTAGTAACGAAGGCTACGTTTATCGCTTCCTCCCCCCGCCTTCCTCTGTTTCCCCTCAACACCAACGGTTGAAGTATGAAATTTTTGCGGCGCGGCCATTACAGTTTCTGCGTCAATCTGTACTTTTTCTGTAAACTACATTTTAGTTACACAAAATGTTTCACCATTGTTGTGTACCTAATTGCGACAGTGAACGACAGGACGTTAAGTTGCATAAATTGCCCGTTAACCAAGATCGAGCTAAACTTTGGCTCGAAGTGATTTCGACGAGTGTCTCATCGGATTTTCTGGAGGACTTTGAGGACCTAACATGGGAAGAACTTAGGAAGTCACATGTGTGCCATAAACACTTTGAAAGTAAATACGTGCGCCCAAATTTGAAATTAACATCTAACGCGTGCCCGACACTGTTTACTGCACAAGAAATGCGGACTGGATCACCGATAAATACTCACGCTAAAATAAGTAAGTAGATTTTATTTTCGTTTACTTTACTTGTGCTAATATTTACACACGTTAGTTGTTGTATTTTAGATCCGTTGTTAATTATGAATCACTTCGTCGTATTTATTATTACGCCCCGCAGTTCGTGACTTTATTCTAATACCTCAGTAGGTTTACACTTAATGTGATGTGTGTAATAAGGTTATAACAGTTGAAATAGTTTGGCTATTTTGTTATTTATTTATAAAATATCTTACACAATATTACAGTGCCTGTCTTACTCAATGCCTTAGTGTCAACTAAGGCATTGAGTAAGACAGGCAATAAAAGAAAGATAAAACTAAAAACACGTAAAATTTTACAGTAACACCACAACAGTAGTAACTGATTAATTGAATACATGACGACACACGTACATCCATCGCCTCACAGAAACGCAGACATTCAACGCACACAATTCTGCATCGGCAAACAAGTCACACTCTGGTGCTGATGCGAGGAGCGCGCTGATATGGTGCAGCGCGCGAACCAGCGGCGACTGTTTGCGAGCTACGGTGCGGGCAGGAGGCACCGCCAGGAGATGACAGTGACGACGAGGCCTTAAATTAAATTTAGACGGGAGGGGAGCGTTCAGGCGCACTAGTTGCGCCCCCAGGTCGATACAGTCGGATTCCCCACGGAGGACACCATAAACCATAAAGAGACAGGTAGGTAGACTCTTGTGCACCTCGTGCTAGCCGGGCAGGATGGACCAATCTCTCTCATGGGTAAAAGACAATTAAAGCTTAATTTACATCTTGAGCTAACGCTTTAAAACTGATCAATCAAACGCCGCAGTGTAATGCTAGCTGCACAACATTTTTTGCATGGACTCAAAGGAACTGATATGAGAGTAAATCAGCACCACTTTATATCATTTCCATCTCCAGCCTTTATACTTTCCATTGCTGGACACCTGTCGAGTTGGGAACTTGACACATACCATTGAGCTGCTTTGCAGATTGTGTGCAGGTTTAGTCACACTGTTTCCTTCACCAAAACGCTCATAGTAAAATTCAAAAGGTAACATAATTTCTGAAAATCTGGATTCAGACCCACAAGTCCCACGACACAACCGTCTGCTGGAGAGGCTATAATGTATGTCAAACCACTAACTTAACGGTTCAGCAACTTAGAAAAGACACTAAGTATTAGAGACTGGAGCAATAATACAAAATGACAACTTTATACCTACTAATTATAGTAATTATCTTGTTTGGCATATTTTAACCTATCAATCTATGCTAATATTATACTATAAAGAGGTAAAGTTGCGAGCTTGTGAGTTTGTGAGGTTGTAGACGGTAATCTCTTCATCTACTGAACCAATTTTAAAAATTCTTTTGGCAACAGAAAGCAACATTATTTGTTAGTGTCATAGTCTATATTTAATTCTGCATGGACGAAGTTGCGGGCAACAGCCAGTGACTTATAGTTTTGTAAATTGTAAGGGACTGTAATTAGTAATTTTTAAATTGTAATACTTTGTTTATACAATATTCTAGGCATGTCTAAATAAATAATAAATATAATCATAAAATCAAATGACTACAGTATTTTATCTTTTCTAGAATCCATGGAGCAAGGGAGATGTATGAGGAGTGACCATACCTATAGCAAGAAGCGTCACTGTGACCACAGTTATGCGAAGGAACCAGAATGTGTCAACATAACAGGTCTGTATTTTTTACTCGCAGTTTATTTAACACACATTATATTATACATACAATCAAATTCATTCCATTGGGGGAGGCCTATGTCCAGCAGGGGACGTCCTTCGGCTGACATGATAAATCAAATTCAACCAAAAGTATGTATGTATGCATGTAAACTCTTTATTGCACATTAAAATTTAAAAAATACAGAATTACAGAGAAAATAGTACAAAGACGAACTTATCCCTAAGAAGGGATCTCTTCCAGCTAACCTGAAGATGTAATATGTATGTAAATATGTTTGTCCGGGTGGAACCTTGGGACTCAATTTTGAAGCAGATATTAACCAATTGAGCTAAAAATTTTCATACTTTCTTTAAATTTTATTAAGCACTAGATTTTGCCTGCAATTTCGCCCGCATAGAATTAGACTTAAAAACTGATGTTCATAGTATATTCTGCAATAATTATTTACGTTGCGTCTCGTGGCAGCTTTGACCAGTATGACCTTTGACATGTTTATCGCTATCCCGCGTGAACTACAATTTTCCGGGATAAGAAGTAGCCTATGTTTTAATCTAGGGTACCCATACCTATCTCCATTCCAAATTTGATCCAAATCAGTCCAGTTGTTTCAGTGTGAAGAAGGAACAAATACACACACCCTCACAAACTTTCGGATTTATAATATTAGTAGGATATTCATGTAACCCCAGTCAGTAAATTTTGTATTCATATTGGTAGAGGTTTAACCAACAAACTGGTCCCATTAATGCATTCTACAACAAAATCAATCACAGGCTTAGACTACCACAAAAGAGTAGGAAATGGATGAAAGTGAAACTATACTAGATATAGCTAAATACACACACACACACACACACAAACCACGTCTTCATCCCTTACAGGGTAGACAGAGCCTAAGGTAACAGGTACCTACAGGCCACATTTAGCAAGATTGTGGGTGTATAGGTGGAAAATGGAATCAAAATAGTGATGGGTTGGTAGCCTCATCGCCTATATACATGATTCCTATTATAATCGCCCATTCCCTCAATGGGAAATAGCTAAACATAAAATCTTTATAGACTTTATAGTATTTTGGCTTTTCTAGAATCCATGGAGCAAGGGAGATGTATGAGTGACCATACCTATAGCAAGAAGCGTCGCTGTGACCACAGTTATGCGAAGGATACTGTTTTATCAGAATGTGTCAACATAACAGGTCTGTATTTTTTACTCGCAGTTTATTTAACACACATTATATTATACATACAATCAAATTCATTCCATTGGGGGAGGCCTATGTCCAGCAGGGGACGTCCTTCGGCTGACATGATAAATCAAATTCAACCAAAAGTATGTATGTATGTATGTAAACTCTTTATTGCACATTAAAAATTTTAAAATACAGAAATACAGAGAAAATAGTACAAAAGCGAACTTATCCCTAAGAAGGGATCTCTTCCAGCTAACCTGAAGTACACACAGCATACCTATTTTTTACAAGCTTTACATTGACTTGTAGTGTATGTATGTGCATATTACAATATGTATGTAAATATGTTTGTCCGGGTGGAATCTTGAGACTCAATTTTGAAGCAGATATTAACCAATTGAGCTAAAACTTTGCATACTTGAATAAGTCAGTTGACAATACAATAATCTGGTTGTGGAGTTCTGGTGACCCAGCCAGGATCGTCTCCGCAGGAGGGAACTCTTCAACGGTTGGTTTGATTGACTTGAAATTTGGTACACATAATGTAGGACGGATGACAATGCAAGTACCGGCAGCAAAAAAGATTGTATTCAAAGTGAAACTTCTTGACAAACTTATTTATAGGTAAGCAGGCTAGTTGTTGTCTAAGTAGGTATGTCATTCTATGCACACATCCACACTTACTTGCTACTTAAATTACACACACATTTATACACAACAAAATGATTACATATGTAAACTATATCAGAAAGTGGTAAAAATATAACGGATAATATTTGAAGATTCAGGGTCTCTTCTCTCGCTTACACTGGCGATAGTGGCGGTAAAGAATTCTGACGTGTGGGTGGGTATGCTTACGGGATAATTTTGCCGTGTATACATGCAAATAAAGTTACGACAACTAGTCGTTCTTATTGGAATAAGAACAGACATATAATATATTTTATGATAGTATGTCTTATTTTTTTTTTCAGCCACTGTTGCAATGGTTCCAATGCCACATGGTAAAGCACTGACTGACGAAAATACTGCTAATACAGGTAAAAGGCTCTTGAATTTTTTTCCTTTGATTTACTTTGAAATTCTTGGATTACTCTAAAATACTGTTTAAGGATAGAACTTCAAGCTTTACATTGACTTGCAGTGTATGTATGTACCTATATATTATGTACTAGCTGTTGCCCGCAATTTTCCGGGATAAAAAGTAGCCTATGTGTTATTCCAAACTATAATCTATCTATGTTCCAAATTTCATCCAGATCTGTCAAGCTGTTCTGGCGTGAAAGAGTAACAAACATCCAAACATTCTCACAAACGTTCACATTTATAATATTAGAAGGTAAAATAAGAACAGACATATAATATATTTTATGATAGTATGTCTTATTTATTTTTTCAGCCACTGTTGCAATGGTTCCAATGCCACATGGTAAAGCACAGACTGACCAAAATACTGCTAATACAGGTAAAAGGCTCTTGAATTATTTTCCTTTGATTTACTTAAAATTATTGGATTACTCTAAAATACTGTTTAAAGATAGAACTTCTCTATAATTAACGTCCCTGCATCGAGAAAATAATATAATAGTAACAGCATGCAGACAGTCTTATGCCGGCTGATTCTTAACAGATCTCATACTTTGCCAACTGCTAGTAGATCTTGGACATGTAGAAGAGCCATTCTCATTTCTACTTACTTTTGTAAAGATAATATTCTAAAGTTTAACAAAAAATTTACTTAAGATTCTATTCAGTTACATGTTGTTTGAAAATTTTCATGCTACGTAGGGATTTCAACACCAAAATCGGGCCAATTTTGAATTCGACACCTTTAAAATACAGTAAGTTTTTTTTTCAGCCTCTATAGAAATTCTTCACTCGCCCAAAATGCGCAAAACATTGACCTGCAGAAGGAGAATTATAGCAAAGTTTGAAAAACTCTCTCCTCGCTGCAAAAAACTGTATGAGCTTCACAAGAAAGCTAAAAGGCAACTTAACTACAGCCGCCGCGTCAACATGGCTATAAAAGCCTCCAAGGAAGAATCATTCAAAAAATTGATGGAGGGAATGAATCCAGTTGCACGGAAATTTTTGTGGATGCAAGTGAAACAATGCACAAGAAGTAAAAAAGGAAGGCGTTTTGACTTAGAAGAAAAAGTCATAGCTATGTCTATTCTAAAGCAAAGTCCGAAATGCTATAGATTTCTGCAACGTATATTCGTTTTGCCGTCCAAGACTACACTGAACAAAATGTTGGGGCATGTGAACATTGAAGCTGGTATCAATCCGCAAGTTTTTGAGGTGATGAAACAAGAGGTATGTAGAAATGTCTAAAACAATTGTCTATGTACTGCTTTGTACGATTAATCGGTTCGGTTCACGTTGTTTTTTTCCTGTTGGTTCGATTAATTGGACTGCATGGAATAGCAAATTCGCTTCGTCCGAGTGACCGGTCTACATGCACTTTTTTATTAAACTATCACCATCTCGACACGCCCTAAGAAAAAGTGTGTATCTGCCTGATATTAGTTATGCGACTATTGCATTTTCGTAGTCCACGGTATCGACTTTGCACTCCCAATTGCTTATAATGTTATCTCTTCAGGTCAGTGGTTGGAATGAACATAAAAAATTGTGCACAATAATTTTTGACGAGATGAAGTTGGAAGCCGGAGTTAATTACTCAAGAAAAAGTGACAAAATCAGCGGGTTTGTTGAATTGTCTGAAAAGACCACCCGCTTCGCCGACCATGCTTTGGCCTTTATGCTGAAAGGCGCAGTTTGTAAATGGCAACAACCGATGGCGTTTTACTTCTCTGAAGGAGCGGCGTCGGGTTCGCAAATGAAGGTCTTAATCAAAAACCTTGTGTCAGCCGTGTGCGATGCGGGGCTTCACCCCATTGCTTTAATAAGCGACCAAGGGAGCACGTTCCAAAATGCTTTTAAAAGCTTACAGGAAGACACTCGTAGATCTCAAATATTAGCGGGCGAGGAAACAGGTAAATAAACCGATTTCATTTACTTCAGTCTAATTAGGTAATCTCTCGACTTAGGTCGTAGCTGCCTAGACTCGCAACGTAAATAATTATTACAGAATATAACTATCAACATCAGTTCTTAAATCTAATTCTACGCGGACAAAGTCGCGGGCAGAAGCTAGTTATACATATAAACCTTCCTTGTAAATCACTATTAAAAAAACCGCATCAAAATCCGTTGCGTAGTTCTAAAGATCTAAGCCTACATAGGGACAGACAGACAGCGGAAAGCGACTTTGTTTTATACTATGTAGTGATGCGAAGACACGTATAACGCTGATGATCTATTTTTCATGTCTGTGTTTATTTTTCCTGTTTATCTATTTTATATCTTGTCTTAAATATATATAACTCAAAGGTGACTGACTGACATAGTGATCGTCTTAGGCTGATGATGGTTATGATGGTCAAAATATGTAAAATGTGTGTGTCATAATTTATATCATATCTCAATGTAAGACCAATGATGACGTTCTTGCTTGTGAAAGAAGTTTAATGTATTTTTCAGATGACACCATACACTTAAATGGACAATGCCTTAGTGTGGTGTATGATCCGCCTCACCTTATTAAAGGAATCAGGAACAATTTTTTGACGAAAAACATCTCAATGAACGGGAAAGTTTGCAAGTGGCAGGACTTGGTGGATGTGTACCGTACTGACTGCCGGCATGCGCAGGCGCGCTTATTGCACAAGCTCAACGATGAGCACATTCTGCCAGAACGGATCAAGAAAATGAAGGTATAAACTAGACGGTTCCCCTCCGTTTCATGTAAACTAATTTTAATAAAACGAATATCATTTATCACAATTTTTAGTTCGCCGAATTGCTCCGCTTGGCCGAACAACGTTTGTGGTAATTTCATTTGAACTAATTTTGTTAAAACTAAATATCATTTAAGCTAATTATTACTTTGCTGAATTATTCATTACGCTTAATTTCAGTATTATGATTTTTATAACTCCTATTTTCTGAGGGTTGAATTCTCACATTTTATAGATATAAGTAAACGTGTTTGTCCAAATAAAGTTTTATTTTATGTTACTTTATTTACAGGACTCACTTAACCTCTTATCCATAGTACATACACACACACAATTCACGTCTTTATCCCTTACGGGGTAGACAGAGCCTAAGGTACCTAAAAGGTACCTACAGGCCACATTTAGCAAGATTGTGGGCGTATAGGTGGAAAATGGAATCAAAATAGTGATGGGTTGCTAGCCTCATCGCCTATAACATGATTCCTATGATTTTCCCCCATTCCCTCGATGGGCTTTTACCATCTGCGCGGGTAGAAAAGCAACCGGTACATTCTATGTTTTTCCTTTGCTCCCAGATCAGCATGGAAGACATAGTACATATCAGAATAAGAAAATTTATTTTGCAAATTGGCCGCCAAGGGCTCTTTTACATGTCTTTTTGAAACTACCAGCACATTCGGAAAGACCATCATTGCCAAGAAGAATGCGCCGCAAGAAACTTGGCAGAAAGTCATCTACTAATTAATCAAGATAACCTTTTTTTAGTGTAGTCGTTTCTCGGCAAAGTGTAAGGAGTATCAGGGCTCATCTTTGGAATTTATCTTGCAGGTGAAAAACTGCGTACGTGTATTTAGTAAAACTATGGCAGCGGCTCTGGCGTACACTGCTTCTTTTTGTGAGTACTAACATTAATCTTTCTTTTTTTTGCCTCGTGCCTAAACAGTCAATTCACTAACACCGTTTTGGGATAGACGCAATTTAGAGCTCTAGGGTTATTTTTGCTTTAACCATAGTATTAACAAATATTGTAGCTATTTTTATACTTATAATAAAGTAAACAATTGCAATCATGTGTTCTGGCGTGGAGAGTATGACATCCGGGAAAATTACGAGCACAAGAAGCATCAAGTCCTCTTGGTTGGCAATGCATCAGCTTTCGCTATGGTATTGCGTATGCGTATGGCCTGCGGTGATCACTTTGTCACGTGACTTACTTGCCAGTTTGCCTTCCTTTTTCTACTGAAAAAAGACAGAATTTAATGTCAAGACTTTTTTTAGCATAAAGTAAATTGTTTAGTAAACGTTTTCCCTAAAGTAACATAAATTTTTAGCACACTATGCGGACGGGACGCCGGTGAGCGAGACGTTGTGCAACACGGCCGAGCTTGTCACATTTCTCGACGACCTGTTCGACAGCGTCAACGGCGCCAGTACGCACCACAAACACACGCGCGGCAAAAAGTTGCGCACTGCAGTTACTCGCAGCTCTGACCACCATGCCTTTTGGGAAAAGGCGATCAAAACTCTAAAATGTATAAAATTTTTGGATAACCAAGGAAAAATTACCACAGTGCCAAGCTTGCTTAATTGGGTCACAACGCTGAGAAGTTTCCAAAGGCTGTGGCAAATATTAAATGCAAAAAATGTCAAAATTGTTCGTCCGAGATATTTTAACTCTGACGCTATAGAAAATTTTTTCGGTCGGGTGCGCTCATACAACGCCCGAAATAACGACCCGACCTGCCACGCCTTCGCATGCACATTTAAATCTTTGTTGATAACAAATTTAATAAAATTTCACGAAAACACTTACAACTGCGAGGATGACTGTAGTGAGCATGTCATTAAAATACGGTCGTTATTTGAGTGCACTGAGTTCGCTGCTCAGGCTAGATGTGTCGAGCCCGTGCCCTCGTCCTCGACCACTACCAGCCGCGCAGCCGGCAGCAGCGCCGAGCCACTGCGCCTGCAGGCGGCCCGGGAGCGCCTCGATGTGCACTCACGAGCGTATACCGCGGGATGGGTCGTGAGAAAAGTACTGAAAAAATTTAACTGTCCGGAATGCAGGAATGATTTTGCGACTGATGATCCAGCGGCAGTCCATAAATGGATACAACAGCGCGAATACAACTGCATGAAGAAGCAAAAGCTAATTTACCCATCAGTATATGCAGTCAGGGCTTTCACTTATGCAATCAACGAATCAAACGAATATTTGGAAGCAAAAGCTAATACGAATAATATTCACGACGAAATCCTTCAAACCTTGCTCTCCAAATATTCGTTTGATTTTGTAAAATGCACAACCCACCAGAATTTGGCAACTAATTACTTTTTATCGGTGTCTGTGACGCTATGCATTTATAATTGGTGCAATATTATCAACAAAATCTTAAAAGGGACTGACTTATGTAGGTTGAATAAAACTAACTTGCCGTACATGCAGGCCCAGGCTCTACAAAAATACACAAAACGGTTAAAAAATAAATCACTGTATAAGTAAGAACATGATTGTATTTATCATTGATAAAACTGATAAATGATAAAATTGTAAGCATAATAATAATTATTATATTGATCTTGTGGACTTCGAAGTGCCCTACTATAAGTACACACCAGTTCTTGAAAATGGTCGTGTCCCGCTCTATTGGGATCGATCTATCATCACGGACAGGACTATTGTCGCCAATAAATCTGATATCGTGCTTATAGATCGATCGAAGCGCCAGGCAGTGTTCGTAGACATCACGATCCCCCATGACGTGAACCTCGTGAAGGCCGAGAAGGACGAACCCAGCAAGTACCTTGACTTGGCTCACGAGGTGAACAAGTGACTAGCACAAATTTTCTAGGTATTTCAATAGACAGTAACTTAAACTGGAAGTCCCATATTGAGAAAATCAATAAAAAACTGTCACAAAGCTGTTATGTAATTTCAATCTTGTCTAATATAACATCAATGGAGGTAGCAAAGACAGCATACTATGGTAATGTTTATCCTTTTCTTACATATGGTGTAATATTTTGGGGCAATTCAGTAAATGTTCAGTCTACATTTATACTTCAAAAGAAATGTCTACGTATTATATATAATGTTAAAAATATGGAGTCTGTAAGAAGCATCTTTAAAAATAATAAAATATTAACGCTGACATGCATATATATACTTGAAATTTGCTTGTTTGTTAAAGAACATAATGAGTATTTTACAAAGAAAAGCGACTTTAAGGAAAACTTACGATCACAAAATAAATATGATATGTGTATAGTCCGACCTTCTAGCTATATTCTTAAAAAGAGCGCCTATGTAAACGGTATAAAGATTTATAATCATTTGCCCGAATATGTAAAATCTTTAGATGGTAATAAATTTAAAAATAAACTAAAGGATTTTTACTGGCAATGTGCTTTTATAACTTAAATGAATACTTTTGTACAAATTATTAAAAATGGATTATTAAAGATATTACCTAATAATTTATAATAATAAATCTAAATATTGTACGTCCGAAATGGATAAACTGTTGAAACTTATAAAAATCATGTTATCACAATTGTACACGGTTTTATACAATAAACGTTTCTTATTATTCCTTGGTTACCGCCAGGTGGCCTGTTGATTCCACGATCACTGTCCCGATAGTCGTTTTGGCAAACGGTCTAATAGCGAAGAGCCTTGACCATCACCTTAAGGCTGCGGCTCCACTGAGGCGGAGACGAGCGGAGCGGAGAGGAGACGTGTGGGGATCAACCAATCATATTACATGAAATCCACATCTCGTCTCTGCTCTGTAATATGATTGGTCGATCCCCACACGTCTCCTCTCCGCTCCGCTCGTCTCCGCCTCAGTGGAGCCGCAGCCTAAAAGGCCCTCGCTAGGTGGTTGGGTCAACGACCAGATACAGAAGGCTCCTGGACACTGCTCGGATAGTCAGGAGGTTCCTATCTCTATCGCCCTGACCACCGGTAGCTTAGGCCCCGCCTCGCTGCCGGCGGCATCTAGGTTAGGTTTTTATCATGTTTTTATATTTTGTATTAAATATTGTTTTATTACTTTTTATATCAATATTGTAAGAACCTAACTTAAGATAAAAATAAATATACAAATTATTATATAAGGTATGGGTATCGGAAGTGGTGATTTCGTAAACCAGTATAAACTGGGATGTGTGCCTGGTGACAGCCACCTCTGTAACTCTGTAACTGGCGTCACTGAATATCAGCGTCACATTATCCTGGATCTTATCGTGACACATAGCTGAGTGGCGGCCATTTGGCTGGTTGGAATAAGTATCCATGTAAAATATTCTGCTTGTGTTTCTGTATCAGCTAATAAAATTTTCTTATTCTTATTCTTATTCTTATTTCAGAATCTATTTCAGTTTAGTTAGCTCACATAGATCCTGATTACAAGACATTGTAATTTTTGCAGCATTTTCATTGCGGCGTAGTGTTATGTTAATTAAATTGAATTTGTAACACTTCTACTCTTAAATGAAAATGCTACAAAATTTACGATGTCTAGATGATAAAGCTAGGAATTTCATTGTTCAAATTTCCCGCGGTTGTACAGGAACTGCTGCAACATTCCCTGAGCGGTACAATTCAGGGATCTTTTAAAAGCGAGCTTCCTGTTCCTGAAATGGCCGGCAACGCACCTGTGATTCCCCAAGTCTTGCAGGTGTCCCTGGGCGACGGTGATTACTTTCCATCAGGTGACCCGTCTGCTCGTTTGCCGTTTGCCCCCTCTTAAAAAAAAAAAAAAAGGAAGAGGATTTAAATTTGAGGTATATTCCCGCCTTTTGTTGGTTGTTTCAGCTTTTTGTCATAGCACGTCATTGGCTCGAATAAAAAAAAAAAAAAAAAGTCACTATCGTAGTTCATATTTGACGTATCGTTAAAGCTTAAACCGAATGTATGGGAGATGGTCATCTGATACGTAGTATCTCTTAGTAGTCTGTGTATAAGACGGATCCGCGACGGACGGTGTTAAAATATGAAGACTATTTAAAGCGAGCTTGCAAAATTTCATTTTCACCTTATACACCTGAAATGAAATGAAGTGATGTGAGGCATGTAAATTTTTTTTTAGACGTCAGTATTTGGACCACCCAGTATATTAAAAAAAACGCATCAAAATCCGTTGCGTGGTTTTAAAGCTCTAAGCATACATAGGGACAGACAGACAGACAGCCGTATGTAGTGATAATAAAAATGTAACCAAAATCAGTAAATGTTTTAAATTTTTGTTTTTCGTAAGCTTTAGCCAATTTTTTAAATCACTTCTGTGAATACCACTCGGAAGTGGTGAAAAGTTGATTTTAATTTTAGAATTTAAATTAAAAACAATTAAAATAGAGAAGTTGAAAATTTTAGCTCTAATTCATTTTGTCAATATGACGAAAAACACCGGAACCATAATTTGATATCAATGGTATTTTATGTATTAAATATTAGGTGTTTTTACTAGGGGATACCAAAATTAAATGAATGCCATTTAAAACATCGATGGACATAAAAAAATTACAGACGGATTTAAAACCTCCTATTTTAGAGTCGGTTAAGAAACCACTTCGAACGAGAGCGCCTCAAAACCTGCCTAATATAAATTAGAATGTTCTTGGAAAGTTCAGTTCGTCCACGTGTTTGTTTACACACATCACAGCTGATGTAATTTCAATGGGAATTTAAATTTCAAAGCTTTCACTTGTTTACTCAGCAAACACACTCATACATTTTCTAAAAGCGACGTGGGCAACGCTGTGGGCGGAAGTTAGACAGATTAAAAGTTGGAGCTAGAGATTAGCCCTTCATTTTCACTTGTACACATGACGCGGTATCATTCCGCGATTTTGCAATTTCTACTTCCATGCTGGTCTGGGAGCAAGAAAAAAACATAGAATGTACCAGTTGCTTGTCTACCCGCGCAGATGGTAAAAGCCCATCGAGGGAATGGGCGAAAATCATAGGAATCATGTTTTAGGCGATGAGGCTAGCAACCGATCACTATTTTGATTCCATTTTCCACCTATACGCCCACAATCTTGCTAAATGGGGCCTGTAGGTACCTGTTACCTTAGGCTCTGTCTACCCCGTAAGGGATGGAGACGTGATAGATGTATGTATGTATGTATGTATGTATGTATGTACTTTAGTCATCATCATCGTCATCAGCTGGAAGATATCCACTAATGACGCTCCGACAGTCGATTTGAATTGACCTAGTCTACTGCGCAAATCTCGTACTGTGGGTACTAGACAATGTATAAACAATTATGTAGATAGATGCATACTTAAATACGGGTGTATATCGGATGAACGAATAACTGTTTGGTCTAATGTAATGTTTGGGCGAATGATCGTTTGCTCTAAACTGAATCTATACTGAAACCATCGACTTTTCAGCAAAGTTATAAAACAAACCTAAACCAAAACCTGTATAAAATGTTTTCAGTTTTAGCTGGAATTTTTTAAGACCAAACTTAACATTAGACCAAACGAATAGCTCCCCTTAAATAGATATAATATCCATGACTCGGTTATAAACTTTCACTCAGAATATATTGCGGCAAGCTACAACGCTGATTTTCTATGAGACTTATTTAAAACTAAACAACGGAGCTGACACAAACTTAAGCTGGAAGTAGCAATACTGTTCAGTGTCTTATTATCAGAGATCGGACAGATTTGCGTCATCGTTCGCAATAAAGTGGACATGACTCAAAAGTTAATCAAATAATTAATCATTTAATTAATTTCTCGAAATAAAATTTGAACTCCCGGCGATAAAAATTTACACATGCATAAAATTATTAGCAAAATGTTAATTAAAGTGGCAGTTGTCCTTCTCGTAAATATTTTTATATAATAAAGAAATCACAATCCTGCTAGATATGATTATTATTTCTGACAAAAAAGTTTTCTAGTTCTATAGGTATAAAACCTCCGTGGATATACTTATTCATGTATTTTGACATATTTGATTAATTTTGGAGTCATGTCCACATTATTGCGAGCAATGACGCAAATTTGTCCGATCTCTGCTTATTATTAAAATAAAGTTTACATTCTGCTTTCTACGCAAGTGTGACACTTTGTGACACGGTGGCGCCGTCGCACGACAACTTGTTTTTCATAGTCTGGAGCACTGCGAAGGGTTTAATTTTTATCGTGACTATAAATTGTTGAAATCCACCTGCTGTTTTAGAGGCTGAAAGAAAAATAAACCCTACGAATCATGATTTAAAAAAAAACTAGCGACCCGCCCCGGCTTCGCACGGTATATCATGCATGTATTATACATTATAAACCTTCCTCTTGAATCACTCTATCTATTAAAAAAAACCGCATCAAAATCCGTTGTGTAGTTTTGAAGATATAAGCATACATACGGATTTGGGGACAGAAAAAGCGACTTTGTTTTATACTATGTAGTGATAGTGATACACCAACCATAGTTTCGATAAAAAAAAAAAATATTTGTGTTCCACATGTGGAACTCCATCCACAGAGATACAATTGAAAACAGTTTTGAAAAACAACCTAAATAACCTTACTTTGCAATTCTGCGGAATATTGAGGTCAAATTATGCAAGATATCCGTAGCGTTAGTTATTTTGTATGGATGCAGTTAACACGCCCTTTCTGCGCGATTTTGTATGACTTGACATGGGAGCCTTTGGCAGGTGAGTGTATAGTATTAATTTTTGCAATGCGGGCAAATTCACCAGCTGTCCTAATGGTACTATAGGTGTCTATGAGCAGCGGTGATCACTTAACACAAGGCAAACGGCATGCCTGTTTGTCGGCTTTAATATTATAAAAATCACTATTTAACTGAGGTCCATTAAGGGCCGATTTTTCAATCCTCAGGTAAGCTCTTAATTCACAGATACCCGTAGAGTTGTTCGTTGAATAGGGCCCATATTTATGACGATTGAAAAATCGGCCCTAAGTCTTAGGAATCATGTTATAGGCGATGCTGCTAGCAACCCATCACTATTTTGATTTCCCTTTCCTATACGCCTTTAATCATGCTAAACGTGGGCTTAAGGTTTATTACCTTAGGCTCTGTCTACCCCATAAGGGATACGTCATATATGTATGTATCTATTCAGTTTCTCTTGGACACCCGCAAAGAACGCCTGAATATATACAACAACACACAGGATTTCCTAGTTCAGGCATATGAGTTGTTAACTTAGATTTATAAGGAAACTTTGTTCTTAGTTATAATTTTGTAAAACATTTATGAATAAATTATCTTTATCTTATCTATCTTTATCTTATATATCACGTATTCCTTATGGGGTACAGAAACAGTGAAGCAGAGCCTCTAAAAATATACAATTAGAAAAGTATAAAGCAAATGAAGATCAACCTCGTTATTAAATACAGTTGTTGTTCCCTCTACAACTTGCGTCATATAGATTGAAAATAAATAAATACGATACCTAAAATAAATTAAGTATTGTAGATTTTAAAGTATTCTTCCCGTTTAAATTTGGAAACCATCGAACAAATTTCGCATCGTAACATTAACGTTTGAAGGAATAATCAACAAATGTTGAATGAAAAGGAATCCGTATACTATGACTACGCTGGGGTTATCTGGCGCAGACTTTTACTGTGCGGGCGCATGCTGTCTCGCTCATTTGCAAGGTATGCGAGCGAAACGATCTACTCTATCGCTTACTTTCTCAGCCAGTGTAATCGAATCTTTACAGCCACAATTTTATAAATTTTACTGTGTTTTAATAGGAAGATGCGTAAGAGTGTGTACAATGATAACCAGTTTATCGAGACATGTTTTTTTTCTACCATTTAGTCGAAACGCTTGGCTGTGTTAGTTTCCAGCGCATAATAACATGGTAATTTAATACATATTAAACTTATTTGAAGGAAACTTTTTTGAAAATCATGAAAATTTCTCGATCAATTTAAATTAACTAAAGAGACGGTTATTAGACTTGTTTCAGTAGTGCTTTAGACAGTTTTTTTATTGACGTACAAAATTACTTCTTGTAATAAAATTATGCTATAATATTTTAGACTTTTTTCTTCTTACCTTTAAAATATTCCGTAATACTTGTAATTAATTTTAATAATGTAATTTTTATTTGAGAAAAAATTTCACAATCACATTTTGAAACTTTCTGTAACTAACTTTACTCAGATACTCGTCGTCGCATTCAAAATTCAAATAGCTATATAAAATAAATATAAAACATACTTACAATATCTTAAAAAAAACTTACCTAATCTCAACTCTAATAATCCATTCATTAACAAACTACGCGCTTCACAAGATAAACACGTGTTAAGCACAGTCAAACAAACACCAAGTTCAAACTTGCAATGTTCGTAGCGGCTACGGCGTAGCGGCGTAGAGCGCTACGGCGTAGAGGACCGGCGCGATCGGATCCCCGTGAGCAACTGAGCCGCGTCGCTGCACCGCCGCGCGCCCTATGCAACCCTGATACACGCATCCATCTTAATTCTTTCCCACGCACCCAATGCTTAATTGCTTGTGCATTTTAAATTGAAATTGCCACTACAAAATATTAACAGTCAAATAACGCAGGCACAGTCAATACAGAGCGTGTCAGTAAAAATACACAAACCCACATTGGAGAGGCGGAATGCCACGCAAAAACCATTTAAAAATGCCGTATTTGCTCGCCTTTGATCGCCATACATTAAACAGGTTTAGCTTTAACGTTAAATCGAAATTTATTCCCGGTCCGCTTTACAGAGCGCGGATTTACCGGCAGTCAATATCTTATTTAGTACCACATAAAACAGGTAACGATAAAAATAAAGGAAATTATACACAAAAAAGCCACACATTTCTTTGAGTCAACTTGAACCACGTGAAAAATAATATCCCATTATGATATTAAAGAAAATCCCCAGAGCCACCGGTGGCTTTATGAAAGAATTTTATAATAAAGAGAAGAAAATTATTCAATTTTCCCTGAAAACAAAGATGGAGCCAAAAGAAATTCCGTTTCCACCTGGGGCTCGGGGGCTAGTCGAATTTATTAGCATTCAAATGATTTATAACTAGCGAGCAGCAGCTGAATATTTTCTGATTCGTCTTAAATTAAATTCTTTCATTCCTTTGACTGGATTTCATTAAGGGTAACGAAATGCCAGGGAGATGAAAAAGAGATAAACTGGTGGGGGTTGCGTGCGAGCCGTTACGCGCTCTCGGCCCGCGCTCCGTGGCGCTGCGCAGCAAAGCTGGGCGCTCACTGGCGCTCCGCAGAACTCCGTACTCCACTCCAAACTACCCTCCACGAACTTCCCTATTACGACTAATTGGATAACTGCAGCGTTAATTTTGTGCAAAAAGTTTTGCTCAGGATATTTAATGACAAACAAGGTTACTTCACGAAGTTTCTTTTAATTAGATTTTTAAAGCACGCGTGCGAACTCTGAGTTTAGTTTACAACTGGGTTAATTTTCTTTTAAAAGCTTTACATTACAGACGTATAACTAACACCTTGGGTACCGGAATTTTGTTAACTAGTTTTGCATCAAATTCGATTTGCTCTGGGTTACAAAATATTTTATATCGCTTTTTAGAGATAATCAAATATATTTTTCAATGAAACTCAATTTTACATTTTTGATGAGAAGTAAATAGTAGTAGTCTAGAAAGAAAAGTCAATAAGAGGAATAGAGTTTAACGACATATTATATAGTACTAATTACTAAATTGTTAAGCGATTACAATTATTACAATCAGCTTTGTACAAAACTAGCTGTTTCCCTCGACTCTGTCTGTGCAGAATTTGCTTATCGCTATCCCGTGGAAACGAGGTGGATTTGCGGGTTAAAAAGTATCGTATGTCCTTCCCCGGGACTGAAACTATCTCTATATCTGATTCCAAAAAGAATCTTAACAGCGCTTTAAGCGAGAAGAAGTAAAAGACACACGCTTTCGCATTTAAAATATTAGTATACAAATATGGATGTTTATCATTTTTAACAATTACCCAAAACCTTCTCATAACACCGTAGACTGTAAGTCCCATTCGTTTTTCTTTATCATTGCTGTAATATCTAAGGCAACCCATATTCATACTATAATATTAAAATGCGAAAGTGTAAAAAAGTATAAAATGTTGACGAGGCGTGCTTGTGCATTTGTTTTTTCTTTTAAATTATAATAATCTAAACACAGTTGCATCTAATCTACTTAGTACCATTCTTAGTAAGGCGAGCATTTTGACGTCTTTAACATAAAAGCAAAGTCTGCTAAGTTGATATCTACTTTGCTGGCTTTGTCGGGCCAAGAGTACCTATCAGGTGTCCAGTTATGTTTTTTAAGATTAGATTAGATTATTTCTTCATTCAATAAAAATTACATCGTATTGTACATTGTCAAATTAGGAGAATCATTGATTTAGATCATAACATACAAAATTTTCAGACATGCTTTTGCGCGAGGGTTGAAAAGGAGATCGAAACAGGTAAGTCAATTACGCAATTAGTACGACCTCTTTACCTATTTTTAAATTTTTTTACATATATTTTATACATAATAAGCTACAGAGGAATGTATCAAGTTGTGTTGCTAATATTGGCTATTCAATTCTGCAAAACACAAGCCACTTATGCCATACTACGTATAAGTAATACAATTAGTTTTTCGCGATATTTTTTCTTTATATCCTAGGTACTTGGAACAAAGCCATTTGTGTTATTAGAATAAATTATTAATTGTACTATCTTCTTTTTTTTCATTAAAAAGTAAATAAATGTGTAAACTAAATTTCGTTCATTACATCTGCAGGAACAACTTTTGAATCCTGCTTGTCCTTGGGCCGGTCAACTAGAGTGCAGCAATTGACGCAGTGGTTCTGAGTGTTTTTTAAACCAATTGTGTGAAATTTTTACTGTATTAATAAATCAGCCACGTTGAGAGTAGGCACGTTGTACGTTGTCTGAAGGGTTCATTTATTTAAAAAGGAATGACCTGGGTAAATAATTGTTACAAAAAACCTTTTTGGTGACGGCAGGTTACAAATAAAAAGGTAAGCAATATAGGACAAAAACGCAATTTTAGGTCTTAGTTTTTACTTCAAATTTAGACTGCAAGCTGCTACCGGCCCAATTTCTCAGCGTGCGTTGCTTCGCTGCGTCGCTGGAATATTTAATGAGCAAAGAACAAAAGCCCTGTGTTTAGTGGAGGCCAAAAGCCTTCATCATTAAACCCAGGTTTGTTGGGCGACTTCGTTAACTATGGAAGCCGCGATGTCACGCGTGCCTGTATAGCGCTTTGTTGTACGTACATTAGGTTAGCGCATGTGGTTTTTATACATTTCATGGCGCACCGGAATTTGTGGAGTCCCTACATTATCTTATGAAGTGGATTTTAAATTAATAGTGTAGCGCTTACGTATTAGAAGTTAAGCAAACATAAATATCGTATATATTGGATTTGTTTTGAAAAAAATACTTTTTAACAATTTTCGTGCGGAGCATTTCTTCTTGGCAATGATGGTCTTTCCGAATGCGCTGGTAGTTTCAAAAAAAGTCGTAACAAAAGAGCTCTTGGCGGACTATTTGAAAAATAAACGTCAGTGATTTTCTTTTTGCATGATTTTCGTAAGGTTTGTCACCACACCAGTTTACTTCCATAAAGTATGTATGTATGTATGTAAACTCTTTATTGCACATAAAAATTAAAAAAAATACAAAAATACACAGAAAATAGTTTAAAAAAAAGTCAGAAAAGTTTATTTTTACTGCCAATAGAATGAAATTAAGCACGTGTCAATGCTCAAGAAGCACTACTACCGGCATATAATATAGTAATCGTATCTGTTAGTATAAGTTTTTGGTCATAAAATACGGCACGAACGCATTTGCGTTAAAATATCAAATACTATGAGAACTTTCAACATGAAACTATGAGAACTGATTGTGGCCGTTTCGTTACGTTAGTGACCCTGCGGATTTGCCTTTAGTAAGTAAATGAAACGACAACGCAAACTCGTTCTAGACGATTTTCGTGATGTTCTGATCTGGTGACATTACGATGACGAATTATTTGACATCAGTTGGCTTGTATCGAAATTCTCACACTCAATACTCGTTCTAACTTAAACTTAGCCTAACTCAAACCAAGCAACATTTCCTAGATTTCGTGGGATCAACATGTGCTACAAATTTCAACTTTGTTGTTTAGTGTTAGTAAAATTTAATAGTCCTTCCGAACACATCAAATTAAACCTCCGCTTCCGAGCACACGCTTTAATGTATCAAAATAGCGAAACCCAAACTTTGAAGTTATAATTTACTAAAACAGCCCCTGATTTAACGCAACCAGTGAATTATACTGTTTCCATGTTCAAGTGAAGTCTAAGTTTCAAACGTATTTTGTTGATGATGTGGTTGTTTCCAGTATTTTTTTTAATGAATTGATAACTCTCTTCCCGATTTTTGTGACGCTTGGCGATAAAACTCACGTAGTAATGACACGACAACTGGTGCAGATGGAAAAATTCGAAGGCTTACCTACCCGCTGTGGGTCGTGTAGGGATTAATGAGTGTCCGGGTTCAATTCCTGACCATACCTTTACTTTTTCATAAATAGTTTTTTTTTACCGGCTTTTTAAATTATTATTTGACGGCTGGATAACGTATGTGTCCTTTAGTAAGGCACCCATAATATAAACTGTGCTTAGCTTGGGACTGGGCCAAGATATTAGTTTGTTTATTTATTTGTATTAAGCACTTCAACGCAAATTCATTTGAGACCTTTCGTTTAAAACTTCCCCTAAAGATCGGTTATATAAACAAAGTTACGTTCGACTATCGATGACGCCTAAGAGAATGGAATGCAATTGTATGAGATGCCTACGAAAAACCACGTGATCCAGCGGAAGTCGAAGAAACTGAATCACGTACAAGACAACCTTTTCATAAACAATTTCCTAATAATTTCTTTGGCAAGTGTATGGTAAGTCATTATGACATTTGCAGTGAAAAGGTCCGATAATATTACCCAATTAAGCTTTACTGTAGATATCGAAAGGCTTCAGAGTTCATGTCACTTATCAAGCCACACAGAACACTTGCACTGCACTAGCAACAGTGACGTTAAATAAACCCCCTAATTACCTGCCGTCATATCGTATTGAAGGGCGCAACGAGTGGCATTGTGCGGCCGCCACCGACTCCTAATTACAAACACGTGAGGTTGCTGCGACCCCCAGAACCACGAATATTGGATGACTTATTAACATAAATCATTACTGGGTTTTTTAAATTGTTCCGGAATATTAGTTAGTTTGATAGCTCTGTATATATGTATTTCAGGATTTTTGAATCATAGTTGACAAATGTTTCCATTCGCTCATCAATGTTCCGCAAAAAATCTGAGAGACCTTCGATTTTTTTAAGATGTCATAAGTCATAAGTCATTTATTCGTTGCTTTCATGTGTACATTGGATCTTACAAGCTAATAAATTTCCCAACATAAAACCCTGTAGCAGGGCACTGCAACATAACTTAACCTAATAATGCGATTCATTATTATTATACTTGATTTAAGCAACTTATTTATTAATTTATTTATAATCATTTACTATCATGACATTGCTTGTTTTAATCTACCTCTCGAAAATTAAAATTTACAAAATACAATACATATTATAAATAACGACAATAATTACATATTTAACGGTCATTATTGCGGTAGTATATGTAGAGTTGAAACAAAACAAGCTCGCGCACTTCAAACTGCCGATTGTCTTTTGTTACTCGTTGTGGTCACGCCGGGAAGAAAAACGAGCGTCAGTGCGGCGAACTTGTAACTTCATCATAACAGCCGAAGAACGTCCACTTTTGGACATAGGCCTCCTCCACCCACACGACTTTAACCAGTTCACATCCTACGCTGCGCTTGCCGATCCGCGGTTTCCACTCGAGAACCTTTCGGCCCCAACGACCATTTGTTCTCCGTGCTACGTGGCTTTCCTTGGCCTGCCCATTGCGACTTCAACGAGATAATCCACTTGGCTATGTCAGGGACCCTTGGTCTTCTACATATCTTCTCATTTCTGATTCGATCCCGTAGAGAAACTCCAAGCATAGCTTTCTCCATAGCTTGCTGAGCAACTCAGAGCCTATTTTAAAGCCTATGGTTAAGCACCACATCTCGTTTCCATGTCTTGGCAATACGCATTGGTTTAAAGGCTCAAGGCACTGAGAAAGACATTGCGGAGTTTCCTAACCCAACTTGTAGCTTAAACTTGATGTAAAACAACAATAAATATAAGTTGAGAAACTCCTGCCATTTTATTTGGAACGTCCAACACCCTATAAACACAAAATTAACTACACCATGTATTGAGACGTATCCACTTATTCGCAACTCTGCTTCCCATGTGTTCGGTCTAATGAGGCGTCGGCATAGACAAGAACTCGCTGTCGATCTGTGGCCGCGGTCGCTGTAACGAGCTCGCCACACAAAACTCCCTAACATGACTACAGCTAGAAACAAAAGTAGCTCGACAGAGCCGCGAGCGAGCGTGTTTTGTTTGATTGTATGCTCTTGTACTAAATGTCACCAAGCATGAAGTGACAAGTCAAATGCTTGCCGTCCTATTCAAGCCGTAACGAATTACTAAGTAAATACAAATGGGTAAAAACAAGGATAGTAAAGTTTAGCGTAGTATTTTTTATACTTCATCATAATAATAATATAGATTAGGAGGGTTAGTTAAGAGTGATAGAGACTATTATGTATTGTATACACTGTGTCTTAAAATTAATGCAGAATTAAAGTTGGTAGGTTATTTTGACCGAACATCCCTGAAAATGATGTTCAGAATTATTTAAATGTAGTTAACAAATGTTTTTATACATTAATCGATGTTTAAAGTGTACGGCGTCAAACGGGAGACTTTGTTTTGAATCCTACTAATATTATCAATTCGAAAGTTTGTGACGATGTGAGTGAGTGTGTATGTTATTTCCTTCTTCACGCTGAAACGACTGGACGGATTAGGATCAAATTTGGAACGTAGATAGTGATACTCTAGATTAAAACATGTTCCCGCAGGATAGCGATAGCGGTAACCATGTCAGAGGTCGTAGCTGTCTAGAGTCGCAACGTAAATAATTATTGCAGGATATACTATCAACATCAGTTCTTAAGTCTAATTCTACACGGACGAAGTCGCGGGAAGAAGCTAGTAAAATATAAGTATGAAAAACCTTCACAAGATTGTTTAATTAAACTACCCGAACTATCTCCTGAAGTATTCCAAAATAATTCTAAGACGTCTTGTACAAGCCTTGGTACTAATTCCCGATATAAAGGTATTCGTACGCATTCGATTTTCAATCATTTCACTTTTACTTTCATATCATAATGTCAAGTTCCAAATTATATCACTCAGGGCGTCGCCCCTGACGATGATGTACATCTCATATCAGACAAATCATCTACTCTCAGTCCAAAAAGATCCAATCTCCTGTTTCCGCTACAGCGTGTCAGTCAATTTTATGGGGTCCGCCTCCGCTTAATTTATTTGAGACCGAATATGTGCTACGACGTCTGAAAATGGTATTTATAGACCGACGACATAAATAATATAGATTTTATTGTAGCTAAGCGTACCAGCTTGATAACGTTACCAAAACCATGTTAATAATAAAGTTAAGCGCGAGTTGCACCAAGTTACTTTAACGATAACTTTAATTATTAACCGACGATTTTAATAAATTATATCATAAGTGTTCTGTCAAAAATCATCGGTTATGGTTAAAGTAGCTTAGTGCAACACGCTCTAAGCAAACCAAATAATAAACGTCTTACACACTATAATAAGTTGGAAACGACACGACTTCTTAGTAGCTACCCTCTTATTTCATCTTGACAAAGAGCTGGTTGTGGTTCCTGAGCTAGTTATTTCATACCTTGCAACACTAATTCTAATAAATTTAAGTACTAAGCTTGTATCAGTTTCCATAATGTCACACTTAATAATAAAATTAGGGAGCAGAGATATATTTTTCTAACTTCGGGTATAACCAATTAGCGGGGCACGGTAGAGCGAGCAGCCTCATTCCTCCCCGAACCGGCTATTGCCAAAATATTTTTCTAATTAAAAACACATTACTAGGTTTTTCCGTAACAACTTGATGTACAGACTCGTATTTTCGCTCTATTTGTCTCTTTTAAACTTAATTATTCCGTAAGAGATGGACGTACATATAGATAAAGTTTGTTAATTGCTCACACGTTACTTCACGGAGAACTATATCCATGCGTCGAAACTTCAAAACAAACAAAAAGCTCGCATTCCGGGTTTCGTGCAAATTTAAAAATTGTAACGATACTTTTAAAATTTGATCGTTTTATCACAAGCAAAAATAGCATTGCTATTTATAAAAATAATACGGCATTTTTTTGGAAATCAATGTTATTTCAGTACCTAAATGTAAAATAAAAAGACAGATTCTTATTAAAAATGTAAATCAGTGCCAATAGCCGTTTGTCCATTCGTATGAGATAGCTGTCAAATTATAGGAGAGAGCGCGTTACTGCTGCCAGTGAAGTCCGAATTCGCAAACGATGACCTAGCGAATCCATTTCAACCTAATGTTTTGCGTAATTGATGAAGCACTTGACATTGACCGGTCTCAGCGAAGTACCCAGTACGCACTGCAGTAAGTACCCGTAATTTGTGTTCGAGGAGACCCATTGTGTCGCCAATAGCTTTCAGGTTCGAGTAGAAAATCGATGATTGTCTACTTACCCCGACCTCTCATGTTTAATGGTCTGCAATAAACATAAAACACAAGGATCACAATAAAAATCTGTGACTGCAAAATGGCGATACTTAGGGCCCTAACCTGCCATGCCATGGTAATAATAACATCACCAGCTACGTATCCTATACGACGGCAAACCGTTGTCAAGTGTTTTAACGGCCGGAGATGTATATGTGTAGAATATAAATGGTTGGATACGGTAGCTTGTGACGTCACCATGGCGTTCCTTATTACGTTAAATATTTGCGGGAAATTCTTTAATTGGCATTATTTCGCGACTCCTTTCTGAATACGCTTCGTTTTCTGAGAATTAATTAGAATTCGTGGTTTGCTTTGCGATGAAAAGCGAATGCGCGTGAAATCGTTTCATAATAACGAAACTTTTTAACGAGCATCGGCTTCAATAAAAGAATAAAACAATGACGTATGTGGATTCTCATTGTGGTCCCTTTGTTTGCCGCCACACTCATTATAACTCGCCATCACAATGTCTAATGAGTCGAAAGTATGTTTAAATACGTAATATAGGTAGGTATAAATCAATTCTAAGGCGTCTGTAAGTAAATTATCTAGAACAACAAACGTAGTGTATATGCCAATTGCAAGTGCATGCACGAGGCCAATTCTTTACTAGTGGTATCGCAGAATTATGAAGAATTCGCCATGAATTGCCCAAATAATTCACTATATTCAGCGGAAAGATATAAAGCGTCAAACAAATGAGAATCTACCGCATTGCACTAGAACACCCCTCTCCTGTTCGTGGAAAGGTTCCGCGGGGGAGGCAGGGGAGGTTTTATTAGAGTAGAGTTTCATAGGTGAATTTCGGGAGGTCAGCGAGGCAGCTCCGAGTGCCGGCATAGAAAGCATCGCATGGCAGCGGAAATAATGACTGCCGCTCTGTAATTGGAACGGTCCCGTGCACACGGACTTTCTACTCACCATCTCAACTACATTTCTTATTTTTCTGAATTTAAATTGAAGAGAATTCGACATTTCAAAATTATACTATACTAGCTTCTGCCCGCGACTTCGTCTGCGTAGAATAACGCATATAAATCTTCTTTTTAAATCACTCTATCTTATAAAAAAAACAGTTTCAAAGATCTAAGCAGTCAAAGCGACTTGGTATTATACTATGTAGTGATACTACCTACTCATAACACTCAAAATAATCAGTCATTGGGACAAGAAATAGTCGTGCTTGGTGCCCTACTCAACATGTTTCGAACCAATTCATTTGTCATGAAAATAAAGTAAAAGTTGATTAACTGTTAAATATCAAGAAATTAAAAGCATAAGAAATTACGTAATTTATTATTATTATCGTGCTAAATGTGGCCTTTAGGTCTTGTTACCCTCAGGTAACAAGCCTCAGCCCTGTCTAGTCCGTAATGGATAAAGTCGTGATCTATGTATGTGTATGTGTATGTAAGAAATTACGAATTAGGGACAAATAGTCTTGAAATGATCCCAACTTAGTATAATGCTAGCCTTCGCTAGTTTTTCGTTCGGAGCAGACCGACATTAATAGGCACAACAAAACAGGCCAACAAACACATGAAATAAAGTTAATTAAAAGTTAAGAATGCAAAACCAATGTGATCGCATGGGTAAAACCCTTGGTTTTCCAGGAAGAGATAAAATAAATATCAAATAATTGTTATCTAACCGTCGTTGCCTAAAGTGCACCGTCCCTTAACGTAACCCATTAAAGCAGAGGAATTTTGAAATGAAAAAGGAACTCGATATTTATTTAACGAATATCCGGTAGGTAAGTGCAGATGCAGCGAGAGGCGGCCGGGAGTTGTCTCGATGCAGGATCAGGCAGTCCGGCGGCCAGGAAATAATGACGTCCGGCGAGCTACCCCCGTAATTGAAACATACCGGTCCGTGCACAAGTAAATTACCGCGCGGAAAACGATTTCGCAACACGGAAATCTAGTTACACACCTGCCGACGAATCCCGGCGAACCATCTGACGAGACTATACAACTCATAAGCCCACTTAAACATTATACTCGTTATTCAGTATCGCTCTCCGTGAAACTTTGTCAGGTTATTCTCAAAGGAAAATTGTACTTTGTTTAGTTCAATTCAATTTGTCAGTTGGAAAATAAACTGATTTTGTTGCAAACTGAAATTGAGAAAATGCTCGTATACCGAAACTTTCCGGATCTGTGCGAGGTGGAAATACTTTTTGAGTGACATTACGCTTTAAATGAACGGAACAGAAGTCATAATGGAATGAGACTAGTAGTACCTACCACGAACCACAAAGCACTATGCCAGGAGATAGTTAGCGAGTTTCACTCGCGTAAAAAAAATGTCTGCTCCAAAAGTAACATGGTAAGTAAATATCATATCCGCGACTACAGAGGATTATAGATTAGTTATTAGACTAGATCGAGGCCTAAGATAAAATACACGCCCTTCATGTGCCAGTAATTACATCATAAGCATTGCTGCTCGACAGCAGGATTAATGGGTAAAATCGCGGCAGCAATCCAATAATATGAACTCTTAGAATGCCATTCAGATTCGTCTTGCTGTCTCACTCACTCCTACGGGTTTCACACTCGAATCGGCCGATGGTACCCGAAGAGCGTTCTAAATGCTCATGGACTGTACTATGTGTTAAGTACTGTATTATACGCACTTGTGTTGTTGTGCCACACTATTGCTTTGGTATGAGTTTATAGCAACAAAACTAGTTTTGACGTGATTGCAGGCATGTGCTGTATGTGTACCTCCTCCCACGGAACGTGGCTAAGAAAAAAATAGCAAATACTAGGTATTAAAGGCCACTCCTATCCTATCATAAAGTGCTTTGAGACCGACACTGATGAGTTGGATGTACCCAGCTACAATGACCGCTAGAGTTTGGGCGAAGAGAGCTGTAACCTTAATTAATGTCGCACTAAATTGACAAGTTAAAATCACGCTGACATTAAAGTGTAATACTTGAAATATTCTACGAATTACTTTCATAATCGCTAGTTTTCATACTCTGGTAAAGTAAATGCGTCAAGCGCCGTGTGAAATGATAGACGTCATGTTCACGACAATAATCCCGTTTCAGGGCAAATTTATCAAACATGCTTTATTCATTTTTATAATTTCTTGGTACCTGCCCTTTATTTTTTGGTAAAATAACTCGTAACTGAAATGTTGTTTTAAACATACAAGGGGATTAAAGTGGATTTAACGATTTCAATTCATCATCCATTTTCGGGTAAAATTTTATCTTTTTTTTTTGGCTTTCATTGAGTGTTATCGAAAATCCTCTCGGTACTATACAGTACCAGTGGAGACCACGCACCGGCAAGCGCAGAGTGGGACGTCCACCCACAAGGTGGACCGATGACCTCATTAAGATCGGAGGATCGCGCTGGATGCAAGCCGCTTCCAACCGGTCTTATTGGAGATCTAAAGGAGAGGCCTATGTCCAGCAGTGGACTTGTAATGGCTGAGATGATGATGATGATGACTGTACAGTAAGTACAATAATGAAATCTTAAAGTGAAGATTTTTGCTAAAATATAATTTAATTTCATTTAATTTCATTAACACTAGGAACTGGAATCTTGTGCCGAGGTGAACATGGGAGGCGAGCTTACCTTTGCTTCGCCGCCGTCCTTCTCAACTGACCACGGGTCTGCTGCTGCGGATGGTGCACATTTCTGGCACGTTGCGCCGTTATATTTCAATATAATAATGTGATGTGAAGATAACGGGGATTATATCGTAATCTTGAGAGAATTAAAGTCAACTCAAGAGTATCAAGATAGGGAAGTCTTTTATAATATCAACAACGTTACATTTTATGACGTAGGCCAGGCAAAGACCAGACATGGACTAACACGGCATTTTCAAATTAACGTAAGCTATAGTTCATTTAATAAATTGAAAAACGAATAACATTCCGGTTTTAAAGTATAAAAATTACTTACGTATTTGATAAAATCCTCTCACAGTAAAAATTTTAACAGGAAAAATGCATAGCTCTTAATCTACTATCAGCCCGGCAGCAAATACATATGTACACGTTTATTAATTGAGTGTTAGTTACGCAGCTTACAATTTCAACGTCAATTTTAATAATTCCAAAAATGCCCCAAACAAGGATAAATAACTCAACCCCAGATTTTGCAAATGCAAAATTTTATAATCCGTACCTATTTTCGAACTGCTGCTTCAATTTGCCTGCCAGCAAACCGAGTTCAAAAGGAGTTCTTGTGACTCATAAATTCCTTTGTAAGCAGGTATTTCGACGAAACTGCTAAACCGATTTCTTTCACGGCAGGAGCTTCCTTCGCAACAATTTATAGCCCATGTTCCGTTGCGACACGAACACCGAGCTAAAATGCAAAGCGTGTCATATGTGAGACACGGACTAGTTTTTGCTGCATAAAACATATTTATAGTCTGACCGTTCTCTTTGTACTTCATGTAGAAAGTTTTATACTTCGAGAAGTAACTTTTGTTAACACCAACGTATTATTTTCATCTGTTTTTTTTCTATTAAGTTGGATTTGTTTTCGTTTTAAGGAAAAAGTGTTACGGACTTTTTATCATCAACAGAGATGCGGAAGTTAACCCTTTTAATGATCCTGATCACAGAATAGAAGAAAGCGGAAGAAGCTTCATACACAAAAATCGGCTTCCCCGCTCTTTAATACTAAACATTTACGTGCTCATCAGCATTAGGTACGCCCATTGCAATATTAGAACAAAATTATTGGTTTTTAACCATACGTAGCACGTCATAATATGCTAGCGTCATGAACTTATGACAAACTTAGAAAATAAAAGGCAAAGCCAAAGGTTTTAGCGGCCATACAACTATTTCTAATTATTAATCATATTCTATCTAAATATTAATTTAACTTGACCGCAGATAATTATCGTTTGTTTACTCTTCTTATTGTACTTTTAGTTGTTTCATCTTTTTTTTTGTAATATTTTATCACCCGGTGGCCCCAACGGAAGACCAGCGCAGCTGCAAGGCCTGCATAATGCTGAGTTGGTACCACTTCATGACAATTTTTCCCTAGTAATAATTTATTTGTGTACCTTTCATTCCACTTGTATTGTTACGAATAAACTATTTCTATCATTCTTTCTTTCATTAGTAATGGCAGAGTTAATTATCTGCTTTCACTCCAGTAGATGCGCTGCGTGTGTCACGACCTGTTCCGAGATCGTTATATTATTAGCTGTCGTAGACGGCCGTCTTAAATTGCACCTGATTCCTCGAAGCCGGCCAGAGGTTAAACTTCTGCAAATGAATTAGATGCAGCACCTAGACGGATTATTCGCTTTCTGCTTTTCTTTGGTACCTAGACCGCGGCTGAGGAAAGTAACAGCTTAATTTAAGGGAGAGAATGCATAAAAAATTCCATACCCATTATCCAATTACGACTTTCTGCCAAGTTTCTTGCGGCGCATTCTTCTTGGCAATGATGGTCTTTCCGAATGTGCTGGTAGTTTCAAAAAGACATGTAATAGAGCCCTTGGCGGCCAATTTGCAAAAATAAATTTTCATTTTCATTTTCATTTTCATTATCTAATTTGTTTATTCTTCTAATAAAATTGTAAGACTATACATTCGTACTACAATCTTACAGGTACGTATACGTTACGATTAAGTATTCTTGAGATCTTATTTTCTCATTTTAACCTACTTTCGGATGCAAGGCTGCAGAGGTAGTTTCGTGGACAAAGACACTTTAATGGGAATTGCCTTTAGCTTATCTTAGAATTGGAGATTTTTTTACTGTACCTAATTTTTGCGAGGATAGGGCTATACGTCTATCGCTACGTATAGGTATTTATAAAGTCACACCCACGTCAAAATTGGTTGTGTTCCTACGAACTCTTACCAAAATAAAACCTTCACACAAGTGAGAAAAACGCACACATTAAAGCACCAATTTGTTAATTGCGAGTCCTATTTTTAGTTATTTAAGGATAGAGTTTAATATATCCTTGAAAAGGTTCTGTCAGAATCACCTACGCATAAAACAGCAAACGAAATGATTAGCACCACGGAGCTAAAATTAATTGACGTCGATTATACTATAGGTATAATTGCGGCAGTCATATATCACCCCGAAACTTCGTGAAATATCTGATAAAACTTCAGGCTGTACGATAATTATGACAGAACGGAAACGCCGAACGGCTGAATACAGTATTCCCATTAGCTTTGAAACGACAATCCGATTATTGTATTGTCGTTGGTTTTCACAAAAGTTTAAATGAGTTCGTATTGCAAATGAATGCCTATTAACGCCAGAATGGATGACAGTTTGTCACGTGATGAAAGGGAGCGGGACCTGGGATGACTTTTTTCGGTGCACATATTTTGGTATTATATCGTGAATAGAATACGTTTGAAACTTCTGTCGTTTTGTTTTCCACATTTTGAGTTTAGGAGTTACATACCAATTTTTTGTCAACTATAAAGAACTCTATAGGCGCCCCAAACGTTTGTAATTCTCATTTATTTGTGTATCTAAGCAGAATACTTCCATATTGATCTGGGAGAGAAACAAAAACATGGAATGTACCAGTTGCCTCTCGTCCCGCGCAGATGGTAAAAGCCCATCGAGGGAATGGGCGAGTCATAGGAGTCATGTTATAGGCGATGCGACTAGCAACCCATCACTATTTTGATTCCTCTTTCCACCTATACGCCTACAATCGTGCTAAATGTAGCCCTTAGGTCTTGTTACCTCAGACTCTGTCTACCCCGTAAGGGATATGGACGTGATTTGTATGTGTGTATCTAAGCAAAGTTACACAAACAATCCTAATTATAAATAATAATAATACTAGTATTATTCGATGTTCCTACAGTTGAAAGCGTGAAACGGAAAGTAACCGGTATTTGCATTTGATTAATCGTGATCTATATGACATGATATAAACAATCAACGATTATTCATGAGTATAAACGTCATGTCGCAGGAATTAACTCTGTTAGCTCGTAAACATGTCCTGACGTTGATTTATAGAATTAATACCACGATTCCAGGCCATAATTGCCTACAACTGCCGCCGCCTCCAGTTAGAACCAAAAACTACTATACATGCAAATTACTGGAAATGACGAACCTAAAAAACACCTCCGTAGAGTAAACGCCTATTAAGATTGAATTTGCTAATTACCTAAGAGCCGATTTTTCAATCGTCAGATAAGTCCTATTCGAGGAACAACTCTATGGGTATCTGTCAGTTAAGTGATTATCTGAGGATTGAAAAATCGGCCCTAAGTCATAAAATTATAACCATAAAAATATTTTTTTAAAGGATGTCACGCTATTATGCGTGACATCCTTTACCCTAACCTTAAACCTAATTATTACGTAATATATTATGTATTACATAGCAATCAACTGCAGTAATGTAATTACCTACAAATAAAAATCTCAATCAAATTTTATTTTTAAAACAGCATCGATTAGTTACGTAAAGCCCGGGAGGGAAATACCATACATCAACGTCAGCCACGCGGCGAAGCTAAGAAGTGATTTCTAAAAGAAAACCCGAACGCTTTGGAATTTTAAACGATTTCAAGTCTCTGTAACATTCCGTTTTTAGGGTACGTGCGTCGACCCCCGGCCATGTCCGATACAAAGTTTCCGCCCAGATAACGGCGTAATTACGCAACTAGTAGCCCTAATTCTTGGAGACCAAAACAATCAGTAAAACAGAAAAGATAAAAGCATTGTCGCCTTGAAGCGTTTACGTTTTTGCCAAGGGTCCGTCGTAAAACTTTATTAGGCGCATTAAGGTCGTGGTTGAATCCTGTTTATGTAATCGCCTCCGGGGACCTTTAGCAGGAAAAATATTAAGTGAAAAAAAGAACACATAATGGCAGTAGTAAGATTATAGTATATTATCTGGGCCTGGTTTAGTGCTGCGGACGTTCACCCGGGATGAAAGCAGGTGGACCGAAAGGGTTCCTTATCTAAAATATATCCTTTATACCGCCGGCTAGTAAACCGGGGTACTCAATGTCTTACCTTCCGTAGTGTTTTCGAAATAAGAGCTACATTTACCTGTTGGATTGGAACTCGGTTTGACATGGGGCAATGATATTGCCATTTTGCAAAGTTTTAAAATGTCAAATGATGACCGCATGGCGTTTAGTAGAACCTGTCCTTTTAATATTATATTATAGTCCAGTCAATGCTTTGACAAATAAGTTATCAAATTCACGAATGTAATCAACGTTTCCAATAGGAATTTTTTGATTACGTTCTTTATCGTTTCTAGTGAAAATGCTTTTACGTTATTGAAACGGTTACTCCACAAAAACTTTGATGTATTTGGCTGGACAGAGTTCATTTAAAAGAATTTCTTAGCCAGACGTGCCTCTTTAGAAATACCATTTTTTTCTGCCCTGGACCTTGAAATTGAAAAGCATTGAATTATTTAGGTACTTAGTTTACGTTACAATTCAATTACAGATATTGGACTAGGCAGAAAATTCTCTGCAAAATTTCATAATATTTTGATATCACAGTTAAATATTATGAAGACTCTTAAGATATTAGGACATATCAGATCACTAGATATTATAAAACAAAGTACGTAGTTACGTAGCTTTTCTCTTGCAAATTTACATGAAACAAATAGAAAAAGTTGAAAATATATACTTATTTGTCTTATAAAATGACTGCTTTTCGCGGCGCTTCTGTATCGCTCCGAGCAAATCAAACAAGCCTGAGCTCGTTATAAAAACATCCTAATACACGGTAGCTTGTATCACAGCGAAAACCGACACTGACAGGCAATCTGTCACTGCAACGTCTTACCAAAGGCGTCGGCGGCGGCAGCTTACACGGATTTGAGGGGTAACTGTACCGTCAACCTTGACTGATGGTGCCGTTGGAAATATTTGTGACGCTTCGCACTGATTTGGCGGCAATAGAATTTTTGGCCATGAGTTTAAAAAAATTACAGAAGTATGTAACCATTTTATATTATAATTATAACTACCTATATTGCGCAAATAACCGAAGAGTTTAAAAGCTTAGTGCCGAAAATTCTTAGTGAAAAATGGAATAAGACTATTTTTAAAACTTTCAGTCGATTTCTTTGCTTACACGGATTTGAGAGGATTTTGATAACTGAAGTATCAGACTTGAGTGACGGTTGCATTGGAAATTGTATTACCAAGGGTGTTGGTTGCGGGGTACTTAACGAAATTTCAAAATTCGGTTTAAATCAATACTACGAGTATGAAAGAAAATCGTTTACAACGTAAGCCCAGTTTAGACTTGCAAGAAAAAAAAATCTAAGCGACATTGAAAATTAGAATACATAGAAAAATCAGAAAAGTAAAGCTATGGCCGGGAATCGAACCCGGACCTTCATCATTCCGTGATGCGTGCTATACCGCTACACCACCCATATCTGTTACTAGCTGTCACGTGACCTTGTTACTATGCGAAATTTTATCGCCACGAGTCATCTGTTTGACACAATTGCAAACCGGGTCCATTACTTCCCGAATTCCCGGCCATAGCTTTACTTTTCGGATATATGTTTGCCTTCCTATTCATATAAAAAAAAAAAAAAAAAATATGTGTTCTAATTTTCAGTGTCGTTTAAAAATTAAATTTCTAATGGTAAAACCGTAAAAGTAAACAAAAAATCAAGAAGTAAAATTCTTGATTAATTTCATAGTACCTCGTAAGAAGAAACCTGCAAGCTTCATCTCATTGGCAGGGCGAGATGTGAACAGGTTCAAAGTCCATGATGCAGGGCGGTAATAAAATGCAGCTTGCAGAATTTATCTTGGAAGCCAAAAATGGGTTTAAGGCCTGTCTAAAAGATAAGAAACTGGATAATAAACAGTAGTTGAGTGTGAGCAACATACGCTTGGTGAAAACACAACTAGAAAACTATTGAAGAATATTTTGTAAAATGCTCTTCAAGTATACCAACAAAGTGGAACACGGCACTTTCACAAGTTATGTTTTTACTCAAAGAAAGGTAATCTAGGCTTAAAAAACGGTAAACACTCCATTAATTAACACTGCAAGCATTTATTCTGTCTATCTTTTCTCGAGCAAACAATAGGTGAGCTTTTTCTTATTCTTAATTAATTCTTAACAATAAGTAAAGATGTTTAAAAATAGGTTTGTATGCAATATTTGTTTCTTTTTCAACTAAGTACATACCTACCCCTATTTTTAATTTCTACATTTTTTCTTTATCACTATCACTGCATAGTATAAAACAAAGTAGCTTTTCGTTGTCTGTCTGTCCCTATGTATGCTTAGATTATTAAAACTACGTAAGGGATTTTGATGAGGCTTTTTATGACTCTCAATTGTACATGGACGAAGTCGCGGGCAGAAAGCTAGTAAATTATATTTAATCTTCATGAATAATCAGAGTTAATTATAAAACTGAAGTTTCTCAAGTAGAGATCTACATCAATAAGTATATTCATGTGCATCGAGAAATAAAAACCTTCAAAACATCCCATGTGACAGGACATAAAGCAAAGCACAACGAAATCATAACTGCGGAAATAAAACTTGCATAAAACTGCAAAAGTATCATTGTCAAATAGGACCCTTACTTTGTGATAACATGCTTGAAGAGCAGTACGGATGCAAAACTGTTTACTTGCAGCAAACACTCGCTTTCAAAACAGCAAAGCTGCAGCCTGAATTTGAGCAGCTTTGGCGTGGGCTTTTGGAGTTTCGACACGACATTATATCAATACTCTAGGACTTAGGGCGAATATTCTGGGCCACTGCAGCAATGTTATGTGCTTGTACGATAGCCTGGGGGCTTCGCACGACGAACTCGACGTCTCTATTGATAAGCATAATTGTTTGTCTTCGTTCCTTGAGATGTATACCTATGCGTAAGGAATTCTTGTGACATTTACATACATACATAAATCACGTCTTCGGGGTGCGAGTCGGGATACCTCCGCGAGTGGTCAAGAGCTGCGCTTCGTTTTTTGATCCGTCTGGGGGGAAGGGCAGTGCTTGGTCCGGTGCACCCTGGGCATCGGTTAATGATTTCTTGGCAGATTCTGAGGGATATCATTATCCGTTGGCGCAGAGTCCGACAGAGGGGGGGGGGGGTCTTTTGACCGTGTTCTACGGTACAACGTTGCCGACATTTTTGTCACAAGATCTTTGAATTCTGTATTTGTTACTTTGACATTGGCGAATTCATCGCATCGACAGATGAGGCCATAATTATAAAGAAGAAGAAGAAGATCACGTCTTCATCCCTTACGGGGTATACAGAGCCTAAGGTAACGAGACCTAAAGACCACGTTTCGCATGATCGTGGGCGTATGGATGGAAATGGGAATCAAAACAGTGATGGGTTGCCAGCCACATCGCCTTTATAACATGATCCCTAAGATTCTCCCAATCCCTCGATGGGCTTTTACTATCTGCGCGGGAAGGGAAGCAACTGGTACACTCTACGGTTTTTCTCTGCTCCCAGACCAGGATGGAAGAACATGTGGCATTTACTAATAGACATATTTAAATACAACGGATAGTTTTATTTCTGCTCAGCTTCAAGCGCATTTGTTGAGATCAATGTCGAATAGAGAAATAAACAATCAATCCCTGCCTTGCAAATAAATTCTAAAATTAATGTGAATTGTAGGTACATTTACCAAAATTAAATTATGTGTGATGACTGATGACATCGGCACCGCAGTCAGGTATTTTTATACCGACGAGTAGATACTATACATTTAATTTTCTTTATCGCCAAAGTACTAATCAAAATAGAACTCTAGAATATTTAAATGTCATAACATACCATCAGATACAGTATTTAACTCGCAGGCAAAGCGCTCCGAAGTTGCCTTCGAAAGATGTGACTGGCAAAGTTTGATCACAGCAAAGTTTTAATTGCCACTGAACGGCAATTCTGGTAGCGGTAGCTTTTAAACAATTTTATTCGTATCGTGAATATTTTACACTCCTAAGCCTAAGCGTAAATAAAAGGATTCGCCTTTAATTGCCGGCAGAAACTTATACTTAAAAGAGATTTTAATGGGTTGATCAAGTTTTATTTAGGTACACTAGGATTTCGGTTGTTTTGTAACTGAAAAAATAAGTTTATTAGTACCTAAGTAAACTTTAAAAAAATAATAATGACAAATTACTTTATGACATTAATAACTAAAAGTACCCTAAAATAAATGAACTGAAATGAAACTAGAAATTATTGTCTAAATTGGAACTACGTAATTGATTGAATCCAGCATTACTTTACGGGGGCCGATTGTACAGTGCTTCTGGTTTCTTAATGTCTCTCGGCAAATTGCGTGTTTCTTCAGTTCAGACGTCATTCGTAATGAAAAACGAAGATCGCCGAGACCGATTAAGAAAATAGAAGCACTATAACTATAATATGTTCATCGTTCATTGTAACTACATGTTATACACGTAGTAGCTTGTTTTTAGTGACGCTCAAGTCACTTAACCAATTTTAAAATACAACGACAGTAACATTTTGCTGTTGATTTTTTTTTATTTTTTTATTGAAACAAACATTAACCTCATTACATTGAGATAGCGGTCTCTCGATTTCGAGTTTTTCGCCAGCTTTCTTTGCTGCTTTATCAACATTATAACATAAATCTTGTACACGATATACGCAAGTCAATCACCTACATTCGATTTATATTCAGAGTTCGTTAACTCGCCCGGCAGTAGCCCGCAGGCGGGGGTTCAGAAGCGAACTAATGTCAGAAGTACCTACCCATATATACTTTAATATATCTAATAATATGCCTGGGAATACGCTCGCATACAGCTACGCATAACGAGATACTTAATTTAATAGACATTAAATGATACTCTGTTTGATTTGCAATGAAATCCCATTTTAGAAATCTTCTTCCCGTTATCGTGGTTTGGAAAACAAACTGGCTTCTTTGATCGTTTTTTTTCATCGGTTTGGTCTATGTTTTATTTTCGTGGTTGATGTTGTTTTTTACATGGGCCTTTGGAGCTAACATTGTTCATTCTGAAATGATCCAAGCGTATAAGTATTTTTTTAAAAGGTCTTTGTTTTTTTAATACTTTCAATTTACTTATAACTAAGTTTTAAGTATATATATGCAGAAGAACTGCAAAACACATGACAAAATGTACAGTTGTGTGTGCGTGCCGATATTTTTTTTCTGAAAACGTATATATAAAACGCACTTTCTTGACACAAAATCATTAAAAAACAACATTTCCCAACAAAGTTTCCCCTCTGCTCTTATAAATCGTGCTTCAACAAAATAATTTCCTTAACAAAGCACCATAGACAGTGAAGTGACATCGACAAGAACCATAATGCTCATACGGTGTGCTCGTAAAATTTTATAGGTAGCTCGGGGGCCCGGGGTTGTCCCGGGGGCCCCGAACCGGGGCTCCACGTTGTACCTCGACACACTTATCTAACCGTGATTAATTTGTTTTATCTGGTAAACGCTACGATGACTTTATTTCACTCGAATGAAGAGGGTTAGAAGAAAATTGAAGTTTATAAATATGTAATAGCTTTTACTTGTGACCCGCTCGCGTGATCCGTTAGAACTAGCAGTTGATATTAAGTAAGTAAGTAAGTTAATGCTTTATTGTACAAATATAAAGAAGCAGAGAGATATTCCGGGGTGTTACTGAATTCCAATTGAATAAAATTCCATTATACTTCAGTAGCATCACCAACAGACCCATTTGCTCGTTTACCTTCCTTCTTGTGTCATACCAAATGAAAAGTCTAAACGAAATCATTCGAACGTCAAAGTGAGGCCACTCTAAACTACTCTTTGCCCTGTATATGGTACACACAAGTATAACCAAACTTTGCCATGTTGAGGTACGAGCACGCGCATCAAGCGAGGCGTAGCTTCAACCGGCCCGACTTTGCTATTCGTAGAACTCTGTGTCAACTTTTTATTTGGTTTGAGCTTGTATGAAAACACGGTATAGTAAATGTAATATAGGGCACAAAAACTCTCTAGAAAATGAGCGCAGCGTGCAGATTTTAATAACTAGAATTCCGTGTTAGCGACGATGATCGCTCGCGTTGTCGCACCGTGCCTCTGATTCAAGGGTACTCTGCAAAAATTGGCTCGCCTCGGCATAAACCGTACAGTCTGCGATCAATGTGCACCGTACTATACCTACTTCAATCCAGATATGGATATACCATGCGTGTGGTAGCACCTTGTACCGAAGCCTTATTGTCTAATAGTATAGTCGAATTACGGAAAAGTATGGAAGTAATTCGTGTAGTCGTGGTTTTTTGTGGAATCGTTAGAGGGCACGACTAGATGGTTTCCCTCGGTTTGCACCTTTCTATCATGTACGGAACACTTTAAAATATTAGGTATAAACTTCAAATGCCGTTATTTTGGAGTATGATAAAAGGTATTAGGCGCAAGTTTAGCCACGTGAAGGGTCCCCTTTGGTACATAATGTATGTTAATTAAAAAGGTGTACGATGTATAGAATCTTGGTAAAATATTTTTTTCTGATTGCGGCTCGAGGATAATTCAGACGGTTGGTGCAAACTTAGATTAAGCTTTTCAAAGTTTTATAAACACCCAGGTAACTTTGCACCCCCGTGCAAAGTATGGAACATGTTTTTTTTCACTCTTTTGTAGATTGTACTTCGGGGGAAATTAAGATAGTCGTGAAAATTTATAAATAACACATATTTAAAAGATACTACATTCGCACTCAATAAAAAAAAGAAAATTTTAACCGGAAGTTTGGTAAACATAGTTCTATCTAAACGCAAGGAATAGCAGCGAACGCTAGGTAGCGGGTAGTATTACAGAACCGCATGTTCCGTGTAGAAATGTCAATTTTTTATGGGGTGCGAATGTAAATCAAACCAAGTTAAGACGATTGTGTCGATTTTTATTAATTCCAAAATTTCCCCCGAAGTACAAAGACAGTAAAACATAGAAAACTACTTTCCGGGTGTCGCACCCTGGTGCAAATTTGGTATTGTGTTTTGATATATATTCTCATCATTTCCTCAATTTGCACCGCGTTCTGTATTTTTCCCGGGGCCGCAATGCCAAAAAGTATATTTTTAGTTATATGATTTTTTTTTTGTATGTTCCGTAGCTTGAATTGAGCTAAATAACGGGTGCAAATATAGATTAAGATGTAATAAAACGTATGGCAAATTGCACAGACTACACCTATTTTTTCTTCTTAGTTATTACTATTACACCATTTTCAACCAATTCCACCCCTTTCCGGGGGGGTGAATATATCAAGTGATGTATTAAATTCCATTTCTAACCCATACAAATCAAAAACAATTGTTTTTATCAGTTCTTAGAATTATTTCCTGACTTAAGGGAAATTTCACGTATTTTGCCTCCACTATAACACCATCTCTTTCTAGCCTCATCCGTTATCGTTTGACAGAAAGAAATCGTGAAAGTTCTTAATGCTAGTCAATTCTGACTCGTTTTAGCTGTCATTTTAGTATGGATCTGACAGCGACCGAACCTAAACTGAATCGGAATTGAATCGCATTAAGATGTCATGGTAACGCCCCAGGTCTGTCCAGATTGTCGCTACCGTCTTACCGGCAAATCCTGCCGGTAAACAGAGCTTGCGCTGTTGTGTTCTGGTGCGGAGAAGAGACAAGCGAGAAAAATTATTCATAAATATACTGTAAAACAAAGTCGAAATATTTACGTGTACAACTTTCTATGTAACTCGAGAACGCCTGCAACCGATTTTTGTGATCTTTGATATGTTGGATTTGTCTCCACCCCGAATATCAGAATCTGATACATATAGTAACAAATAAAAAATATAAAAAATGTTGTATAAACAATTGTCCAAAAAAATAATTAAATATATCGTACGCAACGCGATCTCTGATAGCACTACAGTATTCTCAGGAGATATAAGTTTGCTGGGTCTGTTATTTCGTCTCGACCCGATATTGGCAATGCATTGGCGATTCCTATTGTGTTACCGATATTTATGGGCAACGGTGAACCTACTTATCATAAGGTGATCAAACTTCGTCTGCTTTCCTGGTTGCATAAAAAAGTTATATCAGACTACTAGATCTAAAGAAAGAGTTGAAGTACTGTTTGAAGTCTGTGCCTCAAAACGAACCCTCCCACTTACCTACTTACAGTCTGTGAGCTCCTAGAATGACATTCGGGTTTGGAGTACCGTCGGCTGATTCAAGTATAAAACCCATAAGAGTGAGCGAAATAGCCAGACGGACCCGAAGGACTTTTTAAATTCTATCGCACTGTAGTGCCTAACTTGGCATAGATTCCAAACTTAATTTCCTACGACCTTTAAACCATCTAGTACATTTATAAAGAAAAAAAAAATCTCTACTGTTACACGCATGCTTTCCATATACATACGTATTTTTACCGCTACGATGTGTAATATCGCTTTATTTGTTTTTATATACACCAAATCAGTTAGGGTACTATCTAAGTAGGCACCTACTCGTGGGTCCTGCATATCCGATTACATTCAGCCGCCCCATTCACCCTGCGATTAATGCTCCGTACCAAGATATAGTGCTACGATTATACATCAACATATATATAACCTTTAGGCTCCAGCCACGCTTGCTGTGGTATCTATACTGCTCAAAAATGTGTACAGATGAAATGCATTATGAAATTCTATATTTTTTATTTTATTTTATATATTTTTGAAGATTGTTTTAAGCTAAAATTGAAAATGGACATTAGGTATAAAATACATTCAACGGCACAAAATTTGCCCCAGTCTCCATACAAAATTACCTATATTTGCATACAAGCGAAGGTAAATTTTTATGCCAATGGACAAGTATGTATGTTCTACTCAACACATTTCGCATAATGAAATACAAGCTAACAGCTAAAAAAATCGTCCCTGTTTCTAATTTCCATCATAAGTGGAACCTCTACGCAAAATTTCAGCTCTCTTGGTCAAGAAGTGCGGTCGTCAAATACACGTTTTTTAAAATTTTGCTTGCAATACGCTATGATCAGAAATTCGTAGTATTTAAATATACAACTCAGTATAGAAAGTGACCCGTTATTTTTGCTAGTATTACTATTAGCACATACATACACAGACACATACACAAATCACGTCTATATCCCTTACGGGGTAGACAGAGCCTGAGCTAACAAAACGTAAAGGCCACGTTTAGCACGATTGTAGGCGTATAAGTGGAAAAAGGAATCGAAATAGTGATGGGTTGCTAGCCGCATCGCCTATAACATCATTCCTAAGAATTTCGCCCATTCCCTCGATGGGCTTTTACCATCTGCGCGGGACGAGAAGCCTGGTACATTCTATGTTTTTCCTTTGCGCCCAGACCAGCATAGACTATCTCTCTCTATTACTATTACTATTATTAGTACCTATTAATAATAGTAATAGAGTACCAGCCGGCTACTGCAGGTCAATCACACGCTCCGTGGTCGTCTTGCTCCATTTCCACTCTAATGGGGTACGTAATACGTATTACTGCACTCAAGCTTTACAGACCCATGGTCCATTGAGGAAACAACTCGCTACTGCATTAATTTATCCGTTAGTGAACACGTTTTGTGGTTATCTGTTCAAAGGTTAACAGATCTGGGCACGTTTATTCGGATGTACTATCTGGAACTAGTAATATTGGGTAGCGTATTAGTACGGTGGTACGTTTGGTAAGTTGGGTGTTTCTTGATACCATGTCTGCGGAAATATCATTCGAAAGTGGGAAAAAAACTGTGTTCAACGTAAAATGCGAACGCAAGCGATATTTTCCCGGCAATACTTACACAAATTTCCACCCTTTCCGAATGGTGATTTTCTCAAAAGTGGCATCAGAAAGCACCACTTTGCCCTGATTACCTTGCAATTGTATTATCGTAGCCCTCTCACAATCACCCAAATGAATGTATTCGAAAAACATTTCATAAGATAATAAGACCTACGAAAATGGTAGCGCCGTCATCAACTTTTTAAAAATCTGTTGTACCAACATGTAAATACCTGCTTATTTCTGTACATTTTAATACACTTCTCTAAATTCTAGGCACAGTATTGTCTAGGATCAAACATATACGAACCACCGCTTTTAACTATTGGCAAAGATGCGCCACTTTACGTGGCCAAGTTTGAAATAATGTTTGGTTACTGTAAATATAAATGTAAATCACAGAGTAGTTGATGACAGACACTAAATTGGTACCCAGAGGGTTAAGTGTTATACTTGGCCATACCACCTCGAAGCAACTCTATTTTCCTGTTCCGAAACAGCCGAACGAAGCCAGCACTGGCCGAAAACAACAAAAGGCAATTAGAAACTTTTTTTAACCAATCAGCACACACAATCCCGTCTGGCCTGTACAGCCAACTGGTTTAGTCTGTCTTTAACTTCGGTCTACATCTGCTAATTGGTTCTGAACTTGTTTTTAGCATAATTTCAGCTAATTGCTGTGGCACTTGGCTAGCGGCCAACTGCCAGCTACACCGGAAAAGGAAACGCTTTTACCTTAAATCTGGGACTTTTATTGAAATGCAAGCAGCCTTGATTTGTTTATCTAGCTGGCATTTACAATTTCAGAGCTTGAGTTCATTGCTATCGCGATTTTACTTTACGACCCCTTTACGGGTATTCTATAATGTTATGTATTAATCATCATCATCACCTCCAGCCTATATACGACCCACAGCTGGGTACAGGCGTCCTCTCAGAATGAGAGGGCTTGGGCTATGGTTCCCACGAGGGCCCAGTGCGGATTAGGAACTTCACACACACCATTGAATTGCTTCGCAGATGTGTGCATTAATATCGTACCTGTGAACGTAATTAGGGTAAACTAGATTCTTAAAATTGTGTAACCAGCTAAAACGACCTGGATTTAATTTTTTTGTACTAAGAGCTTATAAATATATCGGTAAGTTCATCTATCCTTAAATTAAACCAGTAAAAGTAAACCATGAATCTTTCTAAATTGCGTGTCGATCCAAGAAATTCCTCAACACAATTTTGTCATAAAAGCAAAAGCTTTCGAGCCCTGAAACTCAAATATTATTATCATTCTCCAAGGTTATATTTTTATAGCAAATACCTATGTACACAACAACGAGCGTCTTTCCATTTTCTTCCATTTAAAATACCTACTTATGTTTTTGTTAGACCGCCGACAAAAAAACCAAACAAAAGAAATAAAAGCATCGCATTATTTATTTATTACGTTCAATTCCCAAAGCAAAAGTGAATGAAAATGACAAAACGTTGTGCACCGTGCATCGAGGGGGCGGGGCATGCAGTTGAGTGCACTGAATGCATAATATACTGTCCTGCACAAACTCCTATTGCGAAAAAGGGACTGAACGATCGCAAAGGGAAGGTGGTTGTTGATTAAGGAAAGCGTTGAACTCAATGGCTGGGCACGCGCCATGCTCTGGCTCCTCTGAGGAAATTACTCCAGGATATTGTTTTGTATTGCACTTGTTACGGTGCCCCCTCCCCCTACATACACCAACTGTCCCCCCTCCCTGTTAAGCCTCACGTTCTTTATTATTGTTCAGCGAACCGCAATTTAAATGGATGACGGATAAATTTTAGATTTTTCTCTTTTTAAGAGTCCATATCTCAAAAGTAAAAAATAAACCCTTATCAGTTCACGTCTGTCTGTCTGTCCGTCTGCCTGTTTAGACCCTTTTTCTCAGGAATGCATGAATGTATCCAATTTAACCGTCAAACAATGAAGTTAGGCCTATCTATTGAATTAAATGAGTTAAATTAAGCAGGCCCATGAGGTTATCAATAAAAAGTTCTTCCATTGTGACTTACAAACGTGTCTTAAGTCTAATTAGAAAAAAACTTCTTAATTAGCAACACAAGAAGTGCTGGAATGCCACTTTAACCATTTCAAAATGTAATGAAAAACCAAGGAGCATATCTCTCGCCGAATAAACCATATCTCAAATCCTTCCGCAGTCCCAAGAAAGTTACGAGTGAAACATTTTCTCTTTCCACCCCTTTTAAAACACTCTTGTTGCTAGTGCGGAAACAATTTACGGTGACAAATTAATTAAGTAACTATCTTAAACATAATTTCGAGCGTTCCAGAGATACACAAATATAATTTTGCGCTGGAGCTTTGTGGGAAACTTTCCTATTTCAACTTTGTTAGAGTTGCAAACAAGGAAAGGCAGTGCTGTAGTTTTATATAAAAAGGTTGCTTATATGGACTCGTTTTAAATCTCGTAATGAAGTAGCAGATTATGCAAAATAAGTAACATATCGGAATGTTTCTGCAATTATAAATTTCATTTTTAAGAAAACGGAAATGCAGACCAGTGGTTTATGTAACTAAAAATTAGGTAGTTATAAAATATGTAACGCGCTAACCATGCGCTCGCAATTATACAGACAAACAGATAAACAGACAAAAATTCTAAAATCTGTTGGATCGTGTTCTGTTATCGATTCTAAGTATTCCCAGCCAATTTTTTTTTTTATATCTTCCATGTACAGACTTTCAACCTTCTTTCAGCTTTATTATTTATTATCATGTATAGATGTATGTAATCACTGACAACACACACTGGCCATTGGTTGTTAATTTCCGATTTGCGATTGTGAACGAAGTCCTTAGCTTTTTTTTGCAATGAACCTACTTTAGACCCCGTAACACAAGAGAGAAGTAGAATGGATAAAGTATTGACGAATTAATCGCGATAATTGAGGACATAAATCATACCAAATTAAGTGGGTAGGTACTTATAATCATTGTTGTATGTATATATTGCTTATGTTTTATTCTCTACCGTTCTCAGAATCCAATAATTTCTCGTGTAATTATGCCTTATTATCTTCCAGGATCAAATATTGGCCCATTCAATTTCATTGATTTAGAAAAACATTCCATTATAAAACTAAGAATAGGCACTTGATATATAACCTTCGAAGTATATAACTATTAAAAAATACCCTTCAAAAGTGGTGAAAACTTGTGCTGAATTTGAAAATACGAGTAACTAGAAAAAAAATACAAGTATATTTTACTAACATTTTTCATTTGTACCTAGGAATTAAAAAAATCCTCAATAAATCAGGAAATGTTCTTAACGACTTCAGCAACTTTAAAGATAGTGTTGCATAAGACCCAAAAATATATTCGTCGTGGCCAGCTTCAGTCACTTCTCTTGGTCGTAAACTTGTGGGCACGCTCTGTGCAATAACAAAAGCTCAATTTATGCGGAGACTTGGTATTCTATATTAATTATGTGACGGCTGCGGCGGGGCTTAGCGGCGGCTTCGTCCCAATATCCGACGCTCGAGGGCTGTTTTCGTTTGGACACCTTTGTACGAGAATCCGATAAAGGGATTGAGTCCTACATTCACAGCGTTTTCGTAAAATTGACAAAGCCGGAACTTCCTTAACTTCTCACAGATTATCACTTTGATTAGTACGAATTTTGACGCCTACTTCGTTATTTCCGAAACGTACCGTCAAATCATTTAATGATTTAAGAATTCAGCCCTCCATTGTGCGAAACCGTTTGAACGTTCAACATGGATTTAAATAAGATAACGATCAAAAGATGTGAAGAACGGTTAATTCAATTCATTAAAATACTCAGGACGCGAGCACACAACGGGATTATTATGCCATAGAAATGTTAGCGGCGCTCGAGCGGTTGCATAAAATGTATTCCCCTTGCTACCAACAAAGACAACCCTTTTATTCTTTTCTGTCGTCAGTGGCGCCGTTGTAATTCTCGTCTTTTAACAAATGGAAGACATTATCGCTGTGTCTGGCTTTTGTGTAAATTCACGTAGAATAAAAGTTAGTAAAAAGTTAAAGCGCTTACGTTGCGCTCGCATTTCAAATGTAACGACTATTTTAAAAACGGACAAAAACTTCGTGCCCCTGCGCCCCGGCGCGATACGTGCTAACGTACTTACGAGTGGCTTCCTGCGAATCTATTCGAATAGTTTCAAACTACATGCTGATTGTAACTAACTAGATATACTTTTAATTTTTGGCGCAGTAGTGAAAATTTCACACTCATCGACCGCATAAAAACAAACTTAACACCTAAATGTGCAATTACACCAGCTTAGTTAGGCACTGTGCTTCATTGCGCTGCACGTTGTATGGCACATTTTATGGACTCGTCGAAGAACAATACTAACTGCAAAAATTAGAGGGAAAGCGGTAAGCAGATTACTTTAGCCTCTATAGGTTCCAAAGTCTATGACAGAACAGGTGGTACACATTATGCTATAGCAGACTCAACGTGTGGCACGGCAAGTGACGAGGAAGATTGAGCTAGAGATAAAGGAAGCATGAGCAGCATAATGTGGCTTTATGGCAACCTTGAGGAAGTGTGATCGCGTTTAGGGATCTTTTTGATTAAATGTAGAAAAATGCAGATGATAATATATTCTGAGAGCGGCATGTAACCAACAGCGGGACATATAGACGTTAGAGATGAGATAAGATATTCTAGAATATAGCTGAGTCTCCCTATGTTACCCATAATTGTTTTTCACCTAATCCCGACCGCAATGGTCTCGCTTTACCATAGAATTGCGATCCATGTTCAAAACTCGAGCATCGAACGTCACTTGTATAATGTCGTAAACTGAAGTGTGTAAGAAGGCTCGCTGTAGCTGCGCTATCGCCATCTCAACGGCTCGATCCCACTCCTGAAGTCAGCGCTCCCACTCGGGAACCGCCTCGTCACAATTTGCGAGGTTGCTATAATTAGGTCTAACGTGTAGGTCGTAAGGGGATAATGGAAGCAACAGCCGAACGTTAATCGGCAAAATAAAGTACTGTGAAGGTTGATGGGAATTTTATAAATACATACATAAATTACGTCTTTATCCCTTACGGTGTAGCCAGAGCCTAGGGTAACAAGATCTATAGGCCACGCTTAGCATGATTGTGGGCGTAGAAAGGGTAATCAGAATAGTGAAGGGTTGCTAGCCGCATCTCCTATGACATGATTTTTAAGGGCTACATTTATTTTGTACAAAACATTTGTTTCTCAGAATTACTTGCCTCACTTCGTCTTAAAAGTTAAAGATTGATAGCAAAATTTACAAAATAGTCATAATAAAATTTATGTTGTTTCTGTGTCTGGAAAAATCTTAACAAACACTTACGAATAAATGAATAAATCTATATCTAACATCATAACGTTTTCAGGATTCGGTGTACGTTTTACTAAGAAGGTTAGGGTTTCGTAACTCTGAAAGGAAAAGGAACCCTTATAAGATCACTTCGTTGTCCGTCTATCTGTCTGTCTGTCCGTCAAGACCATTTTTCTCAGGAACACCTAAGTGTTCCTCTTAAGGTACTTATAAGGGTGAAATTAATATTAAATACAAAGTCTGCAGTCAATTGCAGCTGTGAAAAAATTAACCCTCTAAGTATATGCAATAAAAAGATAACAGTCATTACAAAAGGTGTGTAGGTGTTTTCATACAAATTTCTGTTATATGCCTTGGGGCTACTTCCAGTTGTGTAAAGCACAACTAATGATATAAATCTAAAATCTTATTTTTTCATGTCTAAGTTAATAACCAATGCAAAATACCCTCACACGGCCTAAATTACTGAGGAAGGGCATTACTACCACTGGAATTTATATTCACATACGGAACCCTCGGTGAGCTAGTCCAACTCGCGCTTAGCCGGCTTTTTCAATTCTGTTTTCAACCCAGGTTTCTTTCCATTACAATTTTAGGTACAGTTATAAATCCAGACATTAACTGTGCAGCCGCAAACATACTCGGGCTATAATCAACCCGTGATCGCGGACTGTGGCATTGGCAGTAAACAAAAGTCTCATGTCATCGTTAAACTTTTACGTTGCCGTAACTTCCGACCTATCTAATCGTGGATTGTAACGCTTTATAATGCTTCTCGTAAACTGTTTCGTCCTTTCAATGAAGGTTTCGTGTTTAATAGTGAAGTGGGTAAATGTTGCCATAGATGTTTCTGAGTCGCTTAGTTTGACGGAGGCAGGGGCGGTTGCAGTCCAAACTCCCTAAGTAGGAATATAATACAGCTTAGACCTCATCGAATGGTTGTGAATTACAATACAGGCTCGCGTTTTTCAGAATTTAGACTTATGCAAAATTTGACCATAAATTTCGTAGCGAAGATGATGAATATAATTGTAAAACATGGACTAGAATCATAATATTAGTTTAGTACCAAATGAGGTAGAACAAAAAAATACCAAACGAGGAATACCTATGATAATTAATAATCTAAAGATTCAAGCTTTGGGATGGTTTATAACTATAGAGAGCGGATCTCGAGAAATACCTTCTCATGTCGACTCGTTTCATTAAATATAGATATACCACTATCTTTAGTTTCGGTAGGTAGAGTCAGGTCAAACGTATTCATTATTTTTTCATAATACACACCACTTAATCTACCTAATATTTAAATAATAGTCTCCACGTAAATCGAGAAGTCAACAAAACAACGCGACAGTTCACATAAAAAATACAACGAATTTAATGACATAGGATAGGCTTGATTCCGACAAATATCCGTGACATGTTTGCATCAACAAATACCGTAGTAACAACTTCTTAGATATTTTCCTTGTTTTGAATGTAACATAAAATATAAGTAGCAGTTTACAGGTACACATGGACCCAAACAACAAGGGCCTGTTATAGAGCATCTAACTTCTAATTAGAAAGGTGCCCACACCCCTATTATCTTCGTACAATACCGCCATTCGTTCGGTACCTAGCTTCATTGTAAACGGTAACCCTCTTAACTATATCACGGAATGGACTAACAATGTTACTTGGAGTATTATCGTCTTGTTTACGAGCTCTAAAAGGAATCCTAAAGTTCGAGACAAACGTTTCCACGTGATGGACCGCCCCGTATAACTCTTTGAGTACAGTTAAAGTTCAATTTAAGCGCTACCTATTCTCCTATTTAAAAGGGAGACGAATTTTCCAGACATTATTACGTGTCGCGTTTGAGAAGTTGCTAGCACTGAAATTGTAGGAATGACTTCCTGTTGCTCAGTTTTCCGTGAAAGTATTATCCTGGTCAGTAATCAGAACTTATTACAAGGAATTTAATACCTAAACTTTGGATTTCGTTTTCCGACTTGCAGGAATACAACAATGTTAGGTGTAATGAATGATACGACTTGCGATTGAGGAACCCAGATAAAATGTAGCCTTTTCCATGTCACAGAGGGGTTTCACTGGTGGCAGAATCCCAAATCAAGGTCCATTCAGATCACTAAGTAGCACCATCTTACTCGCTATAATCCAGCTGCTAGGCTGCAATGTTTGCGCTGCTGTATTCTTACGTGGAGAGTAAGACAGCTGGTTAAGTGGCATAATGTGGTATTCTATCTTAGTCCTCTAGGCCGGCAACGTGTCTGCTATCCTATCCTCCGGTGTTACTAATATGGTAATCATGCTTCACCTGAGGCACGATAAGGATTTTCAATAATCTTATTTAAAAAACTAAACGGGAATGAAGCCGCAGGCAACAGCTAGTATCTAATAGAATAGAATGTTTTTAAATTGCTGATTACCGAAGTAGTTTAGTTGCACAGGTAGAATGGCCGCGCTCGGGTAGGTTAGGTTAAGGTTTCAATTAACTCTTTGATTTATTACAATACAAAATATAAAACGTTTGCCTCTGGCTTCCTGTTTCCTATTAGAACTTTCAAAAGCTTTAAAAGCCGACGATCGAAATACGAACATAAAGCGGAGGGAACTCAATGTATAAAGGAAAATGACCCGCGCTTTGCGGTTTACTTTTGGAGGGTACGCAAAAAGAGTCCGCTGCCTGGCCACTTCAAAACTTGTGATTTCAAGAGCTGTTAATTATGCTATACTAACCTAGGTACTTATACGATCGCACTCGCTCACTTTCCTCAGTTCGCTCCCCAAGGTTCCGTACTAATTAGCGAATTTAAATTAGACTTAGTTAGCGTTACATTCAGCGAGAGCGCACGTTCAATCAGATAGGCTGAACCGACTTCATAGAGTTGAGCTAGGTACTAGGTAGCTGTGGCTGTGTCGCATAGTTCGTGGAACTAGGTAGCCGTGACGATGCCGGCAACACGTCGCAATGACGAGACAAATTGCACGCCAGTAATTGGCAACGCGTTGTCGGCCGACGGAACTGTCAAAGGTATTGAAAAATTGCATGCAAACTTTGATGCATAGTGCCTATTAGCGCGCGCACTGGGTCCTAGGAGCGTGTGGTTGATGCATTCTCCAATGTAAGTGTATTTTTTTGTTGATAAATTAAATACCTATATAAGTTTCAATTCAGTAACAAATTAATTTACAGAGAATAACAGTTGACGACCGGATAGCCTAGCTAGTGGTTAGTGACCCTGACTTTGAAGCTAGAGGTCCTGGGTTCGAATCCTGGTAGACAGACAGTTGTATGATGAATACGAATGTTTGTGCCCGAGTCATGGATGTTGTATGTATTTAAGTATGTATTTATCTACATTATACATATAAGTATGTTTATCCGTTGCCTGGTACCCATAGTACAAGCTTTGCTTAGTTTGGGGCCGGGTCAATTGGTGTAGTTTGTCCCAAGATATTTATTTATTTATTTATTATTTAAAATCTTTATTTAAGTAATAAACAGAACCGAAGAACGAAGTTTGTCCCAAAGCAAAACGTCTTTTTAATGCACTTTACCCGTAGGTAACTAAAATAACCTCTGTCAGTACAGCGCTAGCAAACAAAAAGCTGCATAAACTGGCAACTGTTTACTAGGCGCACATAAATCTAAGGAGGCGATGTTAAGAAATTGAAACCGCATTGAAAATCAGCAGCAAGCATCTGCGCTCGGTGTTTCGGCCATATTATGTAGAAGTGAGCGGAATAAGCCGCACTTTGTTACAAATCCGGGACTTGGGTTGGATTTGCCGGTGTCCGTTTTGTGCTTGTTATTCCAGCGCTCTCAGAGTCGGCCGGCGCAGGCTTAAGTGCAGTCCACACACGAGAATAACAAGAGCTGTGGCCGTGAATGGAGAAAACTTCAATTCTCGATTGGTGGTTTCATTGACGGAACGGGATTGATCGGATTAGGCGTGGTGATACTTTAATATTTATTTAAGCATGTGAAACGATTAAGGAAAGTTACTTGCTATCCGGAACCGGTTGGAGAATCGACAAGATCGCATTGTATACACCGTAACGTTACAGGGCTATCACAGTTACAATGACAATAGCTAAAGACTCGATAACCCCTAAGATGTGACTGAAAAAATAATCAATTTCGAGCGTATGTAGGTACAATTTTCACTTTGCTTACAAAAAATTACGTCTGTTTGGGCTAATATCGATCTAAGTTTAGCAAAAGGAGTTATAGTTGAAAATGAGCAGGCAAAGATGACCTGAGAGAGACATTTGTCTAGAATTAGCCGTCTTAAGGCGTATAATAATCCCAATTTAAGCCATCTTTCTACTTGGCTTTTTTATGACTATCTACTGAAGCGTCGCGCGAAAAGTTTAACAAACTCGTAATATTCTCTTACTTTAGATTAGACCCAAACTTGTCTTGTATTATAATGTTGTCATGTTTAGGCCTAAGTGTGTAAAGAGGAGTACTCGTAGTACGGTATACGGTGGGGTGTTGTACATTTTTCCCTCATTTTCGTGAGGTTAAGTATAATTTAATGCAACCACGGGGCCCTTTGAGGCACGTAACAAACGCAAATTAGGTGCTCTTCTACCTATATTACCATTCCCTTATTCTTGCCCGAGTACATTTTTAGGGACGCTCAGTATAATTGACAATGCACCTAAAAACCGTATTTGTTTTTAATACAACAAGAACAAGAAAATAAATAAAAATTTATTCATGATTTGACAACTATCATCTCTACATAGATTTTTTTGCGAGTAGGTAGGTTTGGATCAAGAAACTTAGCTGCTTGTAGATTGTGTAGGAAACATTTTTATTTTCGTCATTTTGTTTTTTAAATTGTTGAATTTTCTTAACTTCTTAAACAGTTCTCCTAGCAACAGCTCATACGTGTACGTGTGAACTATTCTTTACCCCTATAAACGTAGCGATGAAATTCAAACTACAATCTCTTGTTATACATACCTACCCTATTGTTGATATATACATCATAATCCCATAAGTACAAGTTCTAAGACCGGCTCCCCGTTTCTATAGCTATCTAAACTTGAATGGCCTTGCTATGCTATATTATTTTAAGTGCATGTTTGCAAAATTTGTCCAAGCATTGTCTTCAATTCACTTTCGGTAGATAAAATAATGGTCTGACTAACGGATTCCAAAGGGAGGGTTATAAATACAATTATAATATTGTGATGTTGTTTTCGGGCTACAGATTATTTATTGTGAGATACTATTACTACTCCTTGATTTATCAGAGCTTATTATTATTGAACATTAACTAAGAGAAAATGTCCTAAGGGAAAATTCTTGTAATTTCATAGAACCAAATACTAATAATACCTTTCCTTTAGACACTGAAGGTTATTTCGTATTATGCCATTCTCAGAGGTATTCAAGTCATGTAGGTAGTAGGTACTCAAGTATATTTGTCTGGCTTGACTGCTGTATTCCATAGATAATACACAGATACGAGTATAACTACCTGTTTATTTATTATATATCACAATTTTTATCTTCAAACCTTGTAAATCGTTTGTTTCGTGTCCTATTTCTACTTCTATGTATCCGCCTATTGTTTCGGTCAACGGCCCGCGCGAGTAAGCGTGGCATTCTTTAGCTCGCTGTATCTGGGTTGGTGATGAGATAATTTAATTTAACACTGCCACTGCAGGAAAATACCAGCTGGTGCGATGAAACAGACAAATCTATGACAATTCTGGAAAATTCGAGCACTCTTCGCGTTCATGTTTTGTTTATTTCTTATCCTACTGAATACGAGTAGGTACCTATAATTGTGTCACACAGACGGCTTATAAAGTTTGTCGATACTGTGTCAGCGTGTTAAACTAGCTTACGTTACCCGCGTTCTATTTTAGTTATATGAATATGATAACTCACCGGATCAGACAAAACTTTGCAAATAAAGAGCATAACGGTTATTTTGGTGTTTGTAATTAGTTTTGGTTGAAACCGACCAACACGTTTATTTGATGTCCAATTCAACTTGCGTAGGAGATATGAATGAAAGTCGTTCTTATTATTGTCATGCGTAGGTTGGGTAATATCTATTCCAGGGAATCCAATTAACAACATCGGAATAACTGCTACGTTCATATTTGGCAAGTTTCGTTTCAAGCAGGTGGTTTGTTTATAAAAAAACACGATAGCGGGCGTAATTTTCAAGAACAAATAAGCGAAGGTCCCTCGCGAAAGTGGTAAAAAGCTGATCTACCTATTACGACAAAGTTAGAGGTCAATTTAAATTTTTGACTAAAATCAAGTCGCGAATTAGATCGTTGAAGTGGCAATGGGCAGGCCATATATAGAACAGATTGTCTTTGGGCCGAAAGGTTCTCGAGTGGAGATCGCGGATATGCAAGTGACCTGGTTAAAATCGCGGGTTCACGGTGGACGCAAGCCGCTTCCAACCGAGGCAACTGGAGGTCTAAGGGGGAGGCCTATGCCCACTAGTGGACGTCCTATGACAGATATGATGATGATGATGATAATGAGTCAAGTCAAGAGCAAACCAAAACCACTCAATATCGTTGGTACTGTACTAGTAACAAGTTCCATAAAGTCAATTAGAATTGGCTCGTACTGGCCTTTGAAGCGACCGAGACAATGAAGTGGGAAGATAGGTGAAACACAATCATCTCTCGAGCACACGGCAAATTGAGGTAGACGCATTGACAACTTCGCTAATAGGTACGTATGACTGTAGGTATGATTCGACACCGAGAAAGTGTTATAGAGTGGCGCAATTGGGAAGGGCATGCAGGAATCGAGTTCTATGGACCCCACGCTGATTGCTACGTGCATACGTTTTGGTTAATTTGACTTGCAAGATTTGACCCAAAAATATACGTTGCAAGTTGATTAAAATGTCGCAAAAACCATTCGAAATTAATTTTCGTCAAGTTGACATTGCGATTTCTAGTATTTTCGTCATTTATACAACGTTATTACCTCTTACGAGTGAGACATTTCTAAAATCGGCTCTGTACACTACCAGTCGCACAAAACTAGTATTCGACAAGTTGAGTTGTATGTGGACCGCGAAATTGTATTGTACGAAGTAGGTACGCAGGATTCGTCGGCGTAAAAACGTGATTTTATTTTACTTAGTCCTCTCTTAAGTATATTGAGCTACTGTAGTGGGACGTAGGTGTATATAAGCTGGATTATAAATCCTCTCGTTTGCGTGAATAGCCCTATAGTTTGGAGAAATATCTTTGGGCGATACATTGCTGTGGTCGATCGACATTTGAATCCATAGAATCGCGGCCCCAACAACCCAAAGCTTTGTTCACACGCTAGAAGTTTGTGCCATTTGCCGACTACGACAATTTAGGTACAGTGGAGAACAAAGATATAAAAGTTGCAGCTCAGGTGGTTGTCGACCCTGTTCAACTTTTAACTGAATAGAAAAAAAACAAGCCCAGAAACTCCAGCAACAATTTCAATTAAACATGGCAGACGGAGCAAAACCTAAATTACCTACTGCACCCCCTACTGTATTAAATTCAAAGGAAATTCTGTTGTCGGAGTTTCAGGGCTTGTTCTTTTCAGTAAATATTATTTTTCTGCTTCGGATTCTTTTTTCATTTATTTTGCTTATTTTTTTCTTACTCTACTCCACGCGTTGATGGTTATGAAAGTCTTAACAGGTAACAGACGGGTGTGACAGACAGAACAACGAAGTGACGGTTTCAAGGGATACTCTTTCGTGCAACAGAACACTACTAAAAACATACTATTTTATAACTAACAAAATCATACAACAATATCCGTTACACGCCGATACATTTGCAAATACTAAGCTACAAGACACTTCTTAATAAGAAATCTAATGATAAATCCAACTGTCACTATTCCACATCAACTTGCCGTTTCCTAATGACGAATTTTTCATCTGCGCGATAAAAACAGGCCCGTTGAAAAAGGAAACTCGCTGATTAAGTCACTCAAGGGAAAAAATAAATCGAGAAGCCGTCCCTAACGACCGTCAGGGGAAGTCATTAGCTGATGTCCACCGCTGCATGACTCAAATCCAAATGAGATTCTTTTTCGATGTAAGCTGACACTATGCCGCGCGTTGCGTAGGTTATGTTTTACGTTTAATTTAATGTTGATTCTCATCGGGGCCGATTAAAACAAAATGCAATCGTAAGTCTTGAGATATTTCAGTGTTATTTATTTCGTTTATTAGTAACAACATTTATTGATTTAGCATGGGGTGCGAGTCGGGTTACCTCGGCGTGTGGTCGAGCTGCGGTTCGTTTCGTTTTTGGATCCGTCCGGGGGAAGAGCAGTGCTTGGTTCGATACACCCTGGGCATCGGCTAATGATTTCCTGGCAGTTGCTGAGGGATATCATTGACCGTTAGCTAAGAGCCCGACAGGGGGAAGGGGGCTCTTTTGACCGTATCCCGGTACAATATTGCCGACATTTTGTCACAAGGTTTTTGAATTAGATATATTATTATTTTTATAACTTTAACATTGGCGAAGTGGTCGTCGCTATAACGACTTGATACTCCACAAATAAGATTTAGTATGAAGTAAATGTCTGCGAGTAAGAGGTACTTAGGGTGCCTTAGCCTATATTGCAGTACGTAGAAGCACAATTAACATACAGAAACATTACACTTTAGCAAATGCGGTGGTATCTCAGTCATATGTAGTTTACTGTCTCATATAGATACCTTTCGATGTTTTAGTATTGTATGTAATAATACAAGCAACAGCATTCTTGCGTGGTGTACCTTTACCAGCCCACATTTAATAGAAAAACCGAAGCAAAACTATAATAACTATAAATATAACACACGCACTAAGTTCCATTTTGCTTCGAATCGCTTTAGTGTATTTACTCGATTTAAGGCGTGAAGAGGGACACTAAACACGTACTTCCTACGAGCAAATGTTTGTTTTTATATCCTCTGACCAAATATCATAATTTTGGTCTATGGTCGTCAGTGAGGTCAATTTATACCTACTATAGCTACTTGCTTTGCGCGCGTGTGCGTAGCCAGTGGCGTAACTATAACGTCTGGGGCCCGTGGCAAATTCGTTAGATGGGCTCCTTCCTCAATCATTATAATCATTATAAAGAAGTGCATCAGCGTCCCTTCTGTGCTCTAAACCAAAAGCCAGTTTAGCCCCGTAGAGCTAGGGAACCTGGCATTTTGCCACCCCAGCCACCCTATAGTTACGCCACTGTGCGTAGCTCAACTATTATACTTACTGAGCGCCACAAAATTTGATCCAGTCTCCATACAAAATTACTGCATAGGTACATATGAGGGCCACATTTTTGCTACTGAGTATAGTTTGTTTGGCGAAGTTTTTATGCACTGTTTATCTATGGCCACGGCAGTGGTGGACTGGAAGCCTAAGGCAGCATACAAAAAATATTTTTTGTTCTCACAGAAATAAAATATACCTATATATATTATAAAGCAAATGTGTAAATCCGCTACTGGCCCACGGTAAGGCATAGTTTATACCAGCCTCACATTGCCGTACGCAGAACTTCGAAGGCATTAAAGTTAAGTAATGGATAGCAGTTAAATTACTTTATACCTATCCAACTAGTAGGTAAAATAATTAAGACAGTTTTTAATGTCTTCAACTCAGATAAATTGTTAGTAAATAACCTAACTTAGTAGTACCTATCTATGCATCTACTTAAACATCGCGTATCTAAGTACCTGTACCGACTAAGGTTCGAACTAGAACGATCATAGGTGAACGGGCGCAAACGTTTTTTTGTTGATTAGCTCCCTTTGTTTCAACACCTTTGACCGTTTCCCATTTTCTACTTTCAAAATTAGCTACCGGCCGGCCTCTGTTGCCGTATTTCACAGCTGAATTAAGCTTTAACAGGTACGCCTCTTTGATATTCGAAAAGTGATCCTTTAAGGCTTTTAATTAACTGATTTGATTACCAGCAGCTAATAGTAAAATAGAACTGTATACTTCGGATGTATTTAAGTGAATAATTACATATTTTCCGTGAGTTAAACTCCTAAATTGCGATACCTACGACTTTTAAAGTTTTTTTTATATCGTAGGGGCCAGACGAGCATGCGGGTCAGCTGATGGACAGCAATCACCGTCGTCTATATGACACTCATACATAACACAGGAGCGTTAAGAGTGCATACAAAGTAAAGAAGTGTCAATGAATTATCGTAAGTATTAAATGATATAAAAACTTTACAATAAGAATTATTATTATCTTATCTCAGGTTTTCGAAAACTGTATACGTATCACAACTCACGTTAACCTAGGTACCTACACAGGTTAAAAAATTCTATTATAAGACACATTTCTTAATAACTAAGTAGGTAGTTTTATATGAAAGCGTAGCTGACATTCATAACTAAATCACTTCTTTATCTGTAACGGAGCATCCAGAGATAGACCTAACAAGACCTAAAAAAGGACAAGTATAGATATTCAGATATTATTTTTAGATTTATTTGTTTCTTTATTTATAGGTTAATTTTATTAAGATAATGTACGATTTGTATTTACTATTGTAAGCAAATGACTAAGATGTTCCAATTAACATTATGTAGAAATTTTCAGGAGAAAAGGACCACAGGTGCCATCTATTGCCGGCGTGCTGCACTATGGCGGTTTGCGGGCTGCGACGCAACTACGTAGTTCAACGAGTGGAGTACCATTTAGGAGTTTCACAACAGCCTGTGCCAGTGTGCCTGCCAGTTACGCAAGTTTGTTGTGAACTCGGGAATGTTGTATAACATCAGATCGCATTACATAAACAAACCATGTTATTGATTAAAACTTCATTACATAATCAAAAATTGTATGACTCATATGAAGAGGATTTTAATTGCATTAACAAATAAAATTCACATTTTTTTATCCTTTATATATTTGCCAAAGTATTTCACATTTAGAAAGGTTACAATATAGACACGTTTTGGTATGAGGGCATTGGTTACTAGCAAAGTAGTAGGTAGTTAATATATTTTATAACAAGATAGGCAGTATATTTATATTATAGGAGAGTAACAAATTAAAGTAATATATTACTATTGAGGATCCTCTGGATCCTTAACTTCTGTAGCCTTAAACTTCTTGGCTTGTGTCTCTTCACAGTCATTACTTTCCTCTTTGCATATCTCATGTAGATTATACTTCTTAAAATTATAATAATCTTCCACAATACTCATCAAACAGATACCTTTTATAATTTCTACAATAATGCAAAGCTCTGGATTTTTTAAGTCAGCCTTATTATCACCGTTCTTCAGAACAATCATTTCAGCGAGCTCTTTTATGACCAAGTCACGAGACACGCAACTATTGAACCGTTTATTGAAAATCACAGCAAAAGTTGATGGCTTCTTCAGAAGAAACTTGTCAAATAGCTTTCCGGCACACTCCATAATGTCAGGCAGGTTTGCCTTACATGTAGCCATGATGGGAAGCATGCGTAGAACATGTCTTGTCTTCTGCACTTTTGTGGCCGATAGATCTTTGACGATAGCGGTGGCCAGCTCTTCTGGACTAGGCAAATTTGTCTTAATGAAAATGCAGTTTGACGCGCCCGTCTCGACAACCTGAAAACGTTTGTGTTTCAGAGACTTTTGCGAGTCCATCTTCATTGATTCCACCTCTCGTTTCAGTGCATCACTTATGTCAGTCTCGGCGTCCGATTCGCTTCCTGAGCGATTTTCAGGCGTGCCCGCTGGATCCTGTGTCGGCCCGGTCTCCGAATTAGGATACAATTTTTCCGCATACTCATTCAACAGATTGTACACTTCCTTCACGCAGTCTTTTTCTCTAAAGTTACACGTGCAAAAGAAACCGCGAAAGCCGGGTTCCAAGAAATATTTGTTTCTACGCTTCCGAAAGTAGAAGTTTTTCTTCTTTCTCGCGTCGCCCATGATTGTGACGTCTGGAAAACAAATTAGAAGTCTACGATTAATGAAGCCTAGACTCTGGAGTATGATATAACAGATTCTTACGTATTGAATTGGAATTACAAATTCACATAACACACCGACAGCATGTCAACAAACGTCAAGTTAAGTTGTCACCTTTTTTTTTTAATTGTCTTCTTCCACATAGGAAAGAAAACACGCAAAGGGTTTAAAGCCCATACAGCCATATCTGATTTATTTAATTAATATTTTACAAGTTCTTTCGCAGTCAATCCGGTCAGCTCCACAGTGAAAGGTAGTAAAACTTTACGGGGAGCCACGGCGATAAGCAGCCGGCGGCTACTTGGAGGCGATAAAACTGAAGGAATAATATTGTTTTCACTCGACTTATTTATTTGCTGAACACAATCCTCGTACAATCACGCTCATTCGCAGCATAATGCCTCAGGCGTATTTTGTTTATTTTCTTCCTTATTAAAGATTACAGAGAGAACTAAGCCATACAGCCGTAATATAACTGCCACATTTTATAGCCGTATTTCTGTCGTAACAGACTATTGTCATCCACTTAATTTTATACAATCCAATCGAAATGTTCGAAAACAATAAGTGTGCGGATGAATACCAAAACAACTGAATTCTAGTCATACCTACATATTATTTACTCTACTCTCTCTCTCTATCAAAAAGTTATGATAATGAGCTCAGTTGTAATAAAAATAAGGGTGTTTGTTCCGCTCATACTCTGATATTTTAATATTTGTTAGCTAATTAGTTAGGAATAAATGTCTTCTTTTTTTCTTTCTTCTTAATTAGAAACAAAGGATAAAATAAAAACTCTGGTATGTACTTATCTAGATTTAATATTTAAATAATAAAAGTAAGTAATTCGTTTAATTCCTACTTACAACTACACATAATAAGTAAATTATATAATAAATCCTACAGGTATAAACGTAAAGTAGGTACCTAATGAGTTTCTTGTTAATGTTCATAACATTTATTATTGTTTAAATAATAAAATATTCCTTATTAAGGATACATTTTCACTAACTCTATAAAATATTAAATTAAATTAAAGTACTGATTTTATCCAAAATATCTATTACAATAATTATCCTTTATTGGAGAATACTTTACAATACTTTTTTGTAGAAAATTTGCATTGAAAACCAAAAGGTAGAACTAAACATGTAGATAACAATTTAACATTATACATTGCATTAATTACCCCCTGTGCACACATTTCCACTTTTCGAAATCAGTTTTCAGAAATAAACTCAATTTGTTTAGAAATAAAATAAGTCAATTGTCTCAAAGTATGAAAAATAAATACCCGCCCCTATGACCTGTTGAGTAAAGAATGAGTGAATGCGTACAGGCAGTGGAACCTCAGTAAAGAAAAATGATGAACAGTTGAAGAGGTCAAAAATATCTACACACCCACTTATTACTTTAGCGATAGTTATTAGTAGATCATTTTGAGCTCTTCCAACTTTTTATCAACTTCTGATGCTAACTGTACACTCAATGTCAATAATATGGGTGGATTCGTGTAGTTGCAAAAATATGTACCTACATCAACCGTATCGCCACAACAATAAGGTAGTCCGTGAGCTCTTAGAACATTTGGATTTCGGATGTCAAGTATCAAACCGATATAGAGGCTCCTACATACTATCGAACAAATTGATTCATGACCCACCGTAGAACTTTCTCGCAGTCAACTTCACTACGAGAATTTCTTCGAAAAGGTACCACAATAGGTTGAACAACAGAGCTACCTAAACTATTAAGTAACTGGAAACCTTTTTTTAGTGCATCTGGAGGTGGTTTATAAATCTAACCAGCCACTGCACATTTCTAGTAGTTCTATTTCACGTTTGTGTAGATTTTGGCATAATTAAAGCAACAACGTGGCAGCACCAATCAAGTTATTGTAATTGTAATTTTAAGGGCTAAATACGCATTTTAACTTCATTCGCAGCTTACACTCTGCAGTATTTTGTCTTCATCAAAGTAGGTAAATTTGCAACCACTGGCTTGTTGAGCTTTGGACACACCGTTATGCTGAAATAAAAAAAAAACTTTAAACTCGTTTGCCGTTACTATTACTATAGATATGAGTCGTGCTCGGAATTAGAATAGGACGGGCTTTTTTCTTCCTGTAGATGTCGAAAAAGGCGGCTAAGGGACCTGCATTGTAAATACATTTATAAAAGGGAATTTAAGTATTGTAGTAGCTTAATGTATTTTATTTTGAAAAAATTACTTTCTGCCAAGTTTCTTGAAGCGCATTCCTCTTGGCAATGATGGTATTCCCGAATTCGCTGGCAGTTTCAAAAAGACATGTAAAAGAGCCCTTGGCGTAAATTTTGAATTTTGATATTTTAGTCATTTTTGTATAATAATCTTGTTCTTAGACTTATATTGTTTCGTAATTCTTTTTTTTATTTTCTTGTATGTTCCTAACGTAATAATTTTATTGTGGATCTTTGTTCGTAAATAAATGAATTACATTATTATGCAGGAAATAGTTGTCTAAAACAAGACAGACAACTGCCTGAGCCTAGTAGTGGGACGTATATAGGCTGGAGACGATGAAACAAAGTACTACACATACATTTTTTTTTTTATGACAGATTAGATTATGTTTATTACTTACTCAGTATTGTATTCAATCGACGACAGCTTAAGGTATTCTATGTAGATGCTAGAAGACTTGAGGAGCCGCCAAGTGATCGGGTTGAACAGGTTCGTTTCATACTTCCACTCCACGAGCACAGACAGAGGCGGGTGGCCCGTGTCTTTGACAGCCACCATCTTAGTATCCATGTCGCCTGGCTTGTAGTATTTTCTGGAACACATTGTTGGTCACATTACAAATAACGAAGAAATGTTTACATTGAAAAGTTATAAATGATTGAAGCTACTTTGTAATGTAACAGGCACACACATTTATGTATGTATTTACTTCATTTAAAAAAGTCTTTGGGTTGGACAAGATAGATAATGGACGTTTTTCCGTTATTATGTAAAATTTCATTTCATAATATTTTGAAATATAACTCTAACGTCATATTTTTTTTGTACAAAATTAACGAACAGTCATTGTTACAATATCTTAAAAACAACCTGATGTAACCGGTTATTTGACGCAATGAAAAAAATGCAATTTTTGGTAAACAATCATATCTCGTATAAACATTACGAAATCGATACGATATGACGTTAATTTCATACTGAAATTTAATGTGATTTGTTTATAAACTCTTATGATAATGGAGATCCGGCAACAATCACACGTCACAGCACAATTTAAATATAATTAATAACTGAGAAACTGATAAAAAGGGCAATTAAAATTAAATGAGTGTTGAAATGAAGCAAAGAGTATAACGTAATATTAACTGAAATACTGCTAAGGCGTGGATCTTGACCGCTTATGTTTGCCGAAGGCAGGAGATTCATAAATAAATCAGCATTATATTATTGCAATAACTAAAAACTTACTGTTCATCTTCCAAAAACTTGTGATTACTCTTGTTGCTGTTTCTGTCAATCAGGGTAATCGACACTTTACCCACGTCGGGGCCATGGGCTCTGCTGTCCGTGGAATTCGACACCTTCAAAGTCACTTCGTAGTGCACCCCTGCAATAAAATAATACAAGTAAAAACTATGCCCATGTATGGCAGTTAAACATGTCGACATTTTGTTTATAACTAGTGTCCGACCGAAACACGATTTTTAGCCGAAACCGAAACCGAAACCGAATATTCGGTTTTTTTCTGATTTCGGCCGAAACCGAAACCGAAACCGAAATTTTTGAAGACGTATCAAAATAATTAAAATTACTGTACAAATCGTAAGGAAAAGGTTATTGCAAGGATTTCTTATTAGAGAACGTTTCTTTTTTTGTTAAACAAAATAAAAAACGTTTATTTTTAATGAAAATAGATATAGGTACATGAAACTACCGTAAGACTTTAATCATAATTACACAAACGGATAACTCACGTATAAAAAGTCGAGTGATGCTCGACATGTTTCGGACTATTTTGTAGTCCTTCCTGGAGCTTAGAGTACATATTTCAATTTGTACTTTTACTTTACGCGCCCGAATTAAGCCGAATGCTCCCGATGCGAGAGCCGCGAGAGGCCGCGAAGTAATTTCGGCCCGGCCGAAGGTTTCGGCCGGATTCTGGCCGAAACCGAAACTTCGGCCGAAATCACTTTTTTGGCTGAAATTGGCCGAAACCGAAACCGAAACCGAAACTTCGGTCGGACACTATTTATAACGTTCGTCAAGATTCAAATCTATATTCTGCTATGGGTAGTGTAGGGGGATAGCACGCGTTCCGGAATGATGAGGATCCGGGTTCATTCCCGGCCATAGCTTTACTTTTCGGATTTTTCTGTGTTCTAATTTTCAGTGTCATTCAGTTTTTTTTTTCAACTCTAGATTGTAGTGAAAAACTCCCCGCTTTTATGTAACGCGGAGCCCTGTGTGTATTAATTCCACATGTATCTAGATCAGGTAATCAGTAAAAAAATTATTAAATTCTTGCAGCGCTACATTCGAAAACAAACTCACGCCCGCCGACCTCTTGCCATTATCGCCCTGCCACCATTCATCTCTTATCTCCTCATTCACTCCCCCTCATTCTTCCATCTCAGTCATTCTCTTTCTCTCTGCCTTTGCTCTCAGTCAAGTACAATTACATGTATTGTTTACAAAATATCTTGTCGAAATCGTTCGGAAGTTCATCATACCTTTAACTATTTTATATTGATAGGCAATTTTTTTTTATTTATCTTATCTCTAAGTGTAAGGCGGCTCGAGTGACGAGCGTTCGGCGGGGCGGCAACGGGATCTGTGCAGCGTGCAATCTTGAGTGTCCTGACACTCACGTACATTTTGCCGCATTCACTCATTACAATCGACGCTTGACATCAGTGGCGGACTAACAGGGGGGCGGAAGGGGCGGCCCGCCCCGGGCCCCCGGTCTTTGGGGGGCCCCAAATTTTTAACTTTTCTAAACGCATCCGATACGCTGAGGGGGGGGGGGGGGGGGATTCCGATCTCTGTGTACGGACAAAACTACATATTTTTTTAAGCTGGGGGGCCTCATTTAGTTTTGTCGCCCCGGGCCTCTGACGGGCTTAGTCCGCCACTGCTTGACATGGAAGCTTCTTGTCAGCACTAACTATAATACAGACCTGTGTGTAACAAAGTAAATGTTGATTAGAGCTAAACTTACTGCAAAACGGTTTAGAGCTGCCGGTTTTAGCGTATAGATTGATGTTGGAGTTGGTGTCGGCCAGGCCCGCGTTCAGCAATCTCTTGTAGACGCGGTGCGAGTGGTAGCCCATTGGCACGCAAACGTGCTTGTTGTTGCACGTTGTGCAGTTGCCAGAGAGAAATGCCTGGGAAATAGTGATTATTACTGATTTTCGTGCTTCAGAAATACTACATACATAACATACATAAATCACGTCTTTCTCCCTTACGGGGTAGACAGAGCCTAAGGTGACAAAACCCAAAGGCCACGCTTAGCATGGTTGTGGACGTATAGGTGGAAAGGGGAATCAAAATAGTGATGGGTAGCCAGCCGCATCGCCTATATGATTCCTATGCCCATTCCCTCGATGGACTTATACCATCTGCGCGGGAGAAGCAACTGGATACTAAATACTAGGATTCTAGTTTATCCGTATTTTTCTGTTTAAATAGGTGTAAATGTTAGGTCTATATTCTTTAAGAAAGAAATGTTTGGTCTTCCATAGTTATCATTTGATATTGTATTTTCCTTAAAAGATAAAATAAAATAAAGACACCAGGAGACGATGAGAAGCGCAATGTTTTATCATTTTGTGCCAGAGGAAGTTACGATTTTTCAAATTCGGAACAATTATGTATGTTATTTTACGTAGGTTTTGGGATATTTTAACCCGATTTATACATAAATGGACTGAAATTTGCCACATTATCGCCTCGAATAGTGGGATACTAAAAAAAATGCTCTAACGGGCTCGACATATGAATTCCACAAAGTCAGCTTCAAATAAAAAACAAAAGCCTCCTCACCTCATATGACTCGCATTGTATGCCGATAAACGGGCACGAGGGCGATACGCTCTCTGTGAAGTACTCATAGCTCCTTTCATGGTTGCAGCCGACAGACTGTACCATCCACTTGTACATGTCGTCGTTGACAGCCGTCACGTGGTTATTGACCTTTTTACAGCCCGGCTGTATTGACCCGCCGTTAGGGTAGAAATCGACGTGACCTATACCCTCTGACATGCCAAGACCTGAAAACACAATATAAACAAAATGTTAAACTAGATAACCCTTCATACTACAAAGGAAAAATATAACATTATGTATCTATACGTCCAAGATCATTCTAAACGTTGCCTTTACTTTAGGCTCTGTGTACTCGGTAACTTTTGTGCTTGATTGGTTGTAGCATGGTTGGGAAACATCTAACATGCTAGAATTTTTCTTGCTTGCTGTTCAATACAACAACCTCTCTCGAGTCAGTCAACACAGACACTACAAGGGACAATGATACACTACCCGTCTCTTTCTAGTACGAACAGTTTGAGAGAGTGGAGTCTATCTCATGCGCTACACAGCTCTCGCGCGCACTTCAGCTAGACGTGCAGTAAAGCAGGGTTCATAGACAGCCGCCCGTTTCAGGTGCCATCAAAAGTGCGGTTTACCAGTATCCAAACCATCCATACAAATATTACAAATGTGAAAGTGTCTATCCGGCACACTAATAATTTCAGTTCCGGGAAGGAAATTGGATAGGATTTAACCCAAAAAATCGGACATCACGTGGGATAGCGATAAAATTCTGCGCAAACGGAGTCGCGGGAAACAGCTAGTGAACCTACGTAAGTCAAGAAGCGTAATTCCCTAACAGTTGCTGCTTCGATTATCATTCCACTTACGCACAGAAACTAACAGCAATGCAAACGCGCAAAAATAGAAAGATTACATCACGATAACGGCTCGAGCGTCCCGGCCGAACTAATTCGCTGCGCGGTACATATTTTAAGCCCCGCCCCCTGCGGTTCACTTCGCGTGGAATGATTTTTCGGGCTTAGTTACGCTTCTTGAGTTATTATTATTCGTAGTAGTGAACGAATAAACAGTAACATACCTGCGTAGTACAACGGCATCGCATTGCTATGGATAATATCCACGTACTGAGCGTCCGATCGGTCCAGGCGGACCAACGTCACAGTTTTACTGAAATAGGGCGCCGCGGGATCCAGACCCGTTATCCTTCCGAGTTTCAAGTTGAAACGCTGAAAGTAAACAAGGCAGATGTACTAAAAACTTACATAAATAATACCTAATAAAAAATTATGTTTTTACTGGACGATTTGAATCGAGAATGAAACAGGTCATCAAGGTCATGTCACAAACCTTTTGCAGAGCATGTCCACAATATCCGCCTAAATGTGCGCCCAGAGAATGACCGATAAAGTGGAAGTTATCCACATTTGATAGCCCCAACACCTCCTGTAAAAATGAAAACAACTCGTATAACTTTCTAGGGCTTAACTTTCAGCCACATTGATAATCGTGTGTCACAGACCGAAACAAACGAATGTCGTTAATGTCTATCTCGACCAATATCATTGTCATATCTTCTCCAGCTTACATACGTCTCACTGCCAGGCACAGGCCTTCTTCCAAAATGAGAGGCCTTGGACTAGTTTCCATGCAAGCCTAGTGGGAGTTGGGAACTTTATACACACCATTGAACTGCTACAAACTCGGATAAATCCTATTTTTTTTTCTGATTCGAATCTTTAAAAATTAAAACTAAGATTTGTCTGAGTTTCAAGTCAAGGGACTCAATTTTACTTTCTCATAAGTACCTAGATATGTAAAATGCAAGAAACCACAATTTTCTTCACAATTAAATCCAATGACTGACTACGGCATTTTCCACATTTCTAAAATCTGTTAATCATCTGTAAGCTAAAGTGTCTCCGCTGCATTCACTGCATGCGACGTTTTGAGGTGTGTTCTATTTACTTCTTGTAAAACACGACCTGACATGTCGTGCCTACAACTGATTCCTACACAGGACACGAATTATAAGGCCGTACCTACATTAAAAGGTTGTCCATTCCAAACAGGGCAGTCCAGTCACTACATAGTCACTATCACTACATAGTATAAAATAAAGTCGCTTTCTCAGTCCCTATGTCCCTATGTATGCAAAACTACACAACGGATTTTGATGCGGTTTTTTTTAATAGATAGAGTGATTCAAGAGGAAGGTTTTTATGTATAATTATACGCAGACGAAGTCGCGGGCAGAAGCTAGTATAAAATAAAGTCGCTTTCTCTGTCCCTATGCCCCTATGTATGCTTATATCTTCAAAACTACCCAACGGATTTTGATGCGGTTTTTTTTAATAGATAAAGTGATTCAAGAGGAAGATTTTATGTATAATTCTACGCAGACGAAGTCGCGGGCAGAAGCTAGTATCATAATAAAATAAACTTACGTAGATGTTGTGGACCAGATGCGCCGTCATTGCGCCGACGAGCCTGATATTAGCTACTGCTTGCCCGTAAGGAGGCTGCGAGCCGCCGCGCCAATCCACTATGAGCACTGTTGCGCCATCATTGCCTTCCAAGTTTAGAAGCGCCTCAGCCATGTTTTGGATCTTAAATGATAAAGAAATTAGCTTAAGTGAAAGTTATGCTTTTTCAAAACTTAGAAATGAACTCGAATGAAAAATTGATTCAATTCTTAATCACCGAACATTTTTAATCTGCACGTGAACTGTGAAGGTACTCTTAATTAGATTACCGACTTGCATGGATTTCACATGTCTACAAGTGTTTATACAAACTTTTATTTTACTTACAATGATGTATGTTTGTTGGTTTGTTTGGCTTTCAGTGTTCAATTAGGATAAAGATCCTAATTTTCCTCCCACGTTTTGTTTTATCTTGTTCAAAAAGCTATATTTATGATACGTTACTATAAAACATACAACATAAAATATTCATAACTTACCCATATTTTATCGCCGCCTTCTAAAAATCCGTGCGAGATCAAATAGAAAGGACCTCTGGCATCCAAGTTCGCGTTTCGGATTTTGTCAACATTGTTCGCTTCTAGTAATACTGGTATCTTTCTGTTTCTTCTCGTGAAAGCTGGGTATCTGAAACAATTAGTATTTGTAAAACACCCCAAATTAGTACAGTGAATCTACAAATCATAAAAAGCCAAGGTAGACAAAAGGAGGTATTATTGCTTATAAGCGATCTCTACCATTGCTGAAATTACTACTGTCACTCATTGAAATACTATGTAATAACTCAATACTGTCAGTACCTACGTTTAAGTGGCTTATTTTTATAGGTAGACAATATAGGTATCAAGTTGTAGGACTATTTTAAAGGCAAGTCTTACCTACTTAAAAGGTATGGGTGCCTTCAATTGAATACAAAGAAGAATGTAGAATGACAACCAAATAGAAGTTTCTAGAACAGACTCTGCCCTGGGCCGTTATTTTCGTAATAACTAGATCCGTGTGCTTATCAACCTCACACCCACTCGGGTGTAAAGGTCATTAGACCCAAAAGCAAGTGCTCGATAAGTACACAATGCAGTTATAAACAGCTTGTTTATCGTAGCAGAGATAAAAACGTCACTATGCAATTATGGGACGTAAATATTTGTTATGTCTACGGACTGATTGATGTCATGGACGAGCCCCCCGCGTTATCGAGACGTATAGTTCAGCGCTAGCACGAGTGGCTAAGACTCTTTGTCGCTCGCGCGTCTTCTCATTAATACAAAGCGTTTAGCATACTAACGTTTACGTAATGCCAGCGCAAGCATTCGTTACTTTCGCACTTTTATATATTGGTTATGGTTATTTATTTTATTTATTTATTTATTTAAGGTTCACCGACAATTTTACATTTTGAATAGAGTATCACAATTACTTATAGGTAAACACCGCATGTGAAATAAAAGTGAAGCTTAGAAACTAAGTTTATTAACTAATTAGGTATGTTCTCAAATATATACAACCAAACCAAACAAAACTCTGGCTGGATAATAGTGATTTAAGTTATGTTTAAGATAGTTCTGATCAGTGCAACGGGTGGGTCGAAGTGAATATCCGTCGTGTCGCTGCAACTATTGGCAATGCTCGTCAGCCTACAACTGGTTACTAAGGGTTTTGCTATCTCTGCAACAAATAGATACTAGTAGGTACAAATAGCACTAAATGAGTGTGCGTCTGTGAAGTCAGTTAATTCGAGTAGAGAAAACCCATTTGATTCTAATAGGTACACAAAGAATAAGGTCATAGTAGGTACATTAATAGGTCGTCCACTCCAGACCGAGGATTCTGAGGCACAATTGGTGGCAAGCACCCGAACGCGAAACACCCAGCGCTGGACACACTTGTGGTAAATTTATTTGTTGCGAATTGTATACGAATAAAGAAATTCCTTGATAAACACATGTTGTTTCAACCTAAAGGAGAGACGCACGGAGAAAAAAGCGAGTAGGTATTCTAGCTGTGTACCTACGTAACAAATATAACTTTTGACTTTTGCTTGAAGCCCCCGTCGCGGAAAAAACACCTTTCGATATAACGATATCTCTTATGTTTTTCTCTCCTCTTACGCATACTACGTACGTTATAATAAATAGTTGATAACAGCAAATGAAAACAATACTTCAGCGTATTAAAGACATAATTTTCCAGTAACGTTATTCCAACGCAATAAACAATGCAACACGAGATCTTTAACTGTTCAGAGTAAATTGAAAACATCGGGACGGCCTTATCAATTTGGCTTCTGCGCTTAATATTATGAGGATAAACAAACAAGCAATTAATTGTAAACGTAGATGTAAATAATAGTAATAATCGTTTTAATTATCGTGTGGGCGTGGTGCTTATCTAAGTCAACTTCGCTAAAAATTTATACCGCGCTTATTCTAGCGGTCTGTTTGTACGTTTTATAGCGAATAAATACAATCTTAAACTTTTACATTAGGTACCTACATCTGCGAGCTGGGGGGTTATTACCATGTTCGCGACCGGGACGGCACGATACGAAACTGGAAGTCCTAATTTCGGCGTATGAGACGTAAAGGGAAGAGGTGGGGAAAACCGTCTGTTCCATATATTTTCGGTATTTCTGAACGAGTTTCAAAGGAGCATGGCGAAAACCGGGACAAAAGTAAGGTGATATGTTTTTCTTTCGCATACACACATAAATCACGTCTTTAACCCTTACGGGGTAGATAGAACCATTTATTTTAATCATTTATTTGTGATTCAAACAATTGTATAGATAGAAAAGCAAAAGGTTTTTTGTCAAGTGATATGATTACTTACACTATAACGACGATTAATAGGATCAATGGAATCAAAATAGTGATGGGTTGCTAGCCTCATCGCCTATAACAAGATTCCTATTATAATCGCCCATACCCTCGATGGGCTTTTACCATCTGCGCGGGTCGAGAAGCAACTGGTACATTCTGTTTTTTCTTTGCTCCCAGACCAGCATGGAAGACTAATTCTGTTAAGTATAAGTAAATGCAGTTTGAAATTTTGTGTAGGAACCGTAAACTCTAAATCCAAACATATCTAAAACTATATTGAACTAAAATTATCGTCGTGACATTCTGTACCAGAAATCTTTATAGCGGATAAATTACCGAATGCGTAGGCAATTAAAATTTGGCAGATGTCGAGTTAATGCGACATTGTAATATGAGATACATAAATCTGGCTTTAGTTTTAATTAAATTTTATAATATTTGCAAAGCTAACGTTTTAAATTACACTATTATTCGTAGCTCATGTGAATATATTTCAGTAACTTAATGAGCTTCGCAGTTAATTGTTTTTCTAGATTTTTTGTCTATATGAGGAAGCGCAAGTAAACAACACCTAGTTACAATCGAGAGCATAAATATCGAAAAGCTATCATGTCAAATAAATGTATGACCGACCTTATTGTTTGTGGCATAAAGGTGTATAGATGTTTTTGACGTTTTGGTAACGTAATATTTATGTCCTTGAAAATTAAAACATTTATCTATTTTCTACCTGAAACCCACACCGCAGTGATTTTCGTACCTATTTTAAAAAGATCTGTTTAATATATGGTCTGTGAGGTTATGGCTTTTAAAAGGAATAAACAAATATCGACAACCCTTACCTAGCTCAAACCTTTTCCATAATCAGAAACCTATAGAATATACCAGTTGCTTCGCTTCCCGCCCTGATAGTAAAAGCCCATCGAGGGAATGGGCGAATATCTTAGGAATCATGTTATAAGCGATGCGGCTAGCAACCCATCTCTATTTTGATTCCCCTTTCCATCTAAACGCCCACAATCAAGCTAAACGTGGCCTTTAGGACTTGTTACCATAAGCTCTGTCTACCGCGTAAGGGATATAAAGACGTGATTTATGTATGTATGTAGAAAACTATTGATATGAATATTGAATAGCTTATTGCCAATAAGGACAGTGGAATATATTTAACGTGTAATTAAGTACTTAAATAATATAAGTATATTTTAGTATATCTAACAAGAAATTTCTCTTAGTCCTTTGCCTCATTCCAAGCGCGACCGTCACAACAAAAAAGCTTTATAAATACCTTATAACAGGCAATGCAATTATGTCTGCTTTTTAAATTCCCAGACGATTCTAAAAGGCCGTGAGAATTTTAATAAGATAAAGACTACGAAACTAAGCAGAAACAAGCGAAAGCTAAGGACTTGGGCGCACTGGATACGTAAAGATTACCAGGGTCGTTTGTAATAAAATTAATTTCAAATATTTCAGGAGAAAGACGATGTTTGAGCTAGTTTGATTATAAACACGGATTTTGAAGAAGTTACTTTACATTTTTGACGCTACTAATCTAAGGGACATTATGCGTCGATATCAAATGAAAGTCAGGTCAGGAAAGGTCAGGAGTACCCGAAACCGACGAGCATGTATGAAGAGATTGATGACTGTGGATGAAGCGAAAGAAATATGTCAGGACCGTAGCAAGTGGAATAAAGTAGTCTCTGCCTACCCCTGTGGGAAAGAGGCGTGACGGTATGTATGTATCAAATGAAAAAACCCTAAAAACATTTGCATGGGCGTTTAGTCAAACTTGCTTACCCAATTGCTGAAAAATTGCGGATTCACGACGGAGGATATAATTCCGATTGATCTCTACGCCTATGATTCGCTACCTGTCTCCCTCTCTCCCACCCCCCTTTTCTGCAGCAATTTCCAGCAGAGAGAAAATAACCTGTATAATTTGTAAGATAGCCTACAGAATCTTATATTTGCTTGGATGTTTAAAGAACTTCTTACTTAGGCAACTACTTAGCATTTGGGCCGAGAAATTTTCAACTCAATATCGTCTACTCGGCTTTCTTCAAAGTCTAAGCAATTCCACTTACATATTATTACTGTAACAACCAGCTCTAGTGAAATTCAAGTAAAGAAGACATTGATTCCAATATGTTAATACCAGTGTAATTTGAAGTTCAATTTTCTGTTTTTTTTTTGATGACATTAAAATTAAAATTTTCGTAATTTAATTTATTTGTTATTCGTAAATAAAGAATAATATTATATGTTACCTTATACGCATAGACTGCGGGGTTTCTGGGAAGTAGTTGTCGGGCCGATTCTCAGTCCACGGATACGCAATCGAGAAACACCCGTACGCTTCATAACACCGCTCCAACTCCATGTCTTCTACAAAAAAATTAAACCATGTAACTCATTTCAACTCGGATTTTTCTAACACAAGCGTTGGCACAAAAGCAGTGTTCTTACGGAAAAGTATAATTAAATTGTACAAACCATTAAAGCTGACAGTAACATCCGAGGAATTCTGCTTCTCCATCAGAACCATGATGGTCTGAAGCATCAGCGTGGCACTGGTTTTGTTAAACATTTTTTACACTTCACAAAAGGCGAACACCACACGTGTCACAGCGCATCAAGTAAAATGATCTCCGCAAACCAATTGTCCGAGTGAACACAGCGGAATGAAACGTGTGCGCGATGTCAGTTGTTTAAATAGAGGCTGCATTGACAACTCAACGCTACAGGGTTCCTTGGTTCCCTCACCTTGGAAGGTAAGCCGTAGAACTCCGCCCTAGGGTTAAAGTTACGTACGGCTTTATGAGTAGGAGTGACCATCAAATTTATTGCCTGAATCTAAATAATTTAAATATATAACACGCAATACAGGAAAATTTGCCAGTTAATTAGTAGCAACTCGTGCCTGCGGCATCGCCCCCGTGGACACGAAAAAGTGGCTAGCTTATCATAACGGAATTTCGAAAAAAAAATTACCATTAGCACCTTTACGAAAGCGATACTCGAGGTAGGTATATGCCCGTCAATTTCAGCTCCAGCAATGGTTTAGCCGGTGCTTTCTCTGCCAGTCAGTCAATCAGTGACGGTACTCCCACTACTGTACGTAAGTATAGATACAGATCACTGGAGAACCGTTAGTGCTGACTCAACCCAGCTCTTGGCTTCTCTCGTTAGCTAACTGATCCCTGGCGGTTCGCAGACGTTCCGGGATACGCCGATAACAGGGGTTACGGCGTTATCGTTCGTTTATTTGTTGGAAACCATTGACGCACGAGCAGTCTGGCGATTGTGCAAGTACAAACTGTTATCTGATGAGAAAAGCATTACTTACGCTATCGGGACAAAATCTACTATTTGCGGTTTAGCTAGGAAGGAAGTGATAGTTTAATTTTAGTACGCTACATTGCATTTGCAATGATGCTGAATTGCGGTTAGGTATATAATATTTTTAATAGTTTTTGAAGCAGGTATAAAGATGTAAAAATAAAATTTACATGATTTCTAATGTAAGAATGTATTGAGACTTTTTCAATAACAATTACCGGTATATGTGTGACGGACTATTTGGTACGGTCGTAATTATAATTTAATGTTTCGGATTTTTTAACAGACTTAAAAAAAGGAGGTTCTATTGTTCGACTGTGCGTATTTTTTTAATGATATGTTTGTTTATTAAACAGAACGTCAAAACAACACTTGCGTCTATTTTGCCCTACTGCGGAGTATACGGTTTCATGACGGGTCAGCACTAAATTATAGAAATAAAATAATTGCTAATGCACTTAAGTGTTAATAGTTGTTGAACCAATTTGTTATAATTTACTTATGTATGGTATTATGTACTTTGGTATGACATATACAGATTTATGCATACCTAAATCCGTATTCCTACCGTTTTAAAAGAAACCAACCGGACAAACGATTGCTTTAAGAGTTTCACTATCAAATTTCTCATTTTATATAAACTTTATTTTGCAACAAGATAAACTCGGACGAGCTGGACTTTGTCACAGATATGAATTAACAATCTGTTATTTACGAAATGAGCTAATTAAGCATAATTATGTTATTCACACTTACAGACACAACAAGAAGGGCTCAAGGGAGATATTGCCACCTAAATTTAGATATGTTTTATAATTAGAACATTTTAACTTGATATGTCTGTTGATTGTCGCGTGCGCTAGTTGAGGGGGTCATAAGGCAAATAGGATAGCGGAGCGACTAATGCACCGTGCAACATGAGCTGTGCCCTTCAATAAAGACAGACGTACAGAGTGTAACCATCACTCCGAGCGATATTACACTCAAATATGGAACCATGGCTACACAAGCTAAAATAACTTTTTAAATTAAGTTTACTGTCTAAAAATAATAAGTACCTAAAAACGGACGTTCACAAAAAAGGTTAAAAATAAATAAATAACCTTACCAAAAAATTAATTTTTGATACAAGTTTTTTTTGCTGACTGGACTTTTTGTTGACTGTATATACTAGCGTACTAAATTTCAAGTCAATCGGCCCAACCGTTATAGTTCCCTCCTGCGGAGTCGGTCCTGACCTGGCCAGTAAAATTCTAGTACCAGATTATTGTAGTCATCTGACTTCCACAGTATGCAAAATGTCAGCTCAATCGGTTGAAGTTATCTGCTTCAAAATTGAGTTGCAAGATTCCACCCGGACAAGCATAGGTACTTACATACATTGCAAGTTAATAAAAAGCTTGTAAAAAGTTGGTTAGGACCAGGCACGGATCCGGTTATGGGCACTATAAATATGGGTAGTATTTACTACCATAAGTAAATCCAGAAGCGTAGCTTCTTTGACGTCTAAAAACTTTTTAAGCTTCTATAGCTACGTGGATTATCATTTGGGGTGCTCGAACCACCCTGTATAAGAAACATGCACATGATTAGATAAACCGTGCGACGTTTTGCGTGTGACGATTTAGCCTGTAGCGACCCTAGCGCCACCTAGTTGGCCTCTACATAACTACTTCGACACACGAGTAGCTAGCGCCAGTTCTAATGACAGCTGTCACATCGTTCTACATGCTGATAACGAAGTTTCTCAACGCGGCTGCATAAATACAACTTTCAACTCTCTTCCTTCGGACTTCGGTCCCCAGGCATAACATCTGCCTGGAGAGAGATCTCTCTATTGTGGCACTCTCCACATTGGTGACCCTCGACATCTGGACAAAAACGCAACCTTCGAAGACTCACAAGACGAAGACACAGTCTCACAGCAAGCCAGACAACCGCACCGCACTGTACACCACTAGCATGTTGCTATACCTCCATGCCTGGTGTCTACAGCAGCATGCAAACCATTCTCCCACTACTGCTACCCGCTCCGACATGGACCCAGCTAGCAGGGAGCAACAACGCTCGCCGACAAGGCTCTGAGCACCTGGCACTTGCAAGCGCCCACATGACGCACAGACTGCACTGCATTCCGCACCGACCTCCGGTCTAAAAAGGGGGGCTGATGTAGCGACCCTAGCGCCACCTAATTGGCCTCTACATAACTACTTCGACACACGAGTAGCTAGCGCCAGTTCTAATGACAGCTGTCACATCGTTCTACATGCTGATAACGAAGTTTCTCAACGCGGCTGCATAAATACAACTTTCAACTCTCTTCCTATGGACTTCGGTCCCCAGGCATAACATCTGCCTGGAGAGAGATCTCTCTATTGTGGCACACCCCACAAGCCTTTACATGGAGAGATCAACAGAGTAATCGGATCTGTGTACAGTACAGTCAAGGGCATACATGAAAGTAAGTAAGTAAGTAAATGCTTTATTGTACAAATATAAAATGATACTTTTTTATATTTTTCAAATCGTTTTGTTTTTGAAGTCTTGTCATTGAATTAGTATTAGTTGTTGCATATCAGTAAAATCAGTTCCGTTTCCTGGTGTTCTTACTTGCCAACGATTATCCTTCATTTTCACTACATTATCATACAGTCCTCATATCGTACGTTCATAAAGAAACAGAGGCAAACGTATGTGCGTTACCAAGACGTCAAAAACATGTATAGGTACATCTTTATGCCATAAACAACAAGGCCGGTGACACATTATATTGGACATGATACTGTAGGCATCGATATTTATGCTCTCGACTGTACCTGCACACATTAAAATAAGACTACATGAAACCGTAGGTGCTTTTACCTTTTGTCGCAGTTTCACATAGTATATTGACAAACGCCTCCGTTGCCCGTGGTCCTACTACAGCTTGTCCTACTGGTTTTCGACGGAGGGCAGCCCAAGGGCGGAGCTCCTTTTTCTGGGTATTTTGCCCTTCGGACAGCTGATGATATCTAACTAACCTAACCTACCTATTTTTGTATTAAAATACTATTAATAGATTCAAATGACAGCATTTTTTCCGAGTAGGACAAATTAGTAGGACCACGGGCAATACCAATGCATTTACGCTTAATAAACCATGGCGTTTTTATCTCAGGTACAGTTACCAACAGAAGAACCAAAATCTACTCGAGAATTAGCTGTTCCTATAAGACTTCTTTGGCGGAATCTTTGATGATAATGATAAGGTAAAGATAAGATTGACAGTACTCTTTTATGACAACTGTACTCTTTTATACTTCTTTTAAGAGCGATCTCATTTTTTTTGTGTAGCCTATTTAGTGCCCCGCTGCTAGGCAAAGACCTCCCCTTTCTCTTTCCACCTTTCTCTGTCTATTAAATATTAAACTAAAATCTCGTTGGAATCACATTTATAATTCACTTTAACAATGCCAAGCAAAGCAAATTCAATAAGTTATTGTTGAAATGTTCATTTTTATTACAAGATGTTCTGCCGACTGTGTTTTTGTTGAATGTAGTTGCATAGTCATCTATTCTACATTATATTATAGTATAACAAATTCCAAGACTATTCCCCAAACATTTTCTTGATAATTATACACACAACGAGAATATGGAGAACCTATGAATGTGACGTGCGTACCCAAGCAACAATCGAGGTGACAAGCAATTGACATTTGCAACATATTCAGTCTTAAATCTTTATTAAACTTTACTTGACTCAAGTAAAACATCAAAATTAGAAAATACAAATTACATGCATAATTAAGTATTCAGTTCAATAATTCACCTCACAAAACCAGTCATAATTAAATAAAATTATCAATAAAATTATCCTACGTCAAAAATTATCTAGAATGCACGTAAACGCTAAAAAAATCAAATTTACTTATAAATTGGGCTCTATGTGTTGACGTTGCTAGGCTTGCTTTTCGACGGCGTCGAGGAAAAGTTGCATGTAAAAGTTATGTCCTCGGGAAACACATCAGACATCGACATGACATCGTTTTTGTTCGAAGGCTGCCCTAAGAACCTACCAAAGTCTTCTGACATAATATTCTCTTTGTTTTCCAACTTAGCCTCTGTGAATCGAAAGCCAGTAGACTTAGCCTCAGAATTAGTATAAAATTGAGTATTGTCAGACGATGTTTCATCCCTGAAGCCGCTGTCTACTCTCGCCCAGTGAACATTAGATATTTCTTTTAAAGCTGTTGTATTCGTATTAGTAATAGTAAGTTCGGAGGGTTTTATGGCACTCTCATAGTAACTAGAAGCGTTCGTGTAAAACGTGTTTTCATTGAAACCGCTATCGACCTTCTTAAAGCTAGAAGTTGTTCCATTCTTAGTGACGTCGGCAGCGGTACAATCAAACTTAGTAATATTTTCAGTCAAAAACTTGAGATCAATGCTGTTGAAGTCTATTTTCTTGTCCTCCAAGCCAAGCGGGTTATCGGAATTGTCTAAGCTATTATCTAGGGACATGTCCATAGGACTCTCTATCAATGACGCCCGAATTTTACTAATCTCATGCCGTCCACTGCTCTTTGTTTTTCCCTTGATAGGTGTTTTGTCGAGAGTGTCAGTTTCGATATTCTTGGATGATATTTCATCATTGATGTACTGTTCCTTGCGTGATTTTACTTTCACTAAATGTTGAATGCTGCTTTCTCCTACCAGGGACCAAGTTTCGTGAGCGTCGGGCAACGGCGAAGATACAGAATCCGCTGAAATAAAAAGCAAAACGAAATTAGAAACAGAACTGGGCATTAAAAGCTATGACTTTACAATCTCTTTCAATAAATAATGCCTTCAATCAGTCATTACCATGCCTATAATTTTTTTTTAATGATATATTTCCTTATCAAATTCACTTAAAATAGTGATCCGATTATTTCATGACGATGACAGATTTAAATGCCAGTACAGTGCTTCAAGTTTCTAAATGTATTTGACAGTTGCCGTATTCTGAATTAACATGATTGAAAAATAATGTTGTTAAGATCGAGAGCAAGTGCAATGGCTGCATAGAGCATCACTCTGTCCAAACTACTCACTCTCAACCCGAATAATGTACTTTTTCATTCATGTTTATTTTGAAACGCAGCCACTGTCAAATATATTAAGAAACTAGAAGCACTGTAACAGGAGTTAAGCTCAAATAGACAGGCAAACTTTCGTCGACTGATCAGGAAAATATTAGACAATATGACTCCCTTGAGAATACACCCCATTTCCATACAATTCAAACATTTTTATAGAAACGGAGCCTATAATATAAAACTCTACGTTACCTTGCGACTGGTTGTGGATCGATCCGTCGACGCTCATATTCATGCTGAAATCAAGTTTCTGCACAGACCGACTCCTATGCAAACTAGATAAGCTCAGACTGCGCTTGCCTAAAAACGAGGACGAATTCTTTCGACTTCGCGGCGGCGAGTCCTTGAGGGAAGCGCTTCTTTTGAGATTAGCATTATTTGACGTGGTCTTGCAGAAGCAGCGGCGTTTCTTCCCGCTTTCGGGGTCTGAATCTGACACAATGCAGTCTAGGCATGTTGCCATGGCCTCGGATTCTGGGGACGTGAAGTTGGCTTTCTGTAAAAAAAAAGATGAACGAAGGTAACTGATGAATTCTGGACAAGGTTGGTTTAACTCGTAACTACCACTAATAGCCAGCCCATCATAATATTTTAAGGATTCCACTAAAAACCATACCATACTAACTTCCATGCTGGTCTGGAAGCAAAGAAAAAACATAGAATACAAGCTGCTTCTCTTCCCGCGCAGATGGTAAAAGCCCATCGAGGGAATCGGCGAAAATCTTAGGAATCATGTGTTAGGCGATGCGGTTAGCCACCCATCACTATTTTGATTCCCCTTTCCACTTCCACCTATACACCCATAATCAAGCTAAGCGTGGCCTTTGGGTCTTGTGACCCTGGGCTCTGTCTACCCCGTAAGGGATAAAGACGTGATTTATGTATGTATGTTCTACTAAATTCCCGGGGTCTTCGTCACATGGTCTCGCTGGTTTTTATCGTGTTCCACCAAATAGGTGAACAGACGACACTGCCATGGTCTTCAGTCTCTTGTAGCGTGTGACTCAAATTTCACCTAAAGAAATCAAATAATCGATACAAACTCACCTCGTCATCACTCGAAGTGACTTTGGTGACAGGGGACAATGAAATGGAGGTGATCGACGATGACGTGCCAGATTGCTGGTCGAGACGTTTCGGAGGCGTGTTGAAGTGTATCGGGCTGAGGCAGTGGTCGCCAAAGTCTACCACGTCGAGTATCTTGTTGCGGTAAGCCTTGCCTTGTCCCGGGCCACTCTTTAGCGGGGTTCCGAAGGTACGCTTCATGCCTTTCTTCACGAAGTCGCGGTACTGAAAATAAAATTATTGTTAGATCATTTGTCTTGAAACTGCAGCATTGCTACACACAAACTGGAGAGACTTTGTTTTATACTGTGTAAAAATTAAATTTCTAAACAACACTGAAAATTAGAACACATAGAGTAATCCGAAAAGTAAAGCTATGAGCGCGTGCTATACCACCAATAGCAGGTGGGTAAGCCTTCGAATTTTTCCATCTGTTACTAGCTGTCACGTGACTTTGTTACCATGCGAATTTTTGGCGCGCCGGGACGTGTTTGAATGATGTGTCTGTACGACACAATTACAAACAAATTGTAAAGATTATAGACTGCCGTATGTACTTGCATACTAACAAATTTTCCACAATTTAAGTTGCTTACAAACTTAGCAAGCATACATCTATTTATCGAATAAAAATATACTGGTCAAGGTTAACTTTAGCAATGATAGATACAAGTTCCTGCTGTCCCAAAATCACAATAAAGAATTACTGACTTTATGCGTAAACAGACAAAATTAGGATTCAAAGTTATACCAGTGATAAATCATAACCTACTGCCATGAATAATCTTCATTTAGCTGTATGTTTACACGGAAAGAAAATGAGTTATTGCATTTCAAGATACTCAGTTATTTTGGAGCTCATTTGATTTATAACAGGCAACATTGTACAAATCACGTCGGACACGATATGGATCATAGTTAATTATAACTGGACATACATTATTTAAGCTTATGAACGCTAAGCTTAGCTGAATCATTAAGCTAGTTTGCAACTCATGCCTTTTGCATGAAAACTACTTTTACCTTCTATCTGCCTTTACCTAAATAGTCATGTTATAGGCGAAGCGGCTAGCAACCCATCACTATTGTGATTCCCCTTCCTACCTATACGCCCACAATCATGATAAAGTGGACTTTAGGTCTTGTTACATTAGACTCTATCAATCCCGTATGAGATAAACACGTGATTTATGTATGTACGAATGTATTTGTTTTATTATAAACGTTTTTTTTTTTCAATTTCTAAACAACACTGAAAATTAGAACACGGAAAAATCAGAAAAGCTTAAGCTATGGCCGGGAATCGAACCCGGATTCTCATCATTCCGTGATGCGTGCTATACCACTGCACCACCCATAACAGCTGCTAAACACAATTACTAAGCCAGCGCCGTCTTAAACTAGGCTGGGGCCCTTGGGCACACAAGAATTTGGGGCCCCTTTGGAAAGAAAAAAGCGTAATGTGCCCGACAAAAATGTTTTGAGAATAAATGTGTCAGAGAAATGGTCGGTCCTTCGGGCCCCCTGAGAATAGGGGCCCTGGGCACGGACCCAGTGTGCCCTTATGGTGAAGACGGTATTGTACTAAGCGCACAATTGTGTATGTATACATAGAGCGTTAGGAAGTAATTATGTTCGTTCCTATGTAAAAAAATCGGGTAATCAGAACTTTTCTTTTTACATACATACATACATACATACCGTCACGCCTCTTTCCCACAGGGGTAGGCAGAGACTACTTTGTTCCACTTGCTACGATCCTGACATACTTCTTTCGCTTCATCCACATTCATCAATCTCTTCATACATGCTCGTCGGTTTCGGATACTCCTGACCTGACCTTTTTCCAAAACGTCTCCTATTTGGTCTCGAAACGTTTATACCTATAAAAAACTAATTGAAAGACAACGCACCGTCTAAAATACTGGAGCTAGAAACTGAAAATAAGGCAGACATACATCTTACTTAAGGCAATTATCTATCATCCTAAATTGTCATGGTATAGGGAACCAGCTACCTTTAATTTTCCATGGAGCATACAAGTAAGGATAAGATAGTTACCAAATCAGGGCTAAACACGACCGGAGCATGAGCCTCGCACTTCGAAGGCGGACTCACGTCCTGATGGTTCTCATCGTCCGTCTGTTCAGAGTCGCATTCGCTCTGGTGCTCCATGTCACTGTGATCTTCAAAGAACAGCTTCCGCCGTAACGAACCGTTCGCTGTCATCTCATATTCACCGAACATGTCGTGCTCCTGTAAAGTAAATTGGGGAATGGATAATGGTTTAAAATTGGACTATTAGAACGTGTTTCGTCGCTGGGAAGATGAAATCGCTAGAGTGGTTAACAGACAAAAATCAAACTTTTAACAAAGAAAGCGACGTGCAAGGTATCTAAGGTCATCCATTTAATGCAGGTTGCCATAAAGGTTGCGCCTATCAACAACCAATTTTTCGTGAAAGGAGGTAAGTAAAAATACATATATGGAAGTGCCAGTAAAATTTCAAGTTAGAGATATCTTTATAATAATATCAGATTTAGGGTCTGTTATACCGCTCTCTGTTAAGCTTCTGATACCCTAACGTCAGTGTCAGCTATCTATCTATGATACACTCAGCGTCTATTGTTGCTAAACAACATGTTTTTATCAAATCCTGGAGTACAAGTTTGCAATCTTAGTTTGTAGAATAGTATAGGACCTATACTAATTGATGTATATATATGACCTTAGTATGTACTATTGGTTGAATCAATTTCACCATTAATGTAATGGACAGATTTATACTCACGAGTAAAAATACTGTGTTACTTCCCATACCAAATTGTATGAATAGTGATGCGGTATTTTAGCTCGGGGGTATACCTAGTTGAAATTTGGTATGCTTATGTTAATTTTATGTCAATACAAAGACCGCATAAAATGCTCCTTTTTTTAAATCTTATATTTTAAAGAGGCTTTAGTTTAGTAGCATGAAATGCTTGAATTAGAAAAATATATATATATTAGAAGCATGGATACTGAACTGAGCTGGATTTGTTACCTGAGTGTAAGTGAAGTATGGTTGTAACATTTTCTCAAGTTCTGGAGGCAGTTCCGGAGGTAAACTGAGAACTGTCTGTGCTGAAACTAATCAAGGATAATGATTTTTTAGTGTGTTCCCCCTTTGCATCCAATGTCAGAGGTAAGCTCAATAGAGGAACTCTCAGGAAATCCAATTAAAACTTCGGCAAGAGCGGGGAATCTAGCAGCTCATTCATTCTTTCGTAAGCTATTAACTAAAAATAACAGAAGAAAAATTGTAACCATCCCAAATTAGCTTTTGGTTTGAAAAACATTCAAGTGAATTAATAAATTAAAATGTTCACTTCAGTATCAAACAAATGGTTGTTCATGTTCTACAGGCCAGATAAGAAGATAATTAAAATGGGTCAAGAACTTTGATCCACTTAATAAAATTAATGCTTTACTTCTCGTCTATGCCTTACAGTGGTATGGCAGTTAAGGTAGTAGGGAACTTTATTGTGCAGAATTAGAGGAAAAGGCTAATTAAATTCCTTTCGGCTAGCCTTCTGGTATACTTGACACCACGCCACTCATCTCAAATGTATTGTCAATGACTGAATACGTTTTTTTTAAGTGGATCACTTGATGGAACGTGAGCAACACCATTCATGGACATAAGCAACTCTAGAGCCTAGACTAGAGGGCTGAGATAGAATACCTCATGTGCCAGTAATTTCATATCATATTCTCCACATGAGAACAAAGTGGCAGGATTACCGAGTAAGATGTTGGCAGCGATCTGGGCAGACCAAGGTCCACTTACAAGGATCACAAGGCTCTAGGCATATTTTATTACTTACCATCTTTAAGTACTACAGACTTCTCTAGGCAGCTTTCAATTAGCACATTGGTCCTAGTGGAAGTTGGCAGCAAGGGTTTGACTTTCTTGGAAGACTCAATTGGACTAGGCATCACCATCTCTTGGGAAAAAAACCTGTAACAATGAAGAAATGTTTAAATTTTTCATTGTGGTTGCAATGACACAAGTTACAATGCACTTTGTTTAATACAAAGCCGGTGGGGTCTGGTCTCTCGGTGGGGTCTGGTCTCTCGCTCCTCTGTAAAAAAACTTAATAGAATTAAAAGGGCTACCAACTAAAAGTGTTAAAGGGTACCAAAATAAAACCTGTTGTTGTTAAGTCACATTAGATAATACCTACTTATAAACAGTACTCATAAATTCTTCCATGCTGGTCTGGGAGTAAAGAAAAATCATAGAATTTACCAGTTGGTTCTCTTCCCGCGCAGATAGTAAAAGCCCATCGAGAGAATGGGCGAGTCTTAGGAATCATGTTATAGGCGATGCGGCTAGCAACCCTGTATGTATGTACTTATAAACCAAAAAACAATGTTTTTTTTTTTTTTAAATGAAGATAACATGCAATCAGTCCTCGGACTATAAGCAGTTGTTTGGGTAAACTAGTATCGGTTTAGGCGTTCCCTCCCACTGTCAGGTCGCCTGCATGAATCACTTGGCACAAGATTATCCCACGTGTGTAGTCTTTGCAGACGTCTCACTTTTAAAGGCTCACTAAGCTCAAGCGCCAGTATTTAGATGATTTGCTACTCTGTCCTTGTAGGCGCTTGTCAGGTTGAAAAACAATGTAACAATGAACGGAAGTTGTCTACAGACTATTCTGAGTCCCAACATCGAACTGAGTTATGTTAGGACCCTCGGAGCCGAGATGCACATGTTAAACCATACTGCACTGATAAAAAGTCTATTGAGAATGCATAAGTCTTTTTGATATCATTTATTTATCCAGTTCTGCTGACTGTATGAGTACGACACGCATATAATGTGAAAAATAACACGCAATTACGAACAACAAACTTTACCTAAGCAATATAGCCGTTCAGTTTTATAAAAATACAACATGCTTACTTCTCAGTAGCCTCTTCAGCTATCTTTTCGAGATTAGGGTCTGGAGACGGCTCGAATTGGCTGCTGCATGCTACTATGTCGGCTGGCAGCAGAGTACACGTCTGATCTATGTCCCAACGGAAAGAGCCTCTGCTTTTCTTCTTGTAAATTTTGCACATCGAAGGACTGCAACGAAGGATCATTTAGAACCTTTTTACAGCATTTTATTACCATTCAAGCAGAAAAAGTACCAATAATAATCATTCTGAAAGAAGTATGAACTCAATCGAAATTAGTTGCATTTTCATCACAGAATTCCACTCACCTGCATATTGGTTTGTGTAATTTTTCTATCAAATCTTTATCAAATGGATTTCGCACTTTTTTATTTGTTGGGGGCGTCGATGTAAAATCATTTTTTGGGCTATCATTTTTGTTACTCATTTCGAAATTAACGTTACTTTTGGTTTTGGCATGAGCACAATGACCCCAAGGGAATGTATTTCTGTCTAACGCAGTACCACAGGTTATAAATTAAAATAACGTTATTGGGTGTCACTCTACAATCTGCAGATCAAAATAAACAGTTTCCTTAACATTCCGTAACTCGTAACATGGGCGCCACCGCCACTACTATGAAATGGCACGATCCGTACGTCACAATAATAAAAAAATACAACACGATTGGAGAGCGAAGATATAGGAGACTGCTGCTGCTGCTACTTAACGTACAGTAACGATTTCGTGCAATAGAAAAGGACTCCTGTCTAGTCAACCAACCAATATTTACGTAGGTACCTATTAACCCCTGATGGAACCACGTGAACGCCTTCCGTAGAAGTGCGTCAAAAGTCAAGATGTAATTCTGCAAATGACAAAGTGAGGCTAGTTTAAAGCACGCCATTCCGTGTGTGTATACATGATATGGATTTTTGGGTACATGTCTTTTTAATACAACGATTTATATAAAATTTATTTGCAAACTTTCAACGGACTAGGCAAGCGTCGTGCTTGTCTTAGCTTAACCGATGAGGATAGGCGATAGAATTCCTCACAATATTATTTTATTTTTTATTTTGGATATAAACTAAAATCAATATTTATGCAGTCTGCCTACTGACCTATGTAAGTGAAACGGAGTATTTACGGATACGTTTGCTTGAAACACCTCTCATTAGATTACATTTTGCTTTTTCCGTCCCTCTAGTTCCCTTAATCAACACAACAACTTCCAAGCGCTAGCTGTAACTTTAACTCTTGTGCAAAACGAAAATAATGATTCGTACCATTAAAATACGTTACCTGTGGTACTGTCAACCTGTGCGTTTTCAAAGTTTGTTATGATTATGTGATAATAATTTCAATAAATATTACTTAGTTAAAAACAGTTGGATGTATTCAATTCAATATTTAACGTTTATAAAACCTATTTCTTCATACATTTTTTAAATTATTGTCTTGAACGTCAAGCATTTTGAATATTCAACATCTGTGATAAAACGAGGCATTTGTTTTATGGAACTATCTGCACAAATACCTTACCGTTGATTTTAAAAGTTTTGACAGCTGTATCAATGTGAAAAATATTTGTTTTGCAAAAAAGGTTACTTTACCATTATTAAGGATTTTGTTATAATACAATGGATATCAGTACTGAACCGATGGAAGTAGATCTGAGCTTAAGTTCTATTAAGAGTATGGAGGTTTCGTACTGTGCGACCGAAGAATCAGAGGAACCTTTAATTACGAGCTCTACTCCTCGTTGTGAACCAAAAAACTTTCTGCAATCGCTTATCAAACAAGAACCCTTGACTGAAGACCTCAGCCCAGTTACTGGAATTAAAGACGGACCAAATGGAAATCTTAATGACACTAAAATTATTGGTTTAGGACAACTAATGGACTGCAAAAAAAATAAGAAAATAACGAAGAAGTACCATATCAAGAAGCAAAACACGAAGAAAAGTTCAAATTTCGTTTTCAAACTCTCTGTTGTGGTGATCTTATCTGTGTCCATGGTTATTTACCATGTGAACACATTTAAATGCAGTGAAGAACTGGACATACAGGTTATTAAAGAAACTCTTGATAGCAAGTTGTATGGACAGCGAAGAGCTATTGATTTATTAATAAGATCATTAGATGCCAAAGTTAGTAGTAAGATATTATTTCTATATGGAGGAACAGGTGTGGGAAAGACATATGCCACATCGCTGATACTCGAGCAAGCATGGAACTCATCTAATGTGTACCACTATACAATGCCCACCTTTTTGGACACATTTCCTAACAATCTCTTACTAGGCATGTCAATTTGTAGAACTTCTGTATTGATTGTGGATGACTTAACTCGATATGACACCAGCATAATGGAACACATAGAGAGAGTTATTGAGAAAAATGAATACTTGGAGAAAAATATTACGATCATTGTAATATATAACACTGATGTCATTGATAATGGTTTTACAAAGAGTTCTGATACTGTGTTCTTCGAATTTGACTTGAAAGACAGTTTTAGCCATGTAAAGGCTTATAAAGAGTATATAAAATTTGAAACACTCACTGAAGAGCATTTAAAGATGTGCATAAAGACTGAACTGGAGCATGCCAATGTCGCCAGCATAAAACAAATAATTAAAAACTTCAATGTAACCCTTGATGGCTGTAAAGGTGTCCATTCAAAAATGAAATTCATGACTGTTACATGATATTGGGTATGTTTTAGTTTCTCATAGTAGTTAGATGCTTTTAGTTTTATTTATTTAGTTAGGCTTTTTGATTATTTATAATTTAGTCATTTAAATCCTGCTCAAGCTACAGAGTCCTAGTCTTAGTCTTCCAAAGATTGTTTGACTACAAGCTTGTTTTCTTTTACAAGTGACAAGTCTCCCTAACTCTAGGTCCTATTGTCTGTTTTTGACTACAGTGGTATAAAAGGGATAATTTTACACCATTTCCAACTTAGACTTTAGTGGTTACAGTGTTCGCATAGACATTTTTGAAATTTCCTTCGAAACAGATTGCTCAATTATACTAACAACAGTAATAAATTATGAAACTAGGAATTAGACATATGAAAGTTAAACTGACTGACTGACTGGTAAGTTACATTTCTATGGGATGTAGACTGCCATTTCCTACCTTAACATCCACCAGCAATATTCAGTCTATCTGTGATCATGATGCATAGAAACACATCAAAATAGTGGGAGTTTGATTTAGTTAATCTCCTTCTACATCTCATAGAAAACATATACATATAATTATATAGGTACATGACCTATGCTCAGCAGTGGAATGTATATGGCCAGTGACACTGATAAAAAAAGGTTGTAATTAAAAAAATATATCTTGACAATTAAATTATTGTAACTAAGTATTTATATCATTTACTATTATCAAGTTTAAACAGGGGTTATCATAGTTAATTATAAACTTAAAACAACTTGTAAGTATAAGACTCAAAATTATTAAATTTATTTATTAATAAGTACCTAGTATAAGAGCACCAAGTTTCTTTGTGATTCATAACGGAAATAACGAGACAAAAACTCGAAAGTCAGTATCGGAGAGGGTTTTGCTTTATCATTAAATTACTTATAAATAAACTTAGTTTAGTAGTTTGAATAAAAATAGTTGAAATTTATGTGGTGAATGCCACCAAATAGTTTAAATTTATGAGTTTTTCAAGTAATGTATCAAAAATTGCAAAAAACAGTAAAGAAGTGATTAAATATTTAACTAAACCCTTGACTTTTTTTTATAAAAGCTTATTTCACTGGGATAAAAATGGTGGGATTAACTAGAAAAGTTTCCTGTGTACAATCACTAACAGATATGGTTGAAGAAACTGAAACACATAGTTACAGCTATTTCAGCATGGTAAGTCATTATGACATTTACAGAGACAAGGTTCCACTGTGGTACACTGTTCAGTTTTTTTCACGGTAGGTACATTAGAAGTATACTAACTCAAAAATATCTGAACAGAACCATGTTGTCAATCATGTAAGAGTTTTTTGAAATATTTCTGCTTACTTAGGCAGCTCTGATGAACCTGGTGGTAGTTGCTGGTAGGCAGTTGATCGACTTAATTTATATTAATAAATATAAACAATTCCCAAGAAATTAATATCATTCAATTAAACTTTAACTATTTATTTTTGTAAAAAAACGTCTATGGGTAGGTTTACCTTGGTAAGCATGGTAAAACTAGCTCTTAGAGGAAAAATACAGTTAAACGGTTTTTTTTGTCCTTAATGCTTGCGGTTTTTGAGAAAAACACATAAAAGGATTTTTTTTGCCAATGCCTATGAAATCCTTTTCTTTTTTAAATTGTAACCAGTGACACTCGCGTCATTTATCAAAATCAACTAAGCCATTCAGGAGTTAAGTACAAGCGGACATAGGGATGGACTTAATATACATAGGTACGCGGCAAACACCACCCACTTTTTGGGATTCGCCGCAGTTGAGTAAAAATAACCTTCTCTTCATAAAAAATGGTTTAAGCATACATTAAGTTCACTGGAAAGTGAAGTTAAACATAGAAAAACCGACCAAGTGCGAGTCGGACTTACGAACCGAGGGTTCCGTACAAAATTATAGGCGTGTAGATAGTTTAGCAAGTGTCAAATATACACTGTCTAATTAAAACACTTTTACCAGAGCCTTGCTCCTAAACAAAATGTACACAATATGGTCCAGTCATTATAGCAAGTTCACCTCGGAATTCGAGATACCCGGCTGTAAATCGGTAAATACTTGTATATTGACACCCTAAAAGTTGTCTCAAAACCTACATATGGTAGGGTGTGCGCAACTATTAAATTTCAAGGTCAAAGGTCACAAAAATCGGTTTTTTGCGCTTTTTTTGTAAATATCTCATTTCCTACGGGTTTTTGCTATTTGTTATTAATGACGATATTGTAGAATACAAAATTCCCTACAAATTGTGTTTAAAAATTTTTTTTATACGGTGAACCGTTTTCGAGATAGAGGGCGGAGAGCGCGCGGTCTCAGCACTTCAGGTCAACCGGTGCCTCCGGTCGAAAACGCGCCATATATAGTTGATGAACTATCGATATATCAATTATATTATATTTTATCATTTTTTTTCCTAACCTATCCACTTTTTATTCAGTACTAGCTGACCCGGCGAACTTTGTTCCGCCTTAAATTTGAAAAATTCCAGTGGTTTGGGCTGTGCTATCCCGCGGGAACTATGCAATTTTCCGGGATAAAAACTATCCTATGTCCTTTCCCGGGACTCAAACAATCTGTATACCAAATTTCAACTAAATCGGCCCAGCGGTTTAAGCGTGAAAAGGTAACAGACAGACAAAGTTACTTTCGCATTTATACACTTTTTATTCAGTATTAATTAACAACACTTACCTGCCCACGTAATTGCGCTGGGCCGATTTAGTTGAAATTTGGCATACAGATAGTTTGAGTTCCGGGAAAGGACATAGGATAGTTTTTATCCCGAAAAAATGCATAGTTCCCGCGGGATAGCACAGCCCAAACCACTGGAATTTTTCAATTTTAAGGCGGAACAAAGTTCGCCGGGTCAGCTAGTACTGAATAAAAAGTGGATAGGTTAGGAAAAAAAATGATAAAATATAATATAATTGATATATCGATAGTTCATCAACTATATATGGCGCGTTTTCGACCGGAGGCACCGGTTGACCTGAAGTGCTGAGACCGCGCGCTCTCCGCCCTCTATCTCGAAAACGGTTCACCGTATAAAAAAAAATTTTAAACACAATTTGTAGGGAATTTTGTATTCTACAATATCGTCATTAATAACAAATAGCAAAAACCCGTAGGAAATGAGATATTTACAAAAAAAGCGCAAAAAACCGATTTTTGTGACCTTTGACCTTGAAATTTAATAGTTGCGCACACCCTACCATATGTAGGTTTTGATACAACTTTTAGGGTGTCAATATACAAGTATTTACAGACTTACAGCTGGGTATCTCGAATTCCGAGATTCTTACCTAATCTAACCTTAAATGACTGGGCAAATATGGGATCATTTGGTATTGGCATATGTGACTGACAGATAAACTCATTTTTTTTTTAATTTTTAGCCAGGAGTTTTTCATTAGTAGTGCTACCTTTATGCCAAATCTTAAGTTTCTTGGACAACCGGAAGTACCAACGACGTTACGTCAATCATTACTGTGAGAATGCTTGGGTATGGGCGGTATGGACCCAATATTAAGATTTATCATATGATGATGGTACTTACATTTAATCTCACGTATTTTATGTAGTGGAAGATGCAAAGCTATTAACCTGATGTTGAAGATATCACTCTATGACTAGCCATAGTAAAGAACAGAACAATAAGTCGTCCAGTAATATATTTTGCACTAAAAACAAAAGGTACAATAAAAATAGTATTTAGATCAAAAGAACTTTATTTTAGAGAATGTTACATGATAATCGGCAATGCAGAGGTTGAAGAAATTATTTTGAATATGAATATAGTTACTGACATTTTCTTTCAATACACCTACACTTGCACATATGGAAATTATGCTACAACATTTTAGCCTTCATCATAACAAAGTTCGAATAAAAAAAAGTAGTGCATTAAAGTATTTAATTTCGATAACAGCTATACTTACTCAAAGTAATCTCCATATTTTTTTCTAGCCAAGGGTGTAATTATTTAGTATTTTGGACAAATAAGCTTAACATACACCCTAATCATATATTTCAGTACAGGGTACACAAATCTTATAAAGACGAGGCAGAAACCAAACACGCAAAATAGCACAAAACAGTAATAATAATGTAGGTTAATACAAATACTAGCTGAATGGTGAAAATTTTTAATGCTATGAAGAATTATCAATAAGCTACATGAGTTAAGTATCTATTGAAAAAAACATAATTATATTTTTAAACTTTATACTTTATAGTTCTTGTAAACTGTACGAATATATTATATATTGCACTGCACCCATAAATTAGTAGATGTATATGACTCGACCAACAGCAATTAAAGTGTCAAGAACCCATTGACATTATTACTGACTGTTACAAACAGCGCGCGGTTCCACCAAGAAGGTAATAGGCGGTTATATTACAATGTTAATTTTATTTTAAATATAACAACCAAAATTAAAAAAGTAAGTACTCATTAAGTCTGAAATTTATTATTAACTGTTAAATATTTTTAAATAGGCATTATAAAAAGTAGCCAATAGAAGAACTTGAAATTTCATTTAAATAGCTCCCCTAATTGCAAAAGCTTGTGGATTAAACGCATGCAAAGATGTTAGTGAAAAATTCGTAGACTGCCGTGTGCAAAATCCCAAAAAAAGTGGGTTAAGTTTTCCATTAGCAGGTATTGACAATTGTAACACTGGAACACTGTTCCGGGAAGACAATGCGTAATAGGTACGTAAAATGTCTGAGAACTCTGTAAAGATTTCTGGAAGATACATGATATATTTGTGCATCTTTAGTTTTTATTTATACATAAAATTAGTTACAGCATCCGGGAGACTGCCAAGTGCCAATAATTTGTAATAGGGAAATATTTAAAGACGTATATAATTAATTATATAATACTAAATAGTATTTATGGGAAAATGTTGTACCTATTATTTTGTATAATACACTATTTAACAAAAAGCTTTTACACAAAAATATAGGTGGGTGAGTAACGATTTCGGAGTCTTTACTTTCCAGCTTCGAAAAGTAACATCCATTAAGAGCAACAGGTCGGTTAAATCTGAACGAACGGAAGTTTTATTTTCTTATTGGACTTCTATGATGGCTTACATGTTCACGTCATAATTATTTCCATTGTTTTGGTATACAAGACAGGTTATAATTAGAGTGAATCGTATCATTCGTTCACCTTATTAGTATTTTTCGATATTTTATAAACGAGGAGTAATTGTATACACTTATTAAAACATAAAAAAGAACTTATATATTAGGATGTCAATTTTACCATTCAGTTAGGCTCAGAGATTCTCGATAGTTTTTATAATCTATGTAACACTGATGTGTCTTATATAAGATTCCAAAAAAAGGCAGGTCAGGTACATTTTAATACTCGCTAGACCTATTTGTGATGCTTATTTGCCAGTGATATAGGTATTCAATTATCAACAGAAACAAATTCTACTATCTAAAAATATGCGACTGTTTAGTGAGCATGGAGGTAAAGATTACTAACAACACAACTTTTTACAGTTACTTCCCAGAGAGCAAAAAACTCAAATATTTTAAATGTGATCTAAGTACATAACAAATAATACATTACAAACGTTTTGATAGATGAAGGGAGGTATGTAGAAGACGACACTCTGAAACACGCAATGTGCAAATCAATATCTATTTACATATTGTTACTATTAGCCTATGTATAGATCAAAATTAAATTAGAAACGTTGATTAAATACTAAATATGCATAACAATAAAGACTAGAATACATTTTTAGTTTATACAGTTATTGGCACTAATTTCAATGATAATGGCACAACTATGTACTCTGGTTATATGAACATACCACCATTACATTGGTGTTTAATAAATATATTATGCAATGCATTTTATAATTACAATTCCAACTCCTTTCAGGTTTAAATTAAGTGTTGCTAACTATACTAAAATCCTAAAATATGTTACAAAATTGTAAAAAACACTGTTCAATGTTATTTATATCTAAATATATTTCTAGGAAATACTGAAATTACTGCAGACTTACAGTTAGGTTTAGATCCAATAGTTAAAGCACATTTTCTTAAGTGAAACTGTGCAAAAAACACTTTACATTACACATTAATATCACGGTTGACAAAGCTCCTCTTATTAATGGCTAAAGTACCAACAACCAGACCATTCTCTTGCACAGTTTTCACTTTAAAGTTATTAGCTATATCATGAATACATTGTGTTGATAAACAGGCATTCAAATTAAAAATATTGAACAATGTTAATGCAGCGCAAGTAAAAAGCTGAATAATACAACAACATTGAGAATAAATCTAAAATTGACGAAATTGATATAATTTCACTTAAAATATTTGAAACGTTACAATGAATCCACTCGATCTAATTGCTAATTGAAGTAAAATTCTGACGCATCATTCTCAGAACACTTACTGTCAGATGCATAGTGCCAATAACTGTAACATCTGTTACTTAAATCTTACTAACTAGGTATTTGATAACAAATAGAACACCATTTTTAAGCACGACAAAACATTCATAGTTAAAAATGTAGAGAGACTTATTGAGAAATGTGCTAATAATTCTAAACCTCAAAATTCTTGCTGATGTTGTATATTCAATATCTATAGATTCATTAGTATCAGATCTGAATTTTATTAGATCGAAATGATTTTTATAACTTTCAGTATTTTGCCTCGATATTCGTTGAAAAATGTCGATCGTGGCGGAGATCAGAATATTATAGTTGTACATACATTCTACTAGAACTAGTACAAAGCATTTAAACGGGTATCACATTTGTCACTTTGTGATGTAAAAGATTTAAGATTGTAATTAGTGACGTTAACGTTATAAGAACTTTTGAAATGCTTATATTGGTGTAGATAACATTTACCTATATGTAATTAACATAATTCCTTGAGATTACAAAGAATTTCTAATAAAATTCGTGTAATTTTATAGCAGAATTGGATATAAAGTATTTTTTAGTTTGCGTCGCTGCCGTAGGATTTTTAGCTAAAGGGTCTCATATATATTCATTTCTTTGAACATACGCGTGTTGCTATGGCTTCACCATTACAAATACTTTTCTTCTTTAGACCAACATCCCTCGGCGTAAAAGACTGGTTCGAAAAAACGGCTAGTTAGGAGCGATGGAAATGTATCGCTGTCCACTTGTTGTGGCGTTTGTGCCAAATACGAGTTTCTTTTGTCTGATGTGTGGATCGTCGACCTTCAGCATCGACGCTCTGGGTAACGCACACATACGCTATTACAGCTCCGTCGTCACCAATAAGATGGACGCGAGGATTTAGTATGGTTGTATTAGCCTTCACATGCTGTGGAGTGTTATCAATAAAGAATTTATGAAATTCTACACCTTCCACCATGTTACCTAGTACATCTGGATCAAACGCAGTCACATTTGGATCACACATTTTAGAGTATGTGTCATAGTCGCCATTGTTAATAGCGTCTATAAGTACTTCAGTTGCTTTGATTACTTCTGCACGACGAAGTGACGCGTTGCTATCACCACGAGCTTTGCCAAATGAATCGGCTTTAGTAAGTCCTTCATCATCATGCTCCTTGGAGATTACAGTACAAGCGCGGTCTACGCCTTTCTTGTCTTTATCCAAGTCATCGTCTTCCAAAGTAGTGCTGCTGTCAGTAGACTCCTTCACCTGCGAACCGTCTCCTTTTTTATTGACCATTGACTTCCCAGAGAAGTTTCGGGTTGCAAGCATAGTAGTTAGGATTGCACCTTTTAACTTGCGTCGTGCATTGAACTTCTTCAAGCAATCTACAGTCTCTTGCCTGTGCATCACAGATGCCACGCGCTCGCGGTGGCAAATCCATGGGTGCTTCAGTGCTTCTGAAGCAGTAATCCTCTTGCTTGGATTAACTGTTAGCATTTGATTAATGAGACTCTTTGCTTCGGGTGTCACAGTATCCCACTCGGGAGAGGGATAGTCATAGGCTCCTGCTTTGATTTGTCCATAAAGCCGGTGCTGGTCTTCGTCCCAGAAAGGCGGATAGCCAACCAATAAAATGTAAAGGATCACACCGCAGGCCCAAATATCTACAGGTTTACCGTAAGGTTCTTTCTTAAGAACTTCAGGTGACAAGTACCCAGGGGTTCCCGCAAACCCAAACCATGCCTGTTGGTCACCTTGAACTTCTATGGCTAAACCGAAATCAGCTAACTTTACTGCAGCGCCTTTAGCTTTGCTAGCCAGTAAGAGATTTTCAGGTTTTAAATCCCTGTGCACTACCCCGTTATGGTGACAGTGGTGAACGGATTCCAAAATTTGTTGTATACAGTGTGATGCATCGGCTTCCGAATAAAACTCACGTGCAACGATGTCTTCAAACAATTCGCCCCCGGTCACGAGGTCGAACACAAGATAGTGAAAGTGTTCTTCTTGAATGGAGTCATGTAGTCTCACTATGTTAGGATGCTGTAGCTTACGACAAATTCGGGCTTCTCTTTCCAATTTTTGAAAGTCCCTGGCCGAAAGCTTCTTAGTGTTGATTATTTTAGCTGCAAATTCATATCCAGTCGACTTTTGAACAGCTCGCCTTACAATCGAAAAAGCTCCTTTTCCCAATTCTTCTTTAAGGTCGTAGTTATCAGAAAAGCGTGTGCTAATACCGTCACGATTGGGATTGGCCATGATTAAAACACAATACTCACTTTTCTGGTTGAAGTTGAATAAATAGCTTGAATTTTGAGCACAGTGATTTCAAATTTGGTAACTGTAACAACAAAAAAATATTTTTTTAGTTCAATGCAGTTCGTTATAGCAAAAAAGACATCTACCTTATTTTTTATTACGAAATGATATCTATGAATAATAAAAGTAAATAAATTACAGTTTTACTCAATAAACGATAAATAATGTTGATTTTTAATTAACTATAAAGAACATTAAAAAAAACTTTAACATCATCGAATGGAGAAATAAATTATGCAAGAATTATGAACACGCTAGATATTTAATACGCTATTATGATTTTAGTAGTCAATACATCAAACTAAATGCATGACCATGAAATTCATAATTTTGACGATGTGGAGAGCAGATGAAAATTATTCCGATGAGAATCTTTGGCAGGCACTATTTTTGTCACTCATTCTAAATCGAAGTTCTGCAAGCTGAATATAAAACGCGTAGATACCTAGACAATAGTAATCGTGGTCACAAACATAGACTTCTAATATTAACACTACGGCACCGGGATGACATTTCGTTTGCGCAAAATAATCGATACACCATTGTCTCGACACATTCACCGAAACCCGAGCATCTTTATAATAATCCACTTATGGATGAAATAATTCCTATAAGCACCAGACGGTGTAACGCGGCTTGATAAAATATTTCAGAAATAAAATTTAAAAATAACACTGTTATAAATAATGCAGTAATGTAGTGATCAAAGCGCGACATAAGATTATATTCTTAGCAAGAGTAGTCCGTGTGAGTGGTAGGTATGGTTCGGTCACGATAATTTTCGATGGCAAAAATTGGCTTCAATCACTCCGCGACCTGATACGCACTGATAATTTACTTTTCGGATGAGAAAAATAATATTACCTATTTATGTGCCCATTTTTTACAATCTCCAACGAGATGAAGATTAAAATCGAAGGGCCAGGCCCTACACTACACTCGCCTGCTCGCTCGGGACACGAGCTTCGGGGTCAAATTCATAGACATTCTGTGTTACCAGAATGATGCGCATCGAATATTCAACTTCTTTTTTGTAAAAGCTATTTTATATCATTATTTAATAAATAGATGGTATTTTAGCTACAAAAGCGTCGTATGATCGGTGTAAAAGAGAAATATTTATAGATTTCCTGTTAATCTCTTGTTAAAACCGTTTTCTCCATAATATTTTTACGGGTGTACACACTGGCGACTGTTCGTAAATCGATACACTAGCGCAGCGTTAAACATGTTCCTCACGACATCTACTGGTTAGATTTGAAAACAGCGAGTTTCGTTCGGAAATAAGTTTCTTTAGTGAGAAAAATATAATATTGTATATATGTATATATGATTATCGCTATAATTATAAATATTTGGAAATGTACTTTAAATAGTTTCAAAGATTTTAGTGGTATTGTTTAACGCTCGCCTTATAAGAATGCCAACGCGTGTAATTTTTTTTTGTTTTATATCTCTGTACTACATGACTGCAAAACCTTGTATTTTTGTTAGTTACCTACTTGTACGCAATAATTAAGATGTGTCATGGCAAATTAGTTACTAGGTCATTTGAATTAGTAATTCTTTGAGTCGAGTTATGCTTATACTTTATACTTACAACAAACGATTTTATGAAGAACCTTTTCAAGAATTTACTTCTGTTCGCATCTTGCATTAATAAACACGTACCTACTTACATCGAACATGCAAATTAAAGATGAAATTATTTATTTTTTTGCGGCGCAACGTTAATTCAAGATTGATCTATCTAATTACGATTGATATTTGTTTTTCTTTTTTTTTATTTGTACCTACTATAGTCTTACTGTTGATTTAGATACTTGAATAATTAAAACTAGCAGTCATTGCTGTTTCGAGTATGCCTCTACGAATTATTTAAAAATAGCGAAATGAAGAGGCCATTTTCTTTAACATTTTACATATTTATTTGATTCAATTCTATGTTCTGAAAGTTTTTAGCATTCCTTGAATCCAACTTACGTTAGAGTTTCGTTCTATTTAGAATATCTCACTTACTTATTCATTACAAATCAAATATTAATTGTTTAAAAGATCATCATAAGGTCACACATTCTTCATAATACTATTAGATTGCTTCGAAGTAACTTTTGTCCTTTACATTTACTTAATACATACTTATATTATTATAATACTTATTTCGGCGGTCTAGTAAATACATACAACCACTTGTCTGATCCCAACTCTAGTCCAACCACTAGAGTTGGGACTTGAATTCTAACAATATATTTTGGGTTATGTGTGGTTATTATGAATATTGTAGGTACCAGTAGGTTTTATTTAATTTAATTCATTAATTAACTTAATTGCCCTTTTAGTTATCTGTCACCTAGCTATAACTTGGTTACATGCAATTTTATTTCATACCTAACTATAATATAATATAAGCATTGGGTTATGCGTAGAGCGTGCTGTTGTCGCTACGATCTGCAAAATTAGCAGTCTCTAACGGCGGGATGAAAGACCCCTCATGAACGGGCTAACTCCATGGTTAATACACAAAAATCAAAACTGGTTCGCATCTTGCGCAAGTGGAGGGGGAACAAACAAGGGCTTCGGAACGGGCCCTTCCGAAATTCGCCGGTGCACAATGCACCCTCTGTACCATCCCCACGCGAGTACTCTTATTATTACGCGACTCCTGTTCCTGTCCCCATATTGTTCACATTCAGATTATTTTTATATTGGTATACGCATGACGCGTCGCGAAGTTTCGCAGCTCCTTTCTGTTATTTAAGAAAAAAAAACCCGTGTGAACTGAAAACGTGAAAAATGTTAAGTTAAAAATAACTCAGTGGGTGGAAGTTGTGCAAATTATTCCCTCGAAGGTATTCGATCGGGCTCGTCGTGGCATCTGTCACTTAATATTTGTAGCGAAGGGAAGTATTAAGGTTTCGAACGCTGCGGTCGTCTCAAGTTGCTTTTCTCATGAGTGGACGTGCGTGTAAAATAATAACTTGAGAATAATATGAGGTGTTGTAGGCTGGTCCGCGTGAGCGTCGCGCGTCGGGCGCCGGCGGCCGGCGGGCCGCGTCCGCGCTCGCTCGGCGGAGTGGCCGGGAATATCGATCGGGGCCTCCCTCGCTGCTCGCTACCCCTGAGATGCGTTGTGTTCGGGTGTTCGCTTCAATTTGGCGGGACGCCGATACCAACTGCGAAGCGTACGGATTAGTTGGTAAGTTCATGAACTTTTGCTTATTGACGGACCTTGTGCTATCTCGTGTGTCGCACAACAGCGTCGTTTTATTACCCCGCTTGGTTTATTGCGCGAAATTTTTATTTGCCGAAACGTTCCAACGATCCGTGCCATCGCGCATGACGTTTGCAGTCGTTATGATTTAAAAATTTGAACTAACTTTTCCATGCTTCATTGAATTTTTGATATGGTTACAAACTGATGCAATCGTGTAGTTCATGCAGTCGTTTAGTTTCGTTTATGTGTTTTTGTTATTCCTGAACTAACACACATCACCTCTAGAAATATCTATTCATATTGTGTTTCCAATAAGATGCAGTTCGTCCAATAAAAAAAAATTGCTAGTGGTTTTAGGTACCCTAGGTTAGTATGTTTCGACGAACTAATTACGCGATGCGATCTTTATCGTTCGATCGACCCCCATCCGGATTTCGGTTCCACAAAAACTCCATTAGCAAAATGTCTATAACCATCCGCGTGCAGGGAGAAGCCTCATCCTTTCGCCGAATTTATATTTAGTCTGTTGGAAGTAATAAAACAAAAGTATCCCGCGAAATAGATTGAGCTTATTATTTTCTTTATCTGTCACTTTGACATTTGCCTTTACCAGATAGATTTTAATTACTTTTATGGATATGTAACTTAACTGTAACAATTTCAGATTACAGAGCTAAAAGCCTTATAATTTATTTTTTATTATATTTCAATATTATACTTTATACTGCTGTGCATCTTGGGTATAAAATACTTACCTACCTTAAATTAAATCCAAATCTAGGACACACTTAAATACTGACTTTATTCTATTTGTTTGCTTAGGTAGTTTGAATCACAAGAACCTCAATTAAATAAACATAGGTGTAGTTAGTAGAAAAAATCTAGAAGCATTCTAAAAATTATTTATTCGGTCGTAAATATATTTTGAACTATCGACCATTGCTTATTCTCGTCACTGGCAGTAGTTTGATATAACCCCTCTCAATAACATGAGGTCATTACCCTTGCTTCGGGTCCCCCGTTTGGGGTAACATACATTGACCACCGCTGGATCGTTAAATGGTGTGCAAAATTAAAGCAGGGCACGTTCTTTATTTAGTATAGAAAGACAAATAGAGGATTAAGTTTTTATGATTATCAAATAACGACATTACGTACATTGAGTGGGTAACGTCTTTTCGCAAGAAAATTAAATGCAAAATGTAGGCGCTTGTCAAATAAATTGCATTAAAAGCAGTAATCATGCATCTGTATTTACCTACTATAGGTTTTCGAGTTCATAGTAATACATAGTACATATTTAGTCTACCTTTTCTTTCTGCCAAATGGAATAAGAACAGCGTAGAGAGAGATAGTGATTCTAATGCCTTTGGGGTGTGATTCTCTAAACGTAACTCGTCCACGCAGTCAACGCAGCGCTTGGCACACAATCATAATTTGATCCTTTCGCTCGTAGGCATTATACCGAGTCAGGTGTCTTGACATTGGTCAATGGCAACATCAACGTCAGGAAATCTGTCTCACTCTATCTCAGTGTCTGCAAGAGAACGGTTTAAGTTATGGTTGTTTGGCAAACGCAGCATTGGCTCCACGGACGAATTTCGTTTAGGCAATCACACAGACGTTATTCCATAATGCGACACAAAATTAATGACGGTTTTGTATTAAACCGTATTAAGCGACTCGTTTTACGCGACTCACAGCTCAAAAAATGGCGGTCGTTTACTTGAGCGAGTTCTGCTTTTATTTCTGCGGATATTATACAAGTAGTTTTCTACAAGGTGATTTCTTAGTCACAATTCGAATTTTGATATGTGATAATGAAAATGTGTTTCAGAATCTCTAAATGAACGTCTGAGTTCTGCTATTACTAAATTCAATTATTGAAAAACATAAACCCGACTGTTACAAATCACAATTGAACACATACAGCAAACACAATTTTATCTTAAATTTTAATAAGTATACATATTTTCATAGTGCTATTCGATTTTGTGAAAACCGCATTCATATCGGTTAAGCCGTTTTTAATATTAGTGAAAAGGAACGCACAGTTAAACAGTAAAAATCTAAAATCATTATTTTACCGACAGGTACAGTTTTATTCTGTATAAATAATAAGTAAGTATAGTTAGATATAGAAGAAAATTGGGTGTATACACATTTTGCGGACCATCAACACTAAAAGCAAGTTTTTATTTAATCTTCTCGTCAGCTTTATCTAGTTACCTATATTGTTCGCTAATAGAACACATTTATGATGATAAAGCTTGATAATGTTTTAGAATATTAGTTTACGGCTAAGTTTCTAACAAAAGTTAGAGCTAACTTTTAACACGCTTAGAATATAATGTATGGCGTGTTAACCGCACTTTGCTACTAATCTGGGATTTTATTTATTAGCAAAGAGCGCAGATGTTGCGAATGAGTTGCTTTTTTAAATTGCGTCATAGTTTGTCCATCGAAACCAATTATTGGCGTCATTTATTGAAAATAAACATGCCTAAAACGTTAAATTAATGACTTCATGTATTTTAGTTTGTTCATTATTGTATAGCTATGTATGTGTAGATGTGCATTTTTCATTGTTATTTAGTACAAAAGCAAGATAACATGAAAAGCCTTTTGTTATATCGAACCATAAAATCACTTTGGTTAACAATATCAATCTATAACCTCCGATGGGGTGCGCGGGGCAGAGCGGCCGTTAATCGTGGACGTGATGTGTTAACTAATTACTAAATCGGGGGTTTCATTCATTTGGGATACAATATCTATGTATGTATAAATTGTAACAATCCAGGGAAGCATTCATAAAAAAGTTGCTAACATCCTGGGGCGACGTACAATCGTGACAATTTCACAATGACTTCTTTGGCATATATTTATGATATTTATATGTCATATGTGATAAGATTCGACACTAGCACGCGATTCAGTTTTATTTTATTATATCTTTGTCAGAGACTGCGAGGCCATATATTGACGTGTCTAAAGGTGCCACCGGATGCAGCCCTAGACGGAGGTACGTCGAAGAAAGAGAAGGAACTTGAATAATGCCTCTAAGAATGATAACCATATAAGTGTTTGAAGCCTTAAAATTTACCGCAAATTAAATATATTCGGCCACGACTTAATGATCTTTATACATATTAAGAGCCACCACTCATTGTTGATAATGTTGATATTAACAATGTATAGGTAAGAGTCGCTGTGCGTTAATTAAAGATGAGAAAAATATTTGACTATTGGAGTATTTTCATTTTAAAAAGAGGCAGTGCCCAGCAGCGGGATATAAATAAGCCAGATACTTAGTAGTAATTTGAATAAAAACATAGACATAGACGGTTATATCTTTGTGGTCGAAAAAAAAAGTGAGAAATCTTGAAATTAAATCACACAGCTAAAATTTTGTTAGGCTACGAGAAGCTACACCGCAATAGAGAGATCTCTCTCCAGGAAGATATTATGCCTAAGGTACGAAGTCCGATGGAAGAGAGTTGGAAGTAGTATTTATGGATCCGCGTTAAGAATCTTTGATACCATGATGCAAATCACGGATGAAGTCTCCTGCGTCGTATAGCAGTTTGTGTACATACTCGATGACTAGATGGCGCTAGGGCCGCTACAGATGTATACCTAACAAGTTCAGGCGCAAAAACTACGGTAGGTCAGATTAGGGATTGTTGCTATTAGATCGAACTTTCAGGCTCACATCTTAACGTAGGTAGTTAGGGTTAGTAATTGGGACTATTAAGAGTGGACGTGGGAAGACAACTCTCTCGATCTTCAGTGACTCCCATTAAAACAGAGCGGAGTTGAAAAAAACTTCCAACCTTACCCTAACGTTAGCAAAAGCAAAGCAATGTTGTGTTATCTCTGTATCAATTAAAAATAAATTAATGCTTACTTCGTGCTTTGAAATATACAATAAACATCATAAATCTGTGTCATAATATACCTGACATTGTGCTAAAGAGCGTCGATGGATATCACAATATTTACAAACCATGTCATCGATCATTTGCCTAAAAGCAGTTCAATACGTATCAACTTACAAAAAAAGATTAACCCTAATACAAAGTGTGTTTTACCTATCGGTAACACCCGACTATAGAATAAAATCAATGAATAGGAATCAGTTTTTTTCTTGGCTAAGGGGTTTGCATTAGAATCCTTGCATTATTTATATGATCTTTGAATAAAATTGAGTCTGTTCCGATTTGTTATACCTACGCAAAAGTATCTCCGCGAGTTTTTGCAATTTCAAACGTTATTCTTTCCCAACAACATTTTCGTTCAAGAAATATCATCGGACATCAGCTTAAACCTAATTACACTTTGAAGAGCTAGTTCAAAGATTGCGTCAAAATTATCATTTTGAATTCTAAAGTTAACTATACTTAAGCGAACGAAGAACTTGTTGTTGAGAATTAACATACAGCTCAGCTCAATCAACTGATACGTGTTGTACCAAACTCAGAAGCCCTACTAGGTACAGTACAGGGTTCCTAGTATGGGACTACATTTAAATGTCCAACACTGCTCGTAGAGCTCGATGCAGCTTGTCATCAGCAGATCTGTATCTAAAATAGGTCACTTTCAAACACTGAGCTCTCTCTCGTCAATATCCCATCAGCTTCAGAAGTTTCAATACTCTCACAATTTCTACATTCAGCGCTCAATGTATTTGACGCAACGGCGCCCTGCAAAATCCCCGCAGCTTTCTCGCTTCGATGTCGTTGAATTCTTTCAGCAGGCATTTCGTTGTTACGTTTATGTGTTTCCGATTTGCTCTTTATTTTGTTACGTAGGCAGTTGAAACGTGAGGCAGCCACGTGTCCCTTCGTTCAGCTGAATAGCGCTGTTACATCGTGGGTCGGGTGCTTTGACGTCATTCGGCTCTGTTATCGTAATTTTCAGGCCTTCTGTTGGTTCCACCTCCTATTTCAGGATGCCATTTGTTTTCGCGGGCCTATTGTTTTTTGTTAAGGATTCTGTAATGCCCATATGGTTATATTTAGCGCTGTCGCGTCGTTGGCAACGAAATCCTGATGTTTTAATAGTTTTTGATAATAAGTTTTCTATGCGAGCGTCGTTATTTCCAGTCATAAAACTATTGATACCTATTTATTAGTAGAAAGTACATTTTTTTTACTATTAAAGTACGACTGAAGAATTATATAGATAACATAAAGCATGTGTCATCTTAAAGAAACCTTAATATTCTCACGCGAATTCCATGCGAAAGTTAGTTTGTTTAAAGAACTATTTTCCCTCATATGTGAACAATTTTTACCTGTTCCCTCGTTAACCTGTATGTCGTTTGTCGGAAAAGGGATGACATATGGCGGCTAAGCCAATATAAATGCTAATTCCAGATAAGACGATAGCCGCAGCGTTCCACTAAAGTTAACAACTATCCTATTACTCGTACTCCGCTGTACAGTGTTGTCTTGCCATATGAAATCATACAAAAGAGAATTTGTAATGTCTATCATTTTGACTATTAGAAATTTGTTCAATACATGACTATAATAAAGACTGACTACAGCAGCAAAGTAGCGAAGGCTGCTATAACAGATACAAGTAGGTGTATGGTTTTTTTAATGTAATTAAAAGTAAAAGATATTCCAATAATGCCGTGGAAGCTTAGTGGTTTGATTTATGACCTCTCAAACAGAATCGTGAGCTCAAACTCGAGCACTCCTTGATTTGTGTGCGAAATTACCTACATTTAAAATTGACCATTTATTCGGTTAAGGAAACCATCACACACTTATGAAGTCCTCTCATTCTTACAGGAGACCTATGCAATAGTAACTATGTATGTACTATGTATATATGCTGGAAATGATGATGAAGTTTGACGAATAAAAAATAATGTGTAGGTATATGTGACGACAAGATTGTATAAAAAAATTAGATATACCTCATATGCTCCTATTTTCGGCATAATGCGGTCAATTCTAAACTGGATTTTATATAGTCTATGCTTACTTGATATCTCTGAGGTATAAAGCTGGTCAGGTCGACACCGGATACTGCATTACTCCGGTTACATGCAATGCTTTTGTTACACATTGCAACTGCATTTGTATCATGCGATTTTAAAATAGTTCATATATAATATTTATGACTCGTGCAAAATTAATAAAAAATATGTATATTACCATTTACGGCAAATTTTCTATTTAATTTTTAATTTTTAATTATATTTTCAAATGATATCTTCGTTATTGTTTTTTTTTTAGCGATCACGTCCTTACCTGTACGGTGTAGACAGAGCCTAGGGTAACTATACCTAAAGGCTCCGTTTAGAGTAATCGTGGGCGGGGGATCAAACTAGTGATGGGTTGCTAGCCGCATCGCCTATAACATGATTCCTAAGATTTTCGCCCATGGCCAAACATTACAAATCCTACATCTAAACATCTTTGAATCGGTGCGAACCGTTTCGGTTTTAAACTAAGTTCCATTCAACACAAATCTCATTCAACAAGAGCTCAAAGTATAAACTTGATTGTACAAAAGCTATCTTTATAAATGTGCCAATTCGGCAGCTCGCAGAAAGAAAAGCAGTAATTGAAAAGAAGACTGAGGGTCGTAATGACTAGCCTGGATGAGAGCAGCATTAAACTTTTCCACTTGCCTACTCAGTGCGAAGTGAACTTTATCCCATGAATATATAAGGGCGTGTGACGTGATTACAGCAAAGGTTCCTGTAAAAGTGTAGAGGACTACATACCAGCAGATTTGTTTGAATTATTCATGTCATGTTTCGATGACTGTTGCTGCATACATATGTTTTTGGCTTTTAATATTTGAGGCTTATTCGCTCGGGCGAAAGTCTCCTCTACTTTGTAGTGCTCACTTATTGAATATCCCTTTGCTAAGAACCTTTCAAGGACAGTAGATTTCGGACGACGCGGTTTCTTAACGCGTTTTTTTAACCGGCGCTTATTTTCCCGTCAAATCCGTGAAGTGAAAGTTTAAGCAGATGTTATGTTATGGTTTTAATATTACTCCGGCAAAATATGCTTAAAGAAGCAACAAGGTTTTATAACTAAAACCAAATTGTTGGTCTGACTGATCCATAAATGGATGTACTCGTAATACAGTTTGGGTCTTGATTATCCTATTTTTAGAGATAAGATCAAGCCATTGCGTAGTTACAAACCTTATGTGTGCGTGTAAATCTTTGAACAAGATATTTCAATATGGCTGAAACTATATACGCTTATGTGTTTGACGTAATTCCGCGACATGTAGATTTACATTTTGATTCGCGCGGCTTGTGGTTTGGCGGTCGCGGTCGGGTGATAGCCGGGACGTCTGATTTGCAATATCTGAGCTTGGTAGTCATGTAAATAGGAAATGTGTATGTATACATTTTAATATTTTTAATATCGTTGGTTATTGTTATGTGCATGGGATCTATTATTCAATAGGTGTTAGACAAAACAACCGTCTTATAGAGCGCTCGTACGTGATAATAGTGATATGTTACTCGACCACCACTGCAAACACGTATATGAACATGTTTGTGTCGTCATAGCTACAAGGTACATAAGATGTAGTTTACTTATGTAAACATAGTCTACAAACAGAACGATTAGTCGCGAATAGAGATAAAAATCCAATTTAACCCATGTCTTTTGATTCACGCCTATTCCAGCGCGAATAATATTTTATGCGATAAAATGTCTGCCCTTAATCCTTTTCGTGTAGTTTTTCCTTGACATGAACGCAATTCGGAGATGGCTTTTCCTTTCGAGCCGCAGAATTTGTGTATTGACATTTCATGAGAAACAGGTTTGGATGTGAATGTTACACGAATCTATATTGGCGTGGATTACGTAAGTACCGACGGTTAAATGAATGAGAACCGAGCGTGTCAATTTTTGAACATGTCATCGGCACATTTCTGTCAAAAATGTGAAAGTATTTTCATTATGCCGCGTGTATATGAATAACTCAGATTACTCTGATTCGCTCAATTCACAATTTTCGCTTCTGTCGAACATAACCGCGTAGCAAACAAGCGAGACTAATTGGTTTATGAATACTCAACTTAGACAAAAAAAAACATTATTTGTGACACGCAAGATAGGTTGACTGGCGGCGGCCACTTAATTAAATTTATACAGATCCGTGGACTGTACAGTCAGCGTCATATAGTTTGAAGCATCCTTGGTCAAATATAGAAATAGTATGGTGTGCCGAACTTTTTGATCACTTTGGATGTTCCATATCTACCTACTATATGACGCTGACTGTACACTGTACGTTCCTAAATATTATTTTTATTTACAGGCACTTGTTTCAAACGTTCCCTAAAATGTTTACTACTCTCTGAAAATGTTTGATACAATATCTGGGCGATATATATAGCAAGGCGAGCTCGTCGTGTAGTCACGTTGCTTATGCTTGGATTCGGTAAATGTTCTTGGTAAACCTGGCTTCATTATATGCTCGTGGATTTTCATCACTCGACTTATTGCCCTGCAAATCTGTGAACATTTCCCAGACGAATCGTGTGATTTGTTGCTTATTTCAATTTGTTACGGGTGCGTGCGTCACATATACATGTTTGATGTCTCTGAATCGCGAAATGTTTGTATTTTAGTAAAGTTTGGCGAATGTAGCCTTCTGGCTTAGGATCTAAAAAGAGGTCGTTTTCGATAAGTACTTATAGATCTTACTCTCTCTCTCTCTCTCTTGTTACTCGGGGTATGTAGGTACATACTTTTGTTAATTTATAAAAACGTTACTCGAGTAAATTGGCAAGAATTAACTACTCGACAAATTTTGATAATTTAGATTCACAAATCTAAACAACAGATAGGTATACATGTCTAATAGTATTTTAGCGACATAATATTACCTATTTTCTTTTACGTTGCTGATATAGCATGATATGGAACATACGGGCCGTTCGCTTATCACTATAATAAATCAGCGTGTCCATTCGATTCAAATCGGCGGGCGTATGATATAATGTTGAATGTTATTCACCAGAAAAACAAATATAACGCCCAATATGCAGCCCCGATAATATCGAAATGTCCTTTCTGAAATATATGTCATAATTTTTTATTGTTTCTGATGTCCTGTCAATCGTTCGAAGTTAACTGCACGAGGTTCCTGTAAAGGAAAAATTCGCCATTCATATTTTTATCCTGTGACCCGTTAGTTTCATGTGTTTTATGTAAGTTAAGTACCTAAACTATCTTTTGCCCGCGTCTTGCTTTCGCTCAAATTTATTTGTATCGCAAGTAGCTTGACTTCCGCACACTTTCACAACTATCGTTATATTTTAACCATTTACGCAAAACTTTGACAAATTATATACCTAAACTAAACCTTCCTCGTGAATCGCTCTTTCAATTGGTGAAAACCGCATGACAATCTGTTCAGTAGTTTTGATCGCGAACCGACGGACAGATTGTTTTAAAATATGTAGCTATGAGTTGAGACATGGCAGTTCTCAATTTTCCGAGTCTACGTTTCCAACGTTTACTTAGGAAGACGAAAATTTGTGAAACATGATAATAATGCGACTTCTATTCTAATTAAATCGAAGTAATTGGTTCGGAATAGGAAATTAGCTACTTGGTACTAAAGTGAAGCCTAAGTTCATGGGCTATTTAGGGCGTGTGTTAGCAGTTCCCAGGCACGTGGCCTCTGCTCGCTTTCCAAGCACAGCGTTCATCTAAACGTGATCTCTAACCTTTGAAACATTCTGTGGAGTTACGTACGTCTGTTATGCGAAGTTGAATGTTTCAACGTGAAACAATTTTCGACTTTTTGAGATCAAACGCGCGTATTTATTTTGGTGTAAGTACTTCATGCGTGTATATAGGTAACAGAGACTGTTTTCACAAGCTTTTATGCCGTTTCAGTATTTGTAAATTTGACCCACTTCTGATGGTCGAGTTGGCATAAAATGTGGAATAGGGATGGAACATATCCTTACATATATGTAGGATGAAAGACAGCCGTTTTTTCATTAAAAAAATCAATAAAATCATGAACCCAGCCTTTTATGTAAAAAGGAATGTCTATCATTTATAAATTGTAATTAAAATAGGTAGCTGTCGAATATAAACTCTAAATAAGGTGTCCTATGTTTTTGTAAAATTTCCGTTCTGTTTCATTTTATTACGGATTGCTTTGAAAAAGTAATTTTATCTCTGTTTAAATAAAAAAAGTCGAGTGCCGCGTTGAAATTCGCAGTGAAGGCAGTGCGTGCCTTATCTTTTTCATTTGGAGGCTTATAAACCTACAGAGCGCTTGTACCCTTTCCGGTAATATCTAGCTAATATGCTTAAATTCTGCTCGATCTTACTCTATAATTAAAAACTGTATTTTAGTGGATCCCGATGATTTTTAGAATAGCTAAAAAAGATCCCTGTTCACTTAAGCCTCTGTGAAGAGTAAGCGAGACGATCTTAATATTATAGCAAGAAAAACTAAGAAATAATGGAGCATATTTATAGTCGACGGTTAAATGCTAGGTCAAAAGAGACAATTGGGAATGAATGATTATTTTGAAAGTGCTTGGTGATTTTTCTATTGATAGGAATAACCATCCTTAGCTACGGAAAAAAGTTTCAGATTTTTCCGTCGAGCCATATATTTTATAAAAATAAAAACATTTTACTCAGTCACTCGGCGGCCCCTATACGGAAGTAAGCAGTACGCCAATGACATAATCAAATTTAAAAAAAAAATGCTGCTTGAATCTGTGGTACACGATGGCATTTGTAGCTAAGAAAAGCAACGGCTAAGTGGCGCTGTCTGTAGATTGTTCGTGTTACTAACCAAACATGGGGAATTTCAATAAAAATGACCATAATATACATTTTTTTCTCAGATTTTGGAATTATGTATTGGGTTATTTCTACTCCGAATCAAAAACACTACTGAAAATTATATGAGAAATGTATGGTAATTTTAATGAAATCCCAAATAGGTGGTTTAGTACCAACAACAATCTACAGACGGCGCCACTTAACCGTTTCTTTTGCTTGTTTTAGCTTCCGAGTGCGGTGCTATCAATCCATAGACATCAATCAATGTCAGTGACAAATGTCATTGTGTACCACAGATTCCAGCAGCATTTTTTTTTTATTTGATTATGTCATTGGCGTACTGCTTACTTCCGTATAGGGGCCGCCGAGTGACTGAGTAAAATGTTTTTATTTTTATAAAATATATGGCTCGACGGAAAAATCTGAAACTTTTTTCCGTAGCTAAGGATGGTTATTCCTATCAATAGAAAAATCACCAAGCACTTTTAAAATAATCATCCATTCCCAATTGTCGCAATGTGAACAGTTTTGACGACAGTCTATTTATGATCAAAGGAATGGGGTCGGAACAATGTAGCGGCACAATTTACATTTTCATTTGATTACGTACTCAAGAGCAATATCTATAATATCTCTTTCAAAAAACAGTCCAAACAATCTTAGTTGAACAAAACTACTCGAAGGAAGCTTATCGTATAGGTATTGTAAATATTACATAGGTATCATATTGTTTGTTGAGTGACAGAATCTACGATGAATTTGAATAAACTTGGGTTGTATAAAGTGATCACAATATCCCGACGCGAACCATCAGATTGCGAGGGCCCCAACAAAGGATATGAAATTACATTTAATATCAAAGATTCCATATCCTTTTACGATCAGCTTAAATTGCGACTGTGATTCGGGGGTTCTGGCGTAGTGAGAAGCTATTGAAATTAAATTGCTTACGTAGTTTTTTTGTTCTATAATATCTGGATTTTGATGTTGAATCTTCAGTTTTGCCTTTAGAAAATAAATATTCCATAAAATTTTATTGATGTACCTACTAGCTTTTTCCCGCGACTTCGTATGCGTGGATTTAGTATTTCAGTTAGCTTATTTTTAACGCCTTCAAAAAAGTTAGTAGCAAACATTAAATTAGAGGGCACATTATATTACTCAAAATATCGCATCTTCGAAGTAAATTTCATCCCCCCCCCCCTCCTTCTCTTTCCCCCAGACCATTAAAAGTATATCTACTAAATATCGTGTAAACAAATAGGTTCAGCGGTGTGGTTAATCTTTGAATGCCACATTTCTTTATCAAAAGTCTACAAACAAAATTTCAAACTTCTAGCTCCAAAACCGACGAACTTTCCATACAAACTTTCATCCCCTATTTCAACCCCTTTGAGCTTTATTTCGCAATAAAAAGTAGCCTGTGTCCTTTCCCAAGATCTGGTCTATCTTTGTACCTACCAGATTTTATTAAAATCTGTTCAGTGGTTTTGTCGTGAAAGTAATAGACATACATAGTTCGCATTTATAATATTAGTATGGATGATGTCTACTTGAATATCAAATGCTAGCACGACATTAATTGCCGCGTTATTGTTTTAATATCGTTCAGAGTAAATTGTGACTGCTACTCGCACTCCATTTTGGTATTTTTCATCTTGCTTACGAGAAAGCTCATTTTGTATCGTTGATATTATAAAGCTCCTCCTTTTTAAAGATAAGTATTTTTAATATCACAGACTACAGAATACACAAATTATGATTTGAAATTTTGCTTTCACGGCACAATTTGCATTTGCCTTCTTAGAATACCGAAGTAAAGAAAAACATTTCTTAAAAATGACCCTCTTTTCAAAGGTTCCATTGAAACGACGCAGTCGCATGAGCACTTTGTTAACTATTCACCCGTTCGTTCTGGTCGTTTCGTGGAAGTCAGAAAATATTACCTAGCTATTATTGACGGGATTACTGTGTATGGAAGGAGCAGGCGGCTTGACGCCTCCAACGCTCGTCGCCGCCCCCGCCATCTCACCCGCATATTGATGACTACTAAAAACATAACTTTACTAACGGCCTCACCGCCTCGTACGCTCGCCGTAAATTTCCCTTTGCATAACTTATTCCTGACGTATAACTCATTTTGGCGCGACTGTCATTCAGATCAGTCAACTCGGCGCAATTTCGCACGGCACATGACAAGTTTCAAGCGCTATCAGAAAGTTCTGGGGAAAAACTTGAATCTCGCTTGCAATCTTTAACCTATTGTTAGAATGAAAGTTACTACGTACATATATGTATAAATACGAAGTCATTTAATATTGCTGTACGATTCCACTTTATTGCGTAAGCGCTATTCATGTGAATTAGTTTTGTTTTGTTAGGTTCTCTCTTTCTGAAAACTCTGTGTCAATTCTATGCTTCTCATCTGTCGCCTTCCCGTCAATTTTAATTTCCTCTGAGGGGATTAAATTGTGCGAAAGGCAAACTTTTAAAGATATAATTGGTTCGAAACTCTTTGAAGATATTTCTTTGTTGGAAGATCACGATCTGCGAATATTATCTCGGAAGGTACCTATAACAATTTGCTTTGTTGGGGATCCAGCGGGGCGCTCGAGCGAGGCGTAGGTCGATAAAAGTTATTTAATAACAAGAAACACTCACCCTTCAGTGGAGTTGTGCTCCCACCGCGAACGTCTTCATACAATACTTTCACGAACTAACCGGCTTTTTCATTTGTATTTAACTACACTTCTTGGGTAATTGGATATTTCTATAAACCTTAATTGGCTTTACTTTATTGTGCTTCTATAGCATACTCGTACATACAAACCCAGTTTTGATTGGAATCAAATCATCACACTTCGATATCTATCTATTTACTCTAACTGAATTGAATACCTATTCAAACCGGATAATAACTTAAACAAAGGAGACCAAGGTCACATCCAGATTTGTATAGGCCTTATATAATAGCTACTACCGTTAAGGCAATACCAATAAGTTCCTGCAGAGCCAACCCTTTCGGAAATAGATGTAAATTGTAGCAAGCTGGGAATAATATTACTGAATTTCGTGACCTCTATCTGCACGCTCTTCTATTCGGAATTTTATTTTTTATTATCATGAATTATGAATAGATTCAAAGAGTTGGCGATTAAAAGTTAGCTGCTACTATATGTGAGCAGTATAGCTGCTAATAAAATAGATATCGGTGTCAAACTATCATCACATCATAACTCTTTAAGTTAGTCTGATTTCTCAATTTGTATTTAAAATCATTTCTTAAATTCATATGATGTATGATAATAGGTATAGGTACTATATTTGATAATAGCCTAGGAATCTATACCCTTTTAAAGTAAGAAAAAAATGTTGTTTAAGCGCTAGAGAAGGTGTAGGTACCCTCGCAAACAAATCGAAGGGAACAAACAATTCCTCGTCACAATCAACAAACAACCGGTAGAATCCTGTTGATTCTTCGATGCGGGCTCTTTCGCTAATAGAATGATTCAGTTCGTTATCTTTATCCTTCTCTTACGAAATGCGATCAAGAGGGACAACACGTTTTCTGCGATCTAGGTTGGAGTCAGCAGTGCGGAAGGCACCGTTGCGGCGTCGTGCTGGCTGGTACCATGTTTGCATTAAGCCATTTACCTTTATTATAATTAATTTAGCAGGGTATAAGACGAGTTGCAGCTAGGCGCCTGTCTGCCCCCCATATCTGGGTCAATGACAGGCCCGCCGAGAATAGAACCGACGCTTTAAGGGAGGATGAGCTCTATTGTTAACTCCATTGCTGGTGGAATGGAAAGCGATGTTGGTCCTAAATTGTATGTTATGGCCTATTCAGATCCACAAGAGGATATTGAAACAGGTACCGAATCAAGAGTGTAAATACAGATATTTGGTACACAAAACATCCACGTTTAAACCCTTTCGAGCTTTAGATACGGGACGTTCGCACAACCATTAAGAACAATTTAGGAACGGCGATCCAAGTTTGTCGTTAAAAGCTAAATTAGGTACCTAATGACAAAGCTTTAATTGAGCCACCAGGCAACTAGCTGACTTCAGGTGTGGCTTCACAATCATGTTTTATTATGCGAGTTAATTCAGTTTCTGTTACATTAGTAAATTACCGCAGAAGTTTCAACCATGTTTTTATGCTTACGGTGTGTAGCTCGCTACGCCGTCTACGCCGATAACCGCAGCGTTTTCAACGAGAAAAGGATGTAAACATGGAAGCGAATAACAACCTAATAATCTAAGTTAATAATGGTAAATTAACTATGATGGATGATGTATTTTGTGTAGTAACATGAATTAGGTAAGTATATTAAATACGAAGCAGCTGGAATACTCAGATTCTGGTAGCGTTTGAGGCGATCTTTATTTCCGTTTACGAGATCAAGTCATGAATTACTTACGAACTACAAAGACAGCGGGGTGTGTCGAAATGAACGTGCTTAAATGAGAGCGGAGCGTGAGGGCGTAACGTGCCTACTCATTTTATTTTGGGACAAAACCCGCCTAGACATTTTTGTAGGCTGCTCCTTTAATTAAATTTAAACAGATCATTGAATATTAAGTCACGTAAACGCGTTTTCACGTCTGTCAGTCAGTAGCAATTACACTGCATAGAAATAAGCAATGTGTCTAACTCAGACGTAACGCCGACTGCCTAAGAAAGGGAAACAAACGACTAGTTACTACCATTCGTCTTATTAACTTCAATTTGCTCCTTTTCTACAGCTACGAATGAGTTTGTTAGGTATCTGTGGAGTTGTGCTATGTGTACCTGTTGAATTAAGTACATGTATTTCACGGACTTTTGGTGGGAATATCTTGCACTTAAAGAGATTTGATTTATCAAAATATTTTGATATTTCAAATCCAAAGTCTTAAATAATTAATTGGTATTTAACAGATTACTTTTAATCTAAAAACAACACCTGAATCTGAAGTAGGTTGGTAGGTACCTAGTTTGAGATGATTCTTTGGTTTATCGTTTGGATATTCGTCTATTTCTATTTAAGTCTTTAAAGTTTCCGTTTCAAAAGATAAATCATTTTTAGAGGAGAAAAATCTGAACTGAAATTGTTGAACACTTCCAATGTCGTTTTGCTCGGTAAGTTTGCACGGGAACAGGAGATTAAAAGTACGAACTTTGCCACTCTGAACGTTACTTTCGCAATGAAATAATATTTTGTCTTTACCCTCTTCTAAACTGTTGTCGTGTTCTCATCATTTCGATTATAATCGTGTTGATTGGTAATTTTATTTTATTATTCATCTTCTTAATCATGAGGTACTTACTTTTAGGTTGTTTCTAACATACTCAACTTACTGTGATCTGTCTGCTATTTGTTCTGTTATGGGATCGATTATAAACGTATCAAATGTACGTACCTAATCAAAATGTTTATGTGCGTGAATATCATATATATGTAAATGTATCCGTTCGACTTACTTAGATAGGCAGGTAAATTTTCGATTGTAAGTTAGAATAAAGTGCTGCGCTCCAGAACGGCGCTGGGGAGATCAGGTGTATTCATAAAAAACACCTTTTTGCATTATGTATCAATTTCTGTTCAAGCCATGTTTTCCTTTAAAAAAAAGATTAATCTGTATCCATTTCAGTAACAGACGCCATTTAAAAAATAATAGAACGTTTCATTGTAAATATAGGTAGGTATTTATAATGGGACAGGACTTTCCAATTCAGCCGGACTCGGGACTGTTAATACATGGACTATCGTTAGGGTCCACCCTTTTAAATATGGGTTTTACGAACGGGACCCTCTGCTTAATGAGGGCAAATACCACTGATATACGCCGTATATGTCGTAATTGTAATTCGTGGTGAAATGCAATACGTACGTGTATACCTAGTGCGTATACACACTAATAAATCCGTCACAACCGCCGAATAATCAGAGCAAAGTAGAATAATAAATCATTGTGAATTTACGTTGCTTACTATCCTTAAATAATTGAGTCAACAGGTTTAGGATCTTCAGCTAAGTTACCTACCACAAGTCAAGCGGTGATTTAGGGTTTTACCGATTATTATATTACATTCTATTTACTGAAATAAGCTTGCCGCAGCAACTTCAAATACAAACTAACGTAAACATTTGGCAGACAGAATAACAGCTACGTTAAATATCTACCTAGCAGTTTGTTGTGTCGAGACTTAACCTCCACGTTTTATGATTATGTGTTTCTATTAGGCTGCGAGGGCGTTCTAAAAACAAGAGGGTACAAAATTACTAACATCACGCTTTATCACATTTTCTATCATTTTACCTCGTAGCCAGACCAAACAGATAAAGTCAAAGTTTAAAATTGTAGGGGCCCAATTTTAAAGTAGGTTAGTTTTCAATGTCATAGGGTAGGTATAGCGAATAAAGATGCATTGATATGACTACCATGAAAACAGGACCGTATAAAAACGTAAAAGTTTTCTTACCAAATATAATGTAACATAACGCTTAAATACCTAGTTCAATTATTTGGAAGAATTTTCATTCTTCGTATGTATGTAAGTTGTCTTAAAAAATTTATTGGTAACCATTTTATGTGAAGAAATGATTACTCCCGATATTGTGAACACACCCTTAACTCACAAAATACCACAACAAGGTTGATGATATATTATCTTATAAATGGTTATGTGCTTTAATAATAATGTTCAATTTAGTATCTCATTTACCTTCCCGACATTATCAAGGCACACGAGCCGACGTTTTATTCTCGTTATATTAACTTTGCGAGGCTACCCCGCAAGGACGGTCTCCAAGGATGTTCATATTTCTGCAGACTACCCGCATTTGTGTTGATACTTTTCACTAAAATTTATGAACGTTGCTATGCTCTACCAGAAACTTGATAACTTAACACATCGCTATCGGAAATTACACCTCGTAAATATGTACACTTTTATATGCAAAAAAGCTGTTATTACCTCGTTTGAGATTGAATATAAATACCCTATTAGTTATGCTATACATTAATATGTATATTGCTTGTAATTTGTAGGTCGCTTTAGCAAAATAATTTGGGTAGGTAGGTACCTATATGAAAACTTGGTACGTTTAATGTTATTAACAGAAAATTAAATTAAACATACCCTCAGCTTACAGAGTTATGAGAAAGGTCCTTGCCGCATCTGTGAACGACATTACTTCACGATGCGATGCAACTTAATTACCTACTCTACGTTGTACCCGGTGCTATCGGTGGGTAGGGTAGGTACAATCTTAAATTACGAAGAATTCACCCTACCACAGTACCTACTCGTATGATGCTTTTCATTGTTTTCGTTATACAGTAATCTTCTTCCCTGCTTCAATTTTCTGGCTCATGGGGTTGTAAAAAATGTAGACGCATGTTGCAACAACTAGGTATGTCAAATGAAAAAAAATACACAATGACATAAGTAAATCGTAAATGTGTGTAATTTTCTTCAACGAGACATGCTGGGAATATGTAAATAGCATACAATCATATCGGTATCCTCAGACTAGTAATAAGAATATGAAATAAGGGTGTACCGTGATAAACTTGCCGTATTATTTATTCAATACCAAAAGTAGAACAAAACCATATTCTTGAATAGCTTATATCAGTACAACCACTCAGAGTTGATTAGTCGGCTTTATTCTATTTCACCAAACAAAATGCTTTATAAACGAGGTCACAATCGCGAATGTGGGGGAAGTTTGTGAGTTAGGCAGCTGCCCACCGCCGACGATCAGCGCGAGAGAAGCGAGTCGAGCTAGAAACCACGTGTAGATCTTGCCGGCAGTATGGGTGCGACAAATAACAACCTCAAGTCAGAATGTATGGCTTGGTAAGCATGAGCTAGCAATCTGTTTAGCTTATATAACAGCACACGAATTATCAGGGCTTGCATTACAGGATCACGCATGGCTTGGGATCTACATCTACGTAGGTTTCTTTAGGAAGAAAAGAGTCTATAGCTAAGTTTTAGCGTTGCTAATAATTACTCATAATGAAATGAGCGTGTGCACCCTTTTGCGGGTGTAACGAGCACTATAGGTTAGGTACTGCCTGCACCGCACCGCGCCGCGTAGTTACTACGAGCATTTTGTCGTGCATAGCTGAGTTACATAACAGTTAGGTTTAATTACGCTATGCTTAAATATCTCGTCTGCGGTGGGACAGCTCCCTTAAACTGCATTAAATATTAACGGAAAATCGTCCAAGTGTTCGAAGTTCGGATGCTCTCGCCCCATTTCACTGCAGCCTCCAATTTATTTTCAGTTTAAACGAAATATCAAATCGTTGTCATCGCGAGCAGGCTCGGACCTGAAGGTCGAAAGTCAAGCGGTTGTACATACTGTAATTAATATTTATCGATAGACCTTTAAAATATGTTGTTATCATATTTTGTTGAGCCTAAGCTCAAAGCGGATGAGGAGCATTTATTTGAAGTTTAAATATGTAACTTCGATGTTTATTTTACAAGTAACTTTAATTAATACCAAATAAATTTGCGTTTGTGAAGTCTATCTCAAGTTTAAAGGCTACTTCACTTCATTTTATGCCACAAAAAATCTGTTATTTGAGTTCTAATTTGGATCCCCAGTGTTCCTCATCATATTTACTTAAGAAAATACAGCCGAAAGAGGGGCTTTACTGGCTTTACCTATTTTATTAAAATTTAGTTCTATTTTAACACCTAAGCCTACTCATCGTATTTTCTGTTCGAGCCAACTCAGCAGAGAACAAGGTACGAACCTGAATAATCGATTCAAGCCGATTCCAATTACCACCCGGTAAGTCAGTCTACACTTTTCCAAGCAACGTGGCATTTGCCTCAACTTTCATGTAGAATTGTGTCACGACATTTAATTACCTACAACTCTCACTCAACTTTGCTAACGTAGGTAACTTGGTAAGTCAAACGGTGGACGGGAAGAGGTATACCCGTACATCTGCGGTAGGTACGTCAAAGGCAAAGTTTTGCCTGTCCTTTACATAACTCCGACCACTTAAGCGGTGGCTCATAAACAGATAAAACAACCGGCACATAAAAACGCTTTACGCGTTGACGTTTCAGACCGCTGAAATTTGGGGAAGTCTAATTAAAAATAATTAACATCGGCTCTATCTGACTGGCGTAAGTAGCTCTCAAACCGGAGTAGGACTGCTGCGGATTTTTGTTTAAGCAAACTGAGAAAGTAGAAATGGTGCTTTGGGGAGTTGAGGGTCGAGTGGTCGACATTGTTCATTGTCACACTTAACTTACTCTGGCTCTTAATTTACTTGTGTTACAACCGAAAAACGTTATCCACCATATAGGACTCTATGGACATGTTTACTTCAGATTCCCTATGTATTTGTGTGTATAAATCGTTTGTAATTTTGCCGAACTTTTCATGATTCTTGTACACATTGAAAACTTTTTCGTCCGTATTTAGAAAATGATGTGTGTATTAGGTATATCCACTTTGCTTGGCAATAAACTCATTAAGTCCCTCGAAAGTGCTATTCATAACATAATGTCCACATTATATTGTGTTAAAAGCATTTACGTGAAAGCCAAATATGTATATGTTCTGTTATATAAATGGAAAAGACTGGTAGTCTTAAAAGCTTTCGGGAAAATATATATGTTTGTGTTTGTTTCATTTTAATAATTGACTACAATCAACGTCTAATTGAAGGTAGAGCGTTATTATAATATTAAGGTAAAAGACAGTTCGAAAAAAGAAAGCTAATAGGCTAGGATGAAATCATATGTATTATTAATATGTTGTTGCCATGCGGCAAAAATGGAATTCCTCGGATTGCAACTGTTTTCTGTTGTTATAGAGTATAGGTTATTAAATAGCGCGCTTTATAACGGAATTTTCGCATTCCAAACAGTGTTTTCTTTCACTTTATTGCCAATAAATAATCGAATTAACTTGTTTCATTATCAGTTTCGTCGCTGAAAAAAATGCAAACCGTTGCTATTGTTATGGTCGTATTTCTATAAACTAGCCCGCACACTAGAAATTTTCATTCAGATTTAAGTAACCGTACTCTTAAATTCAGTAGGTAGGTATAGGTTTTAGCTATCGATCGTACCTTTAACTTCGAGATAGGTACGCGATAATCTGCTTAAGGATTTGGATTAGTGTATCTCGTCTCGACACAATAAGTTTCCCGCGTTCTATTGTTACGCTTTTGATCATTGTTGGTTTAGGCGCTCGCTTAACTCTAGATTTGAGCGTTATAACTTTGTTCTCTTTGTGTCGTCGGTTTTAATGGGAACGCCGGAATTTTGTACATTTTATTTTGCTCCTGAAAGTAAATTAGATGTTCTGGCGACTTTCGTTAAAAAAACTGCGATACAAACATGTTACAATATGTTTTTACTTTAATGAGGCTTAAATCATAATCGTACAAAGAAATCTTTAGAATTGCCTCGGAGCTGTGGTATGAAACTTTGTAAGAGTTTTTAAGAGTATCCTCCATTTTTATGACACCAGTCTATATTTTAATTTTCTTTTTCAATAAAACAAGTGAAGAGAAGAAGGTCATTGTCCTGTTACATAAAAAATTTGCCCTGTCATAAATGGCATGTATCTATAAGTTCATAAGCATGTACTTACAATGTTGCTGCCTTCGAACTTACGGGTTTAAATAGGTCACTATCTTAATGAAGTCATTTCCATTTCTATTTTTAACTAGAAAAAACACAGGTAAGAATCCAAACAACTTCGCTAGGGGTGTAAAAAAAGCAATTTATTTAAGTACCGGTAGCCCGGTAGCTAAAGATAAGATGCATTTAGAACTTTTTATACGTTAACCTGCAGTGCCTTGCAGGTCGGAGTTCCTAGATATACCCGTTTTATAACCGCACTAGTCCTTTTCTCACTTGAGTATACTGAAAGAGACGGAGATCGTACTTTACAGAATAGTTGCGTGATACGGTTAAAGTATGGTTTCTGCCTTTTTTAGGTATTTCATTGTATTCATACGCGCACCTCACATTTAGACTACCTTAACGCTTAATATAGAACTTAATTCCAGTCTAAGTATGTAAGAATAACTTCAAAAGTGCCATACTGACACTGACACCTAGCAAAAAAATGGTCAGAATATAGTACACTCGGGAGCAAAGAATCCGGGTCACTTTTCATACAGAACATGACCCGGTTTTTTTCTCCCGAGTAGTTATATTAAATCCGAATCCGAATTAGGACATCTTCGCAAAATATCCTACAAATTTGATTTGCTGAATCCCACAAGTGAAGGATAGGTACTTAAAAAGTTGCTTTAAAAGCATAAACTTTTTGCTATCTGGCTAACATAGCAAGCTAGATCTACGGGTTTGCGGTAGCAAAAAGATAAAGCTTGTTTATATAGAGCAAGTATCACGTTGTATGCTTTGTCACAGCGATCAGAGATACCGTCCGTGGTCCTAAATAAATAAAGCTTTCACCAATTTCTGTGTGCGCAGAGGCGGTAAATCGCAAGTTAAGACTACTTACTTTACTGTTCTTATCAAGATTCTGTTTTTTTCGAATTTAGTTTACTTATACTTTTCTGAGAATTTCAACCTTTTAGCACTGGATTGTACATTATATTGCTACCCCAAATTTCCTATTTCCAGTAGTGGAAATCCTATGGCTGGTATGATGATAGCTACCCTGAATTAACATTGATGTTATTAGAAAAAAACGGGACCTAACTTATATTGATTCCTAAAACCATAGCTAGTAAATAAAGTACTTACTTACTCAAAAATGGCTGTGATGACTGGGATACTCATAGCAGACTTAAAAGACTAATCCTTAGCCGATTGATCGCCTTCCTTTCACGTCTGGCTAAAGAAAATTTAAATTCGAATGCGGCCCGATCGCTCGAAGGACCGAACCGAACACTTACAAAAAATGTCACTTCTAACATCAAAAAGCGACGTTAAAAGGTTTCTTTAATAAAATCTAAAATTGTACTGAAGTTGCGAGCCGTGAAGTGAAAAGTTCAGTCGCCAGAGTATCCGGCTTTCTTTTACTCTTTTCTTCGCCGACACTAGAAAATATAATTGAAAGCAATATGAAACCCCTCCACCTAGTTATTGTCACGGCCATAATTCAGACGGGGCCGGAAGTGCCGCTATAATTCGCAAAAGCAAGCGTAAAGTACGCGTAGCTCTGGCGCATTTTACCGTGTTATGTACCTTTTAAAGGAAGGATTATAATGAGATTTTTTCTTTAAAACTAACGGTTTACGGACAAAAAGAAAATAATTTCTCAGTGTTCATATCTTAATAACATTTCTTCTTCCGTGGGCCGCGTGGTGTATCTTACGGTCTGAATAAATCACATTTGTATTTGCAAATTGAATTACCGTAACAAAACATGAACATGATGTTTTCATTTACCGAAAAAAGCAGGCAGTAAATTTTGTACGTGATTCCGTGCAAGGTATAGGTCGCCTGGCCGCCCTGAAAGAATGGGACTCCGTATGCAAGAACAGAGGATAAGCTTATATCGTGTTGGATGTGGAAGGCTCCGATATTTATTTTTATTTGCCTCCAAAAATTTCATCACGGAAAACTCGTGAGAATAAGACGAAATACGGGCAAAACACTTGTATTCAAAGGGATTCCTTATTTACGGACCGTTAGATCTTAAAAAGCTCTTCGGGTTTCGGTGGCAATCATCGGATATGTGAGAGCCAGATAATATAGTAGGTATTTATCTTAAAGTTGTATTTTCTGAATGGGAATTTGTGGCGTATACTATACGTACTATCAAAATTGACTATTAAATAAACTAATATTAATTTGACAGCCATTAGATTGGCGAAACCGAAATTTAAAAACAAGATGCTCAAGACATTAGTGCCACTTGCCTAGCCATAATGTACAATGTATTGAAATAGAAAAGAAAACTTAATGAAGAAAATTTTCAAACAGCACAGCTTTTAATTATTCTGACCTGATACAGTTAACCTAAATAACTACGCTTCCGCTTCGCATATATTTTCTTTTTATCAAAGTGCTGGCTGCATTTTAAGTACAGGTCTTTAACCAGGCTATGAGGTTTTTAGAACTTAGTTATAGTTAAACATGAGGTATATTGACTGAGTTATTTAATCCTTTTAACGTATGATAACACCATTAAGGTTGTTACGTCTCTCTCAAATTTCCACCTATAAATAAATGACTTGTTTCCTTTATTGCGTACATTTCGGCACGTGTATCGACTTATCCATTTGTCCGCAAACACTACGAATAATATTTGGGAGTAAAGCCTACCTTATATATTATCACTTACGAATTAACAGGAGTTGTTTGTAAGCCGCTTCAGTGAAACAGATTTTCTCCGGCTTTCGTCTCGGCTCGTGAAACTATGATTATTGTGCTCCACTGAAAGACTGATCCTACCTCCTACCTTACTGCTTTATTCATATGGTGAGCTCGTTAATAATTTTCATTTATAGAAGTACTTTGACATTGAACATTCATCGGTGCTTCATTAAGAATTAAAATAAGCATGAATATCTTATAAGTTAGCTAGCATTATAAATACTAAGTAGGTAGTTGTTAGTACTGAAGTGGGTCACACACTGACCGGCGTGCGAGTCGATAAGGGGCGGCGTTTCACACGTCGTACTAGCCATTACACCTCACTTGTGCTGTTTATTTTGTTTACATTGTGCCATTAATCGAGTTTATGTTCCACTCGCTTGTTAGTGACTTCCGCGACTAAAATAATACGGTCATTTCATACACCCTTGAACTTTCCAATACCTACCTAATCATTACACGTATCAGCGTTGTATATTTTATGATTGTTTGGGTTCATATAAATTTCGTGATTTATTTCTTTAGTTTTCCATATTTTTACGATCGAAAGAGCTACGCGAAATAACGTTATTGCTTGAAATTATTACCACTCATAACAAAAAAAAGTGCTACGCTGTTAAATTATTTATGTATGATGATACCATAAGAAAATTATGGTGTATACAGCGCATAGGGGAGTCTGCCCCTATTATATAATCGATTATACAAAAAATACTCTGTAATTTGTACATTTGTTTGCGTGTCGGGAATAACCCCTGGCAGGCCTGGAACTACTGGAACTACTGAACCGATTTTTTTTTGTTTCAGTGATAGAAAGCTACACTGTCCCTGATTTGCTCAAGCTACTTTATAGGTATTCTGAGAAAGTAGATTAATTTGATGCTCTAAGTCGACATAATAAGTGACTTTTTTGTCATATTATGCGCGCGCGGATGGCGAATTGCGGGAGGCGGTAGCTCAAACTGTTAAAATTAAAAATATATATATATAGATAGAACTAAATCATTTAAAAAATACCTACTGAATTATTAATATGAAAAATACCTACTCTTTTTATTCCAATTCAAAATGTTTTTTTGCGACTTGTTTGTTTTAGTAGCTACCTGCCTCCCTACTATGCGTTCGAGTGACGAATGCACTTGGCAGTGTTAGTTTTTCAGAACCAAATTCGTAATCGTTTCATTTTCGATACTTACCTATTACATCGAATATAAATTATACATGAAGTCTACAAAATGAAAGTAAACTAAACATCGAACCCATGTTGAAGCCAAAAAAAATATGTAATGCCTACCGTCAGATAATCCACCAAAGAGAAGCAGGTCGGTCAATGTACGATTTAGGTATTCCTTGCGGATATCGCGCTGCCAGCCAGTACGTAATAGACTTAATTATGTCATGAAAGTGTTGCCAGCAAAAATAATGTTTTAAAAACTAAATTACGAGAACGTTTAACGAGAAAAGCGAGAAAGGTATTATGTTCTTGATAACACAAGACTTACACGGTCGTTATAGACGTAAAGGCTAAGAAAACAGCGACATTTCTATTTCCAAACGGCTGAATTGATGCGTTTGTTTGTTTGGTGCAATCATTTTTGTAATAGTTTCCAAGTGTGACAAATCCATATGTAGGTACAATTTTGTTACAATTCGACTAGTGCTGTCCTTATAAATTTTATAAAATATATTGTATTCAATACCAATGGTTTAACTTTACAAAATGTTTGATATTAAAACATACCTAATAATAATAATATTTTTATTTATCCACAATTCCACATATTTTTTTATAATTAAACTAGTGTACAAAAATGTACGGATAGTATGTAATAAATAGTAAAATAATGACTTGATTCTGCTGGATTCTATGAGCACTTTTAGACACAAATGGGGTAAAAGAGTACCTACCTATGTTATAAACTATGGAATAAACTAAACAAGAATGAGAAATTGAGAACAGTGGGATCTATTTTCAAAGATCAAACGTTAGGACCGAAGCTTTACTTACAGGCCGTCCTTTGATATCGAGCGCCTGAAGTAATGTCGGGACAAAGGCGAAAATAATTTATTAATTCAACACAAAAAGCGTTCACCACTTAAAAGATAATTGCACTGGCGAATGTATTGACAACGTAAATGATAAACGAAATGATTAATATGGAAATGAGATCACTCACAATTTACAAAGTAAACTCTGAAAGCCGTAAGTAAACAAACCGTAGCTCTCAATTTAAATTATAAACACAGATACCTAGAGTTTGGAGCAAAGGTACCTTACCTAAGTAAATACAATTTCACCAATCAACATGCGCCAGGATCGCCCGTATTCGCCTCAACAATACATTTCTTTCTTACGATTTCGCAAAGCACTTCCAAGTTTACTACAGAAGTGTTTTCAAAGTAAAATGAAAGGCGAGGCACTTCTGAAGTCAAATTGCTAGAATCATAACCTTGACTTAACTACTTGCTTCGTTCACAATCTACCGACTCCCAAGTAAACTTTTTAATAATTCTTTGTGTGGAGTTTGTTTGAAATAACTTCAACGCTTACGATGAAACAGCAAGGTGATCTTACAAAATATATTAAATAAATATTTGTTTAACTTTGTCTGAGCTTGCTAAAGGGGAGAAGAATTATGTAGACCGGATGGTCTTTTCAAAACTCCTTTCAGAAATTCACCACTGAAAGTATTACTTTGCCGACAGTGCTGGAAAACTCGGAGGCGCGGAAGTGAGCTATACATGTTAAATAAAGGGTATTTGATATACAGTTCCCGTTGTCCCGGATCTGTTTGCTTATCGAGATTTTACAAAGACCCCGGTTGTTCTGTTCCACACCGATTGTTTCAGCGGCTCGGAAATTTGAGCCTCTACCGAAGGAAATTAAATTGAATTCCAGTAAGCCGCGCCGATCTGTTTATCAAGTTTCAGTATCCAAAGCCGAGCGTGGATCTGGGTTTATGACATTGTTCTACTTTTACTTTGTAGATACCTAGCCCGAACGATAAAAAAGGGTTAGAAATGGCCGAACAAATTTTGACCAAACTTGGCCATGAAAATAGACAAGCGAAAACAAAAACCGGTCAACTGCGACTTGCCACTCGGATTCTCGCACCGACGGACATGTAGGTAGGATGTAGGGGTAGGTACGCACATTTACTTTTAGAATTTTCTGCGAGAAGTAAGTGTGTTCGGCCATGAAATGGTAGGTAAATTTTCGTGAATTTTCTAAAATAACTCAACACAATTATAATAAAAAGTTTTATACATTAAAAAAAATACAAAAAACAAAAAGCTTGCAAGTCGCTTTTTTCTAATTAGCTCGGACCTCCAAAAAGTTGGACCTCCCAAAAGTAACCTCCGAGTTCAAAAGTCATTTCTTTACATTTCAAGTCCATTGGTCAAAAAATAAATAATTATTATTACGGGTGCGTGTACCAAAATACCAACTAGATCGCTTTAATAGATATCTAAGAGATACACTTGAGTGATTTTTTACTCAGTTAGGCAGTTAAAATACCTAATAACCACCTGATACAGCTACACTACAGACAAGCTTTCAAATAGAAAATCGGTCTTTAAAATAATTCTTCCTAATCCTATCTTAATCAACGGGAATACAAAAAAGGTAGGTGATTTCAATATTTCAATGAACACCTGATAATTTCATTTTACTGCTTTGTCCATTATTCAGCGTTTCTTCCACTTCAATTATTGGAAAGTATTAGTCCCTCAGGAACTTTGGATGAAAGTATTCGCAAATGCCTGCACCTGGTAAGCGTCACCGTTCGAATAAACATTAATTAAGTAATCCCGCAGGTTTTGTATAAAAATGCTAGGTAATGCCCTGGGTTTCGCGTACAGTTCGTTATCCGTCAGTCCCTCGAGACTACCATGATTTTTTGAGAGCTTTTATGTAAATTTACTTTAGCAAATTCTTTGACGTACATTTACAAAAAGATCAACAAATTTTCGCATGTATTACATTAGAGAGTTCTAGGAAAAATCAAAGTAATTTATTTTTTTGCTATTAGGCCACTGAGTTTTTTACAAAAAAGGTTTTAAAGGAAAAAAGGAACGTCGCCTCGTTGTCTGTCTGTCGGTCTGCCACAAGAAAATTGCGGGAAAGGCATTTTTTGAAAACAAAATGCTAGGCACATAGTAACCAGTAGTTTTGGTATATAATACCTACCCGACTAAGAACTAGTTTTGAATGACTCGCCTCGCCAACGGTCAGCCTGAACTATTGTACCTAGAAAGCTGAAAATTTTCATAGAGACCACGGAAGCACCAAGGAACTTACCACAAGATCGAGGGGAAACCGCAAGTACACGCTAGTTAAGTTTGAACTTACATAAGTACGGTACAGTAAGCGGAGCTGAATGTCCGCCGCCCCTGAAAAAGGTTGCGCTTATATTACGAGCCGCGAAACAAACTTGTGTAGCGAACTGGACACCCACTTTCTCGTATACGGAGGTCCGTAAAGCTGCCATATTAAATAGCCATTCCGCAGCTTGCCGCAGCAGGCACTTATGATGAGTTACATAAAGCTTAGTCATTTACTTAAGTTTTAGCGACCTGAATACGGGACGGAGCTATGAATGGTGCTGTTTCTATTATTTCTTGCAGGACGAAGGTAAACAACGATATCGTGTTTCTATAGCTCAGGAGATGAAAGGCACCTCTGAAATACTTGACACCTATTTATATGTTTCAGTTTATTGTTCGCAAAACGCTTTCTTCCTCCTTATTTTCTCGAAGAAAGCGAATCGAAAAAATACTTAAATTCTTAAGCATTTTTATTTTGGTCACGCGCTACAAATTTGTTTTATAGTCAGCGCCTCAAGTTAACGTTGGAAGTTGATTTAAATTGGCGTTTCGTTAACGTTCGGTACGGACTGGGACAACAAAGGTGTGATTGAAAAAATTCACGGTCTCTCAGCTCTTCAAAAATTTTGCTTAATTAAATTGAAAATAAAATTATTGTCAATGTGATCAATGAAGTAATTGACAACTCTTTCTTACATTTAACAATGTCTGTTACTTAATAATATATGTACAAAGTTATTTTACCGAAATATTTTAGCCCCTGTTCTCTATTGGAGCGTTAATGATGTTATATATATATGTACAGCAAAAAACAGTACACTTAGCTCCCCGAGCTGGTATTTCAGCCGTTTCGTATAGTACGTACCTACTAGATAAGGGTTTAATTTTCTGTTGACAGCTTAGGCCGTAACCTTAGACAGTGCGGGGACAGTTCTGGGCTCAAGATAGCCACTCTCTATAGAAATTAAACCGCTTTGAATGGGAAACATGACGCTCTACAATTTCTATTCATAATGGTAGATCTCTCCTCTGTTATCGGATGACACAGGTAGGCGAGGCGCCGCGGAGCCTGGCACTCGAAGCACACTGGAAACTTCTGTTTAATTTATTTTGAAGTTGCTTGTACCTACTCCTCTTCTATTTTTGAAATTTGTGCCCTGTCGAAATTGAATATCATGACATTCAATTACATTAAATTGCAGTACTTTTATTAGAAAATAGAAAACCACTTTAACAAAAGGAAATAAAGTCTGTTGGTTTTTGTACAGCTTTGGCTTCTGACGTGTACATTCTCAATTGTTTATGTATTATGTTATGTATAAGTAAATTTTACCTGCCTATGATGATACCCTACAAGTACTTACTTGGCTAACTTATTTTCTCTCTAGTACAGCCGACGCAAATTCGTTTATGAACAAACAGGGTTTCAAGGCAAGTGAACCAATTAACTTTTTATTACATTTATTAGCAAAATCTATTTTAGGATTCTTATTAAGACTGGCAACAGTAACTTAGTTTAATAAAATGTTTTAATTTCAAAGAGGGTCCTTGGGAGTTTTCGTTTCGTTCAGCTTGTTTCGGTCGTCAGACTAATGTGTAAGTATTATGAATGTGACACAAGGGAATACACTTAAAATTATTGGGCGTATTTTGTGTACGTGTGCTGAATTTAATTCGCCATACGTGTCGGGCTAGGCTGTAAAAGTCTCGTAGAGTTTAAGAAATGGCAAAAATGGCTACAATAATAATGCTACTCAGGGTAACTGCTTCTGTAAACATGTTCTTAGCTGATTTCTTCGTCTAAAGGAAAACGTTAAAGCTGTCAGTTGTTATACTACCTACGTGTTTGTGCGATATTTAGAATTGCGTGTAAGGCAAAGAGGCTATTGTAGGCGCAGCTGCAGTTATTGGCAATCTGACGGTTATTGTGATCCGAGGAGAATGTATTTGAAAGTGATTTGAACGGATTTATAAAGCTCATAATATCATGAAATACATACATGCATACATACATACATAAATCACGTCATTATCCATTACGGGGTAGACAGAGCCTAAGGTAATAAGACTTAGGTCACGTTTAGCATGATTCTGGATCATCTGTAGGTATTGAGGTATAGTCTTCTCGATTGATCAATTTGTCTCAGGGCCCTTACCATGACGTATGTGATTTAATTCTGAACAAATGTTTGATCGATCGCTGTCTCAAACTAGAAGTGTCAAAAATGACCGCTAAAACGTAGCTACAATCGGATTTGAATAACATTAATGCCCCCCGCGCGGCCTGCTGCGGCAGCCAGGCGTTGTATGGGAGCCCGCGCACTAGGCAGCCACGAATTCCCATTATGTTTTACTGGCTGCGCAGGCTGCCTAGTGCGCGTGGGGCCTAAGACGTCATGGTAAGGCCCCAGGTTCACTGTGATACAGTATCGGCTCTGACCGACTACCTATGTTCCTACATATGCTGGTTTGTAACACAATTTGTGCATCAGAACAGGCAATTGACATACCTGACATCACACAATATGAACTAATTCCTAGGAGAATACCCTGTAGGATACTACCTAAGTACAAATTGGATATATCATCTAATATCGATTGATATTCTAAAAGCCTACGTCGTTAGTTACGTTTGTACTTTGACTTTGAGTATACAATGGGTACAATGGGACGCTTTGACTGATATGCTAAGGGTAATATACAGAAAACAAATTTTCATAGGTACGGTGACAGTCATTCTGCTTACAATAGTAAGCAGGTTCTGTTGTGGGTTACGATTCTAATAACTTGAGTTTAAGTATGTCTGAATGAGTCTTGAGACTGAAACTCGTTTTACCGATTTGATAAATCCGAGTTCAGCTTTGAAAAGAGTTACGACCATTGGAATGTAAGATTTTTACATATGTAACTGCTTCTGAGGCTTCGTTTGGTACATAACATAACGTATTCACAACGCCCTGCTTCTATATGCTAATTTTATTACTTTGCACGGTTACATTCGCGTCAGCGAAACTACTGATTACGAACTACTTAAGTCGATTTGCATTTCGGTTTCATTAAATTAGCAAACTTGCTGCAGTTTTAGCTTTACTTAAATAAAAAGTTGCTTTCTTCCGGCTTAATATCTAGGTACTTTAAGTCGTTACCTTAAGCGCTCTCTGCTCTCTGCAGTGTACCTATGTTCATGAATGAAATAAGCGTAGGTACCTAATGTTTGTTAAAGGGTTCGCTAGGATTAATAAAAACATCCTGTTACTCATCGCCCACTGAATAATAATACTAAATAGCTGGTGAAATTACAGTCTCCAATAGTCTCCATGTGTTGGCCCAAATTCTTGGTTCGATTGGGGATTATCACCCAAGTTTTTCGTCTAAAACGAAATAAAATGAACGCAATCGCACTCACCAAATGAATACAAAGCGAAAGTTAATAGATAAAGATTAACTCGATGAAGAAGCGAAGCGGCTCACATGTTCGATACTAATTAACAGTAACATTACCAATCCAATTACTCCTCAACGAGCTCCCGGGAGAAAACTAAAACAGACCATTAATATAGGACTCTCTCGCAACTTGAATGTCCCTAGACGCTAGAACCTTTGTAAGGGAAGTATCATCTTACTGGCATTGTGGAGCGGCAGGATGCGTCCTGATTGTCCTGGTCCCGTCGCGCGGAACATCTCTAGCTTTATAAGAGTATCCCGCCTGGAGGAACAGCAGTGTATCAGTGCCACCTCCAACGCTATAGTCCTTTGCTAAGTTTCAACTGTTTTAGTGCGTGTTTTGTTTTAATTAATTTTAAAAATGTTGAGTTATTTTATTTCGTAGACTGTGTTATTTATTTACGTAATCCTTTACCAACTGCCGAATTTTTTTACGTGAAGAAATAAAAAAACGTCCGACCGATATCACTCCACGGTAGAAAGCGGAAATCTAATATCGGATTACTTATACGCGGTGGTGCGGCATCCGCCACCTTTTCCATCAAATATTTTTGATAACTTATAGGTTTCTCCCAATAGTAGATACAAAATATATTCTTATTCCTTACCTCGGTAGTAAATTCCAAGCGGCGACAACACGAACCGAACACACAAGTAACATTGAGTAAAAGCAGATGGGTACCTCTAATCACGACATCTTTTTATCCTATTGTTCATTGCAAACTATTTACAGTATACAACAAGCCGCATTGCTAATTACGATCGCTGTAAACCTTAACGTAACGTATTGGGATACAATTTTGCGATAGAGCCGTCCTGTGTGGCACACCGTACCTATTAAGAGTGTTTAACTAGAAGGTCGAGTACTCGGAACCCAGATACAAACTCGGAATAGGACAACTTTAATAAATATGTATTCTTAACGTAGCTAGTGATAGGCAAAGTTTCAGGTTATTTTAGATTTTATTTTTTATTTTATAGTTACAGGAGCTATAACAAAAATAGCATCATTGGAATAACAAACGAAATCAGCGGCAGAAAACTATCAAGTATAAGTATTCTTGAAGGTCATACTTATAAAATGATTGTTAGACTTTACACGCGTTTAAAAATAAATAAAGGTTGCCATTAAATTACCAATGTATGTGATTCACTACGTTTTTTCCCATTGAAAATGGAAACATGATTTATTCAGTAGCATGTCTGGAAATAGGTAATCGTTTAAATATTCACAGACGGGTGTTCCGAGCATTTTTCAAAGCCCCTGTTTATTACAATGGCAGCAGTTATAGCTGCAGTTGTTTAAATAATTAGAAATGTCCCTAAAATCTCATAACAATAGGAACAAACACATTCGCTACGGCTTTTGTGTTCTATATTTAATAATGTAAGTATACCTAAATCTTTAATTATGTTTTGAGATTCAAAAATATAGCTTTTCTGTCTGAACCCACCTTGGTTATAAATAGGTATCGAACCTTTTGTCTGTTTTAGCGTGTATCTATTTATAACATTTTGATCCTCTTTAGGGTACCAGGAAATTAAATACCGTAACTAATTGCTTTCAAATTGAATTTCGACGTTCGGCAGATAGGTCACTAGCTAATCACTCACTTGGAAAAGGTTAAAACGAGCTCTTTTATAACTTAAAGTCATTTATTAAGTTATATAATTTTAAAGAATATTAACTGTTTTTAAGTTGTAGACTTACAAGAGTACTTTCGGTGACGCAATCAATACCATCCCCGTGTTTCATGTTATCAACCCTCTGTTTGTACTAAGTAAAGTACAACGAGTTAATAATTACTTTATTCATTTCGTCGTGACAAATTGCCTGGTAAGTAATTATTGTTCGGAACCCTTTATTTGTGGTCATATTTATTACGTTCTTTTGAATTTTACCTCGGCTTATTTGAATTAATTAGTCCTATAACGGTAATGCCGGTCAGCTAAAGTCCTGTTTAACATAACGCGAATCCATTCGTATGTACGTGGTGCAATTATGAAATTTTCGTATGAAACCAGTCCGGTTAGGGAGCGTGGCGGGGAGCGGGCAGCGGGCGGATCGATACACCGGACAGGTACTTCACGTAAATAATGAAAGCGTTCAGCGCTTCAGGCTCCCCCGTCAAATGTCAATAGCGATCAGATACACTAACCCACCGGCCTGTCCATACCATCATAATACCTATTTATTTACTCAGGATCTGCCCACACACTTGTTTTTTTCTTCCTTTCCATTTCCAGATGCTGCGAACGGCGAGATGGGATTAGGAGCAGTGATTGCGGAGATTTCCTTGATAGAATTGCAACGGCTGTGGGTTACTAAGCAATCCTCAGTAATAAGATTTGGTATAACGTACTTACTTCACCAATACTTATCGTATTGTTATATAGTATAACGTAGTATACCAAGGTTACCTATGATTCTTGATAAATAATAAATAATCGCCTTATTCGGAAAAGTCAATTATTTAAATGATTATGAAACTCGCTTTGTTTTCTTTCCTTTTTTGTATTTCAGAACGTGGAATGAAATGAAAACTTTAATATTAATAGACAATCTGCTGAGTAAGACCGTTATTCGTCAGTAATGTGATTATATTTGTAGTAATCTCTTTAAAAGTGCTGCCTAGTTAGCAATTATGTATGAATTGTTTACTCTTAGTAAGGTGTGTTGGAATCCCAGATTTATTCACTCTCAGAGGAATACTTTGACTCATATTTAATGTATAACTAAAAGTAAGTTCTTCGATTGCTTTCGTTAGGAACTTTTAAAGAAATTACCACCTACTTAATAATTTCTAGAGCCTCCTCACTGACCAGTCAATTATCAATCTAAAGTAAGAAAGTCTTTCATTATAAATAAACTGTGTTATACCGATCAGAAGTAGGAACTCCCACTTCTGTGATAACACCGTTGAACAGAAAACTAAGTTTCTTGATTGGCTGCTTACACAAACTTTGTATGCTCAAAATAGAAAGCTGGGTCGTTCTAGAATAATATTTTCCTTTTGCAGGTCGGGCTCAATTCAAGATTCTTTTCAAGATGAGATGGCGAAATGCGGCATAACCATGATTTGACAACTGTATTCGAGTGCGTGGGCAGAGTGTTCATTCTCTAGCACCATTCGAATTCAGTGCTCGAATTTGGTTTGTCTTCAGAGTTCTTCAGGAAAAGCTTGCGCGGATTACAATAAAATTAAGCAGATATGGCATCTTCTTATAGATATTAGGTACTGTGAGCTTGCTTGCTATAATTTACAAACATCTAGTTAGAGATTACCATTGTCAATGCGGTGTCAGTGCTCCACATTTACCTACATAGTGTGAGTTGCATCAAGTAACTTTGATAATAACATTACCCATAACTGACAATTTCGACATAATTATGTTGATAGCTTTTACGTCGCCCCGGGCCGTAAGTAGCAATTTACCGACGGCTACGCGAGCGAAAATTTCCACTTTCAAGTCGGGAAGACGTAAAATTGTGTACACCTCGGGCGGTCATAAAGAAAGCCTCACGTCGCATGTTTATCGCCCTCGCCTTTGGCTCGTGCTACAAGTTCCTGCGCCCTGAGACATTCTTTAAATCACCACCCTCGGAATGTCAAATACGGCAAAACTTATTGGTTTATTAATCGTTTGTTACGGGTAATGGTATAGTTTAAGTAACTTGGTGCAACTCGGTGTTATTGAATTCTGAAATAAGTAATGAGAAACATCATGAACATGTATTTTTATCCGCCACAGACTGGTGGATCTAAATGATTGATTTGTATTTTACGAATTGTGTTTGTGTTGTCCTACCTACCTATGTTTGTTTGTAATAATAATGGTCGCAATCATAATGTATAAAGTGAAATGGGATCATGTCGCATAAAACACAGTTATAAATTGTAGAGGTATAAAAAATGTTTTAGGCGAAAAAGTTATTTTTTATTTTTCCATTAAATTAAGACTGAATGTCCTTATAAATTATTCTTGATCACTTAAAACGTCGTAAACGCAGATGATCATTACAGATTGTAATTTATACATTTCTAGACATTCTACTACAATGTTGGCTTTAGTTAAAGGTGTAATGATTTGGTTAACAAAGTTTACAGAGTTTTCCATTTTGGAAGACTTTTAATTAGGTTTCCATCATTAGAAATGCTAAATGAAACGAGATTGCCGTGTGATTAAAGAACAATTGAGTTGGGCAGTACGGCTCGCGGCTGACTAACAACGTAAAATTAACCAATGGAGAGCGACACGAGTCATCATCATCAGTTTGTCATTCTTGTGCTTCCAACTTCTAAGCAACGTACATTTTTTTACTTTTTATCGTAAATGTTAACAGAACTCTGACCACGAATTTTAAATTTGGTTACTAGGGGCCCGATTTTTGAAACCACATCACTTGAAAGCGGTACAAATCTGTATATCGTTACAAAACTACAGCACAAATTAAATTGTCGACTAGTTGATTAAAGCTGTAATTTTCTTGTAATATCTACTTTAAAAAAAACACCACTTTCGAGCGGCATTTTCACACATGGTGCTTTCAGAAATCGGGTCCCTGTGTTTGTCACTTCAGTGTTTCATGCATGAAACAAAACAATTCAAAGCAACAAATTAGGAAACATGTGATGGATTTATAGTTCTCAAAGCAATAATATGGGTCATATATGTATATATTTTAAATAGTTTGAAATACAATTAACTTTACATTGAAACGCACTGAACCAGGCATCCGAATCATGTGCTCCATCGCCCGTCTGGGAGCATTGCTTTGAATGTTTTGATCTTTACCTAAATATATTGTATATTTAATAAAATTATTTGTATTATACAACATTTTTGCAACACTCAAATGTAATAATAGGAACTGTAGAGAAGGTAAAAAAAAAAAACAGGCATTACATAAAAGTTTAACAACTGTAAAAAACGTAATATTGTAAAATACCTAAATAACTTTTCTAAACGTTTACTTGGATTTTTTTATTTTAATTTTCTGACACAGTGATAACCCTTTTACTCGAGTTGGTGACGTAGGTATGTTCGGAACAAAAGGCGGTACACACAGTACCCATTCTCGTGCGTTTGGCGTTAGGTGCAATTTAGATTGAACGCGGTTCCTACCTAATTCAGTAGGCTATTAAAACGGCGGCTTTCTTGAAGATCAAAGAAGTGCAACTTCTGATAGTACTATTATTTATTCTGAGACTGAGCTACAAATGTGAAATAGGAAAGACTTCAATTGTTTTGACACGGAACAATAGGTGTAGCTATATTCATCACTCGATGTGCATCAGACATGGTTTCAGCTCATTTCCTACAGTGCACTGATGTCCGAACGCAATTAGGATTCAATTCCAATAGTTAGATTGCACTTACCTCGATTGGCGCTGGCTTGAACGTTTGAGGGGGAGTTATTGGGCCATAAATTTAGTATAAATTTAGTTTCCTTGCAGAAACTACAACTCAAAATGATATAAAATAAAAATTAAATTAAGTAATACAATATTTCGATTGCTCTCAGAAACTAATACTATCTAACTTCACAGTGTAAAATTTGGTGTGGTTTTCAAAAATTACATTACGTAGGTTAATTAAAAAGAGGAAACTACAAGCAATGAAAACAATTACGGTACGTACCTATTGTATCTACCTCCATATTGGAGATGTTTTGTCCAGATAACGTCTTACAATATAATTGTGTGCGTGTATGTGTGGTAACGCCTTTGACATGTAAAACGTAACGTATATTCTATATAGCTAGTGATGGTAGTCGTAAATGAGAATGAAACAAAAATAAAAACTTTTATCCGTTCCCCTCTTTTCAAGGCAAGTTAGCTGGATCTCGGATCAGCAATTGTAATCAGGTCTGTTGCTAACCCAGTACACAATAGTTCGAGGGTTGGACTAACAGCTGCAAGAACCAGTTCTACTTATAAACAGCTTATTCGAGCGAGCGAATAGGGGTTGCTAGGCAGGTAATTGATTTTCTATAGCTCGACGGACGCATAAAAGGCCCTGAGATTGGTTGCGCAAATATTAATTGCTTGCACAACGACAAAAAAACAGAAGGCGTAAAAATACCGTTCGGTATTTACATGTACGCTTGCGTAATGTTATAAAAAATAAGTATATACCTATTTGAGCGTAACTTTTATCCAACACATTTCTTTTTAAATGAAGTACTTACTAACCTAACCTAAAAATTTCATTTTAAATACCTACAAGTTTTTTTACTGACTGTACCTTTTGTTGACTGTAAGTACTTGCATTATCTTCCGTCCTACATTATGTGAACCATACCATACCAGATTATTATATTGTCATCTGACTTACACAAGTATGAAAAATTTCAGCTCAATCGGATGAAGGTAGTTATCTCGTTTAAAATTGAGTCGCAAGATTCCACCCTGGCAAACATACATAATATAGGTACATACATACATACTTATATATTATAATATATTAGGTAATTATGCTGACGAGTATGCCATACTATAATTGTATAGTACCTACTTCATGTCAAGTAATACGGTCAACTAGAACTACAAAATGTTCATTACATTTTTCCAGTGGACAGAACGGTTTTATCCAATTCAAAGCAAACGTATGTTTGATTACTTCTTATTCTGTGTATCTTTGTGATATCTATAGATACACTGAAGTACCTACTTACCTTTTTCAAGCCCACTCATCAATCTGGCCAAATTGAGCAACCCAATTTATAAGGTGTGTCAAGATTTTTACAGGTAACTAGGTAGTTGGTTCCCAGAATTTTGTCAGTCAAATTATCGTTAGTTACCTTTAGTGATAATATCGCATTTTCCGCTACACGGTTACTTCCTTTAGTAGCTTTCCGATTTTTTAGCCATGCTTCACAATAAGTATTAATTATAATATTAATATCCTGCAGTGGGCCGATTTTTGAAAGCACGCCACTCGAAAGTACAATTAGGATGTGGTGAAAAGTACACTGAATTTTAAATAAGAGTATAGAGAAGAAAATTACAGCACTAATTATAATCTTGTCATCTAGTCAAAAATTCGATTTGAGCTATATATTTGTAGCCAATTCTTACACACATTGTTTTACCACTTTCAAATGGTGCTTTGAGTGATGGATGTGATTCCAAAATTGACCCTCTGATCGCGACTGTGCCCTACTAAAACCGTCGAGGTACATTCATACTTTATACTAAATCCTGAATCCTGATTTAGGTAAGTTCTAAATACTTTCCCACTAAAGATTCGGAAATGGGCAGGTTTACTTTTTTATTCTCTTCATTATTTTCTGAGCACGAACTCTGCGTCAGTGCCATTATACGAGTATGAGCCGTATTAGAACCCCTCGGTGTAAGCATGAAGTATTTGAGCTTTTAGGTCAACGGTCGTTGGACCGCGACCGTGCTCTGACTATTTTATTCAATAATCGTGCCCAAGTGGAGATCTCCCTATTATGTTTTAAGTATCTCGTTTTTTGCCTTTTACGTAAGTGTGCACTTCGTAGATGTATATTGTCATGCGCTTAAACATGAAATGGAAAATCGGTGTGTAAAAGCGAAAATCACATTTCCAAATGTTATTCTCATAAAGTTTTATATCCCTTTTAAAGTACCAATGTTCGTTCGCGGTATTGGGAAAAAACGTGTCGTTACATAAGGATCCGCTAAAAGGTGATATGACAAAATGTGCTTAGTTACGTCGCACGTAAAAATGATAATTGCATATTTTTATTGATAATTTAGATTTTCGATCGTTAATTCGATCGCCGTTTGTTTCATCTGCATATAATTTTGCTGTCGTTATGCTGCAGGAGCTAATCGAATTTCTGGAATAAAAATGTTTAATTGATAAAGATTATTATTTATTTTCTTTGTCGTTTCGTTCTCCTGTAGTAATTTACTTTAATATTGATTATGTAGACTTAAATTCAGTTTTAAATTTGATTACTTAATATTAATATTGAGTGATAAATGTTAAACTGGAGAAATCTTTGTATGTGTGACAAATTTCAGCTAATCCAATTCAGTCGTTACCTTCAGTGTGCTTAAATAACGAATATCCAAAAACACAAATGTTGTAATTTTCAATATTCGCATAAACATTCAGTATCAAATTACATGGCGTTGGGTTCTTGTTTTAAAATGCCTAAATCAAAAGATTATTTTGTGCATGTAAATACCTAAGTGTCACATTTTTTGTCCCATTATCCCATAAAATGTGGTAACATGAATAGCCTCGTAGATATGTCTGTCTTGTAGGCGATTACGTTCGCGCCGATGGGCCGATGGAACGTTTTTCTTCATAGGAAATGGCAATAAACGGGATGTTTGAGAAGGATGCGGAAAATCGTTAAACGGATTTGCTTCATTCACTTAACCGTTTAGTTTATTTAGTAGCAGTTGGGTTTGTTATGGCAAAGACACGTACCTAGTTTTTTTAGGGTAAAAAATGTCGTATAAAATCCTTGGACCCAATGGTCTCGGTGCTTGCCTTCGCGTAAAAGGACAAATAGACTCACGTTATCATGAACGTTTGTGTTGATAAATATGCTAGTATTTAATTACGATGCGTCGATCGAGTGTTTATCGCAGAGTACCTACTACGAATTAGGGGTTTCAATTTGTATCTAATCTTAAATACTCAATAGTTAGCTACTTATTTTTTTCTAACAAAATTGGTTTATTTAACTTTCTTGAAGTATGCAACCGAAGCGAAGCTGTAGGCACAGTCTAGTTTAAAGGTACATTGTTAATACCGTATTATTAATGAATAAATGAATGATAAATAAACATAACTAATGAGATATACCTCGGTACTGTAAATTAAAGTACATAATTATTGTCTAAGATTATAATACCTCCTCGCACCATTTTGCAAGAAACACTTATTTGTTTGTTTTTTTCTATCATTGGTAAGCTCTACATGAACTTGATATTTTTTTTAAATTGTGACGACGCAATGTTTTTGTAACTACCTACCTACGTTTAGTTTCAAATATTCGCACCTACACAATGTAAATTATTTTCCGAATCAACTTATTGAAACTGAACAAAAAAAAATTATTTACCTTGGTGCTTCACTCCCATATTATACCATACTCATCGCTGATAGCGGGGCAGAAAGGTACCTAAATTTATGCAAAGTAACATCAGATTCAACTAATTATTTTAACTGTATCTAACTGAGAAAAATAAGTCCAGCCCGCCAACATAGGTAAATACATTTTCCAGCTATTGAAATATTCGAAAGATCAAACGCTACTTAGCATGGTTCTTTGAAGCCCTCCGGAAGCCATCACGTATAATACCGGAGGCATAACTAAGTTAAGCCGTTAAGTAAAGCCACACTTCGCTTCTGTATAAAATGAACCAAGTTTCCAACTTCCATTTTGCCTACAGGGTGAATAAAAACACAGCGTTGCTCCAGGCTTATTGTGTATTTTGCGCATGTTCAACGACAACTTACAAGGTAAAGTGCATAAATAGTAAATTATTTACATTTTAATTATAATTTATAGTTATAAACCACATTTGTAACCTTTTAATAACAGCCAGTTATAAGTTGTTGTATTGCAGTGATTTTTTTCTCTTCATAATTATTTAGGTAAAATAAATTGTTGCGTAAGCATTTGTTTAGGGCTTTATTGAAAATCTGTAGCGTAGTCGAGGATTTTAGTTTGTTACTAAATATACTATAGTCTTATGTATACCGTTGTTCAACATTCTTGTTTTAAGTGTGCTTCGTTTAGAAATCTTAATAATTTAAAACTAAGATTAAGTTTAAAACGGTCCAGTTTTCGACATCTATCTGTTAATTGCAAATTGACAGAGTGAATGTCGATAAAGTACATCATTTCACACCACGACAAACATACATTTATCAGTTTGGACATACATCTATAAATTTAACTAAGTATCATTTGGACATTATGCGAAACATGATTTCGTAAATACATGAACCTCAAAACGATTCACGTGTCTAAATCCAGCAACCAAATATTTATTACAGCCTCCCATCTGTTGATAGAACTTGCCCTATCTAACATTGTTTTGATTCCGTACTATGTACCCCCACACACAAATTATGCTCCAACAATATATGAAACATTTAGCTATAAATAGCACTTACAATAACTTACATTTATTTACACATAATAGGTACTGACATTCAATTTCGATGGGTACTTCATTGTCGTGTATTCGAAGAAGCCACTGAGACCTAACTTACAAACGAGATGAGGAACATTACAATTACAAGAATAGTTAGACACAATTCACCGCTACCCCACCGAACGCTCGAGCACATATGAATAGTCCTGAAAAATGACTAATATTTACAACATTTAGTTTATCCCTATCCTAGTACTAGTGAATCGTGCAGAAGCGTTTAAATTGAGGTAATAACTTATATTGTGTAACTGGTGACTACTAATTGACTAAATAACATTACAAAAATACTTCCCAAAGCCTAATAGGTAACAGGTTGTCATGGATTCGGACCTTCGAGCGTAAACGCGACTGCGCACCCGCGCACGCGTTAAACGATAGCTTCCTTAACATTAAACAAGTGGGAATTTATAGATACTCGAGTTGGTATCGTGAAATGACTCGTAAAGTTCCCGAGCCGTGAACGGAACCGTGGCCGCCGGCGGCGCTATTATATCACGACGCCGCTCCTCGAGATGATTTTCGCTGTTGGATCTTTTTTCTCGTTTTCCGCGTCCAGATTGAGTTTGGGGTTCTGTATTTTCTTCCACGTGTCGCCGAGCGCTTTGCTGAAGTGGTCGTCGACGCCGCCTTTTGTTGCCGTTTGCGTTTTCTCGTTTTCTCTTAGCCTCGACGTTTGGATTTGCCTCCATGTGTCGCCGAGGGCTTTGGCGAAGTGATCGTCGACTGAGAGACTCGCATCGTCAACTTCCATGGCGATAATCTTAGCAGGTTTAGGGGGTTCCTCTGGTTTGAACTGTATGGGGCTGCTGGCGCGATCCTTTGTGTTGGGTTTGGGTCCCGGCTGGGTATTCTCTGTGTTCTTTTTGAATAGGTTCATGTAGTTGTCGCCAAGAGAGCGTCTGAAGTGTTCATCGATCACTGGGTCGCACATTGACATTGATCCTGGGAGCAAAAGATAATGTACAACTTAGATATGACTTTTGACGCAATTACGCTCTTACATTATTTCTGTGGCTGTATCTACACGTAATGGAACTCCATGACGCGTTAAATGTATTTGTTACACACATACACAAATCACGTCTATATCCCTTACGGAGTAGACAGAGCCTGAGGTAACAGTTACCTACAGGCCACATTTAGCAAGATTGTGGGCGTATTTGTTACCCTTTGTTTTATACGTAGAGGTAAAGTAGAAGTAACGAAAGTGATGTTGAATCTCGGTGAATCATTTTGATGAGATAGCATAATATCCAAATACAAAATAACAAATCTTTTGGATGTCGGAGTTTTTTATTGCAAAATTTGCAAATATGCCCTTAAGGGTGTCGTTAAGAGTACACAGGTATCTCAGAAAGACTAAACTACCTACCTAAAAATATTTTTTTAATGAGGATTATCTTACCAGGAGGCGTGTCGCTTTTGGTGATGACAGAGGGTCTGTTATAGGGCGGTGGGGCCGGCCGAGAGCGCAGCCGCATGTCTATGGGGGCTTCATGTTTCCCAGGGTATTCTGGAGGAGCGCCTGTAGAAAAAAAAAAATAATAATTAGTAGAGTCGCTTTAAGCAAACTAGTTCGCTTTTGCGTTGTCGAGTGATTGCTGAAGGCATTAACTCTGTGCAAGTTACTAGTGCCTAAAATATGACAGGATATACCATAAAGTTGGAATTGGAAAATTTTTAGTTGTGTGGGTGTTTTGAATTCTCATGTCGGTGTTATTTTGGCGGGAGTTTATGCCGAATATGTTTGTGACGAATGCTACAAATTTTGTCATGAGTATATACTCATGACAAAATTATGATATGTAGATGTATGCTGTACCTATGTACGTGAAGCTGTAGTCTTTCCCCCACATAAAACGCTATCTCGCTTAAGACGCGTTTTTTGTCCGGTCCCTTCAGAATCGCCGTATATATTTTCTTAGTACCTACTTATAGATAACTTGGAACATAATTGAAGTGGCCTAGGCGGGTTAGCAAACGAGCACGTTTGTAATTAAATTTAGTGTACCTACGTGAGCTCGTAACAAGCCTTCTGGGATATTTTCTGTACAAACTGTATATTTATGAAGTAACGCAATGGATTATGATGTACTTCATACAAACAATACTTAGCAAAATATTAAATGTTATCTTTATTTGCATTTTTGTTGACTTTAACTTACATTGCGATTCAATTTACACATTTAAAACTTCAAATCAATCCGACCACTGGAGGTTCGTAAAATTCGCTTGCGAGATTTGATTTAAAGAACTAACAAACAAACATTGTAAGATGAGTAAAAGCTTGTAATAAAAACAAGATGTTCTCTAGTACTCTTTGCTCTTTATTTCGACTTGCTACCTACTTCCCGCGACTATATCCCGCTAAATATTAACAGTGTAATAGGACTAAATAGGGCTAATTAAATAGTGCTGTCTGATAGACTTGGGCACTAAGCATCTTAGTCGTGGTTATTACAATTGTGTATGGAACGTTCATTATTGTCTTTAGACCCAATAGAGCTCGTCTTTGTCTAGGCTAACTAGGCTAACTAGGCTAGCTAGGTATTCATGCGGTATTCAAAATAAAATATTAGTGTATTCATTGTATTGTTGGTAAATACTTTCATATAAATGACCATTTCACACTTCCCAGAAGTCGAACGCAGAATGTAAGTGAGAATTCAAATAATTTGGGTTTTTCTTACTCAGAATCGTTTACCCTGTCGATCCTTATACAAGAAAAAATGTGTCCCGAAATTTCCATTCCGGTTCCTCACATTTTATAAAAGGTATAGGAAAGTATGGAACGTGCCGTACAGGAAAAAAAATCCCTAGTAAATCTGGGACACATTTTTTCTTACATGAGAATCGATATGGTTAACGATTCTAAGTAAGAAAAACCCAAAATATTTAAATTCTGGAAAAAATGTTCATGTAGACTTTTTTTGGAAAACGCTCAAGTACTTAATGCACTTTGTGTTTTTAGTGCGAATATTTCCTAAAACAGTACGTCCGTCGTCGTCTGATTAAGGTTAAACATACAAAGTGTCTAACTTATGTTACTGGAAGTACGGTGAGTTTCCTCCCTTTGTGCTACAGCCGTAAGATAAGGAGTTAAAACAAAAGGCTTGTTCTTGTCAGTTACGATAACAGAAGTGTTATACAACTTTGCTTGGTTTGATGTATTGACGAAAACGAATGACAGCTGTTGAAGCATTATCGTATTTGGAGAAGCATTTTATTATGATAGCATTCTTACAAACATTTTGGGAGGGAAAATTGAAGGAAGGAGAGGAAAAGGAAGACCTAGATTAAATTATTTTAACCAAATAAGGGATAACGCCAGCACCGGCTCATACATTATGTTACCAAGAGGTCAAAAGACTAGTGATATAGTGATTCGCCTATACGATCTGCCTATGCGAAACTTGGCCTTTAGGTCTTGTTACCTTGGGCTCTGTCTACCCCGTATGGGGTAAAGACGTGATTTATGTATGTGTGTTTATAGTGAGTGAAAGGAAAAGTGGTAATTACTCTTCGGACCAGAATACAATTATTAAATTGTGTCGATATATGTTATAATTTTAAAGTGCACAAAATTACATTGAACTTTATGGTGGTAAAGGAATATTACGAGAACAAAGTCTATCAAAGCCTTTTTTTTCAATGAGTTTCACTTTTGTGGGTATTATGGTTTCTCGTCAGATCTGAATTTCACATGAAGTGGACATGATAGGTAGTTTCCCAAAAAAATTGTACATATCCCGTTTTCATTTTTCATTCAACCGACCGTCGAAGTCAACCGTACCTAATTACGTTGTAACGCTATATTTGATAAATAATCGCATAGATGAGATAGGACCACATTTTCGTCACTTAATGCTAATTTTCTCTACAATAAGGAACAAGCAGTTAAAAAGTGACGTTATAAAATTAAATACTACGAGTACTTAAAACATTTGACTATCATTCCGTTTTCACAAAGTAACGTAACGACCGGTAAATTAAAATGGCGACTGTTTAAGGACCCCACAAGAATGTTACCTTTATTACTCTTTCCTCGAGACAATTAAGAATAAGAGTTCATTTACTTGTAATTAAGGCTTTATGAACAGACCGTAGAATTTGATGAGTACTTAATTATATTATAATCCTATTTAGACGGGAAAAATTTGTTCCATTTAGAGTAAAGAGACGGTTAATGCATGTGTTTTGGTCGTTTGCTTATAACAACCGCACTTGGTATTGTGATTCTGTGTAAATTAACAATGTTAATTCAACCGATCCAGGGGCCCGATTTTTGAAAGCACATCACTCGAAAGTACCACTCGAAAGTGGTATAAATCAGCTTATATCTCCAAAACTACAGCTCTAATCAAAATTTTGACTAAATCACAAGATTAATGAGATCTGCGATTGTCTTCTATGCTACTCATATTTCAAATTCAATTTTTCACCACTTTCGAGTGGTATTTTCACACATGTGCTTTCAAAAATCGGCCCCAGTACAACATGTAGCATAATATGTAGGTATTTTAGGGAATCAGTCAAATTGTCTCAAAATCGAGAAATCTCGTCGTCAACACAGGACCAACGTCTAGACCCTTGGACTCCCTATATTGCCTGCGACCGAACAGGTCAAGTTTTGGTTGTCAGTCAAGAGAAGTGCAGCAGCGGGCGGTGTTTGGAGAATCATACATCTTGTTGCGTGTGTAGCCTCTCTCTCTCTCTCTCTCCTGCGGCGCTACAACCCTTTGTGGGTCTTGGCCTCTTTAACAATTTTCCGCCAATTTTCCCTATCCCATGTCCATTGCGTGTGCAGCCAGTAGATATTCTGTGATGAATGGTGTAGGTTTACCTTTTCCATTGACAGTGAGGTTGGCGGGCGCTTCGTCATCGTCGGCTAGTTCTCCGTCGCTGTGCGGCGCGCGCGCCGGCGCCGGCACGCTCCGGCGCTCGTTGAACGACTGCGACCGCAGCGCCATCTTGCCGTTCTCTCTGGAACACAGAATTTATACAATTAGGCACAGTTTGAAAATTAAATTAGAGCAGAGGCGTATTCTGTGCTGAGGTTGATAGCGAGCTTATCAACAGGGATATTTTATTATATAGTAAACTAGCTTCTGCCCGCGACTTTGTCTGTGTAGAATTAAACATAAAAACCTTCCCTCATGAATCACTCTATCTATTAAAAAAACCGCATCAAAATCCGTTGTGTAGTTTTGAAGATATAAGCATACATAGGGACAGAGAAATCGACTTTGTTTTATACTATGTAGTGATAACATTTTTAACCGACTTCAGATATTTTGATTAGAAATTTCAGTAGTAGCGTAATTAATATGATGTACAATTTATCACGATATATACGATCTATAATTAGTAGGTATCCATAGGTACAATTACTACGTGATTAGTTTCAATTAAGTTGGTACATTTTACAATTATCATTGACCTAAACGTTTCGCCTTCTTAGTCTCTAAGGTTCTTAAATATTCAGATTTCCTTGGACACATAAAACACGGCTTAGTGACAAAAAAAGACACATAAACATAAATTCACGAGAAGCTAACACAGGTGCTCCATTTCCATATTAATATCATAAAGTGAAAACATGAAAAGCATGTGAAAGTTGTATACCTACCTACCTAAGTAATTTTTCTAGGGTGTTTTTTTTCTTTACACCTATTTTAGAATCGTTTAAATCTTCATTTTGTTACTATTTAATTTTCTTTGCATGTTTTGTAAGGAATGGGGCTTTACGAAGAGTACTTACGTTGGTTTTTCTTGTTTAGATGAACATGACATTGAAGATTTTTTGTGAACTACTTACTAAATTCGCTGTACTAAATCATTAATTTGTGAGTTTTTTTTTATTCGTAATATTTTATGTGTACTCCTTGTTTACCTCGGCCTGTACTCAGGTTGCCGCGTCCGCCGCTCGCGTCGCCACTTGCCGGTGAGCTCCTTAGGCTGCGCGCGCGGCGTTTCGGGGGACAGCGTGCGATCGCCTTCAGACTCCCCACTCGACGCTGTGCTTGGAGTCTCTGTGACAAAGAATAATTTTTCATGATAATTTACAATTTGAGTTAATGTTGAAGTACTTATGGTAATACATTACGCTGATCAAAAATTTCCAAGGGTATCTCACATGAGAATAGTGAGTCTGATATCTGTGGACCGATTTTTTAAATCGCTTCTGTGAAAATACCACCCGAAAGTGCAGGGCGTACACTTAAATCGAGTATATTGTGTAGGTTTTTATCCTATAATGCTATTCAGGATTCAACAGTCTTGCTAACGTTAGTAGAAGGTACTTAGTTATGTTAAGGACCCCTAGCTTTAAGATAACAGGTATGTTACTAAAAGGTACCTAATCGATCACATTGCAACATTTATACAGTATACTTACGACATTCCGCTTTGTACATTCCGTTTTGACTCGTGTAAGAAACAAGCAAGGAACTAAGTAATATTTACAACGGAATTGTTAAATATTAATATTGTTTCTACTCTTATTTCTCTGATATTTGCTTTAACTTTCTAACCACTATTGTTCAAGTGAAAACACACGTTTCAAAATAAATCAATTACAAGAAATAATATGTACAACAGGGCATAATCATTTATTGCTCTCTGAAGTACTTACGGAATTATTTGATGGGCAAAAATACAAATATTGAAGAGATGATATATGTACGTGGAAATAACTCGTGGGAAATGATCGAGGAATTATTGAGCCTTAGCCTGGGAAGCCTCCAATCGGGGCCGACAACTTTTAATTGGAATCCTGTCCAATCTCATTCTCATCAAGCTTGATTTAGATAGAGAGTAATTTTATAGAGGCAAACTCATTACTAAAGTCGAGGCTGGAGCCACCCGAACAACCACCTACTTAGCTAATTACCAAAATAATTATGGCAGCGAACAGCACTCGATATGCTGTCGTACCGGATAAACCTGACGACTTGAATGTTAATTATCCATTCGACAAAGCTAAAGAAAATCAAATGATAATGTACCTTTTTGGGGAGATGCAACCCACGGTTGCCATAGAGGTAGGTTGAACTTAGGCGAATGAGGAGGTTCCATCGAAAGAAGATCAAGATTGTTCAGCGATGTCCGAGCAAGAAGCAGCAGATATTCTGGCAATTCCATCATCACAGCCCTCGGGCAACACACGTAATCAATCACTAGTAGTTTTCTACGTCAAACAACAATAACATGTTTCTTAAAATCAACCCTTGAAATTATTAAATAAACTCATGTAATCTCCAAACGCACTTGTGAGTCAGAATAAAATGGCAAAACACTACAAGATTTTAGCAAATGATCAGGAGCGGACCAATAGACAAGGCATTGGCGCACCGGCACAGGTAACACTGAAGGAAGACTGAACAAAAAACGAGCTGGAAGAGATTACATCGGAATAAATAAATGAGATGAACAAAAAACAAACCAAAAAGCAAAAAGAGCATCACGCTACATCCACGCGGCCGGACGTTGCGGCGCTTCCTTCGAACCCTGCGTTCACAGGACGCTGTACGGCAGACAATACCACTAACTAATTATCAAATGTTAAATTAACACCTTTAACACACTAACAATTATAAATACAAATGCGAAGAGAAAAAGCGTTGCAGCCGTAATCATCATTGGAGCGGACATTGTAAATTGTTTACACAATCCCATTGTGTTTTGGTCACTCCGATTTTATGACACGAATGCGATTACGAGGGATCTCTGTTCCCAGCAACACAAAGGAATTGATGACATCACAAATTTTAAATCGGCAAGGAGTCGATTTAGCATTAAACGTTGTTTGGAGAATTTTAAATTTGTTTTCTTCAGAGCACAGGCGATCTGAATTCATCACTCATACATAATTGAATAGTTACAAATACATTTGATACTGGACGACCTATTTCATATTTACGTAAACATTCTTACAGACAGTTATATTTCGTGGTAATATGCTCAAAATATTAAGCTTATTTATTTTACAAATACATCAGCCTGTATTTCGAATACATCAACCTGTTCGGTCCATTCATGAAAGTGCGTGAGCGCAGGGCGCGGGGATTAATGAACCCCCTTTACACTTCCACCTTCCTTCACCTTGCTACTACCTCCAGCCAGAAACACAACCTCAACAATGATTTTTACGAACTCCGACATAAGGATGCAGATCATTTGCAACGACGCGAAGTGCATGCCGATACCAGACAGATAAATCGGTGTCTATTCTTTGCAGAGTAGAGTCCAAATTGATTTGTAAATACTAAGAGTCGAGTTTTAAATTACGGTGGTTGTATCCTTGGAAGGTTGTTTTATTTGGAGACGAGTGAGGAGCGAGGGAGGGGAGGGGAAGTCGAACTGTGAGAAGTTGCTCTGCGATGCTGCAGGACCGTATAAGCATTAGTTTTTTATTGTCTAATAGAGCGAGGCAAAGGCTCGCCGACAGGTAGGCTTTGGCGCTTGGCGCCGCTAGTTTAATTAAGCCGACGGGATTCGCGGCACAAATGAGAAACGTTAGGTGCAAGTAATAAAACTTCGTGTCATAGTAGTCGCGGAATACAGGAAAGTTCACATTGTGTAAACCGCAATGAGTTATATATCTGAAGATGCTAATGAGGCAACTTTCTTAATTAAAAGTTAGCGAGTTGTCGGGCGGGTGAACAAAAGCCTGCTCCGTCAAAACAGGTCGATATTTTAGACTATTTAGTAGATAACGACATGATTCCACTATTCTTTGGTCTTCTCATGTTCATCGTGTTATATGCGTACGAGTTTCGTTATATAACACGTTGAACATAAGAACACCAAAGTCAAGCCAGCAAATTGCAACGGAGGGCTCGAGTGAAACGAATTAGAATTCAGCTTTTATGAACGCTGTCTGTGTCTTTGTATAAAACTCGTAGTTAAGCCACGGCGTTGTGAGATCGCCTTACACAAGGAACCTCGTTCAGTGGAGTGTAATTAAAGGGTGGAGTGTTATTTTTCCCAATTTCTTTTTCTTTTTATTCTTTTGTGCTCCGGCGCGGCGGCGGCATTCAAGCGGAGCGCGCGCGCCCGAGCCTTGAAGAAAGCCAACTTTAAATTTATAGTGTCAAGTAAGAAGTCCTTCACTTCTGCATTGTAAGATATAAAATGTACTCTTACAAAATTTACGACTACAATAAATAAAGACACAAACGTTACAGATCACGTTGTCCTAACAACACTGGATGCAGAGCATATTTTTGAGGAACCAAAATTATTAGCCACGTAACTTATTAATTTCACAGCCGACTAACCTATAATTAACCATCTCATCCATACATACATATAATTTAAAACAAATCGGCGTTTGTACATGGAAAATACGTGTATCCAATATCTTATTTAAGTATCAAAGTTCACCAAAAACAGCACTATAATATTCCTGCCAAGATGGGTTCGGAAATGGCGAAAATGACTACATGAATTTTGATTAAACTTGGCAAACATATTAGTTAATTTCCACGAGATAGCGATAGATGTATTATTCGCAGACGAAGTCGCAGTAACAACTAGTGACAAATAAAGTCCAAACAGCACAGAAGCCATACAAAAAAATCAATAAATTGAACGATAAGCATGAAAGAGTATAACTAATACGAAATTGGGATGAGAGGAGTAATTCAGTGGGCCACTTAGCCGCGGGCGCGTATCCGTTCGAAACGAGTTCCTAATCGCTCTAAGGGATGATTATTTGCACGCATGTGTAGCACTTACGAAATCTTAACTACAATTACAATCCTTTTAATTGAACTGGTGGCGAAGAGTGAATCTCGTTCGTTTCATGATATGATGTCATGGACAAAATGCCTAAAGTTACTAAGATACATGTGTAGTTTCCATTAAAGCTATAATGAACAATGTAATGAATGTCATGTTGAAAGTGTTGATGAAATAGGTAAGAATATAGTTTTAGTTGTATCTCTTCGTTGCGTTCTAAAAGAAAAAGGATACCTAATTCTTACCTGTTCCATAGAATCACAGAAAAAAGTATATGATCTAGACACGCTGTAGCGTTTCAAGCCAAATTCAAGTCACCTTTTAACAATGACTTTACTGTTGCCTTTATCACAGAACAATTATGTAGGCTGCTCACCCGTGACGTAAGCATATTTCACACAGAATCTCCTAGTATAGTTAAGTGTGTATATTTGTATGTCCACAAATTATGTGAATAATTTTTCGATAAGTAGGGAGTATCAGAAGCGAAATGATGTCGATGACTGTAAAAATGACAGATCATTAATAGTGTCCGACCGAAGTTTCGGTTTCGGTTTCGGTTTCGGCCAATTTCGGCCAAAAAAGTGATTTCGGCCGAAGTTTCGGTTTCGGCCAGAATCCGGCCGAAACTTTCGGCCGGGCCGAAATTACTTCGCGGCCTTATGCATCGGGAGCGCTCGGCTTAATTCGGGCGCGCTCGGCCGGGTAGGTATAGTCTAATTATATCTATTTTCATTAAAAATAAACGTTTTTTATTTTCAACATGAAACTACCGTGAGACTTAATCATAATTACACATAAACGGATAACTCACATATAAAAAGTCGACTACGAAATAGTCCGAAACATGTCGAGCATCACTCGACTTTTTATACGTGAGTTATCCGTTTATGTGTAATTATGTTTTTTATTTTTTTTAACAAAAAATAAACCGTTCTCATATAAGAAATCCTTGCAATAACCTTTTCCTTACGATTTGTACAGTAATTTTGAATATTTTGATAGGTCTTCAAAAATTTCGGTTTCGGTTTCGGTTTCGGCCGAAATCAGAAAAAAACCGAATATTCGGTTTCGGCTAAAAATCGTGTTTCGGTCGGACACTAATCATTAATTGAAGGCTAGATTGATCCTTTCGCTAATGATACTTCAAAAATTGCAAACAATGGCAATGTACCCTCTGTATTGGCTTTTCTTATTCTTTTATCTGAATATTTTAGTATTTTTGCAACTACTTAAACTCTCTGAAGTTTCGAAGAATCGAACACACATCACAGTAGGTAAAGTAAATTCAAAAATCAAACTACAATTGGGAAACAAAAGGCATTAAAGAATACTCCTAAAGATACATTTGATTGAAATAATCGTTTAGGTAGGTACCTATCTTACTATTTTACTATTCCTTACTATAATATTATAAATGCGAAAGTAACTCTGTTTGTCTGTCTGTCTGTCTGATACCTTTTCACGCTTAAACCGCTGGGCCGATTTAGTTGAAATTTGGTATACAGATAGTTTGAGTCCCGGGAAAGGATATAGGATAGTTTTTATCCTGGAAAATTGCATAGTTCCCGCGGGATAGCACAGCCCAAACCACTGGAATTTTTCAAATTTAAGGCGGAACAAAGTTCGCCGGGTCAGCTAGTATTTAATATTTAGGTATATCTCAAATAAAATGAAACTCCTTTACGATGGTTCTGCCATTTAACAATTTTTTGATGGTGGTCACGGGTGGTGTCCGCTCTTATCCTTATTCCTTACTATTCCTTACTATTCCTTATTCCTTACTAATATTATAAATGCGAAAGTAACTCTGTCTGTCTGTCTGTCTGTCTGTCTGTCTGTTACCTTTTCACGCTTAAACCGCTGGGCCGATTTAGTTGAAATTTGGTATACAGATAGTTTGAGTCCCGGGAAAGGACATAGGATAGTTTTTATCCCGGAAAATTGCAGTTCCCGCGGGATAGCACAGCCCAAACCACTGGAATTTTTCAAATTTAAGACGGAACAAAGTTCGCCGGGTCAGCTAGTAAGACATAAAAGTTCCTGATTTAGTAAATATATCAAAAATTAAGTTAAGTGCGCAAAACATCAATATTAATATAATTGATTTAATGACGCATTACTCTTTGTGACATCGAAGAAAGGAAACTGTTTTTGTAACGCAACATTACAAGCAAAAGTCTGTTGGTCGTACGGTGAGAATACGTTCAACGCATTTTGCATAGAAAGAGACACTTAATTTCAACCTTGGTGGAAGAATCGATATAGACAGCTTCACTCGTGATACAATTCTAGAGTCCTTCGCTAGCTCAGGTTTTAGTAACAAGCACTCGCGCCAAACAACAACTTTGCAGGCTTGCATAACAAAAGTATTTTTATTAAGCACACATTTAATTCAGTACGGATCGAAAACACGAATTCCCAGCGGCAGAAAACCTTCTTGTCCATACCAAGAATGCGTTGTAATTTTAATAACAACTGGAAAGTAGGTAATGCTTATTATATCGATAATATTTTTTGTACCTACATGAGTCAATTTATCAAGCTTGTGCTCATGTAAATTAACGTCAACTTGGAGTACATTAATTAAAATACCGAACGCGTGCTTGTTTTTCATCTACATATTTATTGAAACACCAACCAGTAACATGGTGGCTACGGATTTCGCATTCGTTGTAAAATTTACATTTATTTTAATTTAAATATTTCTCCTGTAATTTCCTCTTATACAACCTGAATGACAGCCTAGCAGCGCAACTGTTTCTATCCGAACGAAGCCTGCCTAAGGTCCCACAACCCGCAACACATTTAGTAAAGAAGTATTTAGTAAAGACTAGCTGATGCCCGGCGACTTCATCCGCGCAGAATTAAATATAGCCTATGTTCATCCGGGGTAATGAGGATTCTAATGGTGAATAAATTTTTCAAATCGGTTCGGTAGTGTCGGAGCCTATTCAATACAGACAATCAAATCTTTCCTTTTTTAATATTAGCGTTAATATCAAGGAGCCGGTGGTTGGTAGCCTAGTGGTTCTGGTTTGGCGTATGGCCTCTCAAGCAGAGGGTCGCGGGTTCGAGCCCGAACTCGTGCCTCTAATTTTTTTTTAATTTTTAGTGAAGGAAAACGTCGCGAGGAAGCCTAGACACACCTGCGAAGCAATTCAAAAGAGTGTGTGAAGTTACCAATCCGCAAAAGGTCCGCGTGGAAGCTTTATACCTTACTAGCTTCTGCCCGCGACTTCGTCTTGATCATTATTATTATGCCTTCCTCTTGAATCACTCTATCTATAAAAAAAAAACGCATCAGAATCAGTTTTAAAGATTTAAGCATACATAAGGACAGACAGACAGCGGAAAGCGACTTCGTTTTATACTATGTGGTGAAGCCCTTGCGTGTACTGAGAGGCGTGTGCTTAACATTGAGACTAATAGGCTGGAAATAATGAGTTTTATCATTTAGCACATTTATATTAATATCTCGCTAATGATAATGAATAGGTTACCTTCTGTCATCGAACGGAGCTAAACATTCAATTTCTTACAGCCTGTTATGTACCTACCTCTGCCTCTTTAGGTGTTTTATACGGAAACTTGCTTTAGTTATTGTATACTAAGACTAGGTTTCTGTATTAATTATAATATACCGATTATAATAATGAAAGTCGCTGAAATGATTACTTGATAAATCATAATGTATTTAATTAATTATTCAATATTTTGGACTGCGTTTGGTTTGGAGACTCAAACTCAAAAATGTTAATACGTGAACATTTTAAAAATTGCACTATTAAAGAACCATTTTTCTGTGTGTATACCTACTACTATCCTGAATTGGGGCTGTAGGTAGGTACAGAATCATGCTCATAAAACTTTTTGATAATAGAACTGCCAACGTTACAATCAAAATTTATGGAAAACATGAATTAATAAACACATTACTCGAGAGAAAAATAGTCAAGTAGAGTAAGTATACTTCATATACTAAAATAAAATTACTTAAAGTATGTTCTAAAAAAGCAAATGCGTGCAAAAGGGAATTAGTCTAAAAAAATCGAAAGGAAACGGATACAAATTTCACTTAAATTTCAAAAATATCGATTGCAGTAGTCGAAATTCAAATTGCTTTGGCGTTCTAAAAAACGGTTGCATACAAATAACGGCCATGGGGCAAGAATTATTTAAAATTCGAACATGATGTATTCAAATCGATTCGCGTGAACGTGAAGCCAGTAGCTGCCTCCGTGTCCCGAGGCTGTTATGAAGTAACGCGTGCTAAATTGTTATGATCTAAGGAGCTAAAAGCAAACTGTTGTTATTTTCTTACTATTTGTATAGAAAACTTAAACAGATAAGGACAATCTAGCTAGAGCATAGATTACCTAACGATGGTCTATGTACGTATAAACGCTTTGTTGCCGTCACTTATAGAAATTATAAAAAAAGGAGTAAATTAGCCAAGCGGCACTGATGTATGCGGATCAGTCGTCAGTTGAGAACAAGACTCAGCCTCAGCCTTCAACTCAGTCTAATTGTTTTGATTTGTATTGTTCCAAGTCAAGTGAGAACATAATATAGCCAGAACCGGCTGTTGTAAGTACGCTTTGCTGCTACGATAAATAACACGTTTAATTAGCTGAGTCAGGGTGGTCTTAGCCTTGTACAGGGTAGAGCCATCAAAATTTATTCAAATTTTGTATTTTGGCGCCCCCCCTGCGCGGTTCTTATAGTGACCACCTCACATTACCCCAGGGTCGCGACTGGCGGAGGTTTCCTTTCATATAGCCTGCATCACTACAAATTTTGATGGCTCTACCCTGGACAAGGGTAGGTCCGGCACTGCGGTCAGCAGAGCTAGTGAGCAATTTCCCAACAAAAAATTGGCAGTCAATGTTGTCAATGGGTTAGTTCCCTGTCATAACCGTTCGCAGCGGTGTTTACATAACAAAAGTAACGCCAGTGCAGTCGCGGAAGACGGATGTTTGTGGCGAAAGTGCGGGAAGCCGCCGCATTCCGCATTCCACGTCGAATGGTGTTGTTGCAATCAAACGCCTATTTATTTTAACTCCAGTTGTGCAGCTGGCATTAGGCAATTGACGGGATGTTTAACAATGAAGGATGTTTCGTCCCTGTGCCCTTAGAAACTTTCAGACTTACCCTTCTAGCTAGTACGCCCGCTTGAGGGATTATGGAAATTAGGTGGTTTAGAATGGCGGAGTTCTAACAGTCCTAGAGTGCTCCTAGAGTGGTGTTATTTTTTGAACTATAGCCAGCTTCTATGACATGTGTGCAATATAAATTTTACACAAGAATCAGCGAGTGTAATGGTAAATAATCAAACTTATTAGATATTTTTTTCCCGTTACGTTAAATTCTGGGTTACAATTGAACTAAACGTCTTGACTTTATTGTTTGTCTTGTAAATCTACGTGTTAATTGTAGGTACAAAAAAAGGGAATTAATTAATGGTTTACTTACAGGACAACACGAATACCTGTACAAAAACAAGGGATCTGTGTTTGCTGTAGAAGTACCTAGTACCAAATTATAATAAAACTTTGTCTGAAGTGTTTTTTTTATTGGAGATTTTTCAAAATGTCTTTTATTATGAGACGTTATCATTTCCATTAATTAAATCCGACTATACTGTCGATTTGATTTAACTATTTACCAGAAGGATATGTAGGTACTGGCTTTTCGAACTTTATCGTGTTTATGTAGAGTTAGTAACAAATGAAAATTAAACAGACCCTCGGGTAAAATAAACGAAATCTGAATAAACTTTGCCATCGTCCTAAATAACAGTGATGTTTGTAATATGGCCATGTAGGCTTGGTTTCTAACAATTACCTACATATTATTACAATTTAATATCCGATATTGTTACCACCTACAACGTTAGCCTCATTTCCTTGTTATGCATTACGTCGGTTGCTAATAATTTATTCAGCGTCGCACTCGGTATAGATTTTCTTCTACGCGCGTGCGTTTACTCCATGAAAACACCTCTGGGGCTACAATAATTTCAAACACGGTTAAATAAGGTTACCAGCGCCATCTATGGGCCAGACTCGGCAACGTAACGGCAGGAGAACCCCGAGCGCCATCTCTACTTTCCGGAGGAATAGGCCCAACGAGCTTCACGAACACCAACGTTTCTTAATGAACTCCCTAGATGGCGTATTGAATTTTCAACCACATTGTAGAGTTCATACTAAATTCGGTATAGATTTTAAATTATACACATTTATAGATAATTAAGCGACTGTCAAGTATTGTTGTTTATGTAAGTGTACAAAATCTTTAAAAGGAGAAGAATTCGCACTTTGTTCTTAAGTAGGCACACGGAAGAGCGGGTCAAGCATTTAATATTGTACTGCTAAATACCGCAAATGCTAGAAATCTGAGCAAATAACTTCACGCTACTTGGTCTTTCGTAAGATTTAAATGATATTTTAAGAATGCACGCTTAGCTGAATGCCGCTGAGCTAATACTAATAAATAATAATAATGATTCAAATTAAATCATCTCTCAAAAGCAATAACTTGCTTACGATTCAAATCGATAAAGGCTTAAAGCATGGCGTAAAATATCAGGATCTGTAATATCAAACGATGCTAAAAGGATAAACCATTGAAAGCCAAGTATCTCTAACCATATCTACCTTATCCATACCCTGCATAGCATACCCAAATGATATTCTCTACTAACGTGTTTTCACGGAATCAAGGCAAACCAAGCTCGTGTACTACCGATTCAAGTATATCAACTGCATCAATTTCGTGCGCTCTCAGCTCCGTTGCCAAGGAAATCGAGCCACCATTATTTCTAAGTATGCAATTAAAATGTGTGATGGTCATGGTACGTAGCCGGTGGAATTTTTAAGTATAACCTCTTACTACCCTCAGTTGGGATCGGACCGTGACGGACACAAATCGCTGCGCTCAGTTGCGTAATGTGCATTTCGCCCGTGACCTTCTTGCAAGATGTTCCGACTGTTTTTAACTGAGATGTGGTTTCGAGGAGAAATGGATATTACTTTTCCAGAGGAACTTGTATACCCGTAGAAAGGTTGATGAGAAAATTGGTTTAAGCTTAACCCATCTTAACGCGTTTGTTTTAAAATTATTTAGGATCTCATCAAACAGATTTACTGATTAAGAACTTAGAACGAATGTTCAGGACAAATCAGTGTTTTCCTATATTTACGTGGAAGACAAGACAAGTTATCTTAGTGACCTCTCTATGATCCGAAGGCTGGATCTACACTAGTTGATGTTGTGCAGTTGATATGTAGGTCTAGAGGTCTAAGTGTACGCTTTCGTCTTGTGATAGTACTTTGTTTATTCATTTGTAGGTTGAGATAAATAATAATCTCTTTCAAGAATCAATATTTACAATACAATCGACGGTCAATTCATAAGTACCATCTTGTACCTATATAATTCCTAGAGGTAAATCAATTGCTAACGATTAAGATTCAATGTAAGCAAGGCCACAGTTGATTGTTACACGCCACAATGCAAAGCTAATATAAGGATGGTCGTTATAAAAGGATCGGCGAAGTATTGGTACATAGCATAGCACATAGCGCCACGTACATGCACGTGAGTATAGTTTATGTACGAGGTAGCCCTGACATGCTTAGCGACTTAACTAAGGAGATTCCTTACTAGTTGAGGATGGCGAGCGAATGATAGCGCGATTTGAGGTAGGTACATATCAAATGTGACGCGTAAATATCGTCTATGACATAGACTCTATGTGATGTCAGCATTCTGTGGAATCTGTCGAATAGATAAATAATAAATCCCAAATAAGTATATTAACATTGTGTTGGCAGTTGAACGATTTTTTGCTGGCAGTGTCTACTTTACTTAAAATTGCCGTTGCTGTTGCAAATAACATCCCAAATTTCAATCCAGTCCCACTACCTACTGGAAGTGTGAGAAAATCGACTATTGATATTTGATTTGACTAAGCCATAAGTAGCTTTGGTTAGCTTTATTAAAATTAATTCTTTATCAATTGAATATTAATCAAGATTCTTTTGATACCTACAAGACTTCCGTGTGTAGAGATATCTTGAAATTTTTATTATGACTAAGTGTTTCAATCGAACTGGCGTTGTATCTTATTCTACTCGCATTGCATCAGCAAGTTTGCGAGAGTGGCCAGCATTCCTCGTAAATGGACTGTTTATTGGGAATTCGGTCATTATCTCATGTGTTAGGCACACGAATTCCAAACATTCTTAATGTCGTAAACATCCTCGCATTAAAAGATATGTTGCGATAACTCGACTAATTCAAAGGTCACAAGAAAAATCAGTCTGCGGACTATCAACATTCCATACGCGTCTATTAAAATGTATTTACATTAATCGTAGAAACGAATTTGTACACGAAAAATCACATTTGTAATAATACTGGAGGTTGGCATTCCAACATCTGTTGGAATCATCACGATCATCTAAAATAATTTGGAGGTCGATAACGCTTAAAATGTGCATTCCAGTCGTGTACTAGAACGCGTTAATGATCTTATTATTCTAATAATTGATTTAGTACCTAAGTATTCAGAATCTATGTTTGAAATACAGGAATTTTTATCTCTTCATAGATTTATTGTGTCCAAATACAACTGCGGGGAGACATCGATGATGTCTACTTTACGTTAAAATCATTAATAGCTTTGCGTTTGCTAGGATTTGAACAAAATCTCAAATAAGAATCTGGAAATTAATGAAGTGCTGGTATAATTTGACAGTCGATGATGTATATGTTTCAGCGTTCATTAGAGCCCACATGTGATCCGTCAGACAATGCGCGAGTCGCCCCGAATTGCTTGAATACCGGTACTCTCACTTCACTGTCAACGAAATGGAATCCGTGGCCATTAGAAATTCTACATGATGACTTCATTGCCATCTGGATTCCTCCGATGCGTACCGTGTGACGGACTGCCCCAGCGTGTCACTGCATCACGCCACCTCGCATTTCTGCTATCACCCAACTGATCAATTCACATTGGAATTTGCTAATGAAAAGCTTTCATGTTTCAATTATGTTTTTGTGAAACATCAAATATGACATGTAGTTATTAGGTGAGATAATTTTATAACACGTTCAAAGAAACTACTTGATTTACATTATCAGTGACAGCTGTTGACATATTAATCGCAGATTTAAGTTCTCGAGTTGGCTTTGCAGGAATTGACTGTAAAGGTGGAATATGTTTTAGTTTAAGCAATTTATCAGCAAAGAGCGATTGCATACCTAAGAATGTTTGTAACTGTAGTCGGCAACGCAACCTACATTCTGCATTCTTTTCGAAACCGTAACACGCCGCCTCTGCGTACCGGATATAAACGTACACGCTACATTCAGTTCAATCTCTAACACAATAAAACTCATTTCCATTGCATTTCACTTGACATGTCGGCAGTGCATTTCTAGAGAGCTAGACATCTGCTATATGTTATTGATAACAGACTTTTAATTGCGTTGTTCAATCTGTGCCTATTTACTTTTTTGCATTCGCAGCTATCAGTCACGGAAGTAAGATGACAGACAACGTAGATGTCAATGGGAATTGCTCAATTCAAAATTAATTTCCGAAAGCTTTGAAACACCATTGCCAGATCTGATTTTACGCCAGATATGCTTGGTTCAATCAAGGTGAGTTTAGAGAACACGATGTGGTCCGACCAAATTCCTGAACGCTTTCTCTGGCTGTTGTGCCGAAGTCGCACGCGCTCGCACGGCCGCTGCGCCCGCGCACACCACACGCAGCGCAACGAAAGTGAGCGCCAACGCGGCGCCCGCGACGCTGTCATCGCATTGCATAATTACTCGCAATCTGACCACTGTTTGTAAACACAAATAAGCAAGACACATCACTGAACAAAATGCACGATCGCAGTATGATTAGAAGAGGTGGTGGCTTTGATTTTAAATGGGACTTGTTGATAGCTTCGGTTCACTAACGAACCGTGAATTTTTATCTCGAAATAATTCTCTATGGCCGAATTTTAGTTTCACGCGAAGGTACACAGAACTTGTAAATTTTTTGTATTATAAAAATACGTACCTATTCAATATTATCCAAAGCTAACGTAATCGACGTTATAAACGTAGAAACGTAATATCCGTATAATGTAATACAATAACGAGTTCAGGTTCATAGAAGAAGACCAGTAACCATTCTGCCAAATATCATAATACATAATACTGACTGAAACATGGCTCATAGATAATGTGAAAATACATTATGAAGATGCAGAACGTAATACGCGAAAAATTGTTTCATTATAAGTAGTTAGGTTGTGAAGAGATGATATCAAATGCATTTATCGTTATTTGTGCGTGTAGGTACATAAGTATGAAATAGAACCAAATTGTAAAAGAAAAAATAAACTACAAAGAATTTGCCATTTCTTACAACATGAGTCAACCCTACTCCACATATTGTGCCGCCCAATTTACGCTTTTTGTCAGTAAATTAAGAGCTACAGATCAGAGTACGTCGAGATATCAAAGACATTCAGACACGTCAAAAGGATGCTTGCGCAGTTGGATAGTAGGTCGGCGAAAACCAAGGGAGCGCAATGCGATATGCAACTTGCTTTTAGTCACAGAAACTCTGCTTTCTAGTCGACATATACTTCCATTGTTCAAGTATATTGCAGAGAAAGGTACATAAATCGATTCAACATTACGAGCAGTATTGCAAATTTTCCGTAGTTCCCCTAGTTCACCCGGATGTATCGGCCGACTGCGCCTCACTATATACCTCCACAAAAACTGCAAAAAATCTCAGCGTGACGGTCACATTCCGGCAAAGAGAGACTTGGAACTGCGATGTTGCCAATGAAGCATTTCATCGTGAAACCAGTCCACATTAACAATGGTGTCTATTGTTAAGAGCGGGAGCCGTGAACCCGGTGTCGCAGAAGCTAGAGCTAATGTGTTTCGAAACTTTGTAGTTTGTAGCATTTGTGTATCGTTAGAAGACACGAAGGCATTAAAGAATCAATCGAATTTCTATAAATATCAGAAACGCACGTGGTTTAAGACGATGTCCTTAAAGTGACTATTCAACAATGCGAGCTGGAATCAGGAATGTGACCCGCCTACAAGGCCGCGCAACATCTCAGCACTACTAAAAACCAGTAGGTAGACATCATGCGGTAGCAGTCAAATTCCTAGACGATTGACTAGCGTTCATATTGATTAATTGACGCAGCTTAATAGCTATGTTTAATGCATGAGGATGAGGACATGTAATCGAGCACAGTTTTTGAATTTACAAAAATACTTGGCATTCTACTGTTTAGGTACTTACCAAAACCATCCGAATCGCTGGCAGGATAAGCCGGGCACGGCTGCACCATTGTGGCAGCTCGTGACAATACGTCTAATGCAGATTCAACCTTCTCCATTTTACCTGAAAACAAAAAGTTGTATTTAGTCCATTGTCTTGAGTAGGTATTTGAATTATTTGAAAAACAAAACAACCCAAAGTGCCAGATCAGATTGCCGGTCTGGCTACTACTATAATAATATAAAATATTTGAGCATTGTTCGACTTATACAATATGCTGTCATTGTTTTGTAGGTATGGTGGGTACGTCATATGCTAAATATATTTGACACCGTTGCTGTTTAGTATAAGCTAAACATTCAATGTTTTTAAACAAGAGGTCCTTAGTTTGAAGACTGATTTCTTACTGAACACTTCCTAATAACAATTTCAAAATCAAAACAACAACCTGGCTTGATTACGTCTGATGCGAAACATCTTAAAAATGCGTAGGGGCTCTTTATGAAAGCAACAATGTCTAATAAAGTAAAATTATCTCTGGCGACAAAGCACCGCAAATATGTCCCAAAGGCCGCCGCATGCAAATAGTTTGGCGACGGAAATTCCTAATAACACGTAAACGACTAGACGGTGGACAGACGCGAGCCAAGCCGCGCGAGTAATGCTCACGTAAATAAGAGGAGTCAGATCGGATCAAACAAAGAGTTGTGAAACGTGGATCGGCCGCATACCTCGCCGGGATCGGGAACGCGGCCAATGGACCACGTTATGGCAGATAACGCATTCTTACTACTGCGGCGCTATAATACAACGTTTGGAATTGATAGAACAAGCTAGCGTTAAAATTATTCTGTGGGACTTTCTATAACTCCATGTAAATGCACTACCAAATATGTATAAAAAATAAGAACAGAGAAACTCTTTCATTAAAGTAGCTTTTCAACAAAGTAAAAGAAGATACAGTTCCACAGTACGTAGAGAAATTCAATTCATTGTGAGCATGCGACATTCATTCATCATTGGAGCTGATCTGATATGAGTATGACATTATGATTTGATTGCAATGCATACACGCTGCAATAAGCTGACCTTATGAAGAGATGTAGAGATTGAATTGTACGGACCAATTACTATCATTATAATAAATGAGTTCGGTGGCAAAGTCATGGATACAATTGGCCACCGCGGGTTCCCAAGCACACGGTACATCGTGTTCATGTTCATACATACATCATAACAATTAAAGCGATAAGATTCCATTAAACAAAGTTATCAAGAATATTAAACATGACTACAGTAGGTACGACCCGGGAAAGCGAATACAACACAAAGGTTATTAAACTCGTAAGTCGTAGATAGTAATTATTAAAACTCGATAACCGTCGTAATTTGTTAGGTGCTGCATGACACTGGCCAAATATTGTGATAATAATAAACGAGATTCGCGTGGTTAAATTGGCATACCACGCAAAATATTTTTGTGATGGCCACGCGAAGCGATAAATAAAGAAAAATGCTTATTACATCATTAGCATTAAGAATTACTCTGTTTTTATTGTGCTTCACATACATATAACGACATTATTATTTCAAATTAATATTTTAATTATTTATTGGTTTTAATAATAGATTATATGACGTGTCAGTATCGAATGGGAACGTGCTTGTAACACAGTAAAAGAACTTTCTTTTGTCGCAAGTCGCCGCCGACAGTGACACGGTACTGAAATGGTCCACGATTAAGCGGATTCCACACATATCTGTAACATTTCAACTGATCTCTGTGATGAATCATAATGAGCACAATAATGGATGTCAAATTCCAGGAACACAAAGATGCATGATGACATTGAACTTACAAAAGTGGACAAGACATTCTTAGACAAATAAAGAGGTGTGGATGGAGGGACCGGCTAACGAAATGCCGGTATGACGAGTGATGCGATGACTGCGTTAATGATGAGGAATTCGGTGGATACATTAAACACAATAGAATTTTTCTGGCCGGAGGCGCAGTCACGAGTGCGGGCGGAGGTGGCATGCCGGCCAGTACATCGAATGGATATTTCGACACATACCTAGATGGTCACGCAGTTATTCAAAGGCAGCAAGAAACCGCATTTTTCAGTGAATGTCAAGTTGCTAACAACTTTTTTTAAAACGTTGACATAGCATTTATGACGGAAATGATCATCAATAAACATTCTGTTGTGACAGCGTTAGTTTAATTACTGCCTAGTTTTTTTTAAAACGGCAAATTGTATTGGAAAGTTAATAGGTAGATAGAATATTTTGTTTCATAAAACCGTCCAAACGCAGTATTTTTTTTCTCTTTTTACTGCTGCGCCTCTAATTGAATCCTTGATTATCTTTATACACTGATTAAATTCTTACGTTATCTATTGTATTTGTGTCTAAATTAAGGACAATAAAGATTAGATGCTTGGGCTATTTAGGAATGTGATTATTAATCTTCGTTAGCAGATAACTCGTGCAACACACGAATCAAATAAATACTCGTAGGTTTAAAATTGAAACCAAGGATAGAACCGATTTGGTCTCTAAAATTTTAATTAAAAATTTTGACCTTTCATGATGACAAACAGAATATTTTTTTTGAAAGAAAGAAAGACTCATAACCCTCAGTGATATATATAGAAATATATCACTGAGAGAACAGTATCGACAGCAGTGTCACAACAGATTTGTACGGCTTCATTTAAATGAAAATGTCTTTATTTTCAGGGCAGATGTTTGTGCATGGTGCCGAATAAGTTTACGTAAAACATTATCACCTGCTAGTCTCCAGACGAAAACCACATGGTGGTCGAACCTTGACATTCCGAAAGTTAAAAATAATAATTTTGGTGCGATAGAGAGTTTTAAAAGTGATCTTGCGGGTTGTTTGTAAGGTTGAGTTTTGTGTTTATTGCTTCGGTTTGGAAGCCCGCATTTGGGGTGCGGCGCGTTTTACGACGCTTGTTGGGGCTTGGGCTACCCCTGCTGAGTGGCGCACGTGGCCTGGGGGGCGAGGGAACGAGCAGATGTTCCCTTTGATGTAGGGTTGCCCAAATTCTATGCATCCCTTTTGGAAGTTTCGTTCAGCCGCCTTGGGGGAAAGGTCTAAAATTAGATGAACGGTTGATTGAGAGCGATATAATAATTACGTGCGACTACGTGATTTTGAAATTTTTACGCATGTACCGACTGGTCCTTGTGGGAGCAGCTGACGTACGTTCAGTATTAGTAATGAACGTTCCCAGCTTGAGATGAAAACAAGGATGCTAAATACAACGACAGTTAAAGCGGCCTAACTATTTGCTCGTCTGAAATACAGCCCAAAGCAAATAGTTGCTCTGTATGATTTGCTATAACGGATTATGTTATCGAACACGTGTTTATTGAACTAACCGACGAACGTCCGAGTTCAAATATTGGTTCGACATTCCAGTTCGCAAGTCGGCTTGTAATCGCAATTTGTAGCGTCTGAATTTAAGGTGAGCCGCGAGATAGATGATTCGCGGTTCGTTTCTGGTGGGGCTTCACTTTATATAGGTGCGTTTATTTCAGTTACTAAATTATGTATTCGGTGATAACGTGAAAGGTATGCAGAATATTTGATGAATACAGTAAAGTTTTCGTTGGCATTTTGCTTGATTAAGATACTTTTTATTGCCATTTGAAGCAGTTATATGAACTTAAATAGGACCACGTCCTTAAAATTAATCGACTATAACATAACTAACACACTAATTACATACTAACTTAATATCAGATTGTAAAATGACTGCTGACAGTCGATATATTTTATGAACATTATTTGTGAATGTTATCATATCTTAAAAATCCATTTAATTTAAGAACAACAGCGTAATAGTGGCGTATAGTCGCACGCAGAAATGGTTTTGAAGCTTCTTCAATAGACTCTCCTGCCAAGATAATAAGATAACGTGTAGAACACCTTGAGCTCCATAATAACTCGTCCACTTCTGCTACCAATTGTACCTACGTTTCAGTTGTTACTATGATGTACCTACTTATTCTAATTTAAAATCATTTTAGAAATCCACCAATAAATTTTTCTGGTACAGGGTAAATACTAAATAGAAGCTATTACCAAAACAATTGATAAAGGGTTAATAAATCAGTTCTTTTAGTCCTCTTAATTACGACTGCTTATGTCAAAGTTCAAGTGGTGATGTAGGCCTATCAATAGATAAAGATTCCAAACAAATCGGAAACGTTATGAACTATTTTCATACCACAGCATTACAAGGGAAATGAATCTGCGGGTCACATTGGTTAATCGGGCGTTATCGAGCTGTTATCTAAACCACATGCGTCCGCGCATGTATCGGTCGCATTCCACGCTATTATGTTCGCGAGATTCCTCGCTGGCTGTACGCTTCATGCCTTCGCCTTGCCGAGTAGCGGCGAATTTTTTTTGCTCGCAAATCAAACCGGTAGGTACGTACGATGATTGCGCGCAATGAGAGTCAAAACACTGCTTGTTTGTTCAGACGATTTGATTTTGATCTGATATTATTAGTCTTATGATTATTACATGATTATTTTGAATTATTAAACATTTAAACGAAGATATTTACCATAATTTGAGTTTTGTTTACCACAAGTACTTAAAGCATCAAATTAATAGTTGCCATGCATTCAGAAACGAATTAAAATTATTTAATTGATAGGTAATACGCTACAAAGACACAAAAAAGTGCTTCAATTAGGTAAACTCCGACGTAAACATTAAGGAATTCCAGTAGGTAGGTAGAAGATACTTACTTAATTTATTCTGCAAGCTTTCCACGATATCAGCAACGTCCTCGCACAGATACAGTTGAAAAGATACAACTATCAGCACGCCAAGGATAAACAATATAATATTCTAGCTCCAATAAGTTAGGAAAAAGTTCATAACAGCGTTACAAAACCGGTGAAGAACAAAAATCAATACCGCATCGCAAAAACTAACCGCGTAACACAACTAGCAACCAGTTCTCTTGAAGCAAAAAAATACACTGAATTCTAACGTTTAACATCCATTTTACGTCAATTACACTGTCGTATTATTTGTTGTTATTTCATAAAATCCAACTAGCGCGCCACGACACTGTTGACGAAATAATCGCGTTTGACATTTGAGCCGAGCCCACTGCGATCGGAATGCGGGGAATGTCAAATATTTTCAGTGCTGCCATCTATGTAAAGGAATCTCCAACGCGCTGACGGCGGTGCACTGGAGCGCTCGCTTCTTTGGGTATTAAAACTGCCCGTACTTTTATTTTGGCTTTATTCGTATAAACCAGCTATTCGGAATTCTCAAATATATAAAATATTATTTTTTAGAGTCATTGCTGATTTATAATCGTTCGTTTTTATTGGCGTAAGAATGAAAAGTTGTAAGTTGCGAATCCATCGGAATGCGTCCAAGCTAAGGCCGCCGTTGAAAGACGTCACTGGCGCGGCGCAGGCGTGATGTTAGTCCGCGTCTGGTGCAGGGTTATCGACACACGTTGGCAAGAAAGAAGCAGGGTCAGCCCTCACTGATTCGCGCATGGAGCATGGCGAGCGAAATGCTAGGTTTCGGTTCGATACTTACATAAATTAAATACTTACATACGTTAGCATAATTTATAATAGGTACGTTAATAATTGGAATGGATGTATGTTCTTCACCGTAATAAATAAATTAGCTATAATTAATGACCACCATCTGCTTACACTTTTAATGGTAACTTTTTTGCTCTTTTACAGTAATTAGGTAGCTGTAGGCATCGTTCGCTAAAATTCACGCTTTACAGTCGTTTCCCAAATGTTCTTGAAATAGTGCCATCTGTTCGAAATGATTAGAATCAGTAAGTTGCAAAGGTCGGTGAACGAACACGAACGTGCGACTCAAATGTACACTATGACGTAGTGCTTGAATAACATACTAGATGGCGCAATAAAAAAATGGAAACCCGGAATTCCACAGGTAAAAAATGCAATAGTACTTACTTACAGAAGGTGAAAGATTATTTTCAAGAGCTTTTAGATAACAAAGCCTTTGAGGACCATTTGTGAACTACCGTCTTCCGCTATTGTATAAGAGTTTCATTGTTTTTTTTTTAAAAGGAAAGTTCTGAATCCCAACGGTTTCTGACATTGATTGATAGCACCGCACTCTGAAGCTAAAACAAGCAAAAGAAACGGCTAAGTGGCGCCGTCTGTAGATTGTTGTTGGTACTAAACCACCTATTTGGGATTTCATTAAAATTACCATACATTTCTCATATAACTTTCAGTAGTGTTTTTGATTCGGAGTAGAAATAACCCAATAATTCCAAAATCTGAGAAAAAAATGTATATTATGGTCATTTTTATTGAAATTGCCCGTTTGGTTAGTAACACGAACAATCTACAGACGGCGCCACTTAGCCGTTGCTTTTCTTAGCTACAAATGCCATCGTGTACCACAGATTCAAGCAGCATTTTTTTTTTAATTTGATTATGTCATTGGCGTACTGCTTTCTTCCGTATAGGGGCCGCCGAGTGACTGAGTAAAATGTTTTATTTTTATAAAATATATGGCTTGACGGAAAAATCTGAAACTTTTTTCCGTAGCTAAGGATGGTTATTCCTATCAATAAAAAAATCACCAAGCACTTTCAAAATAATCATCCATTCCCAATTTCTACGGACTAACTGGCAGCGCCACTAGCGGCGTCTATCGACAACGCGGTACGGGGAAGCACGGGACAAATCGCATTCCAACCAGTAAGGTTTAAATATTATTTTCTATAGGTATATACTGTCAGGAAAAGGTAAATTCACTAATTCAGAAATACGTAGTCTATTAAATTGACTCTAGCCTTCAAGAGCCTTAGGCAGTAGGTATCCGTATTTTAAATTATACAGACGGGGATGGATCAAATTTTATTTTAGAAACGGGGATGCATTTAAAAAGAAAATACATGACACAATATTTATTTCATCTAACAAAACACTCTTTATAAACTTCAGTACAAATCAACGGATTTTATCAACATAAAATTAATAATGTACACTTGCATACATGTTTAACAAGAGAAACGTACCTAGTGTTCTTTAATAACTATTTTGTCACTGGACTTACATGTTTTCTGGAAGGCAAACAATTAAGTACATTGTCTAAAAAAAGTTTTTTTTTAAACTTAGTTTTGGTTGATAATCTGAGATCAAAGCACCTTACCTAAACGTGTGTTAACAATATAGCTCATTGGATAATTCGTTCTGAATGGCCTTTCTCCGACAGTCATTCATATTATGTACTTCGCTATTCGTGGGCGCATATTCCTGAGATGCAACATATTTATAAAATGAGCGAAGAATATGCAATAGATCCAACTACAAAACACTTATGACAGTCAGTTATGACCACGTTAGTAGTAGGAGATATAATAATTTACCTGTAAAATTAATGTGTTTTATGTACAATAAAGAGTTATACATACATACATATTTAGCAATGCGCCGGTTCCGCATAAACCAAGATTTTAAATAAACGAAGAACTTTATCAGGTGTGCCGGACGGGATTTGAACCTATCTACCTATACCTACCTATATACCTGGAACATTATGTTGAAATTAAACATAATTTCCAAGATAATTGGCTAAACTTAAAGGCATTACAAATCCAACTTGCCTCGAGAACATTTTCTGGGCAAATAAAATCGGACATGTATTTTTAAATTCAAGAACCCATTATCGTTCAGATCTATGTAATAAGATATTATAAAGGGTGTATTGTACAAGTTTTCTGCCTCAAATACCTCTTCAAAAATGTCAACCAGCAGACCATAAAGGCAACCCCTGCCATAAATAAAGTGCTTTGTAGAGGCAAAGGCAACGCGAAAACGAACAACGAAGTGCAGTACCGCTGTTATAATAATAATTATTCTTGATTCATTACTCTATACTTCTTTTCCTTTCTATTAGGAGAAAGGACATTAGACACAAAATAATTTATATTTAACGATCACATTCATATCCTAAAAATAACTAATAACGTAATAACTTTATTACATGTATAATAATATAATAAACATCTCACTTGGGAATCTTAATAACTATACTATACCTAATCTAATAATACTCGTAATACATAAATAGGTATTTTCGGTAATAATTTGGTTCCGTATTTATTCCAAAAATCGCAGTTGAGAGTAAACAACAAAACTAAATTTAAAAATTATAATTATTACAATAGACACCTTTTACCTTCACACTGGGTGATTATCCTTACTAAATAGATAAGTAGGTATACTAATATATTTGATATTTTTTATAATTTCTATGTCACAGAAAAATACAGGGAAGTGTGTAATAATAATAGCAGCCATGCGTACATATTTAATTTCATTTTACATATTTATTTCGAATAAATATATTCTTCATGAGTCAGCAAGTTTCCTACTTGTGTGAGAAAGGCAGTAGGTATCCTAAATCCTTTATTTAGTTCTCTAAATATGACTAACTAGTAACTGCAAGCGACTAGTTACCTTATTTTGGCATGATAGTTGTAATATCATTGATTTTATTTCCACGCTGTTATTAATTCGTGAAGTGACCGACTCAAACTCTTTCTGGATAAGCAGTACGGTAGAGGAACAAACTAAAATCATATAGGCGGTTGTGACGGAATCACCTGTTTAAGTTTATCAAAGTCATGCGGGATGGGCCATACCATACTACTCTCCTAAGTATTTGACGAAATAACCCAAACAGCGTAGGCCCCAGCTCTTGATTCTACTCTAGAATGAGGTTGTCTCTCTCCGTTTTTCCTTTCTTCCCCTGCTAAGTTCATGCCCTGTGCCACTTGATTTTTGCGTCCCTTAATATTTAGCTCCTAGAGCGGCCGCTCAGCTTGCTCTACCCCAAGATCGGTTCTAAACCCAAGACATTTACTGTTTCCTATAAAGGATTCAAGATACTTAAGATCTTTCACGACCTGGGAACTTGGTGGGTATCACATTCATACGTTATCTATCTAACTACCTACATTAAACGTTACTTGTAAATAATCTCCTTAGCCCTTACGTTAATGCATCGTGCCCTATGATACTTGGTTAACTTCCTAGTTGTATATTGTACAGATACATTAATTTTAAAACATTGGGGGACGGTTCGTGTTAAATAAAATATTTAACGGCATTTATGAATACGCACAAGTTTAATTTTTAAGTAAAGTATTTTGTGCGGATAAGATAAAGGTACCGCGAAGTCAAAGTCAGTACATTTTATTATAATATTCTTCAAGGATAGTTTAAATTTATTGAAAATTGGAGACAGACTTGAGTTTAAGGAATACGAGCTAAGAGGAGTAACTAGAAACTACATGGAGCTGGAACTACATGGAAAACTGACGAAGGTTTTGCGAAAGACCATGAGATTTTATTGAAGTAGGTGGGTATAAAATACAGGAATAAAATATAATGTTACAACAGCAGAGCTTCTAGGTTTAAGTGAAATTTGAATTCCTTCGTTGTTGAATCCGCGTCGGCGATTTATTTTATTCCAGCTTACTTTTGAAAACTAAACTATTCATTTGTTTTCATGATGCACTATGGTGGGACGAATATAGCGTAAGACATATGACAGCTTTTATCCCCACAAAACCGGTTATTTTAATAAATATCTGGATACTAAGAGGTCTAGTTCCAAACTAAGCAAAAGTTATACTATGGGTACATGTACAGGCAACGGATGCAATACAATAATCTGCCACGGACGAAAGAACACGGATCCTAAAGCTTGATACTCAGATCAGATTGTCTAACCAAACTATAGGCTATCCTAGTCTTCGTTTAGTTAGAAATTGTATAAGAATGACAGCTGTCATGGCTCCAACTTTTTAATCCCACCATAGTGATATGTAATAATGTTTCTTTGGTTCTAAACAGATAGTTAAAGAGGTCTTTAAACATATTGGAATATAACTAATTAAGCAAATCGTTTTTTAATCAAAACAAACGCATATTAGTATTTGTACCAGAAATTTTCCTGAGTGCTATTTTATTTGATCTAGATATGAAAACATTTCTTAAGCAAAGTTAAAATTACAGTAGAATCCGTTTATTATGACTCCGCCTATATTGACCAGCCGGTTATTATGACGTAATTGCACTACGAAGTTTGGTTTTCATATAAAATTCTTTATAATAAAGTCGGATATAATGACTTCCCTTACAGTGACATGTCGCTTATTATGACCCATTTTTAATAAATTATGTCCGGTTATAATGACCGACATGATTCTTTACACCTTCGGTATTGTTCGTTGATTCCCGACGACGTTCGGCACGTGGCTTTTTTTTGTTTTGATTCTCAGTGAGTAATTGACGGTTGAAGGTCACGCATTGTTTTTCGTTTGTTACTGTGAAAAAAATGTCATCTCAACGACGCAAAGCATTTACAATTGAGGAGAAAGGTACAATAATATGCAGATTAGAAAATGGAGAATCTAACTTATGTCTCGCAAAGGAATTTGGCGTGGGTCATTCGACAATCTCAAACATACATATTTACATAAAAAAAGTTTTTCATTTCACATAACGCTTTATATGACGTCCGCTTATTATGACGTGTTTGTCAATTCCTTTCGAAGTCATAATAAACGGATTCTACTGTAGTTTTGTTAATGTAACTAAAAGTATACTATTAAAAAAATGGTTTGCCGAGTTAACGGGGATTGACATTGTTAAAATAGGCTAAATAAGCTAAATAAAATAAAAGTCCTAGGAAAGGATGCTGTTGCCTTTAATATGTATTATGAAGGAAATACAATGATAGTTTTTACCGGGATTAATGAAATGCATCTAATTTATTTCTACAGTACAGTTATCTACAGACTTGTCAAGGAAAGTCAGATGAGCAACGTGCCAAGCAAATATCATAGACATCAAAGTATATTTTAATGGGTCTATATTTTAGAGCGCTGTTTAATGTTATTCGTACACTACATCTCCCATATATGTATTATGTATTTTATGTTGACTTTACTTAGTGCTCAGCCAGTAAGTTTGCTAACCAAACATAACGGACTATTTATTTTAATTATTATATGTACCTATTTCTTTTTTATTTTCATCCTACGCTACTCCATTGTTGATCGTAGGCCTATCTAGTGCTTTGGCTACTGAGTGCAAACTCACCCTCTAAATTAAAACTAACGAATACATCGATTTCATAAGCAAAACCGCAGCAATGGGATCTAGGATCACATTAAGTCATCTACGTAACCCTTCAATAATTAAAATTTACTTTTTTCACTTGCTTTATAGCGAATGAATTACGAAACGCATGCTTTGTCTTTAGTTTTCACTTGGCAAAGTCCACGCTAAGAGGTGTACCTATCTGACCTAAAACAAAATCATAACCTTGTTAAACCAGTATAATGTGAAGTATAACTTTTGGTTACCGTTTGTACCTACGTAAAGAAAATATACCTAATGATACCTACAGTAATCCGACAGCAATAATATCAGAAATTAGAAAAAACTCAAAAGTTTTGACTAGCTCTATTGGCTGTAGTCAACTGCGTACGATATTTTTGAGTATTTCTATCTAATATTATTATTGCCGATAGCAGTATAACGTTTTTTTTTAAACAATATAAATAGGTACAATCTAATCAATAAACTAGAAAACGCTTGTCACTGACAATTGTTACGATTCTTGCGTATATTTTACGTTTACCCATTTTAACGTCGATGATATAAGTAATATTAATAAGTAAGTAGGTAGGTAGTTACGTGTTAAATTGCTCCTAACGAATTTGAAGGTAATCACAATTCAACGGACAAGGTGTACAAACAGTTAAAGTACTACAGTTCAACTACACGCCAGTTGCAAATTGGCTAATGTTCAAGAATGTTGACAAATTGGGAACGCGACCGTGTGTTTAAAGTGTTTAAACGATGACAAACTACCTAAGGTTGGTTTGAAAGAGTTGCCTTAATTATATATCGTCGACATATTTGCAAAATTGCTAGTCGATGATTAACTTGGATATATTGTTGTTTCATATTAGTATTCGATTGGGAAATACTCTCTTTAGCAGTAGGTATCAATCAGCCATGGTCACGCCTAGTCATGACACTCTTACTATAAAAACAATGGCTCTGATAAAAAATACCTACTTAAGAAAGTAGCCACAAGTTATGTTCACCTTGCTGATACATTACCTCCCATCGTTATATGCCCCGGACATTTCTCACCCTAGACTCCAACTTCTAGTCTCGATTAATATTAGTACAAACCTATCTAATAACCTACTTGAAAATTCGTTTTGATTCTCAGTTAAGGAACGCAAATTCATACGAATCTGGGACCAACCTTACAGGTTACCTACAAATTTTACGGGTCATCGTCAACGTCATGTTTACAACAGTGACAGGGCAACAATCTGACATTAATTTTATTTTTATTAAGTGCTGGAATGGGATTTCCATTGTTATACTTGTAATATAATCCTTCATTCATTTTAAATCCTTTTGTCGTTTTTTAAAAGGTAGTTGCCAATTACATTGAATTATTAAAACTCTCTAAGTAAGAGGCGTATGAAGTTAGGCAATTTTATTTATTTTCTTTCTAAAAGTAGGCAAATTTTTACGTTTATAATCACGCAGGATATGAGAAAAGCATTTTTCCCTTTTCAATGCTAGTTTACTGTTTCGTCTTTAAGTTTCTGTCATGCCATCTTTGATTTTCGGTGTCGACTTCATTTTACTTTGGACAAGTGTATGTATTTGTAGTGGTGATTGCGGATAAATATGTCGGTGGTTATATTATACATTAGATATAATGTGGTGCGCGTCATTTGAAGTTCAGAGAATTGGCATAATTATATAAATAGAGGTTTAGCTTAGCGTAACACATTGAATTAAGCTACTGTAAAGTAGGTGTAAAATTGATTAATATAAAATACATAATAAAAGTAGGTAAGTATATATATATTATATATATTATGTAGCTTTATAAATGGGCCCTATATATGCTATAATTTTATAATATATTCACAAAACATTGTAAACGCAACAAAAGTGTATCATTAAAATTATCCTTAATCATAGGTACGCTAACTAATAACACCTTAGGATATCACAATACATAATTAACTATAAATTTCAAAATGATATGTTACGAAAGTAATCAATCGCGTATATATTTTTATTTTGCTTTAGGTGTAAATATAAAAATACAAGTTGGTAAATGTAGACAGGTATAAAATAACATGTTGCGTTGGAAGGAATATATCTTTTGCAAATAATTTATTTGTATTATAGGCCGCAATTCTAATCGACAATGAAAAATTCCCTCAAATGTGGTAACTAAAGGCTGTTTAATAAACACACGATAAAGTGAAACTAGGTACTTAAGGAAACAATACGTTATCATCGAAAATGCTGTAAGTTACCTATTCCTAATCTAATGTGTTAATGCCTTTAATAAATAATGTACGCTATGGAACTGAAACAATCAACCAGCTGACTACATCTGTTATCTGAAGATACTTCCAATTCACTATCCCAAAAATTCATATAATTAATAATGAACGTGCAAAAGCGCGTTATTCAAAACCCTGCTAGCGTTCCGCTCTAACACTACAGAACACTTACCCCACTACCTGAAACGTTACAAGTTACAACTGACGTAAAACTTTCCAAAAAACTCTTATTCATACCGAATAAAGTTACGATTCAATGATAGTGCGTAACGTTTTGGATAACGGGGTGCACACGTACGGTTCATATGAAGAGTTGCCTGAAGAAAAGTAGCGGGCGTTCACGCGACATAAGCGGACGGCGGCCATCCCAGTCGAGGTCGTCGTGTTCTTGAGCAACCCCCGCACAGGGCATCATTCTTAAAGGTCGAGTGGCTGACGACGCTCCGCATCTCCTGCACTGATTTCTTCGAACGCCTAAAGGTCTTCGCCACCACCAAACGCCTTCCATCGCTTCCTCGTAACGAGCTTTATCAGAGGTCGAAGGGCCATCGTACCTAGTATTGTCGGATGTAGAAGGGCGTTCGTCGTACCGAGCATTGTCTGAAGTGGAAGGTAGTTCGTAGTACTGCCGGCTGGAAGAGGCCCGGTCGGACCATGTGGAAGCTTCACTGTCGCAGGGGGTTACGGGAGCACTTTGGATCGGTTTCGGGACGTAGAGCGTGTGGGTTTCTTCTGTAAATGATCCGCGTTTCTGCAAATTTTAAAATTACTATCCATAAAAAAGTTAGCTACTTAATAGCTTATGTCTTAGCTGATTGATTGGATTACAAGAAAAAATGCGTTTCTATTTTCTTAGTTAGCTACTTAATTTTATTTATAACCTACTTTGGCCTAGGAATAAAGAACCATTGTTCGAAGTGTTCTATTTTAGTTAGGATACTACTTCTGTACTTATTTATAAATATTGAGCGATATCGTTGTCCACTACGCTATTTGATTTTAAAATAAGAAGACAAATGAAATTCCATTTTACCACTAATTGATACAACGAGACTTTCAAGAATAATGGAAGTGCATTAAGTTAATGTCGATGGCCCATTATACTATACCAAAGTACCTTTTTTATACTTTAAAATACGTTGTCCGCGCGTAATACTCTCAGTCCCAATTGGGACCATGAACTCAACCGCGTCAGTTAAGATCTTTAAGAGCAATAGCATGGTGTTAGTTTCAAGTTCTAATTCCACGGAGAAGAAATCAACTTACTGTCATCAAATCGTAATTTGATCGTCTGAAGCGTCACACCTCCTGAAGGAACTTGATCGGACACACCCCCTGCCGGTTGTCGCCTGAGCGAATCATCACCATGCCGTCCACTTCATCACCAACTTGGATTACGATCTGGTCTCGAAGCAGCATCAGGCCATTGTCGCCGTCGGATACCTTAATAAAAAGTAACAAGTTCTCTCTACGTTTTCTGGCGTTGGAAAAAGTAAGGTAATTTAAGTTAGAGCAAAGTAAACAAAGTAGGGTGACGGCACCAGTGTTGGACACTTTAAGCTGACAAGCACCAGTAATGGACACTTCATTCTTTATTTAAAGATGATACCGTTTCAAATTGACTGTTGTAAAATAAATGACTATGCCTTAGTGTCTTTTAAATAAGAGTTATTGTGCATTATTGGGCCCATGTCCATTACTGGTGCCGTCACCTACGTATAGACAATGCTCTGAACTGAGTATCGAAGGACATTAGGATCGATTGAGTATCGTTAAATAATTTACGACAAGGGACCTATTAAATAAAATCCGCTCACTAAAGTTAGAGTAGAGACGGAATGGTTCTGTCACAACTTCGATCTCCTCCTGAAATGTCATTAAGCAATAAAAACAATTGTTTTCCAATTACCTGTAAATTATGTGTAACCTGTAGCGGACGCTCCCCAGCTTGTAGTTTGGTGCAATACTTGGATGGGAAGTATCCGATCTTGCCCAGACATTTGCCCTTCCACCAGTCAGGGTCGGAGGTGTCGATGACAGTGACCTTGTAGCCCGCTTTGAGGTCTAACTCGTCAGCATGCCGCGATTTGAAATTATAGAGGATCACGTAGAGGTTTGTAGGCAGAAGTCGTTGGTGCTTCTGGAATGGAAAATTATAAATGCGTGAAAAGTTGGGTACCCATAGCCGCCACGCGCAGCAGCTCATGAATATGTTACGCTCTTGTATGGGGTGGTACCTAAGGTGCGAAATGTTGCGAAAAATGCAACCGTTTTATTTGATAAATGCTCCAGCTATTTTATTATGTCACTGTTGATTCCGCCTTTTATTTGGTGTCATACGTCTATTTACTATGAAAAGCACAAATATTTATTTATCACTTGACGTTAATTGTGACTGCCCCTAGTGCTCCTAATTTGAGAGGGTCCCAAATTTCCAAATTATAGTCGCATAATATTATCTTCAACTAAATTTTAAAAACTCAGACTGTTTAGTGTCTCCCCAAATCTTTGACTGCGACCGCGTCTGCCCCAAATAACTGTTTCCAATATAATTTGGTTTACAGTGTCAGTTAAATACGAAATTGTATTCCGTGCGAAACGAAAATGCTCAATAAAAAAGCCGGAATCGCCGTGAGATCAACTAAATCACAGAAGATAAAAGCGATTTGGCGAAATGTTGGCAAATTTTGTAAATTCTTGTTTTAGATACTTAGTGGTTTTAGCTTAACATTCCTGATTACATCACATCATAGACATGAATACTAAACATTAAGAAAATACATTTGATCTAGAAAGCCGCCTAAAGGTTCATTGTCATCTGCACGTCAAACGTCAAGACCTATATTTGCTTGCGAGCCAACGTTACAATCAGCCTTGGTGACGTTTTAATGGACTAAGCAGAACCTTTATTCTTACAAGAGATTAAGTGATACAAACATTGAGTTAGATGTGGTAGGAACAAGTGCAAAATTAGTTGAGAAATAATGAGATTCAGTTTCATGCTGCCGTTATTTTGAATCATTCAATAATATGTTAATACATAAATAGGTTAGGTTAGCTAGCTATTTTCCCTCCTTCCATAGGGAAGGCAGCGGCGAGATGGAGAGCCTGTCATACCTCCGTTCGTGCTGCCCCGAGCGCGGAGATGCATAAGGCGCATTTTCCACACGTAAAAAAAAAAAAAAGGTTAGCTAGGTATCTTCAGTTGGCCGAAGGGCAAAATACCCAGAAAAATGCACGTGCCCATGGGTGCAGCTTCGTCGAAATCCAGTTGGACAAACTGTAGTAGGACCACGGGTAACAGAGGGTTATTTTGAATCGGTCGGATCGACAAAATGACAATTTAACTTTTCAAGATATCATATTCTTACGTAATGGGTAGAAACTTACGCTGGTCTGTTTCACGGGCGATGGACACGGGCTAGCACTGTTCGAGGATAAGCTCTTGTCAGGCTCATCAGGTAGTTCCACGCTGCTCATCCGTCCTCCTCGAGCGCTCAGCAACCGCCTGCTATGCACCGGCGACGATGGTGCTACAACCCAGCATAAGGTACCCGATAAAGCATTGCAATCAGTCGACCGTCCTTTGTTATGAAGCTTGCGGCATTATCTCTTTTTGTTCTCGTGCACATTATATTGTAACACTGGGAGCAAAGTTAGAGCTTAATGGCAGTGAGGCAGAAATGTTAGCAGATGTAAAATTGAGGAATGCTTTGGATATGGATAATGGATATCTTTGGGAGATAATGAGAGGCTCATTTACTGGTGTTTTAAATTAGACAATAGAAAGGAAACTAATTTATTGTCTGCAGAAAAGTAAATTAGCTATGTTTGGAGCGTGAGGCGAACTGTGCAGTAACTTCGCCACGCAGATTTTGATGTTCATTTGAAATTAAAAAGTAGGTACCTACCTACATTTAAGTGTCCAAAATTAGTTTTAAAACTAGACTCTGGCAGAAAGGGACTAGAAATTAAACGTGAATGTTGGATAACCTTAGTAAATATAAGTGACATAATAACCACAAGATATAAAATATTGGCACCGGACAAAACTAGTTTTAACTGATTTTATACCGTTTGTACCCAATCGCGTAGTACCCAACTTTGAATTTGTTTTCAGTGAAGATGCATCAACTCCAAGGTATCATGTAAATGAGCCTTCATAAAGAATGGAATGTCGGTAGTGTCCGACCGAAACACGATTTTTAGCCGAAACCGAAACCGAAACCGAATATTCGGTTTTTTTCTGATTTCGGCCGAAACCGAAACCGAAATTTTTGAAGACGTATCAAAATATTCAAAATTACTGTACAAATCGTAAGGAAAAGGTTATTGCAAGGATTTCTTATTTGAGAACGTTTCTTTTTTTGTTAAACAAAATAAAAAACGTTTATTTTTAATGAAAATAGATATAGGTACATGAAACTACCGTGAGACTAATCATAATTACACAAACGGATAACTCACGTATAAAAAGTCGAGTGATGCTCGACATGTTTCGGACTATTTTGTAGTCCTTCTTCCTGGAGCTTAGAGTAGGTACATATTTCAATTTGTACTTTTACTTTACGCGCCCGAATTAAGCCGAATGCTCCCGATGCGAGAGCCGCGAGAGGCCCTAAGTAATTTCGGCCCGGCCGAAGGTTTCGGCCGGATTCTGGCCGAAACCGAAACTTCGGCCGAAATCACTTTTTTGGCCGAAATTGGCCGAAACCGAAACCGAAACCGAAACTTCGGTCGGACACTAATTGTCGGCCATTTTTTTATTTTCTCATATAGGTAAGAACATTATTCATGAAACGTGATACATGCACTACTGCTACTCCGTCCATTAGTCATAAAAATGAAGTGTCTTATTGGATTACACTTACTTATCTAGTTATTGTACAATAGACAAACAACGTTGTATCAGTAAATCGATAACCAGCCGCTAATGAATATTCCTACCCTTGGAACAGGCTTCATGTTACAATTACAAGTCTAATGGAGATACAAAAACATGTTATTTTCCATCAAGAGAACAAAGTAGAGCTGGCGACTAAATTGAGGGTACGTTTACAGAAAATGTCTAATGACCAATTTCTTTCGTTATTTACTGCCCTTGTTGTTAAGTAATTTTCTGATACAATTTTGTTTGAAAAATATTGCAAAACGTACACGAACGTGTGGTATAATTATGAATCATGTGCTTATTTATCTTAGTAAAGCCGTGCCTCATGCAAAGTGCTCTGCTCGATCCTAGAAAGAAAAACGAAATCAAAATCACATGCGATAAAACCCAATCATTAAACCAATATTAAGGCATGAGTATGACGTAAGGTGTGATGATGATCGTATGGCAATGGGGTAAAGTTGCTCATGATCGATAATCATCAAATTTGCAAAGCTCATTTATTTCGTTCATCCATACTCGCTGCACGAAGTAACAGAACAAATTTGTAAATTTGGTTCTTGAGTCGAATCGTCACCTCGTAAGACGTCGCGATACACCACATAGTAGGAGATTATCTAAACAGTCAACAATCATTAAATTCTATGGACACACGCACACAAGCCAAGCCAGAGGAGACAAATCTGTAAGGAGAACATCGCTTGTGCGAATATATAGCTTGGTTGACATATACATTTATACATCCGAGTCCAAGAATCCATTAAATTACCAAAATTGGTAAAACGCACGCGTAAATGAACATTCCACGCGTGTAAAAGCTCAACACTCTTTACATTTAAATCAAAACAGCGGTTACCATTTTCTCTACAAATTCGTGTTTCTGTAACAATCACTTTTATGCGTAGGTACCTAAGTAGTTTTAGCAAGAATAAAATTCACGAACATGATTCTCAGGTGAGGTGAGATTTTAATGATATGTACATACCTACAATATTTACATGTGAAATATGTTTTATTTGGCTCTCAATAATTCCCGACTATTTATTTTGCTCACGCTTACTTTATTTGCTGGTGAACTCTGGACACGTGTCAAACTAAGCCATGATTTATAAGAGATTTAAGCAAAGTAATCCGATTTATCGAGCGTAGGAAAACGGCAACCACGTTTGTACGGAATCTGTGATCGGCGTGTGGACGAGCTGGTTTTTTGGACTCGGGTGGGTTACGGGTACTGGGGTTCCGTACAGAGGACACGGCTGCTTTGGGAAGGCTGGTCCCTCGCTGGCCGTCGTCTCAGCTCCCCGCACTCCGGGGAATCCAGTGACAGACTCTTCATCCTAAGGTTCAACTTTTGGCGTCTCGGCGAATGCGGAGCTACAACAGTCACGCACTATGAGCATACACTTACCCTTGGGAGCGGTGGTAGTTAGGATGAATTAGCTTAAATCTTGCGTTACAATGAGTGAATGCGTTGAATAAGATTGATACTAAGATTGACAATACATTTTAGTGGTATAGTATAGGTAGGTAATGAGAGTTATGAGGTGGGTAAAACATGTAAAGTTTACTTTGAAAAAGTTATGGGGTTATAGGTTTATACCTTTAGTTTGGACTGATTCTTAAAAAAATGTTTTAAAATATTATAAGCAAAGAGTCGGTAGATGTAATAATGTGGTCTGGGTCAATAAAATTACAGTTTTACAGTAAACATTGAACATTTAAGGGAATTTTAACATTTATAAAGATGAAAGTGTTTCAAAGAAATATTATCACGATAAGCAAAAGAACAACAAATCGTACAAGATTTAAAAATGTGCGTAAGCGTGGCAAACAATCTGAAATTTCAAAAATAAAGAACAAGGAAGATAGACAGATATTAACAATAATATAATAAAAATTAGAAAAAGTGGTAAAAACCCTGACGAATACTTTGTAATATACTACGAATTGCACCTAGGTACTAACTAAACTTACTACTCTAGATTGCTACTATCTTACGGATGAAAGCATCCTACTTGATAGACTATAAATGTTGCAATGTAATTATAGTCTGCTAAGATACTGAATGAATTCTATGTATTTCGGCCCGTCATCAGCAGCGTTCGTAGGAAAGAAAGGAACAGAAATGTGGCGTCTTGTGGATGAGGTAGCAAAATGCTCTTCGATGCAACGAATCTTTGAATGAACAAAGAAGTATTCTACGGGGATTCGCTTATAACGATGTCAGTATTGGTACCAGGTAAGGGACTGGTGCGGTCTGCCTGCCTCAACATTTGGGCACTCTTGGAGTTCTTCATCGACCCTGTATGGACAAAATAAATAGGAAACAGTCTATAATTGCTTTAACACCTTGTTAACTCAGACCCCTGTAGTTCTCTGAAAAGGCGATAGGTACAAATAAACAAGTTGCGAAACCAAAAGAAAATGGTGACAGGATGGTGTTAAGAAAGCCAACGAAATTGAGATGTTAGTCGGATTAAGTTTCGTGAACGATGACAGTGTTCAACTAGATACTTCACGTGTGGCGTGATGAGTTGCTCTGAGCGTGGCAAGGCATCAAGACGGTTATTAGACAGATGCCTGGAAATCTCGCGTCAAAAAAACTTTTATCAGGAACCGTAGTCGTCCTTGAGTGCAGGTAAAAGAGGTAAGTTATAGCGGTTTTGTGTTAACAATGTGTATCGCCTATAAAACGCATGCATTTGTGAGCACGCCGCCAAGCCAAGCCACTTACATAAAAATGTCTGCGGGTAACCAGAATAAAAGTAAGCTGCTCAGTTCTGATTTTTATTGTAACAAGTAACAATATACATATCACAGTACGCGGGGCGCTTCGGGGTTTGAAACAAGAGAGTCCGAGAAGCGGCTGTCAGGACGATCCACGGACTGTCGCCTACAACGCGATATGTTTGAGCCATTCCGGGGGTGGGCGAATGGGGATCATTTTTTCTTGCGGACGCTGCCCGTGGACTTAAGAATTGAAGGCGGAGAATCGCCGTTTTCGCTAACGAGACATAGCGGCTGTCCGAAAGGCCGTGAAGTGGTTTCCTCCGACTCTGGAAAAATAATAGGCAAACAAAAAGAAATCAATAAAAATAAATTAAGCATAAAATAAATAAATAAGAAAGGGACCAGGTTAAAAGTAAATAATGAAAATAAAATTAAATACAGGAGGTTAAATATTCAGAAGATTTTAATGTATTTTAATTGGCTTTTCATGAAATGATAAATATATCCTGTAAAGGACGGGTACAAGCATCTAAGGTGTATTTCCGAGCTTCGACTATTTCAGTCCTAACAACTAAACTAACACAGCAAACGCAAAACAAATAAAGTAACAAAACGATCGAACACACATCGGATACGAGGCACTGTAATCCATTTAGAGGACGGGACAAACAAAGCTCATTTCGCAGCTGTGAGACAGTGAGAGAGCGTTGCGCTACGGCAGCCGTGGGCGCGTACTTTCCGGCAGAGAAATGGACCGGTGTTGTGGCGAGCTGCGACGCGAGCGCGAGCCCCACATGGACAAACTCTTGACGCCGGCGAACAGGCGCCGCCGCATGCCGCCGTCGGGCCGCGTCGCCCCGCCTAGGACAAGGACCGCTCAGTAACCGCGCCCGACACGACCGCACCCCGCCCCCGCCCTGCGCCCGCGACTATATCAAATGCGTGCAAAAATAATTCGACACTACTGAAAACGAGTGATAATCTGAGTGAAGCTGCCGGTCGGCCGCCGTGCTCCCTGCAGCAGCGCGGCGGCCGGCGGCCTACGGCGCAGCTCGAGCGGAGAAGCGAGCTGGCTCGGGTGCGGCGGCGGGGCAGACCTGAGCTGGAGGAGACGGGCTGCGGCGCCACGGCCAGCCCGGCCACCGCGGGCCGCGCCGGCGAGCGCGCGGGGGGCGCCTCCTCCGGCGCCGCCGACACGCGCACTACCGGGCCCCCGCGCGAATCCCCGCCGCCCGGCTTCGCGATTTCGTTGGCACGCTTCAGAACTTGGTAGGTCTGATCCACTTCCTCCTCTGAGCATTGAGCGAAATGCGGTTAGAGACAAATCGCGATCACCAATCGACCAGGATCATGACATGAAACTCGGTAGTTATAACACATGTGCTCGAATTAGGCTGGAATAGTTTTATTTGTTAGTAGGTAACATGTTCTTCTATAAGGCACAATCCTAATTGTGATAAACGAAGGTATTGTAGAGGAATGTTAGTGTTTTCGAATGCTCGGCTCGGTAAGGTGCAGAGGGGTCACTCCTAACAGATCAGCTCATACTGTACCCTCGTCATAGTAGCTATCAAAATCATCATCAAACTCGACCGACCCCTTGAAGGAGATCTTGGTGAGTCTCTGTCCCGGCAGCCAGCCGTCCTCCTCTCCTGGACAACGTCAGGTTAACTTGGACTACAGTTTACATTAGCTGTTGCGTGTTGATGCTCTCGTGTTGTTGGCAAGCTTCATGATAGTGTAGCGTTATGTGAGTAATGTATGTCGTACTAAGCTGTTTGTATCCTCAAACAATGTGTTTAGCCAATTATTAATGAGGTAATTAGAAAATAATTTGCCTAACTAATATGTCTCTTTTACATTGCACAACTTACCACAACTTCTGAAAGCCTGGTCTATATTTTAATTAGTAAACATAAAACTACATACATAATAAAGCCTTGAGCAGGCGTAAGATTATTTTGTTCTGTAATACACATTTCTTTTCTTAGGTTCCCTCTCGACTTAGCCTTTGACAATATAACAAATTAATATTAACGATTAGATTTAAGTTTGGTCTTACTTTCTTCATCGAAGGCGGTTTCCTGGACGCGATGCGACTCGATCTCGGAGGTGCTTTTCTGGCGGCGCAAGAGTCGCGACTTGGTCTGACATTTGCCGACTTGCGGCATGCAGTCGGTATGCACGTTCATCTTGCACAGCCGACAGCGCAGGCCTTGGCGAGTGTGCCCTGCGACAAATCGACAAAATATATGAAACTAACTACAACAAAACAAAAACTAAAGGAAATCAATGAATGGAACAAAACAGATCAAACTATTTCGAGGATATAATGATGATTGATTAACAATTTAGGGGTCATATTATAGACAAAGCCGTATTTTTTTAAACAATCTCATTAGTGCATACATTAGTAATAACACATTCAACATGATATTGACACAAACATCTAACTACACAATGGTGCCATGATACCTACTTGGCGTACGCCCGTATCAGGCAAAAAAATCCGACACTGAATGTCGAGCTCTAAAACTATCGACTCTAAATATTATTAATAATAATAATACACAATGGTACCATGATAGGTACTTGGCGTACGCCGGTATCATAGCCAAAAAAAACCAACAATAAATGTCGAGAACAAAAATAATTGACTTTAAATAACAATAATATTATTTCAAACTAAGTCCATAAAATGGTTTGTGGTACATTAAATCTTATAAAACTAAGGGGATAGTAGTAAATTGACAAAACAAACAAATAAATACAAAAACAATGAACATGCCGCCCGCTGTTACTTGACTCAATGACCAATTATCTCAATGGTAGAAATCTTGGTCATAATGCTTTCCTACTTAAATTGATAAAATTATTCGAAAATTCGCACTTTAAATAATTAGTTTGTGTGGTTCTATACTTCCTTTTTATAGATCTGTTTACCATAAAAATAATTATAATGGCTGATGGTTTATCCGAGGATCAAATCAAGACAACACATTTTTCGACGGTGTTAAATCGCCTAATCGCATGAAAGACCATTAAGCCACCCCCTAAAAGCTACCACCATTATTTTTTGACGAAAAACCTTCGACAAAGGTTACTGATTTACTTCCCTTTAATTATAACGTAATTGAATAGCAAGGGCCAGAAGAGCCGTCAGCTACGATCCACTTCAAGTATCTAAGTCAGTTCACAACACCCGTTATACCACGATTATAAAGTAGGTATGATTCAGTTAAGCGTAGATACTTATTATTACATAGTTTTGAGCCGTGCACCTGTCATGGGTGAATATATCGAAAGTTTTTGGATTACCGCCTTCACGGGTCAACGGTACGAAACAAATGGCTTCACGTATAAAAGGCTCAAAGCGAAGCGCTACAACTCATTATTTCACATAATGCAAAATACCAATTTGTTAGAGTCATGCTTACACCATTCTCAGCAAATTTTAATCAGTTAAATGTCGCGTGAATCACCTTATGAATCAAATAATATTCAAAGAACAAGATTGGCATTGCCTTTAGTCACGTACTCGGAAAAAGACTTTCGTGCCCTCGCTTATCATTATAATGCTACGGAAAGGCTGAACTGAAACGCGATCTTAGTAGGTCACATTGATGTTACTGTTGATAAGATGACGGTCGATAACATGATATTATCCAAGGTCATTAGAAATTGTATTTACATTACGTTACGTACCGCCTTCTTTACGATAACTTGCATTCTCATATCTGCCAAGCGTACCAGCAGCTATTTATATAAAAGTTTCCGCAGCCTCAAGGAACGTTTATTTTAATCTCTAACAGAATTCTTAGGACTGAAATCAGATTCTACTTACTATTGTACCGAACTACACTAGCGACCGTGAAGCTGAAGAGGTCGTTGCATGCGGCCACTGTGACTACTTCAAACAGTTCTATTTGAACCCACTATACCTCTATAGGACATTGTAGGCGCCTTTCATCAAACATATGGACTCCCACAATAAACAGCGATATAAAAGGAGTGGAACTCTTTTATATGGGTGCGAAAAGCGTCTAGATGTAGTGGCCAACTTTGAACATTTTCACGTTTCATCCGCTCTTAATTATAGCCTACTTATTAAGAATTTTGAGAACAAACAACGTCAATTGTCTTAATACCGGAATTTAAACCAGGACTATTGTTTCGTTTAATCTTGACTTGATGCCTGTCGTTATCCTATTATTCAAAAATTAGGCCGCAGTAATCAGTGGTTCAGACTTGAAACAAGCCTAACCTCAGTTTCAGATGCAATAATTAAGAGATGACAAGAAATGTACCTATTTATTATATCGCACTTAATAAGTCAGGGACCTGCGCCATCTCATTTAATATATAGAATACTTAGCTGTTGCCCGCATCTTCGTCTACATAGAATTCGTTTATCGCTATCCCGCAGGATTACGCAATTTTCCGGGATAAAAAGTGGCCTATGTGTTATTCCAGACTATAATCTATCTATGTTCCAAATTTCATCCAGATCTGTCCAGCCGTTCTGGCGTGAAAGAGTAACAAACATCCATCCATCCATCCATACTTACAAACTTTCGCGTTTATAATATTAGTAGGATTCAAATAGCTAAATGCAAGAAGTTAATATTTTTCAAATCCTGGATCAATCTTCTAAAGAGCATTTTATGCAACGAAGTGATTGACTTCGAGACGCGTTAAAAGAAAAAATCTACCAATTTATACTTTTAAAAGTCAACAAAAGAAATAAACTTTTCGCCACAAAAAATGTGGTTCGACGAACCTCGAGTCACGAACTGTTGGAGCTAACAGACCACGGTGCAGGTCGGTACGAGGCACCGACATAGAGGAACAACTTTTATACGTAGTGACATTGTGGCAGGGCAATAATTACAAGAACATAAAGACTTAACTGTGACGATAATGACATGAGCTCTATGCAGATTTTATTATCTCTTAGTTAACTAATGGCTGATAATTTGAAAATAAGTAATTGTTTTGTGCTGGCTGTACCTACTCGCATTGTCATCCAACTTGGCAGTGGCCGTAAAATGGTTTGCAAAATTTTGAAAACAAATTATGTACATTGCAAGTGTCCGAAAATGTTATTTATTGTTACGATACTAGGGTTCAAGCGTGAACCGATACGATTAGAAGTTAATGTCCTCAATATATTTTCTGAAAGCATCAAATGAAGATTTCCTTAAAATCTGGATTCTTCACCATAGTAAAACGTGTTAGTAGATGTGATCAGACAAAAGATTTCACTAAAATACTAAACAACGGGAAATTGCATAAAAAACTGGTAAAATGTCGATTTCATCTCAGAAATCTGGTCAGAATAGGTGAATAAGATAAGATAAGAAAAACTTTATTTCACCACAGAAGTTACAAAGTGCATAACAAGAACACATTGTTACATAGAGATAGGTAGATGACATTTTAAATAATTATGCGGTAAATGAAACAGCGGCCTTCGCACTAGACTCAGGGTCTGTATCGCGAGTGCCAGGAGTGAAATAATAAAATCGTACGCTTCCCGGTTTTAGAATATAATGAACCCATCTCTTCCCATTTCTGTCCTAAAGGCGTCTGAGGAATCTGATGCGAGAATGGGCATCAGTGCTCTCTATTACCAACTACAAACTCCACATTCCAACACGGCGATGTGGACGGTATGGGAAACCACCCCCCTCTAATCCTAAGAAAGTCCTCAATAAGATTCAGATCCTCAACAACACCACGACAGCTTCATCAAGAATGTGGCAACTTAGAAGAGCAAACAAATAAAATAAAACAGAAACTTACCTCTAAGAACTTGCGAGCAGATGTCACAGGGTGTGATCTTTTTGTATGTATACTCTTGAAAATTGTGCGCGTCCGAGTCGCCGCCGCGGATCGCGTCCCGCGCCGCTCCGTTCCTCCTAGAGTGACACGAAGAAGTGTTTAAAAAAGGTAATACAGTGCATTTCAGACCCCATTTCACAATACGACATGATTGTTCAGAGACCACTATGAGTCAAGACACATCTTCTGTTGGAACGGGGTCGAATCTTAAAATATCTATGTATTACAGGGCATCATTTTTTTTCATGTCTCTCAGTTTCATCGGACTTCCAAATGTTTTCAATAGTATTGAAAATTTGTATGGCTGTTTTTGTATTATGCGGTCACCTGTGCAACTGATCGGAAACCGACAACATTTGAAAAACGAAGTTTAACGAGGGACATTAAGAGAATAGACATACTGTAAGCATACAGATTTAACACCGTACAAAAGTATGTGAGGGTATAACGTGCTGTCTAGCCAAGTCCCCAGATAGGTCCAGTTTAGATCTATTAATGGCGTCTATCACATACTTATGTGATGCTATGATATCTAATTTAATTATAAGTGATTATGGACCACATTAACCATCGGAACAATTGTGTAAACCTTTTTATTCAAACAGAATACGACACGCACAGAGTGGGCCATTTATCACCTTGCACTCTACTACGGACTGTCACAGTCACTTGGTAATACACGTCATACATATTGATCGATAAAGTTCAAGGTCTCGGGGGCACAGATAGATCAGTCCGGGGTAGTCATTCGCGGCAGCGTCACTAATTCAACCCTTAATGACCCCGGCGTTTGGTAATGACCCCAATTTGTCTACCTTGACGTTAAAAAATACCAGGCACGCAACAATCTTCTAGAAAGTGTTTAATGACTAGAAGTAGGTACGAAGCACAGTAGTGGCGCTGCTTTTACGCCCAGTGAAAGCTGAAAGCAGAGAAGTGTTGCAGTGTAAAGCCAGATGTTGCGTATGCTGCAGGAAAGTAAGCAGAGTACGTACTAATAAGCTGGTGTTTGATATCAAGCGTTAATTACGTTGTATTTACTCTGTGATCGTTCAGTCATGCTGTATATTGAATATTGTGTACGAGACTACGAGTGGAGGGCCAAGCGGACTGTCCAATATGTTGATGGGGTAAAACAGTTATGAACACAGGGCACACCTAGGGGGGCACATTTACCTCATCGCCATTATCGTCGACACCGCGTGGTACATTTGATTTTTTCTTTATTGATGCAAGAAGAGAGAAACATCAATATGAACACGGCATTCGGTCATAGTGAACACACAATTAAAATCATGAATGTAAAGCAATCTGTGATAGAGCAGTAACACACTCATGTGATAAAGTTGAATAAAACTGGAGCGTGGTGTACCCAATTGTAACCCTCTATCACAGATTGTTTTTAAGCAGGTGTAAATAATTTAATGCCTTATTATTTCACCCAACATTTTCAAGCAGCGCGTACAAAATGAATTAAATTATTTACACCTAAAGCGTAGACTTAAATTATAAAAAAATGGATATGATTAAACAACAAGATGTTGAATACATTACGTAACTGCGGACGAATGACAATGTTATGTACATGTATAAATGCGACTGTGCAGTCACAATGGACGCTAAGAGCCTCCAAGCTTTGAATATTCCTTAACTCGAGTGCAACTCGTTATCTCCGAAAACTATATCAATATTTACTAGACCGAGCGCTCGAGATTCAAAAGCCTCTGACAATTCTTGCAACTACTTTATTCACGCTCGCAAATACGAGGGCGCTGAATTTATTCGAAATAATCAAACGATGAAAGTTCGTCTACAGCTAAAGCTTCATGGAAGAAACTGTTGTAGGTACCTTTGTCTGTTACTTAGGTATGCCAAATATTTAACAAACACCCGTATAAAAAGTTGCCGCCGTCGAGTTGAACGTCTACTTAGATTTAGGAAGCCTTAGCAGGTCTTGCGTGTCGAGACCTATTTGACATAATCTCATTTGTGAAAGACAAACAAGGGTAAATGACTATTTTCCAGGTGCCACTCAAACCCTATTCAAAGTCAAACAACGACTTTTATTATCTTTTCTTCGTACCTGAATCTGCTTGAGTAACAAATACCATCTCGGCGTAACCTATCCCCTCTATCCCCCTTCTGTTGGTTTACTATTTTTTGTCTTTATCTGTCGTTTTAATAGTTGCTTTTGCTAGACAGACAAAATTTTGTAACGGTTACGATTTGAAGGTTTAAATTATCATTTTAAGGAACGCTGCAGAGACAGGGCCGTTTTGAACAAGGAAACGCTAGTGGGTATCCGGTTTGGCAACAGTCTCGTTCGATTATAGGCAACATGGCGTTATTTACAGCGGAATGTCAACGGCATGGACTGGTGCAACTCGCACCCTATGGGCTCGGAAATGACTACTCTGACTAGAGCCTATTATTTTGGTATCCATATTACAATATTCGTAGTCAAATAGTTTTATGAACTATTAAATCTGAAAAAGTTGAACAATAGGACTAAGGCCGTTTGTCCACCGCCGCCGTCACCGTCACGTCACCGAGAACGAGATGACGGCGCCGAAGTAGCGGTACATACATTTACTTCAGCCGCGTGTCCACCGCACATCCGTCACCCGAGCGCCGTCATCCCGGCCGCCGAAATTGCGAGTAGATCGGCGTGACCGCTAGATCGTGGCCCGAGATTTTGACGGGCCGATGTGCCGGCAATACAAAACACGTATGAACTTGTCCACACACTGCCGTCGCCGTCGCACCGTACACGAGCTCAGTTCAATTGTCTGTCAACTGTCATCAATTATCATAATACGTAATATAATTGTAATAAAAATGGTCAAAAAATTTAAATACGATATTTATTCATTAATAGAAGTTATAGAAAGTAAAGAATGTTTGTGGGATAAAACCAAGGAAGTGTCCAAAGATAAAATTTTGCGTAGAAATGCATGGCGTAGAAACTAAACCATCGGTCGCGGTGGACAAACGATCGCCGTCACGTCATATTAAACTCGGCCCGAAATAATCTCGTTCTCGGCGCCGGCCCGGTGACGGCGGCGGTGGACAAACGCTCTAAGTTTCATAGTCACTGTAAAATATACTAATTACAAGTACCTAACTATATATACCAGCTAAATCATTATTAAAATCTGTTATGTATTTTTAGGCCAGTACCTACTAAATAATTAAACAAGAACATTAACCGACTTCAAATGTAAATAACATTAATACAATACATAATTATTGAATCGATTTTGAAAAAAATATATATTATATATTATTAGAAAATGTAAAACACCGAAATCGATTAAAAGCTGGCGCTGATATCAACGAACGTACATAAAAAGTCTTACAGTCATATTATTACAAACGTCCTTGTTTGAAGTCAGTTAAAAATAGAGCTCAATCCAACACTATTCGTCTGCTTTTAGTAAGAAATACAAAAATAAAGTCTATTTTATCCCCGTTACAGCTCTTTTATTCAAAACCTTAAAAGCAGACTGAGATAAGTACCTTTTAGCTAACTAGGTATATAACAAAGTTAATTTACGATGCCCAACATTTTGTTTTACTTACACATGCGGTTCCGATGAAGACCTGTAGGTCATAATTAAAATAGTAATTATAACTGAACCTCAGGTCGGGGCGGTCGTTAATTGAAATTGCGACGCTCCAGAAATTATATTCGTGTGTAGTATAGCATGAAAACTGCTTTGATGATGGCAATAACAGCACGGCCGGACGCCATGCAGGATGTACCTAATCGGCTTCTTACCCATGACACGAAGGAAATTTCCAACTGCCCTAAATTGTTCGTGTTACAGAAATATCTTTTCAGTCCTTAATACGTGTTCGGAAACCGACGCGGAGGATTAACTGAAAACTAAAAACCTTGACTAAGAAACTAACTTCATAAGACGGTCTTTTCAGGCGGGAGCCACTTAGTTAATCTCCAAAGAGTTTTGTTTTTTTAAGTGGCTTAAGCAACAACAACTTTAATTATGATTTTAGGAAGGAACAATAAAGTTAACTGCAAAAAGCTGTGTGACTTTACAGAAGTATTTAAGCTATGGCTGTCGTTGTCTAAGTTCAATTTATATCGAACTTTTTGTTGGCTTCCTCCGCGCAGTTGGCACTGTAAAGCTGGCAAAGAAAATCTTGCGTGTAATTCTTTTGTTTGGACGCATGTAGGCTAAACTTCAATGGGGTGTGGTGCAGTACAATCATGTGGTTGCCTATGTTGTTATTTGTTACGTAAAGTGCGTGAATGTGTATTATATTAACTAAGACGCGGACAACTTTCCAAGTAAACTGGACAACCAGAAAAGGATCCCGCATTGAATGTATGAAAAATTCGGTGGATTTGTATAAAAAACAGTTTGTCACGCATACCCACGCAAAAATGAATTATTTCTATACTACTGTATTGCCTTTCGTAAGGTCTAAGGAAACGTTTTTATTCACCACAATTGAAAAATACTGAAAAATATTTACAGAGGTGTTCAGTTAAGCTAACCCAATTACCTGCTGATTTATTTCAGATTAATTTTAAAACACAGTACCTATATTCTCATCAATATTAGTATCATACTTCACAAAAAAAACAGAATTCACCGATCATGTTTTTTCCATACACTCCACGTGGGATCCTCACGTTCTGAATCTTCAAAAACTTCGCTACCACTTCGGAAATTGTTATTTATGTAGTTGTTAGTATGTGTGCTTCTTTCGTGTTGGCTTTTTGACTAGGACTTACTTGTCAGGTGGCGCGGCGTGAGGTGGCGGCGCGCTGGGCGGCTTAAGGCTACGGAAGGCTTTCAACCACTTGTTCTTCATGCTACCGGCAGACGAAGACGATAGTTTACGGTCTACTGCTGCTGTGCCGCTGTCCGCTTTCGCTGCGAATAGCTCTCTCTGTTGACAAAAAAAGATGAGATAAATAACACTTAAATGTCTACCTGTTTAATGTACGCGTATACTTTTTATAACCTTTTATTCAACTTGCAGTGTTTATATATGGGTACGTTTATTAATGTTATTAGCAAGCTGAAATTTTGCACATAGACACATAGATACATCCATTGTCCTCACAATTGTCGCATTTGTAATATGAGTAGGAATAACTGCAGGCAGAGTTGCCAAACAATAGCACTCAAATCCACTCTTGGACCGGCTCGAAAACTGTAGGATCTATCCTGAGGTAGTTTTCAGACTGAATAAAGTGTAGTCACTGTGTGTTATTAAAATATAAAAGCTTTTCTTACTAATTCGTTAAAAACCTTGACATTTAGTTCATCAACAAAGACGATAGCGAACCTACTGGTGACCCAGACACAACTTTAACTCCAACACACCCCTCTTACACAGTCTTCCAATTTATTAACATGACAAGCCAATTTTAAGGCACGAAAGGCTTAATTAATTGTTTAAATGATAGGACGCGAGGGCGTAGGGCAGTTTACAGTAGGTACACATTTATCGTAAAACACGGTACGGTTCGAAGGACCATCCCATTTCATCTCGTATCTACGGCCTATGTAGGACTGAATCGTAAAACAGTAATGCTTTTACAGAAACTGTTGTTCCTACATGCATCAAATCATTCTTCACTTTTGTTTATTACCTAGTTTAACCTGACAATAGGATGTAGTACGAAGACGAGTTTTTACCATAATATTTAAATATCATTTTGAATATGCTTTGCCTATTGTAATAAGATGTTCAGTGAGAGATGTATAGGTTCATAAAATGTATACATATTTATGAATTTGAGCACACAATTTTATTGAGTGAGGGCGGAAAATCTTTCCATCGTTTTTTGTTTTGTCACAACAAAGTGGTACGTTAAGTTAATAATGGCGAAAGCATTACACTGCGCTGGATTAACACAAAGGATATTTTTCACCTACTTAACTGAAGTTTAGCTTGTGCTATGGTGTGGAGTAACGACCAATTATGTTTTTTAAACTTTAAGCATTCTAATTATTTTAGTTTTGTGGAGTAAACATGATTGATTTGAAAAGAGCAAGTTTATTGGTTGCGTGCACGTAATCTATTAGCTTGGCGTGATTCAGCCAAACATTAAGTCTGTATGTGTACGCAGTTCATTTAGATAAGATCGCTATTAATTACAACAGTGAATACACTATGTATAGATTAATAGTTTTTAGGCGTCCATAACCTATTACTATGGCAATGACTTTCTGCCAAGATTTGGTATCAAAAAAAAATAAAGAAATACATGTAAAACAGCTATTTGTGGCCTATTTGTAAATGATATATTTATGTTGTGTTCCTTCTAATAAGCCGCGAAGTGTTAAGTTTCAGGTGCGACTCGACAAAAGGTCTTTAATGAGATTTCATACAACATTGCTGGCCAAAACCAATACCACCGTCTTTTGTTTCAATGCACAACATAATTTATTTTTATTTTTCTTTTATGGCTGTTTATTTGTTAGTGGACAGTTTTATCTAATAATCAATAAGTGGAAACAAGTAGGTACGTATTAATTATAATTAAATCGGGTTTAGTATTTAATTGCCTTCCGACGAAAATATTTTTTTTTTAAATAAATAAATAAAAACTCAATTGATTAATTATATTTTGAGAAATCCATATATTCCTTAACACTATTTCGTGCAACCAAACCGTATTTTTTTTCTTAGTAGGTACTCATAGTAAATTCATGATTAAATATAGCCGGTTTGTCAGCTGCACAATCATGATTGAAGCGGTCAAAGAATCAAGTGGAACTCGGTAAGGTTAGATTATAATTAATTAGCTGTTGCCCGCAACTTCGTCTGCATAGAATTCGTTTATCGCTATCCCGCAGGAATTACGCAATTTTCCGGGATAAAAAGTAGCATATGTGTTATTCCAGACTATAATCTATCTATGTTGCAAATTTCATCCAGATCCGTCCAGCAGTTCCGGCGTGGAAGAGTAACAAACATCCAAACACCCATACTCACAAACTTTCACATTTATAATACCAACCAAACCAACCAAACCAACCAAATTGGTTCTCGGTAATTCACCTATGAACGAGAATAAATTAGCAAAGGTATTCGCACCTCGGTCAATGACCTTATCGCAATTAGAACTTTATCAATTATCCTAATTAAACAACGGCGCAGAAAAGGTTTTGATACAGTTTCTGATTTAACTACTCTTGTAAATAGTTTCGCGTACCTAATAAAACAAAGAAAGAGAATTAATTTTTCACACAAGCTTTTTTTCTGATGATTACTAGATTATTGCGGTCTCGTCGGAGCTTCAAGATGGTAACTAACCACTCTAACCAGAAAATCAGCAGGGATCATTGTTAATAGATAAATAAAAATGAATTGCTGTTCGTTAGTCTCGCTAAAATTCGAGAACGGCTGAACCGATTTGTCTAATTTTAGTCTTGAAATATTCGTGGAAGCCCAGGGAAGGTTTAAACGGTGAAAAATACTGAAACTTAGAAGCAGAAAAAACGGGGGCGAAGCCGAGGGCAACAGCTAGTGATAAATAAACACATTCATCCATACATATTATGAGTATGTACAAGTGACAATTCTAGTACTTCAATGCTTTTTGCTCGCATTTTATGATCTCTGAAATCAGTGCCTATTTTTTCTGCATATCTAGTGGCTGTTGCTGGCGTCTGCGTCGAATTTACTTTATAGCTTAATATTTCACAAACGTTTTCGATTTCGCAAACTATCTATATTTTTTATCCGAAACGACACACTATAGGATTCCTACCTACGCGAAAAAAAAACATCCCCTCGTCTATAAGCTTTACGGCAGGATTAGCGAGTCAGCCCCTTAATCCATTTCGAGATCAGAAAACTCACATACCTATACAAATATAACTCGTTTAAAAGTTAGACTATACAGTATGTGATAAACAAAAGTTAACAACACGATTTGTGCAATAAGAAAAATCTTTTTGATATGTAATGGCAGACTGACCACCAATAATATAACGCTTCTTAACTCAGCTGCTCGCTGTAGCGTGGTCTTGAAGCATCGACAGTAGACATGACAACCAAGATAAGCAATTATATTGTATCGGAAAAGGTATTATAGTCATTTTTAGCTCGAAGAAATTCTTTTTCCAAGAATCCTAATACCTATTAAATAAATCCTTGTCCTTAGTGAATGCGCATTTTTATATCTCAGCACGAAAATTTATTTGAGTTAAATGTTTATTCCCCTAAAACAAATAATATAAAGCCGGTATAGCACGTAGGTACGTTTTATCTGTATTTGTATCTAGTAGGGTTTTCAAGAATCTTTCGATTTAGAGATTTACTTGCAAAATATTTGAGCGTAACATGTGTCTCGCCCCCTTCGTGGCTAAATCGTTTAGTTCGTTAAAATATTTTCAAAAAGGTAGGTCAGGACATACCCTATCTTTTTTCTAATGTTGTAAAGAACGAAGTCAAAAAACGTAATAGCTAGCACTATACGTCCTTATAACACTCTAGGACGTCCTTAACCTCGGTTTATTCAAAATTTATATTTGCTTTCCTGAAAGGCAACCATTAGCAATCTATGCAAATATGTGCTTAGGTGCTAGACTTATCTTTGAGGAAAAGTAGCTGCATATTTCCTTTTACTCCAAGGTTCGAAAATCTTAAGATCACTGAAAAAACTGGTTTTTTCATGCTTTTAGGCAACCATTTTTCATCTGTGAAAATTATTTGCAACATCTTTAAATGAAGCCGTCATACGGTCAATATTATAGGTACCTACCTATTTAATAGCGGTAACAACAAAATTTGCAGTGAACCGATGCAGTCTTTGTTAAACTCCTCGTTTAAATATAAATATTAATTTCCTTTCTTAAAATTCCATGAAGCTTTGTGGGGTATAAAACGCTGACAGAATGGGTAGAGTCACCTCAAAATGGCTCAACTGATCAAGATAAAGTCAGATTTTGAGGAATAAAATAAAGACTTGGCACGCGATTATGTGACCCAAAAAGGGTTTGAAATTACTGTGTGTTACCTTGAAGCTAACAATGCAGGGAATATTTTAAAATTCTTGGAGTAATTTATATAAAGATATAAAGAAAAGTGAAATTCGCGTCGCTGAAAATGGCCCAGCATTAACCCTTGTAGGAATAAAGGAAGGAGGAGGAAGGAGTCGTGTTAAGAAAACATGAAGAATCGAATATTCTTCAAATGAATCTTGTGAACGTACCTATTCGATTTTTTTTGTTTTCTTTTACACAACATAGTCGCTGGTGCCCCAACTACAATCGTCTTACCAGGAACACCTAAATTTATATATTTTTTACCACGTACGAAGAAAGAGAAGGTAAATTTTTGTAGTATTTGGTCATCTATAACTTCGAAAATTGGGGTCCTATTTGGAAAATTGTGTTTTCTTCATCAGTGTATGTACATATTTAGGCACATTACACGCGGTGGTATCGGTTAATAATTCTGATAATGGAAATAAAAGATCGTGATACAGGTTTTATTCTAGAAAATTATGCTGAGAATAAACAATTAAGTCACAGTATAACTTTTGTCTTGTTTACAATCCATAATTATTAACACAGTATTGTTGAGATTTTGATGTAATCCACATACTTTGGCCTGAAAGCATAATGTCACACGCACGGCACGCAGTACAGTAATTTATTCTAGTGTCAACACGTTCAAGCAACGTATTTTCTGCGTTAGGTATTTCAGTCAGGATATTAAAATTACTCTCACGAAGTAGAGGCGAGAATGTGTTGAAAAAAATCTCAATGTGTGGATACGATGCTAATGCCGCTAAACTTTTGATTTAAGTACTATTTGTTAGCACTACGAGTACCTTATTTGAAATTCGTTAAATAAGTGAGACCGTAAGCTTTATTAAACAAAATTAAAATTGCAAAAAGAAGTTTCCGTTTCCGTAAATGGTAACCGTCAGTGGTTACCGTCAATGGTAAAAATACCATACACGGATAAGAGCAAGAGACAATTTTTCTTTCTAACTTTGACGGTAGTAAGGCCCAAGCCAAATACCCAACTTCTCTGTGATAGGCAACAATGATTCAGGCTATCGTTCACGACAATCGAGTTTGATATAAATTGGGGCTGACTCTATCGAATTCGACGATTTCAACTGAGTTGGATGGAACAAAAATCAACTACGTAGGCATAGGAACGTGGCTGAGCCTCGGAAAAATATTCACCCCAAACAATTTGTAGCCGACTAAGAGATGCCGTAAATTATCATTGAAGGCATGTTTAAAAACTTTATGTACTCGTGCCACAGGTAACTTCGTGGAAACTGAGGGATGCAAATTAACTCATTTACATGCCTTTCTTTCGAGCCTCTTCAAGTTAGATGTTCGGCAGCCACCTATTTGGAAACTTTTCATTTTTCGACTTTTAATCAGCTAATACGTAGTCTTGAACTTGAGCTTCAATTTAACAAACTATTGAAGCATTTACTCCAATTGCGACGGCTGACTCGGTAGATACTTACTCGTATTAGTCTCAATTACTTATTTATGCGTGACATTGAATATTGTTGGACATGTTTGCGTCAGTCCTTGGCAACAGAAGCCTCAAGGACCGGATTACGGCTTCTGTGTAAGAATCGGCGGACGCCATCGCCTTAGATATGCATCGCATTCTTGAACGCGTAGGTACCTACTTACTTACTACTATTTATGAGATCCGGTCAGTTGATTTACAACAAGGACGGATCCTACGTGAAAAAGTTTACGTTTAGTTCTTTACCAACTCTTGCAGTCCCTTGGCGACCCGTTTTCTGGTAAAATATTACAGAAGTAAAATTATTGTACCTACTTAAATAAACTTTTCTCGTTCAGCGTTATACCTACATACGAAAAGGAAAAAGTAATCTCAATATTTGCTCCAAACGACGGATTTGGTACCGACTTACATATATCTTAAAAGTAAGTGATTATTTATTAACCATTTAACAATATAATTTTAAGAAATCTATTTACTTTTCCTATCGCTTCTACGCTAAACTTACTACATACTACATACCTACAACATTCCTATGTGGGTACTCAATCATTTTAAATACCGTGTCTGTCAGTAAATTTGTACCTAACCCGTCCCCGTTAGAGAAGTAATTAGAGGATAATTTTTCATAGATGGCAGCGCCTTCGTGAAGGAACAGATGTAGAGATATCAATTTGACACTCACACATAATCTTAACGTCGGTATTGTAGAATTTGTTAGACACCAAGAATTTTGCGTGAAATTGTTTCGATTCGAACATTCTCCAAGAATTCGGCTCCGGCGGCTCACGGTCTGCAGGAATGAGATTTGTGGTAATACCCAGCGGAGACAACTCAAATTGGATTGCCTGTCTGGTTAAAAGGCATTCCGGATTTACCTATTAGGTTTCTACTCAGAACATTATAATAGATACCATAGTCGATTCAAGAATTTTAAGAGACATTCATGCAAAATTTGGCGTTATAATTTCATGTCTACATTAAAGCTACAGCTATCTATCACTCGATGCACCAATTCTACAGCTCGACAGGCTCAGCCGCATCAGTTTTCTAAAGAGTAATCGAAACGGAATAGTTTTGGACTACGGTTGAAATTGAAAAATAAATTGAATCGTGTGTAGGTATTCAGCAAGCATGGAAAGGTCGGAAAACTATCGTTTAATCTGACGATTTTTTGCATGACTGGGAATTAAGGGTCGACGTTCTCGAGACGACGAAGGGTGTATGTATGTTTAGTAACTAAATCTACGTCTAAAAGGCACTTATGTAGCCTACTCCGCTTATAAACAGTTGCGTGGTGGAGTGAACTCTCTTTTCCTCTATGTGGCACGCGTCTTATAATAAGGCTATACTAGACTTTGCTAAGTATAAGTATGTAGTATTTACAGCCCAGCCTGCTATGCTTAACGATGCCTCCAAACATTTTAACAGCTCAAAGATAGAAAGGTCGGAATGTCGTGTCGAGTTGAAATAAAAGTTTTCCGTATAAAAGGCTCTTATCAAATGATGGGAAGCGGTTAAAAGGACCTTATCCTGCAATTCATCTTTCTATTCTTGACGTCCGGACTTGACGCGTTTTGAAGATAATTTTATTCTAATTAAGTCAACGCTTAGGCTATATTAGATATTATGCGTAATATGTGAAAAGAAAGGTATCCTATGTACTCCTACAACACTAGTATTAATTACCCAGATACGACTACCAACGTAGTATAACGATTAAGTAAGTATGATTTGAATTTTTGTGACCACCAAACGCAAGAATTTTCTTAAATAATCTGCGTTCCTCTTATGACAAGAATTAAGGCCAACAACCAATTAATACCAAATTCGGATACACCATTTTCCGCAAAAAATACCGCGCGTTTAGGAATAAAAACAATAACAAACAAAAAGTTGATGGGGCCGCTCCTTTATACTTATACTAGATATAGCTATTACAATAGGGTCACACCGGTAAAAGTGTAATTCGCGAATGAGTGATATAAATGAACTATCTCGGTTGGATGAACGCCTCCACTCTCTAAGTAGTTCAGTTGAGTGAGATTCGTTTAGTTCAGTATATATTTTTGTTTATCTACTTATTCGCTCAAACTGAAATGAGCCAATCACTAACGAAAGCCAATTTAGGTTAATTGGTAGAAACTACAAATTTTCAGGTTCTAATTTGTTGGGAAATTAAATGATTACCTACGTAGTTTCGATCTAATAACCAATTTTGCGTTCACTTTTTGATAAAATTGCATGTCTCTTTTATTGCCGATCTCTACGACCCCACTAATGGAAAATCACCCCATGTCCACGATGTGTACTAATTTTTTAGACGGTGTCGAGCGAGTCGTTCAAGACAGCGATTTTTTAAGGCGCATCACATCACACAAACAATTTTCACATATTCGATTTAAAACTTGTCACCCTGATAATTTTACCAACACCGCCTAGGTCGGCTACGTCGTCGTTTACACGTTATTATCAAAGGTTAATTCCAAAACTTACGTCGTTGAAGTATGCCTGCTCTAATCGCTGCCTGGTCTTGTTGGCTTTACTATACTCGGGAAGGCTTGATTGTCGTCGCACGCGCATGCGTTGCTCCCTTTCCATCGTCATCAGATCCGATTTTTGGGAAAGCACTAAGTAATGTAAGCGGTGAACTAAATCCATCTTGATATTAAATTAGTGTTATGAAATGCACTGTTCGAGGTCGCGCTTGAGCAAAGGTCACAGCAACGCTGGTAAATTAGTTTCTAGTTGATTGTTATGTAAACTAATTTGACTGTTTAATACATAAACTGCGGTCAATTAAACGTTGAAGTTATGATGCGATTCGACTGTAGTAAAAAACCTTGTACACAAAGCATCAGGCAGATTCTATGTCAATTTAAACACTAAGTATAAAAATTAAAAGTCAAGAAGTATTTTTAAATGTAAATTAAATACATAACACTTGGAGTACATCGCAACCACACATTAATGAGCAGTAGTTAAAATTAATATCAAAGTTTCCAAACCGAACTGAAAAATCAGGTAAAAACAGAACCACTACATCGTAGCAACTTTTACGTCCGCCTAAAATTTCGACTACTTTTTTCTCGTGTAGAAAACGCACGTAAACATAAGTCCGATGAATATAAGAATACTAGAAACGGTATATGAACGTTCATGTGTCGCGTATTTGTTTTTTTTATCCTGTAACAGTACGCCGTTTCAGGCGGGCGCGGCGCGACTGAGCTAGGGCGGATGTTCTGAGCCTGTCTCGACGTCGCGCGGCAACCGCTTCCAAACATCCCTCTACTCAAGCCTCACTATTAGATAAGGGCTATAACAATATTATGCAGCTTACAAATTTCGTAAAATGCACGCTGGTTATTACAAGAACAGTGATTAGACAAGTCTAAAATGTTTCAACTTCTTTCGATTTCTTCAAACGCTAACAAGTAATTTTTCCCGCGCGATCTGGAGCACTTTGTTAGCGTAAATCAATCTGAAACAATTATGATTGAATTTTTCTGGTCATTTCGTTAAAAGAAAGCCACTGGCTTAACTAGTGCCTATAGGGATAAAGCGATTAGTGTAACTTTATTGTCGCTGAAAACTCGTAAACGTCTTAAACGCGTTCGAGTTCAAGTGTCAAATAATTGAGACGAGATTAGTTAGTCGCCGTTACATGCTCCTTAGCGCGGCCAACTTTTCCATAGTACCTAATTTAGATTGAGACCCTTACGCGAACGCGTTCGAGATGTTTTTGTGTCAAAAGCGAACACTAGCTAGAGGTTATTGTCCTTAAGGAAAAATATAGTAGGTAAAGTTCGCCATTCTAACGCTGTCAATTTCGCTAAGTTCCGTCCTTACTTAATGATCGCCGGCAAAATTGGACGTTAGAGCATTTAATCAAAGGTCCAGCATTTGGGTCGCCAGAATCCGGTATGTGACGTAGCTTTAGCTTCATAGCATCATCCAAAATGAATAAGCTATAAGTACCTACACATCATAGGCTACCTACGCTAAATTACTGTAGGTATTTTTAATAATAATTAATTGAATCAGCCGTTACTTTGCAGAGGTTCATAATTATTAATTTCACTCTTCCCCTTGTGCTAAATTAATACATACGATGATACGTAGGTATGAAATCTCTAATTAAATTTCGTACATCAGGTAATTCCTTCCTATAAACGCATAGGGAAACGATAGGTAAGTCAAAAAATTAGAACATTAATGTCTAATACGGTTTCAACATTACATTAAGATGGACTAAATAATATAGAACACAGCATCTGCGTCCGATCTTATATGCTGTATTAGTCATGTAAATTATTTACTACGTCTCAAAGGAAATGGGATGGGTTAGGAAATGTTGATAACTGAATCAGGAATAAATATCACGATCGAACGATTTATATGACAATCTGTGCGCCAGCAAGAATTTATTTGACAGCGTTAGGAATTGGGGTACCTATTTCTACTCGAATACCTAAGTAAAATGCATGACATATACCTACCTACATAATAATATGTACTACCTACATACATAAGCATAACATAAACAATGCCGTGGCCTGCCTATTTACCTATCATAGTCTGAAAGAACGAGTTTAATTAACACTTTACAGTTAGAGAGTTAACTTTCAACTTGTGACGTACCTACCTAGGTACCTAAGTATCTTCGAAACTTGTTTCCATAAAAATACAGGGAAGACCCAGCGTAACTTAATTAGATACCCAATAAAAAGTGACTAATTGTGACTCTATTAACCTAAAACAAACGTTAATTGAAAAGTTTTATGTTTACTTAGGTACTTATTTATAGTAGGTAAGGTAGTATTATCCTCTAACATATTATGTATTAATGTATGTGCTTCCATGCTGGTCTGGTAGCATAGAAAAAACATAGAATGTACCAGTTGCTTCTCTTCCCGCGTACCTAGATGCTAAAAGCCCATTGAGGGACTGGGCGAAAATCATAGGAATCATGTTATGTAGGCGATGCGGCTAGCAACCCATCACAGGTATACAGAGTGCCACAATATCTCACATAATTATCTATCTATCAGGATAAAAAGGCCTAAACGAGGTTTCGTATCTACTATAGTATGAGTCTTTGTGAGTGTCCCGATCTCATTAACAGCCCACCTTTTGAACAAAGCCACTGTATTTTATTGTGCCCTCAAGTGCATAATCCTCAGTTTAAAATGAACGGAAATATGAGATAAAATTGCTCATTAAAATAACGACTTTATTTATATCAAACAGTTGATTTTAAATAAAACTTTGTTGGCAGATAATATTTTTCAAAATTTAATGCATCGTAGATTAGAAACCGGGTGTAGGATTATGGACTGCAACAAGTTGATACCTACTTGGAATTATAGCTATAAGTTTAAACAAACTGTTTAGCTTAGGTACCTACGAATGTTTACATGCATTTCAGTTACGGGTGGTACGACCTTCGTGCAAGGTCCGTCCAGATCGCTACCCTCTTACTCGCTAATCCCGCCGCCAAGCAGCAGCGCTTCTGCCGGCGTGGAGAGTAAGACAACCGGTGAAATTACTGGCACATGAGGTATTCTATCTCAGCCCTTTAGGCTTGCAACGCATCTGCAATCGTCTAGTGTTGCTCTCAGTCGCGTGCAATTCATAAAGACAAAAAGATATAGAGGTGATTAATTACTTACTTAGGTCATATTTAATAACTAGACAACAAAAAACAAGCAGCATTTTTTCTGCAAATCTCTGTGCACACCACTGGTTGCTCTTTACACCATATCGGTAGATACTATTCCTTAGTATATTGCATTTCTCCTTGTTTTATATCTACGTGTATCGAATGTGTGTAAATAAATGTTTCTCTTTCTTTCTTTTTTTCTCTTGTCCATGGGGCAGTGGCAGATTTACCATAAGGCTGAGTAGGCTCGAGCTTAGGGCGGCAGATTTTGGGGGCCGCAAATTTGGGGTACGAGCTTTGTTTTTTTATTCTTAGAAGTCTGCAACAAATTTTGCAAGGGCGGCAAAAATTCAGCCTATAGGTACCTTGAAAATTTGTAAATCCGCCACTGCCATGGCGTGTTCACATACCGCCAGGTGACCCATTTGCTCGGTTTCCTTCATTGTCGTATAAAAAACGTTCATAGCGTAGATAAGTTATTTTCAAAATACGAAACTTTGCAGGGATGTTAGAAGACCGAGATGTATTTGTGAAATATCGTTAAAGTTCTTGTGAAATGTTCACGTAACTAAGTACAAATTATTTTTTTCAGTGAGCAATCGCGTATCGTAATGGATAAACTGTAGACGCACAGAATGATGGATGTTACTTTACACGTCAGGTATCCGATAGGCAATCAAGAAAACCGAGTTATCTGCGAAGAAGTTTGAGTTCGAGTGTTCAGCTTTTTCACCATCTAGGTAATCCTACTGATACCTATTACTAGGTACTTTTCATAGTAATGTATGTAGTTAGTTTCAAGTTTGTGTCCAACGTGTCGGTCTGTAGCTGTGTTTATTACACTTGCAAGTTTTCGTTTTCGACTGAAAGGATTTAAATGAAATTTGGGTCACTTAAGGTATCCCACTGGATTTAGGCATACCTATAAAATCCCAAGATCTCAACAGATACTTAAGTCTAGGGAAAATTTGCTTATGTAGATGTGATTTTCGGAAATAAAATCAAGCAACAAAATTAATACGGGACTACGGCTGAGTCATGCACTATCGATCAAAAAAAGAATCATCAAAATAATTCCAGCCGGCAAACCAAATCGACGGGCGTGCCAAGGCGTAACGTAACGTGTGGTCAGTACCCAGCTTAAGGGAAATGGTTTTTTTTTACAAAAAGTAAGGCAAACGAGCAAGGACCAAGGTATAAGGATATATTATAAAAAAAAATGTTGAGTTCACAAAATTTATTACGGCAGATAACTACCCATAAAGGTACAATCTCGCAATTTTAAACTACATATTTATTAGAAATCGAGACAACAAAATAAGTCATCGTTTTGAGCGAACAATCAAGTTTTGTAAATAATTATGTAAAAACTATGCTTAATTGACAACAACAACACGATTTCATTCGTTTTCGTATAAAGGTATAATTGAAATTTAAATATTTAAAGATCAACTACAAACCAAATCCTTCCTTGCATTAGGGATTTGGTTATTTTTATAAAATACAGATAATAATTCAACTGTCAGCTTTATTACACAAACATTTTAACCTATTAAATGTTATAACATTTCGCAATAGCCAACCAATAGAGTGCAAATTACATTTAATTTGTTGGTGTCTGCCATACGTTTTACTGACCACGATTTTCAATGAGAAAAAAATTATAAGTATTTTCTACTGTTTTGTTTTAATAATGGTCTGAAGTTAATTAAGTGGTCAAAATGTCTATCATGTGGTCGTAGCTAGAAAAAAGAAAAATCAGAAAAACATAATACTATGCAAGTTTATGAAAATAGGTACAGTCATCATCAAAAATTAGAACAGTCAAAGAGCTCAAAATGATCAACAAAATCTGTTATTACGATAATCGTGTGTAGGATTTTTTAAGCTTTTCGAATGTTTATCACTTTCAGATGCTGAAAGTACCTACATGTACCATATTTTGTATTTTTTACAACTTTTATGTTTTTACTCGTAATTAGGTACTACACTCTCGGGATTTACGCGAAATATTACTTTAATTACCTCAACGTTTCAGGCATAATACTCTAGCTGTGGTCACGAGTAGACTACTTCTACTAATCGTGACTACGGCTCCTACAATTAGGTCTAAATGGTGAAATAACTTCAGCATTTTTTTCCGAGATTAAGTCCCGGGAATGCTAATAATTATAACATTGTCTGTACCTACAAAATACATCAAGTATTTATAAACGGTAAGGTTCGAATATACAAGTACATTCAATTAGTTTAATTTCATCCACATATTTTTTCCTGTAAAATAAAAGTAGGAAATAATTTTAGTTTCTTTAAAGTAAATAAATTAATGTGTTGCAAAAAGCTCCTGTGTTAAGCGAAAAGTAGTAGTTTAATAAAAATATTTGTGGTAGTAATTGTGGTGTTCAAAAACTATGTTATGATAATTATCAACATAATTATTATGTTTGTGTTCCACACAGATCTACCCAATTCCAACTGTACAAATACAAACTATTAATCCTAAGCCTACAGAAAAAAATGGACGAAAAGTTCAGATATGCAAGTACTTGAACAAAATATATATAAGTATGTAGTTAATATTATATAACACCTTTTAGTTTTTTACTTAGCACTCAAACATGTACACAATTCTTAATAAAATTATTTAACAAATAATAGTCATGAGATATGCATCACACTTCTTTTTCCTACATATAACAAAAATATTATTTTTATGTACTTATTGTTAACTTACTGAAGTGTCATCCATATCTATCTATAAGTATGTACCAACTTTAAACTTACAATTTAAGAATGAGTGGAAATGTGACTGAACACAATAAATACATGGTTTGTACCTACAAAGTTTTTTATCAGTATTGTGAGTCAATGAGCTAATGTTAATGATCAATGCAATACCCTTGTCCAGATAGGGAAAAGAGATAAATAAATATTCCCTAAAGATATTTATCACCCGCAGCAATACTTATTGCCATACAAATAATAAAGTTTGCTTGTGCATTTACCTCATACAAAAAGGAAAATAAATTCCCAGTTAATATAGCTGAGTTTATTATTTATTAATATTGCACAAGTTCAGTCAAAAGTTAGAAGATTGCCAGCCCTCAATACTATAATCCATTATTTAATAAAATTTTGAAGCTATATCTTTTCTGAAAAAAAAAACATGTTAACATAAGAGGTAACTCATACACACAGTCAAGTACAAAACATGCATGAAAACACCTCAAATATATTATATTTACTACAACACCTGTATTAAGTGTTAGGTTAGATAATTACGAGGCATTCATACAATACATTGACTGTATGATCTCACACCTATATTAAAACCTTTACTGCTGTTGTATTTTGGATTTACCATTTAGTTTTGCAAGTTGACCGAGCATGAGAACAGTGTTAATTAAGTTTTCAGAGTAAATACGCTGATTGGTTTCCATTTTTCTCAGTTTTTGGACCACATACTTTGAGAAGAATTCTAAGTCATTCTCGTTTCCATGCCCTCTATTGTCTGGTTCTTCACTGCTATGCTTACGCCTGGCACCTTTGGGACTATTATGTGCAGCTGATGTTTGGGATTTTCTTTTGGCTAAATCATTAGATTTGTTTTTCGCCCTAATATCATTTTCAATGACAGCCTGATTCAAATCTTCACCAATATCATTTGCTTCTTCTTCATTCAAATGAATTGTTAAATCATCAGGTACTGTGACCATCGGAACATGGTTATCAGAAAATAAGGGCGAAGGTAAAAAGGATACCCTTTTGCGGACCTTCACAGGCGAGCTTCTAGGTTTGTTGATGGGCGAGAGCCGGGTTGGGGCACCCACTGAGTGCCTGCGATTTGTTTTCTCTTTATCTGTCTCAGCGTTGCGAATACGATTCACATATTGCTTGCCACTCCAAAAGTTCACTTTTATTTTCTGTTTTGGTTTCTTTTCTGCTTGTGATTTAATTAAAACTGTAGGAAATTTGTATCGGATGTCATTATCTGGGTCAAATGTTTCTGCTTTCTTAGGAGACTTTGATGCCGTCTTGCTCACATTGTTGAAGTACTTTGCATTCAATTTATACCGTACATTGTCGTCATCGGACTGGTAGCCATTTTTCTTTGTTGATATCAATTTAGTTGAACTTGGTTTCATAATGCTAACCAGCAATGTTTGATATTCTAGTCAATAAAGTCACTTCTTGCAAGTACTTTGAGTGAAGAGTACGTGATTTCTAGCCTGGACGTTGTGTAGTATCTGAAATAAAACAAAAATATAAATAGATTCGCTTGGATCACTATCTAGTCACAGTCACTGGCTATGGTTAGTTTCCCGCGTATACGTCGTAACTAAATTCATGAAGTTCTTGAAATAAAGAGACCCTTTTAACAGCTGGGATGAAATAAATCAATAACTTGGAACTGTTTAGGATCGTTATCAAGCCCTGACAAACACGTTATTAACTAATACAACGTTAGATAAAGTAATTTGAGGTTATACTGATAACCAGATAATTTTCGAAATATTATTACTAGTAGGTCACGACTAACACATCAAGCATGATATTATAAAAACTATACTAGTATTCGGGCGGTTAAATGAAAGAAAAATGTTTATTCTTACTTAAAAATTGTCTTGTCATCACTAAGCGCTCTCAAGCTGATATTATTACATAATCAAAACATTGCATTTTGCAAAACTTACCTGCTATTCGTTGCATTATTTTACACACGATTCACAATCACTTTCTTATCGCTTAAAAGCTAAAATAAAAAGATTCTGTACACAAACACGAGTCCACTGTACGTCGCCTTCATGACGCAAAGTAGTTCCAAATTTATCCGCACGCGGCGGTGTAAACGCGCGGGAAAGCGATACGGTAGCGTTCACAAAAAGTGAGAACTCGATTAGTGATGGATTGGATTCGATTTTTATTAAATTGCAATAGAAAGTAAGGCCATAATAAAAACAAAAACAGTTTTTATTAGTTCATTAAAATGTACTAAATGTATTGATTTACGCGCAAGCAACATAATATTTTTCACTTCTCATGCTCGTCGTATATTTGTCAAGAGAATGCCGCATAAAATAGATTTTTATGCTCTAGTGCATAAAGTTTTTTCTTATTTTAAGGCTCAGGCAAGTAGGCTTTACAGCCACATATACATAAAACATAATAATACACCTTCATTTAGTCGATACGATTTTATGAAGTATTATTTACCATTATACAATGCAGTATGCATTTAAACTAGCGATTTCGGAATAAAGGGGCTATATTATTATTATTATATTATACTAGCTGTTGCCCGCAACTTCGTCTGCAGAGAATTCGTTTATCGCTATCCCGCAGGAATTACGCAATTTTCCGGGATAAAAAGTAGCCTATGTGTTATTCCAGACTATAATCTATGTATGTCCCGAATTTCATCCAGACCTGTCCAGCCGTTCTGGCGTGAAAGAGTAACAAACATCCAAACAGTCTCACAAACTTTCACATTTATAATATTAGCAGGATATTATTATTAAACAATGTCTATTAGTACATTAAATTAGCTGGGTACTTATTTTATTTAAATTTACTTTATTCAAGATTTTTATTTAGCTACTTAGGTTAAAAACAAGATTTTTATGATGTATTTATGATATTTAATAGTTAGGAATACGAATTTCAATTACTTAAGTAGCTAGTTATTTTACATAAACGAAGTGTTGGTAACTAGTGTATTTTTACCAGCTGATATTTGTTTAAAAAAATAATGAATTTACAATACTTAATATTTCATACTTTCATTTTAAATAATATTGTTTTAAGAATAAAATAATTTGAGATCAAACGGGACGAGGGTAAAGATTCCGTTTTTTAGGCTTCAAACGCGATTCAGAAATGTAGTTATAACAAAATTTAATCAATAAAATTGTGTTATAAATACACAAACCATTTAGAAGGGATTCATATAGCCATTTATTACTTAACACACTAGTTATAAATCTAGACGTCTAGACTATAATATGGGTGCACTTACCATATGATTCTTCATAGATATCCAGCCCATCTTGGCTCGGAATTTAATTTTTCGTTTGTTATCCGTGATTAAGAGAAAATTAACGACACGGGACGGAAACACGTGAATATCGGTTATTAACGAGATATTTTGTTACAAACGCGGATACGCGAAGCGAGGTTATGTGTGCTCGCGAGATCTACTCTCGACTGGACCGGAGGCTGTGCGCAATGCGGCATACGGACAGATGAAAACATTAATTTTTATCGTTTTCATCACTCTACTACTAGTTTTATCACTTATAATTCAGCAAAAAACAAAGCAGTATCAAAAATCAAATACGACATCTTTATTAACGAACTAAAAATTTTATTCGATTTTCTTAACTGTCCATAAATACCGTAATAGAATCTAAACATAACAGCAAATTGAAACGAACTTACCTGCTTTTATAAATACGATGGTTTTGAAATAACAAGCACAAAATATATATAATTTTCTAAGAGCAAAAGCTTCGCAAAAGAAGAACTTTGAAGCACTGAATTATGAGCGGGAAAAGTTGAACTTATTGATTCGAACTGCTAGTATTCTGCACATGTGCGGGGTGGTTGGCGCATGCGCTATGAACGCCTTGTTCCAGCTTTACCTGTCGGAATGTAAACACTAGGAAGAAAGAGCTGTTGGCTGCAGACGAAATATTTTAGTAGGCGCTTCAGAAGTCTAGTGTAGACCTTGTAGGTACATACAATACACAGGCATGCTTGCTGCAATCTCGACATTCTGAATGTCTGGCTTAACCAAGTACGTGTTGGCGGAGCACAGTTGTATACTTACATCAGTTAAATTCGGATAACATTCTGTTTGTTCTTGTAGGTATTTGTAGGTTTTCAAAAGTTGTAGATTCAAGGGCCATTGCATGAAATAACAATTATTCCTGAATAGTTTTGTCTGTTGGTTACAATTACTTTAACCGTCAAATACAACACATAGTGTTTTAATCATTTGATACATGTATTGTCACAGATTTTAATTGTAAGTTATTAAATTTGTAATTTTATAGCTTCTATGTTTAAATACGTGATCACATAGCTACCTTTTAGTACCTAGCACCCGAAATACTATGCCTCTTTCCTATAGGGGTAGAGACATAGGTACAGTATCGATAGCAATTAGGTATTGGAAACGGTTTTTAACAATATCGACGGACGTATCTAAACTAAAAAAAAATGCGGTCGAATTTTTAATCTTCTCCCGTTTTTAAGCCAGTAAAAATACTGTTCAATACACCGCATATTGTATACATAGTGCTAAATTACAAAATGTCACGAAGGATCCACTAAGTACCTACATGCACCACCCTACATTGTACCTACATTGTTTATTTATATTTGTACAATAAAGCATTTACTTACCTACTTACTTACATGCCGAAATGTCTCCACGACGCGACATACTACAATCGGCATCGCATTTCAAAGTTTTCAGTCTTGCATAGTTGTCGACATTTGCCGAGCAAATTCTACTAAATTCGCAAAAGTGAGTTTTTGGCACAAAGTATCGTCGTACATAACCGTACCTACCTATATACACATAAATAATTCAGTACCCAGTACCTCCATACATTCTCTTTTTACTAGACGATCCTTTTAATATTCTGAACATACCTGAGCTCTCACTGCAGCTAGATGAAGTTGCGTCGCTCTGTAGTCATATTTCTTCATAGAAATGTCCTCCTGAAGCAATAAAGCAAAATTAAACAGGCAGGTCTACGAAGTTATCGTCCTAATATTGTGACATAAATTGTGGCACGGCAAGAATGTCAACTTTTACGACTGCACATAAAAATGTGAATGAGGTACGATGAACCTTTCACACGGCGAGAGAGAGAGGGTAATTTGATAGTTTCAGGCAAAGATATTTCGTAGAAAATATTGAAAATGAAATTTATATTAACGATGAACAGGAAAACATTTACCTTGCTACTCCGCTACCACACTGCGCGAAATATTATTTAGTATTTTTATAATATTTCGCACAGGCTTTGTTGTTCTGCACGTATGGTAGTGGAGTAACAAGGTAGGAAAATATTTGTTGTTCATTGATTAGACCGCCGCTAAGTAACTTTTGATTCATTATTCAAAATAACGTTTAAATTATCACCATTACTTTAGCTGTTTTAAAAGTATTGCTATTGCGGATTTACATTATTCAGGATTCGTTTTAATTAATCATTTTTTTAGCTCTTCACATGGATCCATATCGCATGTTTGCATAATAACAATCCTTGCAACAATAATAATCCGTGATATAGATAAAGCCGGACGGACAATGCAACTTTTACTAGGTATAGACCAACCATTTAAATGAGTCCTACCCGCCCGCACCTCTCTCGGCCCCCTTTGTCGTCATACACCGCGCCCCTGCACCGCGTGGGCGAGGACTCATTTAATCGGTCTATAACTGAAGTTTCCATGATAAACGCTACACTAGCGCCTCTAGCGGTGAAGTTATACGCGTTAGTGGTAGCTATCATTACAATACTACGCTTGGCTGAACGTTACCTAATATGAAATCAAATCTCCTACTGTGTCACAGATGGCGCTGTCTTCTAAGTATCATTTTAGTACCTGATTAGAAAGTAAGATGTCGCTCGTTTAGCGCTGCTAGTACTTATTTAGCCGAGAACCACGAAATGTTTCAGTTCGCTGGTGTGTTTGATTCAATCGAAAAAATAAATAGGTATCTGAATAAGAGCAAGTTTTATGCTTACAGTTTGTAATGTAAGCAATCCTACGTTCCACAATTTTATTGACCGATTACTAAAAGATAAGTAGGTAAGTAGTTTAATATACAGGTGTCAGAAAACCCTTTAACGATAATTCACGAGCTTGTTCGCTATATTGGTTTGAACACCCCTGCAAAGTATGAGACCCTAATTACAACTAAAAAAAAATAATTATAAAAAATAATTTAATAGCTTTGCTCAGTGTGCCACAGGCTTAAGCTACTCACATGCCTACTCATAGTTCTACACGTCAAACTATTGTTGGTGACTACTTCGGCATACCGAAGTTTCGTTAATCAGCCAATTAGCCTAAATGAATTAGTTCAAAATCAACCAATCAGCTATCAAGCTTTCGCAACATAAGCGACACACAATGTCCGGTAGCGTAACTAGTTTTATACCGGGAAAATTAAACTTTTGCTGTGAATATTTAGAAGTACAAGCCAAAAACCTAAAGTTGTGAGCATTCGCATATTTTGTATTTCTTGCTAATCTTACGAAGTAGGTACCTACTTAGGTATACGGACCTTCAGTTATTGTGTCCGTTTTAGTCACTCACATGTCAAATCACATTACCACTCAACGTGAAGTACCCCGTAATCACACACAATACACACTCAAACATCATTTCGCTTTACTATTTTAATACAAATATTTAAAATAATTACAAAAAATAATAAACATTGCCACTCAATATCAACTGACGGCCGTCAGTTTTATTTGGTTTTTGGTTTTATAATCTTTTCCACTAAGGAAAGGCAAAGGGATCAAAGCCCGACAGCCATGTCTGATGTAATAGTGTTTTTGTCAAGTCCTGTCACAGTCCTGACACTACTAGTCGTATCCTAACAGCTCTTCATGCCTTCCCTAATTGCCAAATTCAACATTTTTCAAGTTATTTCAAACTATTTTTAACCCCCAACGCAAATAGAGGGGTGTTGAGTTTTACGTCGTTCTCTCTCTCTCTCTCTCTCTCTCTCTCTTTCTCTGTGTGTGTGTGTATCTGTCTGTGGCATAGTAGTTCTCAGGCGGGTGGACCGATTTGGATGCGTTTTTTTCTTTCGAAAGCCAGTGCCAGTCCTTGTGGTGGTTTTTAGCCATTTTTGGTAAAAATCGCCGCCGCAGTTTGAAGAGCACCAGCTCTTTTCTAAAACGATGTAAGGCATTATTGACAAAAAATGATTTATTTAGGACAACAAACTATGCGATTCTCTAAACGAGACTCATGATCATGAGTGAACGGATAAATGAGCTTATTGGTACACAATAATGATTTGATTCTTTCGGGTGCCACACGCCCGATAACAAGCAAGACACACTGTCTGCCAAGCGCAGTGATGACTTCATGAATCAGAGATTGAGGCGTGAAAATGGGTATGAATAAATAAATAAATAAATAAGAGACTCAAAAGCCATCCCACACTCACATTCATGCTTAAGTGTTCACGTCCCACAAGTAGTAGAGAGTGAAGCTACCATAAACAAACAGCCACCAACCTCTTACAGAGGGCGCGGGCGATCACGCGGTATTCACTCAAATATGAACAGTCAAAAAACATTTGTCAAAACATCGTGGTTGTAATTTTCGATGTAGAATTCAATTTTAGTTTATTTTATGTAAAAAAGAGAAATAATCTAAATAAAACTGTGATTCTTTGCCGATATCCGCTCAACAATTAATGTGTGTGTGTGAGAGAGTGTTTAATAATTGTGGCTTTAAGTGTATTACGTGATGTCGTATTGATACAGAATAATGTAAGTATAATCATAAGCCACAATTACAGATATCCATTTTATTCCATCTCCTAACACATAATCCTTTTAAAATCATCTCTAGGTACTTTTTGAAAGCATACAAAGAATTATAATTAGATTACAATTATTTTCGCAATTCACTTCACACGCACGTTAACGTTTGCCAGGTCGTACCTACTGTGGATTTTCTGAAACGAATCTAGAATAATTTAAAATGATCATTTATCATTAAGGAAATCCGATCAAAGTTTTATGGTAGTTAGTTTGAAAGCAAGTGCTAGTGAAGTTTTAGTTACAAACAATAAGGTTTCGAGTAGCGCTACTCACGTAACTTATGAATGAAAAGGTACACTGAGAGCATAGTCCTAAAATGCATCTTAAGATTCGTTAATTAAAGGGTCAATTAATTAACCACGAGCGTCAAACTTTGCCAGGGTGTTCAGATAGACTTACCTGACAATTCTGTAAAAGGAAGTTAAAGGGTTTTCTGACACCCTGTATAGGTAAACTAAAACAGGAGTTCCAAAACATTTTTATACTGTGCGACTCGCATTACAGGTTGTATTTTTTTATGGTTTTAAAATTAAAAACATAATCAGTAGTTAGGTATTAATAAAACTAATGTCAACTATCCAAAATGTTATACGAGCGGTAGATAATTTTGCAGCACTACACAGGAGAGATTAGATCGTTTCCCCAAACTCGTTAATTCCGCGTAGCGAAATTTCCACTCTAATTTCCACCCATTCTCCTTTTTTTATCATTCACTTGCATTCCTATTCTCAAACATATGCCTAACCGACATTTCGCACAATATTTTAATTTCTTACGCGATATTTTTCCCATACCAAAAGTTTCCCTGTCGTTATTTTTTGCAATATTCTAATTTCTTATGCGACATTGTTACCAAATTTTAAAATTTGATATTATGACAATTCGGGATGCATTGATACGTCATTTTGCCGATCCGATACAGATACATTATATTCGAAAGTATCGTTGTATCGGCTTTGAAATTATTGTCGATACCGATTTATCGGGATACCCGAAGTGTCGCCGATATGCCGGTATCGGTATTTCATACAACCAAGCCAAATATTGTTATTTGCAAATTAGTTTTTTTTTTCTCGCAAATTAGCAAACATTTTACTCATGCTCATATCATAATAAAACTGAGTAAATTCGCTATTAGGTAATCAGGAAAAATTCCCTGATAAAATTCGCGAATAATAAAAAAAACTGATTGAGTAAATTCGCTATTAGGAAATCAGGACCCTGGTAAAATTCGCGAATAAAAAAAACTGATTGAGTAAACATGCAATTGAATAATTTTGACTATTACTTATGTCTGAATGATAAAAAACTCGAATAGGTGGAAATTCGAGTGGGGAAAAATGCGAATAGAAATATTGCTACGCGGAATTAACGAGTTTGGGGAAACTACTATGTTCTAGCTACTAGGAACCTACTTTCGTGTCGCATTTTACAAAAGTAAATTATTTCAAAAATCGGTCCCCAGGTTCCACTTTCACTAACTGCTAAATTTATTAAATAGACCAGGTATAGCTAGGTAGGTGCTATAGTTCACCCCGCTTTTAACTCACTATATGTAATAGGATCTTTAAAACAAGCTCCCCGGAGCTTTAGCACCTTGATTCCCATTTTGTTGCGTTTTCGTTACTTGCGTCTAATTATTTCATCAACCAACATTTTTTTTTAAATGCATCATTTCACAAGCTCGTCATTTGGCGGTAACTATACCTGCTACGTTCTTTGTAGACTTAAAAAATACCTATCCAAGAGTTTAATCACGTGCCTTACGTAGTTTAGCATGCTTAGGTAGTACTGGAATGACCGAGCTTTGCTCGGTATTTCTTTTTGGAACGTTTTCTATAAATGAAACTTAGGTAGATCGATTCATCACTCCCGAAACCCCCTGCGTACCAAATTTCATGAAAATCGTTGGACCGGTTTCCGAGATTCAGATTATATACATGGATTCGCACACTAAACGGATTTACCCATCCTCACGAATGAAACAATTGAGTATCTGAATTTCCTTCGCTTCTTTCACCAGTCTCTGTAAGTAATCTATAGTTAGGGCCGTGCAACTACATGCAATGATTTCTTTGTTTGTTTCTGTGATTGTACCTACCTATTTCTATGACTCCCTAAGTCCCTACCTAGTGAGACTCACAAGTGAATATTGAGTCTTTGAGCTCATCTAGTGAACTAGCGTGTATTTAAAATTGTTTTTTTTTTAAAAGAAAAGCGGGCCATCTAATGGTAAGCGATAATCGCCACTACGTTGCCGGCCTTTAAGGGAAGAGTTAGCCCATTGTTGTCAAAACGTACATTTTTACTAGCTATTACAGGGTTCGCTCCAATAATTGGACCAAGTGGAATTGATACGTTTGTTTTACCTCAGAATCAGGCTGAGCGTGAATTTTTAATGACTTTACCTACCCGCATTTGTTTTAGCTTAGCACTGGTTAAATTGGCGGCGAAGCAAAGGGTCCCATTTCGTGTTGGCAGTTCCATATTTTAGCGATAAAAATTTTCGAGGCAAGTAATCCAATCCCAATTTAGGTATTTACGTATTTAGTTGAATCAGGAATTCGGTGTTTTAAGAATGCCCAATTAATAAAGGGTTTCGTTTTTGCCATAAATTATTGTATAAAAATCATTTTTTTACAACAATCGAAATTATAATACTTACCTAATTAGTTTACTAAGAAACTAAGGAACCCCCTAAGACAACCATTAAAAATGTCACAACAAACAGCACTCCAATTGCGCATATATTTTGTGTATAGTCGACCAAGAGAGCGCTTTATCATTGTTTTTGACAGTTCCTCCATCAGAAAAAAGCAATAAAGCTGATTGTCGCATTGACCTGTGAGTGAAAATAGGCTTTGATGTTTAAGCCGTACAAACGACATTAAACCTTAAGGTGGTATAGGACTTCCTTGGGTTGACACTATCGATTAAAAGGCCTTTTCATTGATAAATAATCAGTGCATTAGAACTAAATAGTCTGAGCTACAGGTACTTTCTCTTTCCCATTAGCACAGAAAGTGTGTAGGTACTCTTTGCAGTTTTGTGCATAATAATTCACCTCAACTATAAATACTTCCAATATCTTTTCGAACACAATTTTCATTCAAATTATACTAAGGTCATAGAATAGGTAAGTACCTAATAGTACAGAAGGCCCACTCTCTGGAGTCGATTAAATAGATAAGAACTCTAGCCTCGTACACATAAAGCACAATCTAACTCGCTCTTGTTATATTTACCTACAGCGATAATAGCCTACAGCCCCACATCACATTTCCCGCAAATCATTCATTCAAAAATAAACCGTATTACTATGCAAGAGAGCTTCTTTTAGTTTAACCGTTTCAATCATGGCCATTCACGACGTCACCGTGTACTTATTAGGGTTGCGACTTACGAATTATATTTTTTGCACTATACGTTAGTACTATTACTTATTCTGTGGTAGCGGCACAGAATAATTAATATTTCTACGGTGCAGAAGGCCCTCTCTTGAACAAAAGTCAAGTTTAGGTATACAAATTTGCCATAAATTGAAATACATCGTATGATACACGGTTGCCAAGGTTTTACAACGCCTTGTGGCTCGCGTTTATATCATTCGTCAACTCATTTGTAAAACCTTAAGTACATAAAAACCTCGTATCACAAATACCTACCTAACTATTATCCCTAGATAACTACAAACATACAAAACTGTTCGCCTTTGTGCATAATTATATATGTAATGTTTTTTTTTGTTATGTTGTTATATTTGTGCAATAAAGCATTTACTAACTTACTATTACTAGGCAGGGACTTAGAGAATTAGAAATCACTGTTCGTTGCAAAATAACCAGATGGGTACACAAATAAAAATAACGCGCGACGCGGCCAGCGTGCGAAGCCAGCGGACAGCGTGCGAGGCGAGCGGCAACCTACTGCCATTGGCCTGCCCGGCAGGCCCGCCGTTTGAACGTATTTAAACTGCGGAGTGTTCACCCCTGCTAAGGTAACGCAATTTCTATAAAGTAAATTGAAGTAGACGTTGATCTAAATTGGGTGTCGAAATGACTCGGGCTACTTCTACTTGAGAAATTGTTGCCTTTGTATCTATTTACCACCTACTGCGTTTAATTTAAAAAAGTGAATTGTTCATATTCTAATCATTTTATTAATACAGATAACTAACGAACCAAAGAGCGTTTCACTGAGCTATTTTCAGGTAAAAGTTAGCATGAGATGGAAGAGTATATTCTAACATTTTGATCAAACTAAACTCAGAATCGATGCTGTCTACCGTTCTCTTAAAAGTTCTAAACATCATATCTCTTTTAAAAATTGAGAGGATAATGACGAGGATAATAATTGAATCGGGAGTAAAATACTTTACGAGATTTTAGAGTAGAAAAATTTACAAATAGTATCTTCTTCCTTCAACTATCAAATGACAAGAAGATCGAATGTGTGTCGGAGCCGAAATGGTGCAAAAAGACTTCAGCTGGACGAAATACTGGTATCGTGTTTATCAAGGTTCACATTTTTGCTGTTTAACAACATACAATCCAAGCACTCACCTGAATTTCGTTGACTTTGCTATACATGTTGGTCTCAAGCCCTCGGCCCTGCAGACGCGACAGTGCTTCTAGCCCATCCTGAGAAGGAAAAATAGTTTAGTAAACCACCAAAACCTTTCTTTGTAACTCAGTGGGCAAGTAGTTACTATATAAAAAGGCACTAGATTAAGTATGCAGTCTTTAAAGTAGGCATGATAAGAATTACCAGATCAGAGCAGTTGATGCCATTGCCACTTCTGGTAAGAAATAGATGACAATAGCGCAATCGCTAATTTTAAGCGTTAACAACAGGAGCTTCTACTGATGAAAACCACTCAGTCCTGGGGACCGATTTCTGAAAGCACATCCTCTGAAAATGCCACTCGATTTGCGCCTTACGATTAGATTTTATTTGAGATCATGTCAAATTCTAGATTTGTAGCAATACACAGATTTAATTACACCGCTTTCGAGTGATGTGCTTTTAAAAATCGGGTACCAGTTTAGCTTTGTCAGAAACAAAACATTGGGAACTGATTGATTAATTTACGTAGATAGGTACACATATATCACCAATTTACTTATTTAATTTTCAATTTGGTTATTTTGTACTTTTCTTAATCCTACAAACAAAGACCTCTTTAAAACATGCCTATTTGCTTCAAACACAATAATTCATGTTCTAGACTAAAACAAGCACAATGCCCACTAAGAAAAGTGGTATATAGCTATAGAATTGCTATGAAGATTATCTTAATGAGTCAATTCTCTGCAATCTGCAGTATTTAAGACAATGAAGATAACATAAATGCTTTTATTTATACAGTTTGATGCTTCAGGTATGATTATAAAGCAATTACTAGTTTTAATTACGTAACAATTTTTATATCCATAAAAATACGTTACCGATATTCTGAACAAAGCGAAACAAAACAATATTGCGTCCGATCACTGGATCCGACACAATGCTCGTATATAGGTATTATGTTGTTCTGCTGATGTTGACGTTCGATTATAGTTTATCTTTGATGGGTATAATGTTATTGTCTGCTACAAATTACCCGCTGAGGTTTCCAGTGAACGTTACGTTAGTTAAGAATAATCGAGAGCGAAGATTGAGAGAATAAGTAAGTCTTCGAAAAAAAAAATATGGAACTGAGTTTAATTTTTATTTTTCCAGGGAGTAAGCCAGAAACGTAAGCTAAGGAATCCAATTTATATCGTTATGACTATGAAAAAAGCTCAAAATATCTTAAAATAGATTATTTTACTCAGTAAACTTTACTCTGTGCGCTTCCATTCAACGTTCAGCTTAGCAGTAGGTATGTTCATTTGAGATACGATCATTATCTCAAAGTAGTGACTGTATTCAGCTTAGGTACAAGTCCCGACGAAGGAAGAAGCTCGATGGAAATGTGTCACAGGGAAAATGTAGGGGCGTCCTAATTTGATTTAGGACACGCGTAATCCAACGGCGTTTATGAAACATAGGTTTTTATTTATGCACAGACTTACGTGCGAATTTTTCCACGAAAAGTCTCTTTGCTTGCTTTGACGCACCGTTTTTGTGATCGTTGCGTTGCGAAAGATTTTCAGGTACACGCTTTTTTTAAACTTCATACCTAGGTATTTATTTTGTGTATGAGTATATTTTGCGAAGAAAATTATGCCTAAAGGCCTAAGTGTACCTAACTTTATAAAGTAGTAAGTGCAGGTCACGCTGACTCAAATTTCAAGTGAGCTACACGTTGTTTTTATTAATCGCTTTAACGTAACGCAGCCTTAAATTACTAGACCAAATCTTTCCGACAACGACGAGAGCCGTCGGCCGTAGGAAGAAGTCGTGGTTGCGCAATATCCGGGAGTGGACCGGAGTCGCAAGTGCTGCCGAACTTTTCAACCTCGCGAAGGATCGGAGGAAATATGCGGAGCTGACTGCCAACCTCCACTAGTTGGAGAGGCACTATGAGAGAGAGAGAGAGACCAAATCTTTGGTCAAACATTTGGATGGCGTTACCTGCAACTGTTTAATCTGCAGTTCCAATTCCTGTGCGTCCTTCCTGAGCTGCTCGTAGCTCATCCGAGCCTGGCCGCCGCCCATTCTGTCCAGCAGCATCTCCCCTCGAAGGATCGGTGGCATACATTCCTGTATAAAAAAAAGTCTGATATTATACAGTAAAAACCAAGAATAAAAATATACAAGTGATGTCGCGACGCTGCCTCGCGATGCAATATATATTTTCCTGGCAACAATTATTCGACTATCACGCCACTTCCTTTAACTTGTCTATGGTAAGATATTTGAATTTTCTTAAGTCATTGTTTAAACGTACCCGTAGCTTGAAGTACTTTACTATTTCATTATAAGTGATTAATCTATTAGTACTCCGTGATTGTGCATAACGAAGACGACCTCGAGTTTCGGAGTATCGATTTAAGCTAAGTATTTCTGATTGCTAATACTGTGGGCTTGTATTTGTTAGAGTACAATAAAGTCTATGGTGTAATAGTCTAGTTTGTTTATGGTTTTGTCATTTGTTTTATTCTTGTTACTAATATGGCTCCCTTAAGAATGTGTCGTGCTATTGTGTTCTTCTCTCAATAAAGCAGCCCAAACTGCGTTACAATCTGTTTTATTACTAAATATTAACAGGTTATGGGCCCAGAAGGTTCCATGGGCTGCAATAAGTGAAGGCAGATGAAGAACCTTTAATCTGCAGGGTTACCGGCGTCTGGGTGTGAAAGTGGTGCTGGGGATAGAGGCACTGCGTCAGGCGTTGCAGACAACAGTTCTTTATCGTGGAAGCTAAACTTGATACCGGGGAAATGGATCAAGCAGTCATCAAGCTCGAGGGGCAGCGGAACTGGGGAGTGTGGAAGTTCCAAGTGACAGTTCTGTTACGGGCACAGAATGTGCTGGGCATAGTGAACGGCACGGAGGTCAAGCCTACTGAAAATGCAGAAGATTGGGCAAAAAGGGATGCCAAAGCACAGAGTTTGTTGGTTACCAGGCTCAGCGAAGGTGCTATGATTCATATTTTGACGTGTGAGACTGCAGCTCAGATGTGGAGTAAACTGCTGAGTGTGTATGAGCAGAAGTCGAGTACAAGCATTCATTTGCTTCAGCAACGTTTCTTCAGTTTTAAGTTTGAAGACGGTATGGAAATGTCATTGTTCCTGTCAAAACTGCAAGAAATGAAAAATTTATTGAAACATGCTGGTGAAGAAATATCTGATCAGTTTCTTATCACAAAAGTTCTGATGTCATTGCCAGACAAGTATACTCATTTTGTTTCGGCTTGGGAGTCAGTGGAACCAGCGAAGCAAGTGTATGATGATTTAGTCGCGAGACTTTTAGTGGAAGAGGAAAGAATGCTGTCAAGAGCTGTGAGTAGTGAGGGTGAAAATGTAGCTCTTTATGTGCAGAAACAAAACAGAGACGGTGGTGGTAATGTAAAATGTTTCAAGTGTGGTCGTCCTGGACATTTTATACAACAGTGTAGGAGCAACATAGACACTAGAAAATGTTTTATCTGTCACAAGACTGGACATTTTAAATATCAGTGCCCTAAGCGTGAGAAGTTTGCAGTGCGGCATGATAGTCGTGGTGGTGAAAATTCTAAAAAGCATAACAATCATAAAAGTAATGCTTTTTCAGCATCAACAGTGAGTCAGGCTATGACATTTGACAGTGTCAATGGACAAATTTCGAATTCGTCAACTTTGTCAAAGTGGGTGATTGACAGTGGCGCTAGTGAACACATGACTTTTGAACGCGACTTATTTACGTCAATGTCATTCCGTCAAACTTCGGAACGGTTTGTTGTTGTTGGTGATGGCCGCCGCTTATCGGTATTAGGAGTTGGAGAAGTGCAATTTAAGAACAATAAACTGTGTGAAGTGCTCTATGTACCAGACTTAAAATTGAATTTGTTTTCTGTGTCGAGTGCTACCAATAAAGGTTATACGGTGGACCTTTCTAAGGACAAATGTCAAATTTTTAAAAACAACATTTTGTGTGAGACGGGTTTGAGGGAAGAGAACTTTTATGTTATTAACTTTTTACGGGATGATCAACACGCTTTAACCGTTAGCTTGGGTGAGTGGCACGAGAGATTGTGTCATCAAAGTTTAGACCATGTCAAGTCGGTCCTTAGGCGCAATAACATTAAATACAGTGATGACAATAAAAAGTGCGTGCCATGCATTAAAGGGAAAGCGCATCGACAACCGTTTTCTGAAAACGACAGTTGCGCGACGCAACCCTTGGAGTTGGTGCATGCCGACGTCTGCGGTCCGTTTGAAGTTCCATCTTTGGGAGAGGCCAGATACTTTTTGCTCATTAAGGATGATTTTACAAAATATCGGACTGTTTACTTTCTAAAACAAAAGTCTGAGGTACCAGAGAAAGTGAGACTGTTTATAACCACAGCTGAAAAGCAGTTGGACTTCAAGCTTAAAAGATTTCGGTCAGACAACGGATCTGAGTTTGTAAACAGAGAAATGGTGGCTCTAATGAATGCTAGAGGAATCATTCACGAAACATCTATAGTTTACACACCCGAGCAAAATGGCAGAGCAGAAAGAGATATGAGAACATTGGTGGAAGCTGCTAGAACAATGTTGAACTCTAATGAAAATCTTAGTAAGGAAATGTGGGCAGAGGCAGTCAACACTGCAGTTTATGTTCTTAATAGGACAAGCAAAAGTAGAAGGGAAGGTGAGACTCCTTATCAAGCATGGACCGGAAGAACTTTTGATGTCACTATATTAGACAAAATATTTGGAAAGAAGGTATGGACACATATTCCAAAACAAAAGAGGAGGAAATTAGATCCGAAGGCGCAAGAAGGAATATTTATGGGGTATGAATCAAAAGGCTACAGAGTCTACTTAAGAGAAAGTAAGACAATAGTTGTACAAAGGGATGTTCAGTTTATTGATGAAAATAAAGAAGATGACACAGAAGAAGAAGTTATTCTACTAGATGTTTTGGACAGTGATGATGATGGAGAAAATTCTATGATACAGCCAGAGGGACAATCAGCTGTACAGCCGGAACTATCTACAATAATATCAGAAGATGTAGAGGCAGAAGGTGAGGATATTCCAGTAATGACAAGCACTGAGCAAGACCCAGAAGGTGTAGTCAGGACCCGTAGTGGCAGAATAGTAAAAAGGCCACACTGGTTAGATGCATGTGATACAGCCTTCTTGTGCGTCTTAGATGAGCCAGCAACATATGAAGAAGCCATAAGTTGTGAGCATAGTGAGAAGTGGAATGAAGCCATGGCCAGCGAATTAGAGGTATTAGCGAAGAATGATACTTGGACAGAAGTAGAGGTGCCAGAAGACAAGAAGATTATTGACACTAAGTGGGTGTATAGAGTCAAGTATGATGGTGATGGAAATCCTAATCAGTTTAAAGCACGTCTTGTAGCCAGAGGGTTTCAGCAGAAAGATGACTATGAAATGTATGAATTGTATGCTCCTGTTGCCAAAATTTCAACTTTCAGACTTATGTTAGCTATAGCAAATAAATTGCGTTTACCTGTACATCATATGGATGTTAAAAGTGCTTTCTTGTATGGTGAGATTAAGGAGGAAGTATATGTCAAACTGCCACAAGGTCATAATGATAGAGATAGTAAGGTAGGAAAATTAAATAAAAGCTTGTATGGCCTAAGAAAGTCTCCTAAATGTTGGAATGTTAAATTTGATTCAGTAGTAGCTGAGAAAGGTTTTGTTCGATCTCACAATGATTCTTGTTTGTATACAAAATGTTCACTAGAGGGTGGGCTTTATTTGTTAGTGTTTGTCGATGATATTTGTATATTTGGTACAAATCAAAGCGAGGTCCAAGATTTAAAGCTTTACTTGAGTAGTAAATTTAGTATGAAGGACCTAGGTTTGATGACTAATTACCTAGGTATTGAGGTAACACAAGACTTGGTCAATGGGGTTACAACACTTAGTCAGTCAAATTATTTAACTAAGGTTGTGGAAAAGTTTGGGATGGCAAATTCTAAACCAAATTTAACTCCCATGGAGTACAAGTTGAGCTTAGTTAAGTCTAAGGATTGTGATAAGAGTTTAGAAAATAAATGTAGGCAGATTATTGGCTCAATAATGTATGCAGCTTTATGTACAAGGCCAGATCTAGCTACAAGTATTTCCTATATAAGCAGGTTTCAAAGTTGTGCTAACGAAGCTTTATACAAAGCTCTAAAAAGGGTTCTGAGGTATATAAATTCAACTATAGATTTAAAGTTATTATATAAATCTAATGGCCAAAATTTGTGTGGGTATGTTGATGCAGACTGGGGTGGGGATATTAGTGATCGAAAATCAACTACTGGTTTTGTTTTCCAATTATTCGGATGTACCATATCTTGGTCATCCAAGAAGCAAAATACTGTCAGTTTGTCTTCAACTGAGGCTGAGTTGTTGGCCTTGAGCGGTTGTGTAGCTGAGGCATGTTGGACTAATAATATTTTAAATGATATTAAGTGGTCTTTGTGTCCTATAATAATTCATGTTGATAACCAAGCTGCTATTAGTATAGGAAATAATCCAGAAAATAATAAAAGGGTTAAACATTTGGATATTAAATATCATTTTATAAAGGAGAAAATAGATTGTAATATTATAAAGTTGAGGTATTTGAAAACTGACCAGCAGATAGCTGATCTATTTACCAAGTCTTTGCCAAGCCCAAAGTTTTTAATGTTTAGAGAACAGCTAGGGTTGTCTCTGTAATAATGTGTGATGTTGTGTTTATTTTTCTTGAAGGGGCGGGATTATTGTAGATTTGTTATTTGCTGTGGTAGGGTCAGTAACTTTGTTTTTTTGTTTTGGACTGTTGTTCCTTAAGAAGCTATTAGATTGTTTGTCTGTTGTGTATGTATAATGTACTTTATTGAAGGGGCGTGTTAGAGTACAATAAAGTCTATGGTGTAATAGTCTAGTTTGTTTATGGTTTTGTCATTAGTTTTATTCTTGTTACTAATATGGCTCCCTTAAGAATGTGTCGTGCTATTGTGTTCTTCTCTCAATAAAGCAGCCCAAACTGCGTTACAATCTGTTTTATTACTAAATATTAACAGTATTTGACTATTAAGGCAGGGATTGCGCCCAAGCTTCTGATGTTTAATACGTGCTTAGTTTCATGCTGGCCAGGTGGAATAAGACGTTAATTGATGTGGACGTGGTCCTAAGATCACACGTGTGCGTACATGGCGTGCACGGCCTGTTTCTAATCTGTACCCACGGGGGGCCCCTACATTTGTCCAGAGCCTTCGGGGCTATTATGTTGTTGTAACTATACTAAGACCTCTCAGAGGGAACTCAGGTCATCATACCGATGGCTACCCTGTAAGCTGGTGTATTCCCTGGGGACATTGCTGAGAACCCTCTGGAGTGTGGTCAATGTGCCTTGGTGATCTCTTTGTGTGGTTTATTCCCTGAGACATCAGTGGCCGAAGCTTGGGGCAAGTGACCTGGAAGTCATATTTGTTATCTTTCAACAGGTGGTAAAACCAAGTTCATAACTGGAGCTCGTTTCATAGAAGGGATGGAGATGAATAAATACTTCATGCTGGTATGTATGAGTTTTGTCTAAATCCGCACAACCACAGTTAATTTGTTTATAAAATCATTAAGACATTGCGAAGCAGATATAAAGTACAGTTAGAACCATAGGTGTTAAACCATATTATTATATCATTTGTCGCTGTCGTAATTCCCCAACGGTGGCGACAAGTGAGGCGCAGACTTTTCTTGATCAGTATTTTACGTTGCAAAAAGGCTATGGATCGCTATTGAAGTTCGGACCAAAGACAGTTCAACGGTCCCTTTCTCTGTCTACACTCTACGCTCTAGACTCTACCTACTAAGTATCATAGGCTAACTTTGTATCTCGGATAAATGCATAGATTTGGTAGTAACAAACTAATTCTATTCCAAAGTAACAGAGAATAGAGAGTTACGAGTATTGGGGAAGGGTCACGAAGTTATTTTTTGTTGTAGGTAGTTTCGATATTTAACTTTGTTTTCTTTATTTGCTAAAACTCTTTGTTTGGGTTGACATTGTCAGTGACTGATCCAAAACCGATAGTTTTATTTGTGACTAGCTACTGCCCGCGACTTCGTCTGCGCAGAATTATACACATTAACCTTCCTCTTGAATCACTATATATCAATTAAAAAAACCGGATTAAAATCCGTTGCGTAGTTTTAAAGGTAGACAGACAACGAAAAGCGACGTTGTTTTATACTATGTAGTGATGCCTACTTCGGATCTTTTTATTATCATTATCATACATCAATATTGGCAAATATAACATGGAATAAAAGTAAGTAGAAAAAGTTGATGAAAGGAGGATGGTTTCATTTCTTTAAAGTCCGACATAAAACGTATAATAATAATAATAATAATAATCATTTATTTCGGACAAAATCCATAGATGTTAGTTACACACAAGAAATAATAATAACAAGTAGTATTAGTAAGTAGGACAATTAAAAAACATTTAAAAAGAATACACCACTGACTGCCCAGCGGCGTGGGTCATGGTCATGCGGTTGGGGCAGCATGCAGCCCCAGCCAGCGGCTCACCAGCGGGGAGTCCCACCGGCCGCCCAGCGTGCGCAGGACACTGTTGGAACTGTCACGCAACCGACTGAGCAACGAGGCGCATCGCTTTCTTATGATTGCATAAAAACTATCCACATTGGCTTCAGCAAACATAGCTGATGCGCTGCAGTAGCGTGGCAGTCCAAACAGTGTCCTGAACGCATCATTGTATTGGACGCGCAGTGCACCATACGCCCGCCGCGTAAAGCTGACCCACAGATTGCACGTATAGAACGATTGGCAATAGGCTTTAAAAAGCGTGATTTTAACTGGTATAATATTTGATGTTTCAGTTTGATTGCTTTTTTTAACCGACAGCGGCCAGCGAAATCAAAATGAAAGATTATGATTTAAGTAATGTATGTATGTTGTTTTTTGCGTTAGCGACCGTCCGAATTGGATGATTATTATGCCATGTTTCATAATTATGAACAAAATTATTACCACCGAAAGGCAAAATAAAAGAGTGTTAAAAATGTTATAGCAAGTTCAGTTGAGTTTTTGGCCATTACAATAAAAAAAGCCATTAATGAATTCCTCTTAGTAACGCATTATTTTCAAATATGAAGTTTGACACGTGAATGCGTTTAGCTGAATTAGATTCGCTTACGTCACTTTGTCCTTTCCAGTCCTTATTTGCTCGAATTTCTATTTTCATGGCTATTGTGCTTACATCGAGCCTGTACGAGGGCTCAACATGTTCCAGGGTTAAGTGAGATGTTGTTTATACCATCTACAATGCCGGATCAGGGGAGATAAAAACCCTATGTCCTCACTTAGGCCGTGAGGGTAAGTGACAGGACCCGCCGATCCTCTAGCGAATCTATTTAGGAGATTTAAACGAAATAGCCCGAAGATATATGGGGTTGGAACTGACCCTTACGGGAACTGGCTATATTTAAGCGGCATTAATGTAGGCACTTATCTGAAAATGGCAGTGGGCTCGTATTGTTTCATTGTTTTACTTTTGAAATACTTACGTAAAATATATATCAAATGCGGATATAATGTCGCCCCTTTGCCCGAACAACGTGCATGTGCACGTCGTAATATTCATAAAATCAAGAAACAAAGAAATATTTCGAAATGTCACGTTGTTTTGGAAAAGGTGTGAAAATTCATTGTCAAACGAAAGGGATGTAGCACCATAGGATATTACGCTATCTCTTATCTTTGCCGGAACAACGAAATATTTCGAAATATTAGTGAAATTACTGTATGAATGAAGCCACACAAACCGAATACTACCACAATAGTTTTAGTACGGTTGTTTACGGTTTCATGGTTGTATTCTCTGTGTCGTTTTCTCAGTGGAGAGGGCAACGTTTTTAATCAAATTTCGAAGTTCGTGATTTACTGTTTTAAGTGGCTAGTGGTTTTCGCGGTGAGTAATACCTAGATTTGTTATTTAACTTATTACTTTTAGTTAGCTATATGTGCAAATTGAGCGTACTTTAGACACGGCTGATAACGATTGGCGTTGTAACGGCTAAATTAATGTCTTAATTTCTTCTTACATTGTCAAGTGGCTCAACATTCCCGTATGGAGACGAATACTCTATAAAGAATATTAATACTAGAATATTAAATGAAAATAAGACGAAACTATTCGAGAAAAGGTAGCTAGTTCTCTGCCTTTCTTTTTCCATCTTGGCGAAATAAACGGAGTGATCAATTTCATTTTAATTTCTTCGCTAATTTTATTCGATATATGTAGTTTAATAAATGTTGTATGAACTGCAATATGTCTAGTGATATCACCGATAGTTTTTGCTTGAATAAATCTGAGTTCAATATTGTCAGTCTGAGCAGAGCAGACAAGGCGAAAAGAAATATATTGGAACTTAAATTCCTATAGAACGGCAGGCGTCTACGGAAACTAAAATAAGTACTAAGAAATCGATAGTAGGTACGGTGTTTTAACATTGCACCTGAACTTCTTACCATCACTTTCTTACTCTAATTAACTATCTAACAGTTAGAGTTAGTAGAAGTTACATTCTAACTTATTAATTTAGAATTTATAAAACAAAAGCATACCTACCCACCCAGAGATTTGACATTATGTGGGGTATTAAGGGATTCATTAATAGCAATACAGAGGATCAAAAAAAGCTATTTACTTTTCTTACAAGTGTAAGTGGTAAGTGACCCGTTATTATGCTCGTCAGTGTAATCGATACTATTTAAAAATGGCAAAGTGTTAAGTTTTGTTGACTTGCAGAGCTGACGTAGCGGGGGAAGGAAGGAAGCAGGCAAGAGGCACATTGACATTAAAAAAACTTATTTAACTTAAAACACCTTTTATACATTCCAGGAGAACATTTCGTTACCGCGATGTAGGAATGCGACGGCCCGGTACAACGGCATCTTACGGCCGATAGATATACTAATTAAACATTACATTTCAGAACCGTACATACCGCCCACCATGGACAGCTATGTCCATAATTAGTAGTACCGCCCACCATGAGAAAACCTTGGATTATACACAAATACAATACAATTTTAATGTCACTTTTGTTCCATTTATACAATCACGATCCAATTAAAAAGATCATACAGGAGCACAAGATTGCCGAAACCAAACCCAATTACGCCTCAAATAGTGGTCATTACCACTACGCCAATTTTGTATCACACTATCAGACCTTTGAGATTTATTGTTCCTGCTTAACTTAACGTGTGAGTGTAATGATACCGCATTACTTAACCTATCTGTATTTGAAGAAACAAGTCCTGAAATTACCCATCCTAATTTTGTAGATTGAGCCACAAGTTTCCCCTGTGTATCCTTCTTGACACCATCTAGAACTACCTGACCAAACACCTCAGCACCTAACAAAACATCAATTTTATCTGGTGTGTGATAATTCGGATCTGCCAACATTAAATTTTTTGTCTCTAGACCGTTTGGATCCTGAACCCTCGTCGTTGGAAGTGATGCCGTGATCGTTTCCAACACATAAGCCTTCACAGAGATGTTAGTCTCTGGATATACCAAAGACTGCAGGTTTAGTTCAACCATAGCCTTTGATATAAGATTATTATTTCCACCAAGACCAGAAATGTTCCCATTGAGTGGTTTCTTTTTTAACCCTAAACGTTGCGTGACAGCCTCCGTTATAAAGGATGTCTGCGACCCTTGGTCTAACAAGGATCGAATCGTCACAGAATTTCCATTTTTAGCCTTTACCTTAACCAGCGCAGTCGGAAGTAAGACTTGTCCCGTTCCCATCGCAAAACAGTTATTAATCGTTTCAGTTTCTTTTGCCTCAACTGTACCCGAATTGCTCATCTTAACATTGCCTGCTCTAGCTACCTGCTTGTTATCCTTAGGGTGTAATAAGGTATGATGGCGGCGCTTGCAAATCCTGCATGTAGTTGAGTTCTGACTGAACCTGGCCGAATGATTGCCACCTAAACAGTTAAAACATAACCCTTTCTCCTGAACGAAAGTTCGGCGAGCGCTTACATTAAAATTGGCAAATTCCTTACAATATACAATTTTGTGTATCTCTGAACAACAAGGACATTGAGTGCCGTGGATGACATGCAATACCCGAGGGTTCTGATTGGTTGCTGCTGGTTTCTTAGTCTCCACGAACTCCAAGGCTCTGAATCTTTTGGTTATAAAATCTTTAAACTCTTGAAAAGTTGGAAATTTATTGTTGTCTATGTCTCCGATTGCACTCAACTCCCATTGCTTTCGAGTTTCCTGGTCTAATTTGAGAGTAAGTAAATGTATTATGATAGTATCCCATGTGCTCACATCTATGCCTATATTACCTAGAGCGCTTAAACAATCAGAGCTTGTATCAATAAGTTGCTTTAAAAATGTTGAGGATTCTACAGTCGCACTTTTCTGACTTAAAAGCCCTTTTAAAATCGTATTACATATGAATCTCTTGTTGTCATAACGCTGCTTTAGAAGCTCCCAACATTTATTGTAATTTACATTCGAGATTGGTATCTGACGAAGTAACAGTTCCGCTTCGCCAGTCAGATACCTTTTTAAATAATGTAGTTTTTCCACATCTGTAATTGAATCATTATTATGTACCAACGATTCAAACAAGTCTTTAAATGTTACCCATTCCGAATAGTTCCCCGAAAAATTTGGAATAACAATCTTTGGCAGTTTAACACCCACATGTCTAGAATTAAAACATTCGTCTTTTGAATCCTTGGTCATAAACACATCACTAAACATCTCTACAGCCGTCAATAGTTTTTCTTTGTAGTCCATATAAATTTCACTTGTCACATCAAAAATCTCCTTTTCCGCGTAAATGCTCGAATCATACTCCTCAGAATGCAGCTCTATAAGACGATCATGACCTGCACAGAACTTCTTCCACAGTTCTTCCAAACGTTGAAGTCTGATCTCTACGTAAGGTTTGGTGATTCGTTCTTTCGGTGACTTCTTATATTTCTTAAAATCCTTGGTAATTCGATCACATACTTCTATTTGCATCTTAATTAGTACTTCCATTTTAATAGACATCTTGTAACCAAACTTCAAATTAAATTTCAATCAGTCGAAAATTTCCCAAGTCCCAAAATTATTCTCAAAATTTTACAAGTGTTTGAGTTTTTAGACTGACGTAAAACGGGCGTGGATTCCCCGTTGAAACCACTTTTGCTGCTAAATATTTACAAGTTTATTTTTCTGTCTTTTCACTATTTTAAACAAGGTTCAATTTTGCTTGAGTTTACTTCTACACTGAATTCCCACTCTTCTATCCACAATACTAAGGTATAAAGTTAGTTGACACTTACAACTTTCCTTCCCGCGCTATACCTCACAACTCTTATTCTCTGCGTGCGCACTCTACCGCTCCTGCTCCGTCTCCCTCCTGCTCCCGCTCCCTCCTTCCTCGCTGCGGAAGGTAATAGCAGCCGCTTCCTCGGGCCCCTACGTCGCCGTGTCCCGTGGCTCCGTCTGCAAGTCCGGCTGCCTCAGCTCGAACTGCCGCTTGATGGCTCCGAAAAATTGGCTTCACCCTTCGTCACTCCAGTTTACTGGAGATCCGAGCTCTGAAGGACCATGGTGACCGTCGATGCGAATGAGACAACGGTCTTTGGATGAATGACAACTTTATTTAACTTAAAACACCTTTTATACATTCCAGGAGAACATTTCGTTACCGCGATGTAGGAATGGGACGGCCCGGTACAACGGCATCTTACGGCCGATAGATATACTAATTAAACATTACATTTCAGAACCGTACAATAGATATACATTTGCAAACAAGTGAAAAATAGGCGGCTTTCAGGTTTTTGATGCCATCCACCAACAAAAACTCGTAGGTATTTATGGAGGGTTCGGTTCATAAGTTTCGGATTATGACCAAAAGGATCGCTTATAAATGTGCTATCCATGGTGGTTATATGTTTACATAACAGTTCTTCATTTTCGTAGAGGCATCGAGGTGATAACGCCAACACTCTTTTGCGTAACGCGGTAGAAAATAGCGTACTAATAGCGTTCGTTTCTTCTCGGCTAATACCCTACCAACCTTAGATAAGTATTGTGTACTCGTACAGTATATTATTATAGTAATATATCGGCAGCACAAGACAAATAGCGATGTACTACGCGTATGCTGGGGCGATAGAGATGGGACCATTTTTCTTACACGCTGTGATCTTGAGAGAGTCTGGTGGGAGTGAATCTTAATTGAAAGCGCTATAGTTTTTTTTCTTTCATACGAGACGAAAGCTGACAATTTTTTCGGCCTCGGTGGCGATCTAATCTAACTTAGTATGTACACACACCTATACGAAATTTATGCTACTAAATGTCTAAAGTTGAATCATATCGAAAGAACAATACTTGGATAGACAGCGTCTGGTAGAAGACAAAAACGGGACATGTATATTTTTAATATCCTTCCCGGTTTTAAATTATATGATTCCATTAGTGTTAAATGTTGTGTTTTGCGGTTCTTTTGTATGCCGAAACAATTAAGCCGCGGGGCACACCCTCGCAGCGGATAGCCATTTTAAATTGCTTCCTTTTAAACCATGATGCTGACAATAGGTACTGACCTACGGAATGCATCAAATTTAAATATTTTCCAAATGACTGGCACCCAGAGTATTGGACTGTATAATAATCAAATAATGCTCCTGGAAGTAAAATGTGAATTTCAATGTATCATACTTACAATATCTTTATTTGTACCTGCGGCCCAAAATGTGTTTTTTTGCGAAAAATTCAACTAGGATGGAAGTAAAGTTTAAACGCAATGTAAAGAGAATTTCCATGACATCAATGTACATTGGGCCTTACCAGGTTAAAAGTTGGTGTGACAATCGTTTGTAGAGAATGGTCGTTTATTTGTGTGACTTGAAATAGAGAGAATACAGTTTATTACGAATCACAGTTTTAATGTGGGACTAAAACAATTTACGAAGCGAATGGAAGGTTTAGGGTAAAATTGAATTTCTCTATTACACCGTCGGCTTTTCAATTTGTGAGTGAGAGGATTATCCTGTAGTAAGCTATAGCAATTGCAATTCAATCAGGCAACTTTAGATCCTATTCCTGATATCAAAGGCTTAATATTCTATTTTATTTGTAACTTCTAGTCGTGCTCAGTGATTTTAGCAGACCTTTTGAAATAAAATTATATTATTGTAACCTGCTTTCGTGTATTAAATGAAACTGCTGATCTTGTTTTAAAATTTAATACAGGTTACTTTATTACCCTTTTGTATTATTTTAATGAATCAGACAGCATTACTATGCAGAAATACGTATCCACAAAGTAAAAGCAATTACCTTCCTACTTAAAAACAAAATTATTTTGGGGGACACATATAGGTATGTTCTCTCACGCAAAACCCTTTCCCACGAATCCACATATTAACATGTCACACAGACTTAACTAATACTAGCACAGATAGCTATCTTACTTAGTTGTTTTTGATAGATTTTAACTCAAGAATCTAATTACAACCTACGATTTATGATGTAAATTTTATTGAACGAATCACATCTGTGTTTTTCATCACAAAGTTTTTAAACATAATCTGAAACACTGGATCCCATGTGTAACACATGTGTTGAGAAAATAGCTGAATCTTGAACCGATATCAATTAGAGTCATTCGGGGTAACAGCACGCGGTGGGTAAAAGTACGCGGTGGTCTGATCTCCGACAGGGGTGGCGGGGCCGAGGTCTGTGTTTGCAAAACAGAGTGGCGCTACTGTCGCCGTTTAGGAGCCACGGGCCGCGCCGACGCAATCTAAGTACTGGTCGCGACACGTCGCCGAATACTTGTAGCACGCTTATTTCGTTTAATTTTTGAGCCACGGAAAAGTGTGCTGTAGTTAAATAGATAGCTCTGTGCCAGTAAGTATACTATATTTCTATTGTTCATTTAATGTAGTTTTTATGTAAGTTTATTATATTCGTAAAAAGTATTTAACGTGTGTGTTGTGACTGATTATTTGGTATATTTGCCGATTGGGGTAAGAGTACGAGATTAATAGTACGCACGCGTACGTTACCCCCGTTGCGTACCTACTTATACCCCAAATGAAATAAAAATATCAAAAATTGTTCAATCTTTCAGAATACACCAAAATGCCGAGAAATTACATAAGGAAGGCCCCTCAGCGGACCTTCATCTCAGATGACCAAATAATGAAGGCGAACACATCGGGTCAAGAGTACGCATTGGAAAAGTTTTCAGTTAAGCCTATGTAGGGCTAAAACTAATTAATCTTGATGGAAAATTTTCTTAAATAGTGAAAATTTATTGAATATTCTACAGATTTAATATCATAACATGCCAATTATATAATTCTTTATAGGTCTGGGAGGCCATCAAAAAAAAAATGCGTGCTCTTGACCCGAATGACTGCGTACGTTTACCCCGCGTGCGTAACTTTACCCTAAGACTTGCGTAATTTTACCCACACATCGGGTCAAGAGTACGCATTGGAAAAGTTTCCAGTTAAGCCTATGTAGGGCTAAAACTAATTAATCTTGATGGAAAATTTTCTTAAATAGTGAAAATTTATTGAATATTCTACAGATTTAATATCATAACATGCCAATTATATAATTCTTTATAGGTCTGGGAGGCCATCAAAAAAAAAGTGCGTGCTCTTGACCCGAATGACTCTACTTACTCACGGCCGCACACACCACATTACACATGCGTGCGGAGTAGCTGTATTATTTTTTGTTTATTTACTTTATTAGTAACAAACACACAGGATATGATTATCGAAACGCCCCGTAGCCATACCCACTTATCCTGTTACCCGAACAAAAGTCAAACAGTTGTTTTTAAACTAAACAATATTCATTAATTTCGTGTAGTAAATAGAGTAGTGTAGATAAGAGAAGGCAGCCCGAAAAAGTTAGTTACTCTTTAATGCTACTAGGCCAGGGGTCGGCAACCTGCGGCTCGCGAGCCACATGCGGCTCTTTGGATGTGAGGCTGCGGCTCTTTAGTTCCATTCGCAAATATTATTTATTTTATAAAAAAAAATGTTCTGAAACGATTAACGAGGTTTAGGCATTATTTCTATCTTTCAGCTACTTATACTCGCTTTTCACCGCAGCATGAAAGTATTGAGGCCAACAATAAATGGCGAGAAACAATTTGTGGCTCTTTAAAAACTTGAAATTTTGTAAATAGTAATTTTTGGCTCTTCCGACTCAAAAGGTTGCCGACCCCTGTACTAGGCGTTTAGCCGCTGGATACATTTTGTTTTGGCCCAAGGCTTAAATAATTCCTCAGCAATTCTGCAAAGCGCATAAAGACCTACAATTCATTTGACTACGGTTTCAGTGTAGCGAAGTTTAATGTCCAGTTTGACCTGGGGATTAATCTATGCTCTAGTAAAGTTTCTGGAACTTTCTTGCATTAAGAAGTTAGAGCGCTTGGCTCGGGACTTAATGCTGCCCGTGAAGTAAACCACGAAGTGGGTTCTATTTTTAGGTTTCAAACTTTATTGATGCATTTTCCTGAGGGTAATGTAATTTCCAGGCTCACATTATACAGTCGCTTTTTTGTGTGCGGTGTTTGCGTTGGTCGAACAGTTTTCGACGTGTTTATAAATACAACGACTCCGACTGCAGGTAAAAATAAAACTGAAACGCATTCGCAAATTTTTACTAACTTTGACACAGCATGTTTCACACTACAAGATAGCTTGTGATGTTGATCAACATTACACTGTGGATAATCAAATCAACCTAACCTTGTAATGAACAAAAAATTTTACCTTGCTACTCCGCTACTCAAATAAATTTTAAAATTAAAAATTAAACTAAATTTTTTGTTCATTGAAATGGACCTCCGCAAAGTAACGCCTGATTCAATAAAATATCTAACCTTCTAACCTTGTTTGTAGTTCTGACTGACTCCACTTTGTATGTATTTATACATACGAGTCATACGGTTGTGTGAGTTCTAGGATACAATTGACGGGGAATTTGTTCCAAAAAGCTCATCTTTCCATCCGATAACTGTTTAAATCTCGATTTAGTTGCTAAATCTGATGTGCTTAAAGCTTGACAATTCTAAACATTTGAACACTGCTAAATCGAATCTAACACGAAATAGAGATTTAACTTTTTCCACGAAGACGGCCTAACCGTTATTAAGTTAAGTATAACTTTATGACCACCGATTTTGGACAGAAAATCAATGAAATATTGTGTCAAAATCGTCGGTTATCCTCAAAGTTCTCGCTAAAGTAACTTCCTGCGACTCACGCTACTCGTAAGTAAAGAAAATGTAATGTTACCGCAGAGACATCTAGCGGCGGGTCGTCGGGTTCCGGAGGGTAAGGCGGCAGGAAGTCGCGTCGCGGCGGGCGCATCGGCGGCTGCGCCGTCAGCAGCGTCCGAGCGAGATGCGCGAGGTCCGCCGTGCTCGATACAGCGCGAGCCTGCGCGCAGAGCGACTCGTAGCGCCGGAGTTGGTGGTTCGACTGTGAAGAAGATTACGGATTAGCTAGAGGTTTAAATCTCCTGGGAAGAAGTCAAGAACGAGACGACCGAATGATTTGGAATTTGGACGCGTATGTAGAGACCTGATATCACGCCTTTGCTCAGCATTGAAATGCTTTAATAGGCTAATACGAATAAAATAAAAGTGGTTGAAATGTGTGAGTCATCACATGTGAGGAATCAGAATTTTGGTAGCTTATAGACTTTCAAAAATTCCGGTCTCTGGTGGTGATCAAGGGATTCCATGCCATTGATAGGGTGGGATCAAAAAAATACGGTCCTATTCAAATATAGGGCGAATGAACAGTTCCTAAGCAAGTATATACGTATGTATGTATAACTCTATATTGTACTAAAAACACGATAAATGTAATATTACAACAACTGACTTGACAATGCGCAGCCCAAGTAGTGTGTGTTTCTATTTCTAAATACCCACGTACGAGTTAGCGAAGTGATAGCTGATAGCTGCAACGTTTAATAAACACAATATTTACTTGTAACAGTGTATTTTGTGTCTTATTTAATATTTCATTTAATACCAACAACAGAGACAGACACCTTAACTCAGCTGATAAATAGAATTAGATAAACCGTTCGGGATCGCCTTATTCACTAGTACCTATTTGGTAATACATGAAAGCTTTTCGCACCTCCGCCGGTACTTATTTCATGTAAACGCCTGGCTTTTCCTTTTATTTGCGACACTGTTATATTTAAAAGGACCGATTTATCATCCATGCGATAATAACCGAATATATGATGCCTAATTTATAAAAATCCATCAAACTGCTTGGATTATGCGAGGGGATAAAAAGATTTACGTCGAGGATATTTACTAAAGTACCTGTACTCGAGAGTCATGCCAACGAGTTGGATTCCATACATACAAGTTAGCGAAATGTTTGATTTTTTTAATGGCATTGACCATATTTTTAGGCAACCCATTTGCAATAAGAAATACGATACCATTGATATAAAATACTAGCCCCCAACTTTGTCTGCATAGAATTCGTTTATCGCTATCCCGCAGGAGTTACGCAATTTTCCGGGATAAAAAGTAGCCTATGTGTTATTGCAGACTATAATCTATGTTCCAAATTTCATCCCGATCTATCCAGCAGTTCTGGCGTGAAAGAGTAACAAACATCCATCCATTCCACTTTCGCGTTTATAATATTAGTAGGATTTTTTGGCTGGTTATCAGATTGACGAAGGTCGTGGGCGTTCTTTTAGATCGTAAATAACTTAGCGTTTCTTACCCGTGGTCCACCTACAGTTTGCCCACCTGGATTTCAAAGCCTTTTTCTGAGTAAAATGCTCTTCGGGCAAGAGAAGATACCTAACTAACCCAACCTACCTATTTTTGTATCATAATATATTATTGACTGATTCAAAATAATGGCAGCATTTTTTCCTGGTGGTCAAATTAGGTGGATCACGGGCAATGAACTTAACTTAGAGACGTTTTCGTTGCTCTTGGTTGATTATATTTTTACCCCCGTACTCAAATATTTTTAACGTTACAGACATGATAACACTAACGTCCGTTTGTTTTTACCTCCAGATACACACAAACCATACATTTTTCTGCACCATTTGTATCTTTCTACGTATCTGGGGCTTGGTATCTAATTTGACGTACATAAATGGAATGCTGTTACTAAAACAAAACATAGAATTAAGTTTGGAACATAAATTAACCGATAATTTACCTGCATTATTAATTAACTCAATAGTTAATTAATAATGCTTGGGTGCTCGTATTTCAAAGGGAAATTGGAGCGGATTCGATTCTTATAATAAAGTAAAGTCAAATAACAAAATGTTAACTTACTATCAGTAAAGTTTGCGTTCAAAAGTTCCCTTATAACCTACATAATTGTACTTGTTCAATCTGAATATTCTAAAGGCCAAAAGGCAATTACGTTTCGTTAATTAATGTTTTCACTTCAATACCTCCAATTAACTGTCAGGTTTACAATAATGAATTTACTGATATGTACTTGCTCCTTTGCCTTTCTTGTCGTAAAAAAACTGAGAAAGGCACCGAATTCTCAGATTTGAAGTGCCAAATATATCAAATCTCTATATTAATAAATATGTATCGTCGAAGTGTAGGTATGTACGAGCATAACTTCCAATGGATTTATTTTTTAGTCGTGTTTGATACTGTCTGGACCATGTTTGTATAAACTTAATAAAAATAGTTTTGAAAAAAAAATGCATTAAAACGGGGGAGAAGCTGCGGACAGCAGCTAATGTTTCTAATAAAATTTTAATGAACTAGGCAAGACGCTATGCATATTATTATCTGATTCATCCGCCTCTACAAGTGATAGAAAATTAAAATCTGAGCAAAAATTTATACCTACGTTATATTGCCTTGTTTACTTAAAGAAAATTGTTAGTAGTCAAGTGACAGCTTCTTAGTGATAGTACTGTTTGCATGCGTCGGTAAAAATTGTTTTAAGCTAGCGGACGTGATCGGAAATTGCTTAGGCCAATTTCCGATGTGCCCCACCCCAACATTTTAAGTTTTTTAATGTCGTGATAGAGTGACGCCTGCTGAACAGGGAACTCCCTTGCAGCTACCTATACAAGGTCTCTTAAAAGCGTTTCGGAATATTACAGCAGATTACATACATACACATACAGAAATCACATCCATATCCATTACGGGGTAGACCTAAAAGCCACGTTTAGTATGATTGTAGGCGTATAGTGGAAAAAGGAATCAAAATAGTGATGGGTTGGGTTGTAAGGTTGACTTAATAGCCCTGTCAATGTTATTCAGGATTTTTGAACCATAGTTTGATCAATGTTCAAAGTGAATCACGTCATTTTAGAGAATTCAGACCACACGCTACAGCCGGAACTAAATTTTGAACTAAAAATTTCAACGAACGAAAATTTCGGAACAATTTTAAGATAGGTACCTTGTACAGATAGGTCTATTTTAGCGTAAATACTATCCCCCTTTTTCGTAAACGCTTTCTAGGCTTCCGCTAACTTAGCAATCGTTTGTCCTTATCAGTGAAAGGTAAATGTTAAAGTGAAAGATAAGGACAAACGATTGCTAAGTAAGCAGCCTGCAGAGCGTTTATGAATAAGGGAGAATAAGTCTACTATCCTTGGCGCGACAACTAAGCGTAGGTATACCTAATTGTTGTACCTATTCGTACTACACAGATACAGCAGATATAAGACAACAAATTATCGTGTTTATAAATACTGTGCCCGTACATAAAAAAACATTTAAACAGAAACGGCTCATTCGCCAAATAAGTGTCGTATTAACAGTAGGTACAAAAATGGGATATGAGTATTATAATATTTACTAGCGACCCGCCCCGGCTTCGCACGGTATATTATGCATGTATTATACATAAAAACCTTCCTCTTGAATCACTTTATCTATTTAAAAAAACCGCATCAAAACCCGTTGTGTGGTCTTGAAGATATAAGCATACATCGGGACACGGGGACAGAAAAAGCGACTTTATTTTATACTATGTAGTGATAGTGATAGTGATGATGTAGTGATGATAATACATATCAATGAAAGTGATAGCTGACAGCCGCGGCTGTTACAAAAAAATAAATCTCACCTTATCCGTGATAATTCCCCCTTCCTGACAAATGGCTTCACTGACGGCTGCCGTGACGTCCGTCAATATTTCCTCCAGGTCCTGAAATGCCGAAATAAAATATTTAATCACAATGTTACTACAATATTGCGCTATAGTAATTAAGATACAGCTTTTGTCCGAATGGCGTACGCGTGGCTAGGGTGACATAAGTTTCGTGGTGGAATGTCCGCGTTCCCATTTCTCTGACACTAACATGATCCGCCAGTGTGTTTTTAGTACTTACTAGCTTCTGCTCGCGACTTCGTCTGCGTAGAATTATACATCAAAAACCTTCCTCTTGAATCACTCTATCTATTAAAAAAACCGCATCAAAATCCGTTGTGTAGTTTTGAAGATATAAGCATACATAGGGACATAGGGACAGAGAAAGCGACTTTATTTTATACTATGTAGTGATGATGATGCTCCTCTCCTAACTCTGACTAGCTAGTAGATGAGTTTTAGATAAGAGAGTTTCATGTGACCTCCCACTAGATATGGCTACCTCATCCGTAAAAGTATGCGTAACGTTTTACCATTGTATTGGTCTTTTTATAATCTCATTGTACTATTTTGTGGTGTAATGTAGGTACTGTATTGTAAAAATATCTATCCAGTGTTCTATACCCGTGAGAAATGCAAGCGATATGTATGCATGCATGTAGTCATGGCGTTAGGGCATTCCATCTCAGGCTTAAGCTCCTAAGCTCTGGCAGTTCCTAGGCAGTTGCATGTGACACTATTACTATGTGATGTTTGTCATCCTAATAGCAATGGACGTGCACCCAAGGTATGTATATGCGCCTGTTATCTCTTGACACTTAAACCGCTGAATAGAATTAGTTGGAATTTGGTAAAGACTTAGTTTCAGTCCCGGGGAAGGACATAGGATACTTTTTGTCCCGGAAAATCCCGGATAATTGATTTCGGAGCAGATGGAGTCGCGAGCAACCGCTTAGTGCTGATATAAAATTGTAAGAATTTAATATTTTCCCACACAAAAATAGATGACAGGGTAATTCAATGTCCATACAAATTTGTTGCCATATTCTGCTACTTTACCAACTTAAAGAAAGAAAGAAAGAAGACATTTATTCCTTTTTTCAAGACACACAAATATAAGATAATAATACACAATTTTATAGAAAATAAACAAGGTATAACAAAAAAAACATAGACGGTTCTTAGGTAAATCCAATTTAAAATAATGGAACCTGGAGTACAAATACATAAAAAACTTGTGTTCTAGCATGAAGCAAAATAGGAGCTTAGCTGATCACGTGAAAATATGTCTCTCTAGTGACAAAGGCTTTTGAAATGCGACTGAAGCGAGGTTTAGTCTCCATATACGAAATTAATCTACAGAATCATCTGCAGCACTAGGGGCTGTAGTTTAATTAAAATCAGACTCAGTTCGTCTGCACGTTAAACAAGATTCTCACGAATGGCTAGGATTCATAGGGCTGCCGGAATGCACTGATTTCAAACTTTGAACTTATACCAACGGTTTTATTTATCCGTCGGAGCAACACAAAATGTCACGCGGGCTCCAGAGAGCCATTTGACTTATTTCAGTGGATATATTTATTCAACTCCATTCTATTTTCGTTAGCTAAGCGAATATATCTCTTCCAAGTGTCACGGGAATTGCAGCCCTAATCGACCTCGTTTCGTTTGAGGGTTGGTTTCATTTCGGTCCGTAGATAGATGTCCGCGAGAGGTAGATGGGAACTACACAAAGGCAGCAGAGTTTACAAACTTAGATTGAATGCTCATTTCTGAATAACGCCATCGAGCTGTGACAGGTACGTTTTCAATTGATTGATTTATGAACGGAAATTTGATTGTGATCGTTAATTGAGTTTTATGACGATTCGTGTTTCGAAATCGCTATTGATATATTCATTGGATTAAGCTGTAGGTAACCCACAACAAACTACTGAGTAGGTTTATGCGTTACATGGATCTGGGATAAGAGTCTGGTATAATAAAAAGGTATGTTGGTACAAAATTCAGTCATCATTGGCGTAACTGAACTGTAACTACCGAATATTATTTACTTAAGTAGTTGACTATTATAATCGTCTCGTCTGGTCTCGTCTCGTAAGAAACCTTCACCTAACCGTCTGTCATTGTTCGTTCTTTCTATAGTCAAGTTGAATATTACACTGCCTTTACCATTAGTTAACGTGGCATTTCAGTCACTAACGTGTTGGTTTGAAGTTCTATAATACGTTAAGCAGATAAGCACACCAGTACCTACGTTGATTGTGCTGCAAAGGGTAAGTAGATTTTCTAAGGCGAGCTCTCTAACGATATTTGCTCAGCGTGTTCGTGCTCATACTTGCTCAACGAAACGCGAGTTCGTTGTATGTATTTAACACTCGAAGATTTACTAGTTTTTATGTAGTGTGCATTTAAGATTACTATTCCAGGTGTAAGGTAGTCTTATAAGACCAAATAAGTACTGATTTGCCTTGCTACTTTCTGTGCAAATGTTGGGTGAAACGAAACTTATTTTCATGGACGAACATATTCTACATACGAATATTACTTAGTGGGTATAACGTGATTGTTTAAAAATAAAAAATCGTTAAGAAAATAATATTTAAAGGTAAATTTAAACCTCTTTTGCGATAAATATTCCGTTTAAGACCAGTTAATTTTTGTAAGAGACAAATACAGAAATTATCGGCACCAGTGGCTTTTGTAAATGAAGCATCTTGGTTCGACACAAAGGCTAGTAACTTTCAAAGGTCAAACGATAAATACATACTTATATTTAATTTAAATGATGTCAAACAATATTTTCGTAAAACGCGATGTATTTATCTACTTTATATATCGTAATATCGATATAGCAGTGACGTTTGCGAGCGGTAAATTTGACAGCTCGATATCATAAAAACGACTTCTTATCTTATAAATTTCCTGCAACTTTGCGATTGATATTATCATTTTCCCTTTCACTCATCGGTTTGAAAGCAACAGAATAAATAGTAGCTACTCTTCTTTTTGTTATAAAAGGAAGGGGTAGGGGAAACTTTTAATACATTCAACGTAACAAATGAAGTTTTTAACCCTATGGGGTAGACAGAACTAGGGAAACAGAAACTAAAGGTCACGTTTGCCGTGATTATATCGGGCTAGTCTGGGAGCAAATAAAACATAGAATGTACCAGTCCTTCCTTTGACATTTGGAACAGATATTGTTAATACACTAACTTAACTCATTTTCTCGATATTCCCACGGGATGGACTTAAGACTGAAATGTCTCAAAGTTTCATTTGAGAATTTTTAATCATAAAGACTAGAGTAAAGAGTAATCTTTAAAGCTAAGTCCAAATACAGTTTTTTTATTCCCCGGGACTTCTATAAAAAACCAGAATTTATCCCGCAAAGTCAAAACCAATGAAAATCATGATGAAAACTAAGAAACATCCCCTTGAATTTTAAAACGAATTCTTCGCAGACAAAACCTAGTTCCACATAAACCTTACCTGCAGTATGGTAGGGAGCGTGTGCTTGTGATACTGATCCAGCATGGCGTTAGTAGCGGTCAGCTGTTGCACGTAAGTGTTGTGGGAGTCGTAGTACGTGGCCAGCGCGCTGGGGCTAGGACTGTTGCAGTAGTGCAGGAACGCTGCGCGGTAATCCTGCCGGCTCTGTGGAAGATACATTTACATTAAGTAAAATCGTGGTAAAGAAAATTGTAAATAACTATGACTGCAATTCATAAAAACTGGAATGTAAAAGGATTATGTGTTACTAGCGACCCGCCCCGGCTTCGCACGGTATATTATGCATGTATTATACATAAAAACCTTCCTCTTGAATCACTCTATCTATTAAAAAAATCCGTTGGGTAGTTTTGAAGATATAAGCATACATAGGGACTTAGGGACACAGGGACAGAGAAAGCGACTTTATTTTATACTATGTAGTGAAGTGATAGTGATTGTCGAGGGTGACACTACTAGCATTGGTCAAGGGTGAGCGTGCCTTGAAAAATATTTTCTAATAAAATCGGCACTAGTCGGATCGTCCTCAACTTACTATTTTAAATTAAACTATTTATTTTGTAGTTTATATGAATCATGGCCTCACGACAGTTTCAATAAATTGTGGGTATAGTCTATTTGTAGGCGAATCCATAGGGAAATAAAAAAATAAAACAGGGGACTAGAAGGGGCTGGGATCTTGAGACAGAGAGACTATCAAAAATAAAAACTATCTATTGGGTATAATTGTTTATATTTTTAGGCGTGGCGTAACTATTAGAACCTTGATAATAACACTCGCAGTGTTTTGAGTTCTTTTTCAACGCAAGGAAAATATGTTAAGCGTACCCCGTGTCGATGTTACAAAAAACGGAGTTTCCCAAGATGGTCATACCCACTAAAAGCCACATGTGTTTCTTACTATCCATTGTTGGATGTCACAGGTGCACAAGGTGACGGCTTTCAGTCTTGAGAAGCCAAAACCAATGATGATATACAGCTGTATACCTACAGCTGTGAGTAAATGGTTAGCTCGGGCCAACTGATCAGTGCTCTTCACTTATATACAATATCTACTAATGGTGCTGTAAATGACACGCTCAGTGTTTTACTACAAATTAGTAAATCATTTTATAGTTTGCATTTTGACATTAAGCGTCGGGGAGTTTAACTGCGTCTGTAATGTTTATAGCAGTACGAGTATCTACACGTCATCATTATGTTAGGTGCGAAAACTATTTTTACGACTTTTCCATATTTTATAAGAATTTGCACCTGCTTTAGTACTCCAAATTAATTTGAACACACTATATACACACTATATAACTATTCTCGTATAAATTCCGAGACAGTAAAACTGTATCTGCATCAACATTTAATAGTACATTACACGCCGCGGGTGGTGAAATAAATAATGTCTCAAATCGCAGGAACTTCTCCGCACGAGCCAAAGGCGAGGGCAATTAACATGCTACCTGAGGCTTTCTTTATCACCACCCCAGGTGTGTACGCAATTTTACGTCATCTCCTGGCCAGAAAGTGGAAAATTCCACTCGCGTAGCGTAAATAAAATATGAAGTTTGATGCTGATAGTCTCTCGCTGTCTCAGTGTAATTTTGTTTCTACTGCAGCTGTAGATTATTACGGACTACGGACTCATGAGTGGGATGTTAACATTCTCATATTATTCAGCTTTAACAGCTTTGGTGAATCACCAGTAGGTTAATGATCGGACAGGTGCTCCGACGCACTGGTTTATCGTGTCCACGTGTCCGTAACTCTTGGCAGAACACCGAAGGTGTGTCCACGGTCCAATTTAATAGTTTCCGTATGGGATCATGGTTAATTTAAACTTATACACCGTGACTCGTAAAACCAGTTATTGCTTACAACTCCTGTAACTGTTTATAATGTGTCGCTAAATTAACGCCACAGTGAAAATCGTTTCGCATGTTGACGACGTTTGCTGGATTCGTTTGTAAACTTTTGGGACAGAACGGAATGAAGTTAGAAACTTTATGAGTTCTAATTTCATTAGGTTAGTTTGCTTTATCTAGCATTTAACTGTAGCTTTAGAAATGACATTGTCATTTCACACTTTGAAACGAACTGGACCAATAATTTCAAATTAACGCATTTAAACAAATAGGGTGTGAAATTAATATCTTTGATTAATTAAGCATGCGTGCAAACAAAAGTTCTAACTTAAGGCGGATGCTCGCGTTAGCTCATTGAAGAAGTCCCGTTAGATGGCGCTGTAATCAATGATGTGTGTTTTTTGTAGTTTTTAGAAGATTCTATTATAACACTTATAAATTATCAATTAATTTGCGCACACAGTTTAATACGGCCGATTTTTTGAGACTACACTCAGAGGGTAATAATGCACCAATTCGGAGAATAGCTGCACAAACGCTGGTGTCACTAACGGCCCTATACAGATACTAGGTCTTACACACACATGAAAATAGGAGGCGCCAACTAGTGGGAAAATATTGCAACACCTTGCTAAGCTGTAAGCGTAATTTTTCACGTTATATTTACGTTTTTATATCAACTTTACTTTTACCAGAAATTTTACAAATCTATACGTACAAAACTAAGTCGTGTTATTTAAACCATTTATAACTTTGGAATGGCTGCACGGATTTTTATGATTTTTGATTTGTTAGCTTTCTCTCTTCCTCGAATACCCAAATATCTAATCATAAATATGAAAAATGCACAAAAAAAATCTTTAATTTTTCGTATGCAGCGCCATCTGTGACAAAAACTGACTTTAACGCGGAATATTTTTTTGCCAGCTCGGCTAGTTACAAACACATAATAATATTATATATGAGTCTAGCTGATGCAAATATGTGAATCAATGCCACCTCCAACCCTTTTTGAATATTAGGGAGTAATTTTAAGAGGGCTATCGTATTTGTACTCACTAGTTGGCGCCACTGTAGGATTTCTTTTAATTTATCATCAACATCATTTATTACCCACAGTGTTGCACAGTCCCGTTTATCCTCTAAATTAGCTGCCATTTTATTTGCCTTCTTAGTCTGGCTCCTACTTTTCATAGCTTCTCGTCTGGCTCCTACTTTTCATAGCTTCTCTTTTAACATTTTAATAAACCTGTCGTATGTCTGCGAAAATATTCGGAAACAATGTAATGTAAAGCCGGAATATGCAACTTGTAGGTAGTACTAATTTTACGTTCCTTTAGCGCCTCTAGCGGCGAATTCATATGCCGTCATTGCTAGTATCTTGAAATGTCTTTGAGTATTTAGTATGTAGGAACCCGCGATTCATATCTGATATTCGCTCACACGTAGAGACATCATCATCACCATCGTCTGACAGTTTATTAATACTCCTATGCATTGCATTACAAACGTTTCGTCTGAGGCATCTAAACAACTAGCGCCGTACTACAGGTATTGTCGTTTCGCGTCATAGGCTTTCGTAAACAGGTAACTTGAGAATCAGCCTGCTTACAGCAATGAGACCAAGTCACTCGTGCTAGCCATTCGGATCCTTTCCTTTCACCAAAATGCATTGGAGTATAGGTATAGGATCACATAAAGGAAATTAAATAATAACGCATAGCGCGTAGGGACTACGTCTGAATGCTTCTTGGCTAGGGATTTTGGTAGTCATCGGACGTGGGCCGCTTGCCTAGTTCACCTGGGTGGACCACGAGCACATTTTCTTGCCGATGTTCCACCTCAGAACACCTAGGTGAACCACGGGCAAATGACTATGGGCCATGGTCCAAAAAGTGCCCATGGTTCACGTAGGTGTACGGAGGTGGACCATTGGCAAGAAAAATTGCCCATGGTCCATACCCAGGTGAACTAGACAGGTAGTTTTCGGTTAGATATTTGTTCCAGAGTTGCGACCTGCCTTTTTATGTTATATCATCATAATTCATGGTATAGCCCATGAAAGGAAAAATAATATTAAATAAAATAGTAGGTACGACAAATAAATAATGACAACTCCAAAACAAATCGAATCCATCTGAACTCACTTTTACTTACTGATACTTACTTCCACAAAAGTCGAACTTCATCCATCGATGGTTTTGAGTAGCGTTGCCAACAGTGGGATAAAGCAGATTCTCACGGTGTCTAGTCCACACGCGAGAAATCAAAATTACAGCTCGACGCAAATTATATCAGCTCATTCCTCATGGACCAACTATATGCATAACTGGTTGTGCCAATAGGAATTTCGGGCTTATAAAAATAAACATTCACATTAGAGATAGTAAAATTAGGTTAGGTTCATTAGGCATCTTCAAATGCCCGAAGGGCAAACTGAATAGAAATAGGAACCCCGCCGTCAACCTTACGGTGAAGTGAAATTCCTAATGGCACAACTAGTTGTCCATAATATAGAGTAGGCCCACAAGAAAAGCGTCATACATTAAATTTAGGCACAAATCGTGTGCATAAAAATGAGATAGAATTTAGCTAGCGCCGTGCAGCAATGGCGCCTGTACTATACGCGTGTCGACCAGTGAAACAGGGAACAGAGACGTGCTAAACTACGAAACTCTCTAGATATTTTTTTCGGTCTGTAACCATGATACACCTGCAGTTTGTCCACCTGGTTTTTGACAGAGCTCCGCTCCTGGGCGGAGCTCCTTTTTCTGGGTATTGGAAGCTCAGTGGTTTTCTGGGTGGAAAAATTAGGTGGGCTACGGGTAGACTGTGGGTTAATGTTATTTTTATTTTTTTGTGAATTGTATCTGTTTCTTTATATTTGTACAATAAAGCACAACAGTCAACCGTCTAGTTTATTATAGGCGTTAGATAAGATCCCACAATAGCTAGGGCCAATACGCCACGCAACACGTAAGGCTTGATTTATCAAAGCGCTGGCAGTTTAAAAAAATACCTCGATATTTTTAAATAAAACTTAATACTTTTTAAATGAAAACTCTTTTATGATTAGATACATCATATTTCCAAAATTCAGGCTATTATTATCAGGGTATAAAAGGAAACAAACATTGACGTAAATATACACTTCAAAGTCAAGAACATATAATTATACCTAATGATTAGATGTTTTCTATACCAGGCGTCAGGCTCCAAATGAAAGAGATGAGACGATCACTGACAAGTTGGTACTCTTCTCGGTGATTGTCAACGTCAACAAGAGAAGAGCTTAGCTAGAATCAAAAACACGTCAGGCGATATTGAATCTTATGACGTGTTTATTTATTTTTCACTCGACACGAGATTAAATCTTATAAAATTTAAAATAAAGCTCAGTTTTCTAGTGTGGATACTTTGGCTGCTACGCTACCAGTGGCGGTTTGGAAGTTATGGTACTAATGTCGGCTTGAATGTTACTAAGTATTTGGCGATGTGCGTGCTCCGGTATAGGTATTTGTGCACGATGGATGTCCCGAACAATTTGACCGCTTTGGTTGAGTCACTGTTAATGACCATTTTGGGTGTTTCCAAGTAGCTAAATGATGGTCTTGACTGCTACTTACTATATTACGCTGACTTTACATACACACATAAAACACGTCTTTATTCCTTGTGTAGTATACCTACAGTGTAGTTATCACCTAAGAAAATAAGACGAAAAATACAAGCCTTTCCAAAAACACGAGTATCTCGATACGAAACTCAAAATATTTATAATATTAACTTATGAAAGGATGTCACGAAATTGTAGTTTGTAGATCACGCAACATATTCAATACATAAAATATTACATAACTGAATTGCATGTAATGGAAATTCGCCACTTATTATTTATTGTTCACAAAAAATATTTTTTTACATGTATACAAGAACAATCATAACTTATTTTCCTACTTAGAATTATAATTATAGGCTGATTTTTTATCACCGTCGAAAGCACCAACACGACGAATACAAGCATTATTTTTAAGTTTGGTGTTAAAATATTGCAAATGGTATCATTAAATGATACCTGTCATCATTATCATCCTCGTCATATCAGGTGTAGGACGTCCACTGTTGGCCTTCAGATACCGCCCATAGAACTCCAGTTGCCTCGGTTGGAAGTGGCTTGTATCCACCATGAACCCGCGACTTACGGTACCTATACGGTTGCATAATTATGATACCTACCAAGGTCAACCAAAAACTTGGACGGTGATATTAATATCACCTTGTATCATACATTTTCCTTTTCCTTCTTTCTTCATAGGTAATGGGAACATGAAAGACGGACTGAAAGTCTTCAAGTCTTCAGAACAGGGTTGACAAATCTCCGCTGTAGGACATCTGGCAATTCACGGTCTCGATAATTTCCCTAGTAACATAGAGTAATTAACCAATTAGAGTGGTAATAGAGGTTACAAAATTTTGCAACGCCGCACTATTGATACATACATACATACAAACAAATCACGTCTTTATCCTTTACGGGGTAGACAGAGCCTAAGGTAACAAGACCTGAAGGCCACATTTAGCGTGATTTTGGGCGTATAGATGGAAGAGAGGAATCAAAATAGTGATGGATTGCTAGCCACATCGCCTATAACATGATTCCTAAGATTTTCGCCCATTCCCTCGATGGGCTTTTACCATCTGCGCGGGAAGAGAAGCAACTGGTATATTCTAAGATTTATTTACTGCCAGGCCAGCATGTAAGAACATACATATATATTGATAGTTTGGATGAAACAAAAACAGACCATATCGATTAAATCGAGAATTTAACTTCCCAATACTGTAATTAAGACTTTTTTAGGTTTTTCTATGACAGTTTTTGACTCTCCTGTGACATATACATAATTATGTAGCATACTACATACATACTCAGTACCTAAAGCATAACGAGGTTTTTACCTCGTAACGTTATTAAAAAATACATCAATAAAAAGGGTGCGTAACGATGTATATAAAAATTTTTGGTATAATATTAGTAGCAATAACGCTCATTTGATATAATTATTAAATCATATAACAACACTTAATATATTTACATATGACATAATTATCATTTCTTATAATGATCATTTGATATAATATCATTTAATATAACATTATTTAAGTATAATGCTTATTTCCTATAATGAACTTATGGTATAACGTTATTTTTATATAAAATACAACAATTGGCATAACCATTATTGATATAATGTATTAGAGACATAATCACAAAACGAACTGCTATCAAAAAGTAGGTTAGGTTAGGTTTAAACTGCGTCCCCCAACAAAAACGAACTGCTATAAAAAATATTTTTGTATATAAAATGAGCGTTATACCATATAATCGTTATAAGAAATAAGCGTTATACCGAACGATAAATATACGAAATAAATTTATATATTTTAAAATTATACCAAACGTTTATTATACACAATGAGTGATTATACCCTTTGAAATTATATCAAATGTTGATATATCGATAGAAAATATATTAAATATTTTTATATCAATCATTACACACCCCAATAAAAATCTGTGTTTTTAGACCCAACCAATTTTTTTTGTCATCACACCAGCAGTAAAGTTCTTGCTCTTCTTGCACAATAATAGCAAGTAAAATCTCGCTTCCAGTGGATGTATGGTTCACTTATTTCCTGTTAATGCACAAAAATTACCTTCCGAATCCAATGTGAATCTGAAAAATTAACGTACTGTCAGTACAACAAAAGGATAAATAGATATTTTTTTAGGCTTGCATACTATGACATGATGTTTCACTAAGAATTGAACTCAAGTCAAACGTGTTCTGGATACAAAAATACTTGTTTTGCGCATTTATATTCGTTACTATGATTAACATAGACCTATTGAATGTTATCTCACTCGCAAAATAAAAATGAAATAATTGAAATAAAAATCAATTCACAACAAAGGAAACCAACAAACATACATACTGACACTCACTAACATAAACAGACCACATAAACTTCCATCCATACATCCATTTTTTGCCAGACACACAAATATAACAGAATATACACAATTTTATAGAAAAAAAAACACACATATGAAAAATAAATCATCAGCGTTGTGTCTATGGTTATATAGAAACCCCATTGGATTATCGCTCGGGGTGATTGTTATACCTGTGTACCAGTTTCTGAGAATAGAATAGTGACAGTCAAATAGACAAACAAACGACAAACAAGATGGACGGCATGCAGACATACGGATGGGCAGACCGACAAACACACAGACAGATTTACACACAAACAGATGGACAGATGGATAGTAAGACGAACGGACGGACGGATGGTCGGACGCACAGACAGACAGATGGACGGACGAACGGATGGTCTGACGCACAGACACTCAGACTGACATTCAGACAGACGGACGGAGGCACGGACAGACGGATAAACAGAAAGAGAAACGGACGGACAGTCGGTCGAACGCACAGACAAACAGACAGACAGACAGACGGACATGCAGACAGAAAGAAATAAAGAAAAAGTTTATTTATAACAATCACAAAAGTAGTTAAAAAACAAAAGTATATAAACATAAAAAAACTAAAAATAAAAAATTACAGATTAATAAATTGACACAAAATGGTCCAGAAGAATGGACAGACGGAAAAAAAGACCGACAAACGGACGGACCGACAAAATATGTGCTTCTGCAATGGTTCCTTTTTTCTATTTGACGTAAGAAACCCTAAAAAAAATCAGACAATACAGTCATGTATTGTGTGTTTATTTTACCTCTGTTTTACTTTTCTATATACATACGTAGGTATCGTTTTTAATAATCATTATGACGGCAAATTCAGTATTCGGAAGCCGCTCGGATACTCTGTAAAATATACATAGGTACATATACACAAATCAGGTCTATATCCCTTACGGGGTAGAAAGAGCCTAAGGTAACAAGACCTTGTGGCCACCAAGAACAAGCATGATTCTGGGCGTATAAGTGTAAAGCGGAATCAAAATAGTGATAGATTGGCGTATCACACGATTCTCAAATTTTTGCATTTACCATCTGCGCGGGAAGAGAAGCAACTGGTACAATCTATGTTTTTTCTTTACTTCCAGACCAGCATGAAAGGGAGTAGAATATAGCTACCTAATATGGGTAAAAAAGCTATAGTTAGACAGACGGACAGATAGACAGACATAGACGAACGGATTTGAACAATGTGGCCATAAAATAAACCACGATACAGCGTGAACTTGGTAATAGATAAGCTCCTTTGTGTTCCGAACACCAAAACCTGGCCAAGTGCGAGTCGGACTCTCGTACCGAGGGTTTCGTCCAAATTCGGCAAGTAAATATAAAATCCAGTGTTAGCAGAGCCCTGCCAACTAAGCAAATTGTAGGCTGTGTGAGGTCATTTTATATCGGTTACTTACATACTTAGACAGACCAAAATATTCTGTTTTTAGTATTTGATGTTAGAGCGGCAACAGAGAAACTTCATTTGTGAACTGTCGCCAGACAATCATGATAGCTGATAGCCATATCACATAAGATACAGCTTAGTGACAGACAGACAGACGGACAGACAGACGGACAGTGGCTCCTAAATGAAAAAATATAGCTACGTAATATGGGTAAAAAAGCTATAAAGTTAGGACAGACGGACAGATAGACAGACATAGACGGACGGATTTGAACAATGTGGCCATAAAATAAGCCACGATACAGCGTGAACTTAGTAATACATAAGCTCTTCCATTGGTTACTTACATAGACAGATTGACAAAAACATTATTTTTTAGTAGGTGTCTGTTGTTATGGCGGCCACAGAAATACATCATCTGTGAAAATTTCCTTTATCACGGTTCACGAGATACAGCTTGGTGACAGACAGACGGACAGACAAACATATACACGTACAGACGGACAGTGGAATCTTAGTAATAGAGTCCCGTTTTCACCATTTGGGTACGGAACCCTAAAAAAGCTGGTCAATAGCAAGTTCGATTCGAGCACTAAAGATTCCTCTAAGTTCTAAGAGTTATAATTAGATGTAAGCGTAATGTATGGATAGTTGTTACTCTTTCTGTTGATGAGTTTCCAACATCGGATGCGACCCTGGCTGGGTCACCAGAATTTCACTTCAAGATTACTGTATTGTCATCAGACTTGTGCCAGATTTCACGTCAAACTGATCAATTAGAAATGGGTCAAAATTCACTTGCAAGATTTGATTACATGCAGACACCGGGAGCGGGACTGAGCACTTCAATTGCGTTTACAAAAATAATTTGTACCAATCACACAAACGTTGAAATGTTGTAGGTATCTTACAAAAAATTATTATGATAAATTGATAAGTACATACCTGTACATGTACATACGTACAAATAAATGTCTACGCTGCGTCCAATATCGTAGCTTGTAACGTCTTTTACTTTCTTCCTTTGACTTCAATTAATTCCGAATAAAATGAATATATTATTTTTATTATAAGACACCACGTTCTGTCAACCATTAGTTTTATGACAATTCATATCATTGTTTTTTTAATTACCTGTCTAGCCAGCCAGGTTTTTGACTCGCATGTTTTTTTAAATTGTTCTGCAATTGAGAAAACCTTTTTACTCGGCCTATTTTGTATTTAGCATTTGTTGATTTCACGAATCATTGCCGTGGTATATGGCCGTGGTTTGATGCAGAGGGTTAGGGTTCGATTCTCGTGAGAAGCATTAGAGCAAAATTAACTGGAAGCCTTTTTTATTTTTAACTTTCTGTGGTCGAGTACTTTTTTTTAATATATAAGGCAAAACGTGTTTTTAAGGTGGCAATATGACTGCGGGGCGCCACCATCTATGCCAAATTAATAAGCACGTGTGGTCCTAATACCTACTAGAGAACTTACTAGTCATGAAAGCTTTGCCAAGTTTCGGACTGGCAATGCCACCCGCTAAACCATTCAAATTGGCGATGCCTCACTGCTACAAGTATATATAAAAAAAATATGAAGGACCTGACGATGGATTAAACGTAGGTACGGATGAAACTATGTGTTTGCTTTAAAAAGATCCTGGCTAGAATAAATTTACCACCACAAGTATATATGTATTTTATTTTCAAGTAATTGATGGTATAGACCATTTATCGTAAACAGTAAAATCTAATTAGGGTAAGCTTGTGGTTGTTCAAAAACCACTTAGTACTTACTTTTTTTGTTTTGATTTGACAAGAAAAATATTGAATTTACCTTAAAGTTTTCTACATCTCATCGGGATAGTATTACTAAGTAAGTAAGTTATTAAAAACAATGTTTAGAAAATTAAAAAAGAATCGTTCATACGTCGGGGTTTGAACTTGGTCACTCACTTTTCAGTCCTTTATGTCACGACCACTGAGCCAGATTGGAGGTCATGTGACAGTTCCAAATATACGATTGCTTTTTACAACATGTTTTATTTGACACTAGCTACTCACACTATTGTAAAATGCATCGAAATTTACTGCATCATACTGCAATTTAGGTATGATAAATGCACTCTGTTTTGTAATTTGCGCAGACAATATATCCATAGCTAACTATCCTCAAAAAACCGCATTGAAATTAAGCCTGTGGACGAAATGCAGCTGCACGGAAGGTTTGTATGGAAGAGCAACCGCCTTAATGGAATGGAATCATGAACCAAGGGTGCTAGGCATGCAAATAAAATGAAATGAAATGAGTAACGTACCCTATTTAAGAGTACAGCAAACGAAAAGGTAAGAATTATAAGTATGTCTTTATTTATTTAAAAGACAAGAATAATTATTACTAAGACAACATTGTAAATGACTGAAAAATTGATAAGTTTGTGGCAATGGCGTTTAGTATTTATCATTTTCTTATCCGTGCAAACAATAGCTTTCATAATTTTTAGGCAAAAAAGACACGATTAGCATAGGTTTAATGAAGTTTTCTATGCTATTTTCAGAACTGTTTTTTATGTACTTAAGTGCCTAAAAATAATTTAATATTTGTCCCCTCATACGATATCAGACCCAATTTGAGCGAAAGCGTAATCGAATACCTAGCGTCTGATAAAATGCGATAGTACGCGATATATCGATAATAATATTTTGTGGGTTGTGATGAAGCACTCGAAACTGGAGGTCAAAGTTGATTGATTTACGTACATTGTAGCGTGACTCAACTTATGATGGGACGCAAAAGATTTGGTTGATAAAAAAACTTAGTTCAAACTGCACTCATCTCCTGCATAATATCAAAACTACAACCATCATAAAAAGAACTTTAATTGATTTCCATGAAAAGTGTCTAAGAAATCTTTCGTTTACTGTACCAAGAGGTTGAGATAGTGTTCTTTACACAGATACCATAATCGTATTAACTCTCATCCACCCACGTACTATTGGGTAAAGGCGTCCTCATTTTCATAACACAGCCTAGTCCGATGATCTGTTCACTGGCCTTAGACCTAATCTTGGCCACCACTCTACCCACCAGCATTTCAGTCGTGATTTCCTGCTACCTTCCTGCTACGAACATCCATGACTCAGATCTTCCAAATTTCAGAATTCGGAATTTGGTCAAAAGTGAGATACCGAAACAAGGCTACTCTCACACAGATAAGTATTAGGTATACAGAAGCCATAGACCAAATAAATATACGAATGTAAATTCGGAACACAAGCTCTGCTTTGCCTTACGCTGGTATCTATTAAAAAAATACCAAGATCAAACAGTAAAAGTTGTTCACAGGTACAGACAAACTAATGTTAACGTAACATAAGCCTGAACATTTTATAAAACGAAATGATAAGTAAACAAATATTGATGTAAGTTTAACGTACAGTCAAGGGCAATATGTTAGTTACCAAGACATCAGAAATATCTATACCTACACCTTTATATAATATCTATACAAACAATAAGGTCGGTGACACATTTATTTGACATGATAGCTGTATCGATATTTATGCCCTCAACCGTACCTGTACGTGAACAAATATTTTGTGTGTTTTATGTGAACTCTGCAAAATAAATCACATACTTATTTCAACATGTATCAACGAGGGCTTAGTATTTTTATGTTTACTTAGGCTATACCTCGTCTGCGTCAGGGGTTGCCTTCTGAAAAAGCAAACTCTTGGAGTTTTGTTGTTTGTTTGTAATATCCGAAGATTAACAATAACAAATTTTGCGGGTGGTAGGGCCTTGTGCAAGGTCCGTCCGGATCGCTACCACCATCTTACTCGCTAATCCTGCCGCTAAGTAGCAGTGCTTGCACTGCTGTGTTCCGGTGTGGAGAGTAAGACAGCCGGGGAAATTACGGGCACAAGAGGCATTGCATCTTAGTCCTCTAGGTTGGCAACGCATCTGCAATCCCTCCGGGGTTGCGGGTGTCTATGGGCAGTGGTGATCACTTACCATCAGGTGACCCACTTGCTCGTTTGCCTTCCTATTCATATAAAAAAAAAAAAAAAAAAAATACATTTTCAGATAGGATAATATGGGATTTAGCTTGTACGCGGGTATTTTTAATCTCTACACAAAATACTCATCGCAAATAAAAGTTTGTTTAGGGTTCGCACCCAAAGGGTCCGTCTGCCTGTCTGTTACCAGGCTGTATATCAGAAACCGTAATAGCTAGTTGAAATTTTCACAGATGCAGGTGGTGAATTACCGTTGCCGCTATAACAAATACAAAAAAAAAACATGTCTGCCTGTCTGTGTGTACGTAACCAATATAATGACCTGACACTGTCTATACTTTGCTTAGGATTTTATATTCACCTGCCGAGTTTGTATGGAAACTTCGTTGCGCGAGTCCGACTCGCACTTGGCCAGTTTTTTTACTGTAGGGTAGGTACTGTGTAAAATCAAATTTGGAAATTCGACGTCCAAACAAAAGTGTTAATATACACACGTGTGTATAAAGTATGAAGGAAAAGTTAAATTAAAGCTTGTAGGTACCTACAGGTATGTACGCAAAATATCTCGTAGAATGAATGGAAGGAGGTTTTTATTTAATGGCTGCACTCAGCAGCTGGTAATTGGCTATACGGTTAATCATTAACGGCTTTCACAATCATTAATGGAATAAAAATGATCCCGTTAATCCGGTTACAGTGTTTCAAAAGAACGCTGCGGTTGAGTTATAAATAAAAACTCTTTTCTTAGATGAAATATTATTTTTCATTGCAATATTTTTCAATTGGATGTTGCCATTGAATTATATTTTTTATTTAATTTTTTAACGAAATTTAAAACCAACATTCTAGTAGTATCATGCATCAAAGGTATCTTTATTAACCTGTCTAACAAATTACTTTCTGCGTAATGTTCCAAATTTGATATTATTTATTTACAAAAGTAAGAGGCATTTTATAACAGAAAAAAATATGTTTTGTCTATGCTTGACAAATGCTAATGTCAAGGTGACAGTTAAAGACAAATGAATGTCATAGTAACAGAAGCCTAACAAGCGTTTATAAATAAGAGCGTCTTTGAGCATTAACGTGAATTCTCGAATCTCGAATAGTGTATAAACTCCGAAATCCCATTTTTGAAGTCAGATTCGTGCCGTTCCTTTCACACTAATTGTCAATAATTTTAGAGTGAGTGGGACAGCATTATACAAACTTCGAGTTGGAATTTCAGAGCAGGGAGTTATCTGTTTTAACTGGCTATATCCTATCCTATCCTACTAATATTATAAATGTGAAAGTTTGCGAGTATGGATGTTTGGATGTTTGTTACTCTTTCACGTAAAAACTACTAAATGGATTTGGATAAAATTTAGAACGGAGATAGCTGGTACCCTAGATTAACACATAGGCTATTTTTATCCCGGAAAATTGCATAGTTCTCGCGGGATAGCAAAAAACAAATTTTTTGCAGACGAAGTCGCGGGCAGCAGCTAGTTCTGTGTACATATTTATTTAAGCATTTACTCTGCACTACATACATGTCTGGAATCAGTAGAGCCCAAAATGAGGAGAGTAAATGTAATTTTACACCGGCATTGGGGCATCAAGAGCCGCCGCGGGCGAAATCGATTAGACAGGACTTGCCGTTCACTTAGTACAATTTGCAATTTGGAACTTTAGTGTCATGAAAAGCTGTTATTTCCATAGTTATATAATATGCTAATTGATCAGCAGTGTAAGAGCAAGGGAGAGAGAGAGCGATATGATATACGTAAGTCGGTTTTTTCATGAAGAGGTCAGTTTTCTTACACTTTGTGAATCTTAGAGTCCCGCTGACATTCGTAAATGAAAGAAACGTCGATAGCTGTGAAATAGTCTGGTCTCGTTTCAGTTATTATTATATCTACAATAATTTATTATATCCTACTTCCTACTAATATTATAAATGTGAAAGTTTGTGAGTATGGATGTTTGTTACTCTTTCACGCCAGAACGGCTGGACAGATCTAGATGAAATTTGGAACATAGATAGATTATAGTCCGGAATAACACATAGTCTACTTTTTATCCCGGAAAATTGCGTAATTCCTGCGAGATAGCGATAAACGAATTCTATGCAGACGAAGTTGCGGGCAACAGCTAGTCTACAATAATCTCATATAAGAAGCTTGTAAGACTTTGTGCAAGATTCGTCTGGAGCGCTACCACCCGTCTTACTAGGTAATTATGTCACCAAACACTTCTTGAGCTGCTTAGTACCATCGTGGTGAATAAGACAGTCGGTCAAATGACTGGACCACGTTTATGTTGCACACATCTGGTTTTCTGTCTTAGAAGAGTGTTCATGGATGGTTGTGTTCACATAAAGGTGAGTCATTGCTTGAATACCGATTTACATCTATATTTTCCTCACTTAAAATTTATAGTAGAATGTAGAGGTATTCTGCTTGTATGAAATTGGTGCGTTTAGTTTATAGACATTGAAAAATGTGTCATGGTTTTTTCGACTCAACTACCATTAGGATGACAGATTCAAAGATAATATGACTCTATATACAATAGAGAGCTACACGCACAGTACAATACCTTTGCCACCCCATTTCATTAAAAAAATAGGCGTACAATGTGTGTCATGTTAAGAGTATTATATCGTTGACCGCCTACTATGGCGTTCACGCTTTATGCTTACCTCTCAATTATTACATACAAAGTGCGTTATCACCTTCTAGGATACAGTATTAAAATAAAAAGCAATTAGCTGACAGGTAAAGAATAGGTACTTCTTTCAATAAAAACAAACACCGACAGATACCTACCAGCTCGAGCCTCGCTATATAGTTTTCTTTTACTGAAATGCGATCATAGCACCGATTTATGGACAAATAAATCAGCATGGAGATATAGAGTGGGTACGCAGTGTTGTGACAAGGTAGAGGTATCTAAAAATCAATTGAGATTGTTTGTACCGCGATGTATGTATGTATGTATGTATACCTCTTTGTTGTACATAAAACACATGTAAAAGATGAATACAGGACAACACAAATGCACAAAGGTGACCTTATCCCTAAAAGGAATTTCTTACAGATAACGATTGCCTAGTCATAGGTTTTTAGCAAGAGTAAACACACAGAAAAAGTAAAAGAACTGATCAATACATACAATAATCCTAAATGCCTAAATTTCAAATATTAAAAGATATATTAAACTATAGGTATTTAGCAATTGGTAGCGTTGCTAAGATAAGGAACCGGCCGAGTGGTGATGAATAAAATAAAGTTTGTGCTCACTAAATATAATGTTCAGAATTCAATCACGGATACAAAGGTTACACGAAATAATTTACACAGTAGAAAGACAGGAAATAAGGAACTACAGAGACTATCTAGGCCAGGCGGGGTGCACACTAAGTTATAATAGATAAACACGATGTTTTTGTATACTCCAAACAGAATCATCCAAGTTCAATCCAATTCCAAACTGCAACCAAACATTCGATAACCGACAATAATACGGTCAGTGGCCACAACAAAGCTGTTGGTGACGGACTGTTCCGTTTGAATATGTCGCACATACTCCACAATACAGTATTGACGGACATTGATTTAGCTAAAGCATGTTTGCTATTACTACCTGACTGCTAATTGAATAAGCTCTGCTTGAACGCCATCTACTGCTGTTGTATATAAACGGCCAATCCAGGCAGAGAATGTATCAGGATAGATTGACGTTGGCAAACATAAAATTTAATCAAGAATATGCTTCTAAATGTGGCTTTTGACTTTCACACACCACTCAATCAATCCGCGTCAATAAAAACAAATATAATTTCCTTCTCGTAAAACACTGGACGTACCTAATAAAATATGGATGTCTTCCGAGTTTCATTTTCATATGTACCCTCGTTCGCGACTCGACCGAACAACTTCAGAGAAGTAGATTTATGATTTTTGAATGATCATATTTGCTCGTACGTTGCGAATAGCATACCCCGTTGCTCCGTCGTTCTACAAAATGCATTATGTAAGAGTCACTCGGAGTTTCAACTTGTGAATTATTAAAGCCGTTGAGATTACGAAAATTGTTAACTGTGAAGCGGAACGCTTGACATGCGAAATTAAATTTAAGGCTTTGACAGATAATTAAGTGCCTTTGTATCCTCTCGTGCTAATGTAAGAGTTACATGATTTGTTTGGGGGATGAAAAGGCGCGCGAAACAATCGAGGCTGATGAAACAACGGAATGGAACAATCACTAAAGTTCCACCGTTGATTTTGCGAGCGTTACGACGTACGTTCACCGATAATAATTTATTATTACGAGCGAGCAATGATTTAACAAAACCTTCTGAATACTCTATCACGTTGAAGTTCTTATAGGCACAGTGTAGATTCAACTCGTTTTTAAGCCTTCTAAAACTGAAAGTTATTCAATTTCCTCCCTCTTGCGAACTCTAAAACATAATTCCACTTCATTAACATCCGTTTAAGTATTTGGCATGAAAGAGATTCGACAGATCTAATTTCCTCATTTCCGGGTTGGGTCTCACTACAAACGCATTGATTGACGCGGAAATTGACCAAGTTTTTCTTTGTTATAGACGTTTTTTCCTACACGCGTATGACGCAAGCCAAATAAATGCTTTTTTGTCCTCCCCTTCTGACAGACAAGAAAATCCTCTTACAATAAATATATCACCATGCAATTCTATTTGGTAGATTCGTAATAACAACTCCAATATGTTTGGAATAAAGCTATAAAGAATTGCGAGTTAAGGAAAGGCCCAACGTTTTATAACAGCTTTTACTTCAAATGGTGCGTTTGAGTTTAACTATGCCGCAATGACTGTGCTATATTCACTCACCGTCAACTGAAAGAGTGTACTAAAAATGAATATCTTAACAAAAAACTTACTAAAATCTGACTTGTTATATTATTATGTATGTATTGTGGTGATGCTGACATAGGTAATATACGCGATGTAACAGATCGAGGCACTTCGAGGCCGGGTTATAGGCTACTTTTTATCCCGGAAATTCGCATAGTTCCCGCAGGATAGCAATAAACATTTCAAAGGTTGCAGCTGCACGCGTTAACAAACATTGATTCAGAATCATAGAGATGCACTAAGGAGGGGTTTTTAAAAATGGCCACGGGATAGGAAGTAAATGGGGTTTGTAAGTCCACTGAAAAGGGAGTCTATCTCCATCACTATAATTACTAGAGTCTTTATGATATCTAAAAACTGTTTTCAGGATTTTGCAATATTCCCGTGGGATAAGAAAAAAAGAGTAACTGACTTGCTAATGTAGTTTCTTGGTTCAAATGACCGACGTATTTCTTCATGATCAAAGAGGTGCACTACAAAGGGATTTTCCAATTTTCCCACAGGATAAAAGGACGATATTGAAAATATTGACTTTGTATTTAATAAACCTGCCATGTTCTTTGAAGATCATGTAGGCATCATAAAAAGGGGTTTTCCGAATTTCCCACGGAACAAAAAGATGGGATAAAAAATTATGGAAGTGGGTGTCCACGCAACAAACGGGTCTATTTCGTTGAGGTACGTGGGTAGTACGAAACCCTTCATGCGTAAGTACGACAGTAAAGCCCTTGGCTGGTTTTTGTACATTTTCGATGGGAAAGAGGAAGAAGTTTTAGCGTAAATTTTGATTCTGCGCAGACGAAGTCGCAGGCAAAAGCTAGTATAGTATATAAAAAGTCAGGTGTCTTGGTACCAACGTTAAAACACGGCCTCTCTATCTACCGACTGGCTACGAGCAAAGAGGTAAAGTTATGATTGTCCTTCAAGCGCAGCGATCATTTCAGGGGCAAGGTTCGTTACCAAGCCGTTATAAAAAGTTGGTATTTACGAAGTACAAGTATTTTTATTGCGAGCGGAGCGACGCCCTGTCTACTCGTCTTCTATACGTAGGTGTTCGCTAATTAACTAAAACGTTCTGATTTTTCAAAGCTTATTTGAATAAAATTTCTGATTCTGTGAAATGTTTTTACCCGATTCTACTTCTTCATTACGCCCTACGCCCTACGCCCTTCTAAAGCCTTAATTACGCCAACATAAAAAAAAATGTGATTAGACACGGTTACATTTTCTAAACAAGGTAATATAATAATTTTACTGTGGATTCTTATTGAATTTCAGAATTGAAGGCACGCTGCAATATTGCAGTCGTCACGTCTAAAAGTAAGTTTAAATTTACGTGCAAGATTGTCAGTAAACGTAAAAGCTCTATATTCACGAGAAGTACTTACCTAGTCTTTTTTCTTTTACAATAAAAATTTACAATAAAGGTGATGCATACATACATACTTATATCACGCCATTATCCCTTACGGGGTAGATAGAGCCTAAGGTAACAAAACCTTAAGGCCACGTTTAGCTTGATTAAGGGCGTATAGATGGAAAGGGAAATCAAAATAGTGATGGGTTGCTAGCCGCGTCGCCTGTAACATGATTCCTTAGACTTTTGCCCATTCCCTCGATGGGTTTTTACCATCTGCGGGGGAAGAGAAGCAACTGGTAAACTCTATGATTTTTCTTTACTCCCAGACCAGCATGGAAGAAAAGGTGATAATGTATAATAATTTCAACCACACATTTATACGATCAGTGAAGTTACTTATCTTACACGAAATTAATTGTTTTTAGAATATGCATCAGCCCAAAACGGAAGCTGGCGTCAACACTTTGTTATAAAGTCATATCCACTTCCATCAGATAGATACTAAGTGACATATAAAAATTCCGGAGCGTGGGCTTACGATTGTATGCTGCGTGACGCAATATCTAAAATTGGAAGTGCTTTTTCGTGTCTTTTAATGAACAATTTGCAACAAAAGGGAGTTAAAATATCTCTTCACTTATTCTGGAATCTTCTATTCTAAATACACAAAACAAAAAAGTAGAGAGAAGACAAAAACCACTGTGGGGAGCATTATAAACGTTGACTGGAATTTTGTCTATTTGTTCAAGCTTATCTTGAAAACCACCAAAAGATTCTTCATACTCGTAGCATCACAACATTTTTAAACTTAGCTTGCTTCAACATAGAGGATTCGTGTAGGAAAGAAAAGATACCGTATTAAAAAATTCGTCATTTTCCCGTGAGTCAAAATACAAGCGAAGTCGCAACAGCTAGTTTTGTTGTGATATCACGACATAGTATAAAATAAAGTCGCTTTTTCTGTCCCTTTAAGCATACATAGGAATGTATGCTTATATCTTCAAAACTACACAACGGATTTTAATGCGGGTTTTTTTAATAGATAGAGTGATTCAAGAGGAAGGTTTATATGTATAATACATGCATAATATACCGTGCGAAGCCGGGGCGGGTCGCTAGTCCATTAATAAATACCTTAATGAGCTGATCATCAGCCTTAGCAAGAATGACTTCGCATCCTTCGCGGTGGGCGAATATCTTCCTAGCCTGGACCTTCATGTGGAAGGTGCGTTCCACAAGCGGCGTGGTGACGGTTCGCTCCAGAGCCGTCGCTGCATTGTTGTTTGCGACCACGTCTGCTTCCACTTCTTGAAGAAGAGTCTCCCATGTGTGAAAGAGCGATGATGGGCATGACGCTCTGCGGACAAAGATGAAAGAATATAAATATAGAGTCGTAGAAACTGTATTCCATGTTCACAATCCTATCAAAAACATTACATTTAAAAAGATGCAAGTCTCGCAACGCGGTTCTTATACAAAAAAGTTTTGAGATGTAATGTTAAACCAAGTGGGTTAATTTGATCAGTACCGGGGGATGTCCATAGAACTCGATTTATATCCACAATACAAAACAATACAATAACTCTTTATTGAACACCACATATAACAATCAAAACAGAAAAAAGGTCCACTTGCATATTTTAAGACGAACCCAGTGATGATTGGTAGCTTTACATATCACCAGCTGTTAAAAGGTTCCTTCGCCATATATATATATATCAAAAAAACTCTGAGCGACTGACAAACGATGCACTAGGCTAACATAGTTTTTTTAAAATAGAGCACATCTTTCTAAACAGTAGTATAGATAGGTATGTAGAGTCGAGGGCATAAATATCGATACAGCTTTCGTGTCAGATATATATCACCAACCCTATTATTTGTGGCGTAAATGTATATCGATGATTTTGACGTCTTGGTAACGTACGTATATTTATGCTCTTGAGTGTACCTATTTCTAGAAACGACGTCTTAGTGATTTGAAACTGATAATCGCACCACTAATGAGTGACTAGGTCAGGGTTGCACGTGTAACTTATAATTTCGTATCTTTCTAACAAATTAAACTTGATTGCGTGTTGAAACTTGAAATAGGGTTTCTCGTGTCACCTTAGGGACTTTTCCGGAATATTTATTTATACTGTAAAGCCGAGGAGTGAATTAAGCTGCACCCTATTAACATTTGCGTGACAAAAGAAAACAGTATTAAAGCAGAAGTTATGACGCAGAATGATACGATAAAATCGCCCGCAGTTTTTCTAACCTAACTCTAGTTGAGTGTTTGTTGTCATTGGACGAGTTCGTATCAGAAATGGCCAAACTTTATTTGGACATGGACCGCAAATGCAGCCATTATCACAAAAGGTCGCATCCCAAGCGGCGGAAACTCAATATAATAGGAGTATCGCAAAGTAGGGGTAAACTTTTATCAATATCGCATAACCGATATAGTGTCTTCTGGCTTTTGACACGGACGGGTCCTGACACCGCGCTTCGAGCGGTTAAGTGGAGAGATTGTCATACCAAAACGGGGTCACAGGCATTAGATGTAGGTGATTTAGGGCGCATAACCGATAAAATAATCGTGATTTTGTTGAGGAACGCGTTATTTAATTAAGGTCAATGGATTAATGTAGATACTCCTATTTAGTGCACGAATGAAACAATAGATAAACCAGGAACGGGAGGGATGAAATACTAAGTGATTAATCCGCAATAGCTGAATCGACAATGCTTGTTGAAAATGGACGCTCTCTGTTATTGACTTTAATTAATTTAAATGCATTCGTCATTGATCAAACGGATTGCTCTCAGGCTTCACTGGTTCAATTGTAAACTGCAAACTATTTCGAAGGCTTTAATTGATAATATTTTTTTGTTTTATACTTCCACTAGGTTATACCCGCGACTACGTCCGCGTAGAATTAGTAATTTTTAACAAGTTTATCGCTATCCCATGGGAATTACGCAATTTGCCGGGATAAAAATTTATCTATGTTTTAATGTAGGGTACCAGCTATCTTCGTTCCAAATTTTATCCAAATCCGTCCAGTCGTTTTAGCTTGAAGAAGAAACAACCATACACAGTCACTCATATCGTCACAAACTTTCTCATGTATAATATTAGTAGGACATATTAGGTTCGATATATTTAGAAATTATTAAAACTTATCCCCACAATCATGGTAAACCTGGCCTTAAGGTCTTGTCACATTGGGCTCTATCTACCCCGTAAGGGATAAAGACGTGATTTACGTATGTATGTATTAAAACTTATTATTTGGAAATTTCAGTCGATAAAGTAGCTTTAACAAAGTGAATTCCAGGAGGAAAACACAATAGACAGTTTGCTTGAGTTTTCAAGTTAACAAAGACTTACTCTGAATATAACAAGAAAAGTATATTTTATAAAGAGAATAAGTTTGCAAAATGTGAGTTCGCATTAAACTTTTAAGTCTTTCTTTCAATTTATAAACGTCTCTTTAATCAGTTGAAGTTAAACTAGGTATATAGGAAATATTATTTTAGATATTAAAGTCATAATACGTATTATTGTGTGTATTTGCTTATGGTCAGCATTATGCTGGATTTTAACTTTCTCGTGACAGCTTATCCCTTTAAATAATCTTATATTTTTTATTTCTTGTACCTAACGTTTTTTGCTGCAGATATATTTGTTCTTCTTTCTATTTATTTCTATTAGTATAATATATTCATACCTACAAATTTCATTTTCGGAAATTTGGTTTAGACAACCGGGTACAGCATTTTTTTAAATTGTAAGACTTAGAGCCCATAAGAAGATCTCTCGTTTATATTGAGCTACTTTATCTAACCAACAGTATTATCCAACTTCAGCATTCTAAAATAAAATAGAATTATCAAGTCACTGATCAGTGAGGCTCAGCCAGCAGATCTGATAACGGTCGTGGTTAAGTGTTTGTCGATGACAGACGTGCCCGAGTGGGAATCTGATCGGTGCTTCAAAGTCCTCTTCCTCTCACTTAAACCAAAGAGAATATAATCACACTTACACTGCTTAACTAAACATTAAAGCCACATTAGACGGCGTGAAAAATATCGCGCGAGTTGCGCTACATGTAGTATTAGTGGCTGACTTATCTATAGGTTTCAAACATTCACGTTTCAAAAACTTAATGAGGGTGGGTATGTTAGGTAGGCGTTTAACTGAAATTGTTATGCATTATGTTCAGACATCAGAATAAGAGGGCTTGAGTAGCGGTTCCGACCCGGGCCCAGTGCGGATTGAGAACGTTGCATATACCTACTATTGAACTACTTCGCAAGTATCACGATATTGTTCTTCACCGTTTTCGGTCGCATATTCAAAACGAGAGAAAAAACTCAGAGGCGCGTGCTCGGGATGAACCCACGTTCTCTGCTCCAGGGATTATAGGATAACAAATTGTTTTTCTGCAGATATTTAGAATCTACCCATCATTTTTGAAGTATGGAAATAGCAATGTTTTATTGTTACAGAATCAGAAAAAAACATATCGACGCGTACCCAGCAGATGCGAAATTATACAGTACGTAAATTGTACTTTTCAAATGTCAATCTTTTTGCAAACTCTATTATACCAGTGGACTGTGTGACCGATTCATATTCAATTTAAAACATCCATATTTAATATGAACCTCGGCACGATACTCAGTTTCTGTTAACATGTTTAATTTATGAGTTTAATATTGAATGAGGTTTATCCGCAGGGCAACGCCTCTAACTGGGTTAAAATTTATGTTTCACACCGTGAAAGAGCTCTAACCTGTGATATTGGGTATACTTTTCGTTTATATTGAAGAAAAAATCAAATAAGATAGCCAGAAATCTACGTAGAGTAGGTTAGAATTACTAACACGTAGGTACTTTTTTTGTAGCTCATATCAATACAGCGTATTATTGCCTACCTAATAAAATTAATCGCGTTATTCAGTTCCACACAAAATTCCTGTTTTGTACCATTTAATTTTACGCTGCCTTTCAAGTAGGACGGTTTGATCTAGCAATACCGTGGGATCAATTTTAGTTCCCCTTTCATTCGCTTTACACTTCACTGCCGGACTTAGAGATAAACGCAATTGCATCCCCCGTTCTTTTTTCATTTTCTTACAATGAATCCCATTTCAAGCTACCCTTGCGTCGTTTTAAAATCAGTTTGTCTTCCTAAGTGTCTGTCACTCAGACGTGGGTAACTTTCACTCCTGAAATGGATATAAATATATAGGCCAACGCAATGAAACGGCATTTTTTGTCATCGCTTGAGTGTTTCTTTCTAAATCGGACACAATAAAAATATTAATGGAATGACGATGCCTGCTCTTGGAGAAATAAACATGCAGTCTCATTATGATTGAGCTTGCACCTTGGAAAAGATCCAACTGTAACAAAAATATAATGCTGTAAACGTGTTACAAGAAGGAAGACAATCTTACGGACCGTCATTCAATTAAACGTAATTAAGATAGACACGCATAAGTACACACACGATCCATGTTCTATGTGTAATTCAGCACACGACTAGCAATCCAAATAAGACGTCACACGCGACACGACCAATGTCATACAAAATGAAGCATCACTTCGTCAACGAATAAACATAGCTATAAAGTTGTAAAAGCATCGATCACTCTTTGACAGGCCACGAGTCTGCTAAGAGCCTTCGAACTTAATCACCGGGATGCCAAAAGACGGCGGTCAGGGAAACTATTTATACTTCGGTAATAGCTCTTGTTAATGTTGATGAGACGTTTAGGAGCGTTTAAGGCTTCTTGAATATGGAAGTGGGAGGCATGAAAATAGAGTTGGAAAAAGTTTGGAGGCCGGCTCGTTGACAAAGCAATGAAAACTTTATTTTCCTCGACGTTTAGCACGTTGGCCGCGTGGTCACGTGTAGACCTTTTTGTGATTTTCTAGAGTAGGTAATGCAAGATATTTTAAACTTATTTTAACTAACTGCCCCCAAATGTTACCTGCTTTCATTTCTGAAATCAAATTGACGACTCTTTTGTCTACACAAAAAAATTGACAAAGGAAACAATCAAAATTTATATAGGTACTCTTATATTAATCTGACCGCTGTGCAAATTACGTGACTTCCAACTTAGTAGAGTTAACAGTGGGTGGGTATACTTTCTCACAAGTAAAAAAAAACTGTAATGTATTTCAACGCTCTACGAATATTTCCTTAATCACATCAAAAAGTTGCAGAACATCATCAGAATAAACCTTCCTTGTCATAATCACAATTCCAACTTGTTGCCGACATTAGCATCACACGGCACTCCGAAATTATCCGTCGCTCAATCTCTGTAACGCTTTAATTAATAACGTCTTGTTATGCATGTTACAGCTAGTAATACTATTTCAAAGGAGTGAAAGTTGATTCACGGTATTCCGAGCCAGGGCTAAGCAGAGCCCAGGCCATGTCATTTCCACCGGGTTTTCACTGGGCTACAGCCGGGGCGAACATTCATACCATAAAATTTCTGAATGTCAGCGAAAATTAGAACACATAGAAAAATCCAAAAAGTAAAGCCGGGAATCGAACCCGGATCCTCGTCATTCCGTGACGCGTGCTATACCCCTACACCAACCATAGCAGGTGGGTAGAAATAAAAATTCTTGATTCATTTGATAGTATTCATACCATAATATGTTAACCGTAGGGCAGTTATTGCTATTTCACGAGCAACATGTGGTCCTATACCTAACTTTTTATCGGCGAGTGGGTTCCAGTACCAGGCGCCTGTACTGACATTTCGACGACGTGTCTTGACCATGCATGGACTCGGCCTGCTAATGTGTGGAATAGTTCATGTAAATGTACCAAAACCATGTTCTCGCTGTGGCCTCTCTATTAGAGCACGGCCTAACTACGGCCCGGTGTACTGTGAATCAACCTTAAACGTCTTGTTACTAATTGACAGGTATTTGGGAGAGTTAAGCGTGGAAGCATTCTGCGTTACCTAATATTAATAAATATGTGTTGTAATTATTGAAAGACATACTGCACCTATATAAAATACAGGACGAAAGAAATAATCGACCTTTCCTTTCACCAGAATAAAATAAAATATTAATCCTATTGCATCTCTATAATCCTCTATGAATATGTCTGCTAAAGTTTAAGTCACTATATAGCCAGTCACGAGCCAGTCCAGTTAGTCACGCGAAGAATGTTCTTGCAGGTTTTTTAGTATTATCTATTCGATTTGACTTTGAACTATTTGACTATAATTAGAGCCTAAGTAACTAGTTGTTCTCAAGAGGTGACCCGAGAACAGTAGAGATCTTATCGTTGGGTTGTTGGCACAAGGGGCAATAAAATGGATTGGGCTCTTGTCGACCGCTGCTAGGGTTTGTTTAGGGGAGATCACGCGGCGCAATTTGTTATAATTGTAAGCAAACAGATATATTTCAAGTTGTAAAGATACAGCTAGTTGGCAATTCAAATTGCCTATTTTTGCTACTACATCTTGTAACATCTCTTCGGATAAGGAGACAGTATTTTGAAAACTGAAAGCCACAATTGAAGTTGGAGTGAGTTAGCATGCTCCTATTTATACATAGAAATTCAGAAGAATGATTTTTGGGCGTATATCACGTGTGTAGTTGTGTTTCACTGTCCTAGAATCTTAAGTAACAAATTATTTTCTATTTTCCTAATGAAAAGGTAAAAAAAAATACTAGATCGATAACCCTATACTCTCGTGTCAAGCCCAATACTTGCACTGGGTGAGTGAGGGGTACGAAGCGACGTGTGCGGCAGGCGTGGCACACACCCTCCGCTTCCCCAGCCCCCGATACCTCAGAGCTCATCGACTGTACTGAACCCAAACATCAACTTTACTCAGAGAAAATTTTCGAATACCTATCACTATCGCATATCGTGTAAGTATCCAAAAGTAAGATTGATGTACTTTTTTGTTTGATCTACACTCCCAGATCGTAAAGTGTTCAATTCTCAACACAGAAGTCGTGTATTATTCCTCGTACTTAGAGACACCAATTAGATTAACTGCTTTCATAAATAAAGTTCCAATATTAATTCACATCTCTGGGTCTGCCAACATGACCCATTTCCGTAACAACATTGACTCTTGTTTCAATTTTTTTGTCGCTTGCAAAAATGTTTGTTTAAAAAGGCATACAAGTACCTATTTCGCTTTTAATTAAAACTTTCGTTTCATGAAATGTGGGTAAAGTTGCCGTTTATGCGGACATTAGAGCATTTTCATAAAACGATAACGATTATGGTAACAGTATCGCCCACGGCGCGTCGCTTCGTTGCTCTTAACAGCGCACTCGCACAGTATTTTACTCGTAAGGTAAGCGATTATTGTTCATAAAACGGGTTGTGATAATGATTAAAAAAACTCCCTCAGCACACTAGAGTGTATCGTGCAAATAACCCGTAAACAAGTATTAATGGTTTCATGAAACGGCGGCCTTCACACGCCTAACGTTTTAAATGTCTTTAAATATTTATATTACAAACAAGTTGCCTTACAAATGTGGCCAAAACCGAATTTACAAAAACAAATTAAGTAATATTTTATCGCTATATTAAAATAGTATTTCAGTGAAAAGTGTCTAGTGCATATACATAGAACAAGACACAGAAATTTCTAACCCTCCCATCTGGTGGTATGAATTTTCCCATCTTATATGTTTTTACTGTTCCTGAACACCAGAAAAAGTAGATATCCCGGCTCTATACATATATCAATAGATAGATATTAAAACAAAAATATGATAGAATGTTTTAAAAGCTACCAAATAAATAACCCAACCCTTGGACCCTTTTCATGCACTATGGTCGCGGGTAGTTATTGTGTGTGTGTGTGTGCGTCTTTTTGTCTAGATACTTAAGTATGAGGCGCAGGAATATGCCGAGTCGTTCACCCTTTTCGTAGTTTGTTGCTTTTATAACTGTGTTTCATATTTTGTACTTTTTAAACTGTAAACAAGCTATTGAATAAACCTATTTTACTTATTTTATTTTTTACCACATAGCAATTCATAAATTTTAATATTTACTTATTTTGTACATCGCTGTTTCACTAAAATGTTAGAAACGAACGCAAACTGAGTAGCAATAAATCGAGACTTGGACGTATTAACCATGCTAATGGACTTTAACCGCATCTGCCAGATAGTCATATATCATGTTACGTACAGTTGGTGTGTGATATCAAGTTCGGGTGGAACTTCCATCTCAAATAAATTTAGTAGGGTCACGGGTTTAAGCACATAAGTGATAAAGAATAGCTAATTATTGTTTTTTGAGCTAGTGTTACCATTATAAAGCATCTTTTGGCAAAATGTCACTTACAAAAAAGTGGCGCTCTGTTTTAATTTCTACTCTTTAGTCGATTTTTGGACGGTAAATTGCCAGTACATTTTTTTTATAATTTTGTTAATAAGACAATTCCCAATTCCTCTCAAACTAACTCAAAAGGAACTGTAGAAGAAAAGAATACCCGGGTGAACGAGAATTCTCGCGGGATAAGATAAAACTAAGTTTGCGCGAGCGAACCCCGATTAAAGATCTATAGATACATACTTACTTAGCAAGTACCAGAGCTCTCTAACTGCTAACTTGATAAAGACCTCGTTCCCAGCTGCCAAATGACTGAGATGCTCTCGCGTTCACAGTCCCTACTAATCAATTACACATTAACATAATGCATGTATGGATAATGCAACGTCACACCCGAACCTGTAATAATCGAAACTGCATCTAAATTGAACCGCATTAGATCCAAAATAAATTATCAAGTCTACGTTTTTCACGCCAATACGAAAATTCTTCGCGTACCCAATTAAATTTTCATCTACTGGACGGAAGGAGCCATCAATTCACTTAAACGATCAATTTTTATACTTGATTGATGTTTTTGGGCGCATTATATTATTTTCTTTTGTGAACAAAATAGCAACCTGCGTATTGTTGAAAGTGGTGCATAATAATGTAATATGAGTTTATCATTTAAATCAAGCTATGAATGAATAAGGATATACATAAAAATACGCAGAAGCGTCGCAGTATTCCGTCAAAAGTGCCATTCTTATTATTAAAGAAAATAATGAATGGCATGGATTAGAGATGGTCAATACTATCGTGTCATCCACGTATGTCGTCTATATCATGCAAAATATTGATGCCTATCGCAACGAATTCAGTTGTTTTGAAATCCACGATCCTATACTGACATACCTATATCAAGATAATATTGACCGTCAATCCATGCCTATGATTCATCGATCTTATAATAAAGCAAGGTACTTGAGATAACAGCAACCGTAAAACGGGGTGACTTGGACTGGCGGACACTTTAAAAAGTGCTTTGAGGTCGAACTCGGGCATTCTAAATCGCTTTTGTTACTGCTATAGATGATGGTTTTGTCGATCTCCGGGCGGGACTTTAAGAAAGTAAAAAACAAACCATTTTCCAATCAAAATTGTAGCATTTGTAGCGGAGTTTACCGGATTCTACAAATAGTTTCTTACAGTTTAGTTGGTGGCTCTTTGTTCAGTGATATGAGAAAAGGTTTTCCACGCGACCAAACATAGAATGGGGCAATATGGCCGAGGCACCGTTTGAAGATGCCACTACGAGGTTACGCTTGTTTAGTGGTCAACTTTGAAAAATATTCAAGAAATATTTGTGTTGGATTACATGATCCACTACAGTAAAATTTTATAGCTGGGTTATGTTTAGTTGGATTGATAACCAATAAGTACTAGAAATTTTATGCACGCGTTTCCTAGATGCACATAAAATTGCAATGCTTTGTAATTTCGTAACATCATTGGTACACGTACAGAGCGTCGGAAATATCTATGTACTTCATTCGCGTAATTTGTGGTATTATTGGCTGATAGTTCACTTTCTATGACGTCATAGTCAGGCGCGCAGATAGTTCCAACTGTATACCGCTTAACTGCACTGATTAATAAAATAAAGAAGCAGTAAAAGATAAACGATAAAGTAGGTAGTTACTCAAAGTGAAAAATATCTCCTAAATAAAAATGATACCGATTCAACTTGTCACCGAAATGGGAGCAACACGGAAATTGGCAATAAGGGAGGGATCACAACAAAAATTAGGGTATTAATTTGTCAGACTTAGAATAATTGGCGTGGCGACAAAAAGTGTCACGTTTGAGGGACGGAAATATTACTTTACTGTGTAATTAAAATGATTTATGCAGGAAAGGTACAACGGATCGTTTGATTATGGAAAATTGTCAACACATTTTCATTAGAACAGACTATCATATTTTACTAATTGAATAAAGGTAGGTTAAAAAGATCTTAAGAAAAAAGGGATTTATAAATTGCTCAATAATTACACAGTTGTACAAACACAAAACTTCCGCTATTTTATAATTTTTTTTATTTAATATAATATGTGTACCTACCTACATTAACTAGGTACGTACTTTATATTCTAACAAAGCCGTTAAATAAGGTTTTTTAATGAAGCCCAAAAAAGGAGGCGATTCTCAATTCGGCTGTATGTATTTTCGATGGGGACCTATGCTTTAAAATGGAGCTCAACGTCACCAAGTCAAGAACTGATGATCCCAGCCAAGGAAATTTGTTTGGAAATAATGTGTGATTATGAGAATTATACATAGCTTTAATGGAACTTCTCAACAGATATTAGCTGGTAAATATTTAAGGGATGAACTTCATGGATCTACAAAATATAATTGTTTTCAGTGTTTTAGCTTTTTTTTATTGTTAACCTGGTATTGGAATGAGTGCGACAGGTTTTAAAAAATCCACGTCGGAAGATTTCACTAAAGCTACAAAGCTTTTGTAAAAGTGCAAAGCTTGGACTTTTTCTTTGAAGCTACATCTCAAATGCGCAGAGGGCGTGATTAATGAGCACACAGCTCGTGCGCTAAGAAATGAAATTAATGCGATTTATTGAAAGGACAAGAATTTTGGTCTTCTGTTTCACGCCGTCGGAATTACGGTGCATAAAAAACGAGGTGTGTGCAAAAGCAGCCAGACCGTCGTAATCGAGTGAGATTCACGCAAATATTGCAATAACACATAGAATGCGTATGCAATGTAAGTTTACATAATTTCTTCTGTGAGATGTCCTAAACGGTTTTAAAGAGTTTTGTATTTTAGGAGTAAAAAAAAATGTGGCATGATCTCAAATGGAGTTTATCCCGATTTATTGGAATTTTCCAATCACCGGTATCGAGTTAAGCTTGATAGTCCGTACCTGAATTGTGGCATACGCATTATCAGACTTGAGACGGTTTTCAGCTAAAAAAGATACACTTTTGCCTAAATGGTATACGTATTTAACATATAACATTATAATAGTAAATATTCGTTGAGCTTATTGGTTGGTGAATTTAAATTTATACTACCTAATCTGATATCTATACGTGTTTAAACATGTGTATCGAAACTAAAAGGGATTATCAAGTGATTGCTGGATCGTATGGAGACGCAAACGGATTAACGGATTATTATACCTACTAAACATGATGCGATAACTACTTGGGTATGCCTGAGGGATTTATCCTGTTACCACTTCAATTGGGGCAAGAGTTAGTCCGACATCTATTCACGCGTACATTATTTGGATGAGAGAGTACTTTAATTATTGCCACGTTCGTTATTCATAATTATCAGCGAATCTCAATAGGCCACTTCCCCCCAATCCAATTAAAGCCCTATGTAAAACAATACGACAATGCGTCAGAATTCGTTAATTTATGTGACGATCGTCGTTTTTAGGTATACCTGGTAATACAAGATAACTACATAATGTTCATTTTATTGCTAGACAACTCTTCTCACAACAAAAGGGATTGAGCTACAGGCAGAGATAGGGCTTAAAAATATACGCCTTTTTGGTTTTGATAGGCGTTAGGTCACACCATCAGGCTCGTTTCTAGAAACTACATTATACTCATACATAAAAAATGGCTTTTCATCTCATTAATAAAGTTAAATAAAATTTGATCATTATGTAACTATTTTTTCGCACAATTGCGATGCAATTCAATGGTGTGTGTGAAGTTCCCAATCAGCATCGAGCCAGCGCGGGAACTATAGCTCAAAGTCCTCTCATTGTCGCAGGCCTGTGACAAGCAGTGGGACGTATATAGGCTGGAGATGGCGATGATGATGATGACCCCTTTTTTAAAGTTGGATAGCCACAAAGGCAGTAAACAAAGAACAGAACTGTAACTCATAATTATATTGTAAAATCTCGCCAAGAACGAAATCTTTCCCCTAATTGAATCTCAAGTCGTCTTTCCTTGGCTTATGCTTTCAGCATTGCAGTAATGTAACAAGCCAAGCAGGTAATGCAAAGTGGTTTACCCTGCCGCATGTAATTAAGTAAGGCTGTACTTGTAGGCCAGGTGACGAGATGGGGGGCTTTCAGTTATGCAGGCACCCAATTAACTGTTCCCTACTTGACACGGTCTTGTGAAGTTACTGACGAGAAAATTTAAGATTTCAAGCTACCTTTGTTGTGCGTATCTGTATCGGGTTGACTTGCCTTTAGTCTTGCAGAAAAATGCCTTTTGAAGCGATTGCTACCGTAATTATAATTTGTGTGAAAAAGTTGCAAAGAAATGTAACCCCCATATTAGAGCGTACTCGTAAGTACCCAGAACACGATGGTTGTTGCCTAATACTGTAGTTATTGTAGTATTTATATCCGTTTAATAAGCGAATTTCTAAGATATGATTTATTGTCTACGGCAGTAGCAATCTGTCTAAAGTAATAACTCAATGCGTTTAAATATTATTTAGTATCTTACCAACCTATTTAATACTCGTTAAGACCTAGTTAGTTTGTTCTTAACAGCCTTTAATGGCTTATTCCAGTTGCAAAGCCTACAAGCCACGTTTGTTGTCTAACAGGATTAAAACCTAAGTTACTTACTTAAGCGATAAGAAGCGCTACTTAAGCGACGATGAACAATTTTCCACCTAACGAGAATTCATATTTATCAGCTCTGAAATTCAAGTGAAAACGTTGAGACATTTATAGAAATATTAGTTATTTTCTAATGAGTTTACTGTTGAAGATATTAATATGTATTGGTAACCATTCAAGTGAGAATTGGTCGTATCGATAGGCCTGAGATGTTTAGCGTGGAAGATTAAACGTTGCATTATGCGTGAAAGTGGTAGACTGTGAAATCCCAAACCCACCTCCACTTTCGCATAAACTATTACATCACATAGACAGAACTTTAATTCTAAATACTTATATATAATTAGCTGACCCGGCGAACTTCGTACCGCCTAACAATCGGTTCAGCTGCTTTCGAGATTCGCGCTTAGCAACACATTCAGCTATTCCATTTTTATATTATAGATGTATGACTGGTAGCGAAGAAGCTACGTATTTTAAGATTAAAATGTTAGTTCACTAGGTACTCAATTTAAATGTGATTACAATCAGGTACAATAAAAAACCGGCCAAGTGCCCATCGGAGTCTTAATACTCCCTATTCATTGGGACCATGGTAATTTGTATGAATACACCCTTTCTAACGACTGTATGTATTGATTAAGTTGACTTAGAGGATTCATTTTTTTACAGATCTAAGGGACCACAGATTTAAGTATTTAGTATTAATTTCAACTTTATACCTCTACGCGTTCTTGAGAATAGGGTCTTCGCAGACGGACGGACAAAAAGTGAACCTATAAGGGTTTAGTTTTTTCCTTTTGAGATGCGCAACCCTAAAAGAGCGCTATGAAGTCGTTTTACTAAACACGAGTTTAAGATAGAGCCACGTCTTCAGTCCCATTTTCTTAAACGGATGGCGGCTGCAGGCGCTGCGGCTAACGATTCGTGATTATACTTATTTAAGCTCCGCAAATAAATGCTTCACTTAAGTCTCAATGCGGAATGTTAAATGATCTAGAAGCGAGCGAGCAGTTGCTATAGCGTTAGATAGAATAAGAGTAAGTATAACCATTATCTAAGTTCTTTAAGAGAGTCTAATTTTGAGATGAGGAAGGAAGGAAAGAGGATATTGGAAGGTGAAGATTTAAGAAATACATACATACATACATACCGTCACGCCTCTTTCCCACAGGGGTAGGCAGAGACTACTTTGTTCCACTTGATAAGAAATAATTGATGAAATATAAGATAATACTATAACTATTTCCTTTCTGTGTCAGGTTAACTGGAAGAAATCCCTTCTTAGGGATAAGTTCGCCTTTGTACTATTTTCTGTGTATTTTTGTATTTTTTAATTTTTATGTGCAATAAAGAGTTTACATACATACATACATAATAACTCGTAAAACTTCTTTTTCACATAATATTATTAAATTATTATGATTTGATTATCTTTTGATTCCCCTTTCCACTTACATGCCCACAATCAGGCTAAATGTAGCCTTTAGTCCTTGTCTACTCCGTGAGGGATAAATAAGTAATAATAGTCATGTATGTGTGTATTATGTTGATTTATGGGTCCGTTGCTTTTTGCGTATCAACATATGTATTGCCCAGTTTTAGCTGTTTACGGTAGTTTTGATGTAGTTGTGGAATAGAAGGGTAATTCGTTTTATTTAATTCACAAACTGTTTTCATTTTTATTTTTATGGAAGAGATCGAACAGTGTGACTAGGCTTAAATAAATCCAAATGTCAGGTTATGGTGCCAGTTTTATAACTAGCACGGATTTTGAGCCTGTGCTACTACTTAAAATACTTAAGTACATAGATATACCTAAAACGTATCGAATCGTATTAGGTATATCTATGAAGCAGATCCGAGAGAAAGATAGTATCATTTCAATATCATCAAGTCGAGGAAATAGGTTTTCGCCGCAGATATGTAGTTTGTAAGTGGATATTATGAAAAATATAAATTCGGTTGTCAATGTACGGTGCGTGTACATTAGTTTCAATCGGTATCTAGGCCAACTGAATACCTAATTTGATATTTGGTGAGGACATGAAAGTTTTCTAATGATAAAATACCAAAAAGCGACACAAATGTTGCCAGCTTACATAAACCGTCCAACATCAAGGACAGCACAGTTTCAGTTCATGTCATAAGTTACAGGTAGATCGATATAGCTAAAATTATGGCATCGTGCAATGAACCCAATAACACGGCGGTGTACGATACGTTGTCGTTTAAACATTCATATCGGCTCGAAACTAGGGTTATCAGAAAACTGAAAGCTTTTGTTATTTTATCATCATCCTAATCCAGCTTATATTCGTCCCACTCCTGGACACAGGCCTAGAACGAAAGGGCTTAGACTATACCTAGTTCCCAGGCGGGCTCGTGCGGTGCAGTTATTTTACTTTTAATATAAGTTTTTTTACTTCAAATATCACGATATAAGCTATGCATTAAATAAGGTAATTGTGGAGGAACTGTCATGACAGTTTCAAAGACAGCCCATAATAGTGACAAACGCCTAAAACTCTTAGAGCCCTGCCTCACCAGGTCGCTTTAGCGACGTCGCCGGGTACCGCAGCTAATAATAATAATAACAAATAATAGTCGGATAGTCAGGAGGTTCCTCTCACTGTTACCCTGGCCACCGGTAGCTTAGGCCCCGCCGCGCTCCCGGCGGCACTCTAGCTGAGGTTTTTATAATGACGTTTTGTATTTTGTAATAATATTGTTTTATTACTTTTTAAATGAATATTGTAAGAACCTAACTTAAGATAAAAAGAAATATATAGATAATAATAAATTATAGATTCTTTATTTGTTAAAAAACTACATATAAAGACACAAACAGTAAAATACAAACTAATACAAGTTTAAATCTTATGCTGATTTTTCACGCTAGAATGCATACCAGAGAATGGCGACGTCGCCGGCTATGTATCCCATAGAAATCAGATGTCACCAAAGCGTCACCAAGTGAGTGATAGCCAATAGATTTAGAGATCTATTGGCTATCACTTGGTGACGTTTTGGTGACATCTGATTTCTATGGGATACATAGCTGGCGACGTCGCAATTGCGTCCTGGTAATGTCTGGTAGCCCTAGTTGGAACGGTATCGCTCCCTGATGAATTTTGTATTGCTGTAATTCTATAGACACTTTGGTGACTGCCAGGCTGTATACCTGCATATCGATATCAACTGGCAATTATATCTCCGTTGTTATTACTTACTAGTACTTCACCTACTGGTACTTCATGTTTTTTCAAGGATTATCACAGCACTACTATACATGAACAAAAAAAGTGTTTCTGTCAAGTTTTTTCAGGCGCATTCTTCTTAGCAATGATGGTCTCTCCGAATGCGCTGGCAGTTTCAAAAATACATGTAAAAAAGCCTTTGGCGGCCAATTTGCAAACATAAGTTTTTTTTTTAATAATTATGAAAATGAGATGAAAGTTGAAGAAGATGCACCAAACGGGATAAAAATAAATTTACTTACGACATTTGCGTTATGATCGACTAAGAAAATAAACAAGGTTTTAATTATAATAATAGAATAGTCCGAAACATGTCGAGCATCACTCGACTTTTATACGTGAGTTATCCGTTTATGTGTAATTATGATTGAGTCTCACGGTAGTTTCATGTTGAAGGTTTTAATTGGTGGCAGAGCAGTAGCTACGTGTTCAACGGTGAAATTTATCTAATAATCTATGCTTTTTCCTTGTAGTATCTGACTGAATATGAATATGATGATGAAATAGTATCTGACTAGGTATATTTACTTCCGATAGAGTCAAGGAAGACCAAAGAATTTGTAATAGAAATAAGTCCTACTTGATGGACCCGCCACTTTATAAAGAGCCTGGCGTGATCTGATAGTGGAATATATTTAGGGGGATTTTCCTTAATAAAAAATAAAACTGACGGGCACAACTTTTTGGTAGATAAAAAAAACATTCTACGCCTTTTTCTTATTGTTATGCACCCTTTCGATGAAATTAAATAAAATCTATAAAAATAACCTCCGCCTTTCACTTCGTCACTTAAGAAACTTAACTTTCTGGCGTTGAAATAATTAAATGTTGGCTTAAGTCTGATAAAGATAACCATGGTTGATGGCTGGTCCTCTTAATATAAAAAATAAGTTGCTTCTGTACAATTTTTCCATTAATTGGCTGCTGATTCAGTGTTTGGAAATAATTTAATTATTCAGCGAATGGAACCGTTACCTACCTAACGAGCTGTATAATTAACAATGTTTTTGCTTATTCCTTTCCGGTGACGTTCCGGTTTTTATGGTAAAAAAAAATAGTGAAACATTTTCTATCCAATCAAAGCCGGGATTTACTCGACACAGTAAGTTTTCCTGTTTACCTTTTACTATAATTTAAATACTAAAGTAACTAAAATAGGCGTCGAATTGACCTAAATTGGAATTATGTGTTTGCTAGTAGAGTGTACGTCATATAAACTTCATATACCTAACTATATTCCTTCCTAACCTGTATGTATGTAAACTCTATATTGTGCAAAATCAATATAAATCAAAAACAATTGACAAACACTCAGATACATGCACAAAGGCGGACTTATCCCTTTAAAGGATCTAGATCCAGTGTTTGAGTGAATGAGAGAAGTATCATAATTATATTATAGTTTATTATCCTTTATAAATCTATGTAATAAATCAACACGAGAGTTTGGCTGTAAGGAGGTTACGTAACCTACATTAAATTTCTGAACGACACTGAAAATTAAAACATTTAGAAAAATCCGAATTGTAAAGCTATGACCGGGAATCGAATCCGGATCCTCGTCATTCTGTGAAGAGTGCTATACCCCTACACCACACATAGCAGGTGGGAAAGCCTTCGAATTTTTCTACCTGTTACTAGCTGCCACGTGACTTTGTTACTATGCGATTTTTTTGTGGATTCGGATTTTTCTATATGTTTTAATTTTCAGTGTCGTTTAGAAATTTAATTTCTAACGGTAAAACCGTAAAAGTAAACATAAAAAAATCAAGAAATAAAAATTCTTGGTTCATTAGATACTACTATCTACATTACCTAACCTACATTAGTATTATAATAGAATAATTTTGAACGGTTACGCTAATTCAAGTTTTATTCAAATTCACCATAAACTTCTAATTCATTGTGCGTGATAAGACATCGTAAAGTTATTTATAGAGTTGACACGCCATTAAGTACATTCTATGTGGTTAGTTAATTGAAATTCCAATACAGAGAGGCCTTCAGTAAAGAAAACGACGATATATAATCAACTAAAGTTACCCCGGTAAATAAGGAACATCCCTACATTGTATAAAACCAAGGCACTGCGTATTATTATAATTATTATTTAAAAGATATCTGTCTCTGCACTTGTGTTCTCTGACTTTTTAAATGAATGTCTAGTCTATTTTTAAAACTGTTCACGGAAGGTGCACTTATCACAAGTTCGGGGAGTGCGTTCCACGAGTTCACAACACGGCTAGATAGGAATATAGGTATGTCTGTACATCCGCGAAATCAGCTTAAACCGCGCAAAGTATTTTGATGCTTACGTACAACACAATTATTAAGTCCGTCCCAATTACGTGGTCACTCTGTATCGTTAATTTAAACTGTTTTCCGTTTCTCTTCAGATTTCGTGTTGTTCTAATTCGTTAAATCATTTGTTTGTATCAAGGACAACTCTAAATTCAAACAGGTCAATGACAAATATTTCTCATTGTACATACATACATAAATTACGTCTTTATCCCTTACAGGGTAGACAGAACCTAAGGTGACAAGCCCTAAAGGCTACGTTTAGCATGATTGACGGCGTGTAGGTGGTAAGGGGAACCATTGTATGAAATAATTGAAGCATTATTTCCAAATTTAGACACATTAACTTCCAAGATAAAAAAACTGACACACCTCTTACGCCTGTTTAACAATTCATAAACGATGTACGGATATAGAGCCTTTCTATTTTGTAAGAGCTAAGTAAGTGCAGTTAAAAGTAAGTACGTACTCGTACTTATAACAATAAAAACTACAGTCACATATTTTTATAATCTTTAAGGATCTGCAAAATGAGATGAACATTTAGATACTAACAGAATGCTTTATTTTCGGTCTCGTAGTCAACACCATGGTAATATGAGTGCCTATGTAGCTTTTCAGCTCAGAAATAAAACAAGCCGTTTTATTGTCAACGGGTGGCAGTAAAATACAAGTCTATTGGACAATTTATTTACGACTTAACGATGCTAGCGCAGGCATTGTGTGCGTGTAACTATAATATAATATGACATAATTTTCGTTCTTAGATTTCCGCGTTTTTGTGTAGCCATGATCACGAGCATGTGTATTCGTCTTTACCTATTCTTTCTTGACAAAATCATAAATCGGACTAAGACATTACATTATAACACAAATAAAAGTCAGCTCCCAAAAGCATTAGCAAAACGAACGCGTGGCCGATACTAGCGAATTATAAACGTTTTCCCCAAGCCTCCAAACCAGTTGTTTCAAACGAACTTGAAATCCCAAGGGAACATAAGCTCGTAAGTTTCCCCAATGCTTCACTGGGGTCTACATTGGAAGGTCTGAGTACAATTTTTTTGGTTTAAATTGTTTTATAATAATGTTTGGCTGAAATATGTTTTCTTAGACCACATGTCATCGGGTAGATAATTTGTTTCTGGTAACATTTTTGGTCGAATTATCGTTTCGTATAATTAACAATAAAATTATGCTTTCACCATCCACTTTAAGAAAATTACAATTTTTTTATGTAACCTACGCTAACCTCTTACCCGAAGTAGCTTACGTAAAAGATTTTTCATTGAGCTTTAAGTGAACAAAAAATATAAAAATTATACTAAACGATTATTCGATCAAAATATATTCAACGATAAGACTAGCACAAATCACTACATAGTATAAAATAAAGTCGCTTTCTCTGCCCCTATGTCCTTATGTATGCTTAGGTATATTTTCAAAACTACACAACGGATTTTGATCCGGTTTTTTAATAGGTAGAGTGATTCAAGAGGAAGGTTTCTATGTATAATTCTACGCAGACGAAGTAGCGGGCGGAAGCTAGTAAATATATAAATATAAAAAAAAACGACTCGACATTATGCCAGACAGTTTCGCCTAAAATTTAGAAGTTAAAATTTTAGACGATACGAATTGCACAGTCTCACGGTTAATGTTTCGAGCGGTTATTGATCAGGCACTCAATGAGTCAAAGGTGAAGGGATCGTGGACTTTGCAATAAATCTGGAGTCGTTGCTCGTTCAATTTGCCCTCCCCGTGAATTGTCAGAATGTATAGAATACCCTACTTGGTTGGTTTAGGACCAGCTTGTTTGCTGTTAAGGTGGGCCACTAGTTACGTGGTTTGTCTTGATTCCCAGTTGTGTGTCACGTAAATTAGTGTTAATGTCGGTGCGTCGATGAGGTTAGCTTTGATCCTTTATATTGGCAAAATCGTAATAGTAAAAATGGGACTGGTTATTGCTCGCAACTCCCGGGACAGAAAATTGCAACTGTTAACCAGACAGCGTGACTATCTATAGATTATTGCCAAACATCTCATAGAATAGGTTCAGTAGTTCAAGAAATTATCTCTGACATACAATCAAACACATTTTAACTCTTTATTATTTAGAATAGACAGAGAGCAGAGAAAGATGACGCACTTATTCATGAATTAAATTATGCATAATCAGATGCAAAATTATAAGTAAATAATTATAATAAAAACAATATTACTTCGTCCAGATAAATGGTTCAAGAGATATGTATTACGAGTATGTTTGATAACAACAAACTCCTAGCTGCCAGTGATGTCGAAAAACTTTATAAGAATACGAGAATACTTTTCCGACATCTTGGCCAACGAATGCAAGTTCCTTTTACTGGGATTTCTGAAGAACGTCCCTAGGAAACTTTTATCCGTCGGATTTGGAATGTTCAATGGTTAGATTAGACTGGCACATATGCTTCCTTAGGGATGGAATAAGTATTTACCATAAAGTTTTTGGACCTGGCTTACGGTGTAGACAGAGCCTAAGGTAACAGGTACCTACAAGCCACACTTAGCAAGATTGTGGGCGTATAGGTGGAAAATGGAATCAAAATAGTGATGGGTTGCTAGCCTCATCGCCTATAACATTATTCCTATGATTTTCGCACATTCCATCGATAGGCTTTTACCACCTGCGCGCATTTGCATTTGTTTTATAACTACTTCTAAATAAACTTTCGCAAGTTTTGAAATCCCGAGTAGTTCTCACGGATTAAACATAAATACGAGAATATCTAAATTTTTTTTTGGGATTCTTTCCTGGTTGTAAAGAATCGAAGTCACGTCTGAATAAGACCCGGGCACGTTGAAATCGCGTCTCCTGAGACATAATCAGGATCTCGAACCTCATTTTCTTAATGAATACAAAAAAATACAAGAATAAAATATTTAAGACGAATCTAACGTGCCAAAATTTTGGTTTAAAGGAAATGCCGTTTTTATCTGTTCAACTCAACCACCAATGAAAGGAAAACATTCAAATTTAAAGATTTCAGTTTGATTATCGCTATCCGGCGGCAACCGTACAATGTTGCAGGATAAAAGTAGAATACGTGTTATTCCTAGTTATAAATTAATTATGTGCCAAATTTCATCAAGCTGCCTTCCGCAGTTTCCCGTGAAAGATTAACAAATCTATCCACCCATCTTCACAAACTTTCGAACGATTAGTAGAGTTATTTTATACATGCAACCTATCTAAACTCTAACGTAGCAAATTACTAAATTACACAAATAATATTATCAGGAAATGAGTATCTCTTCGTCGCATAGCATCGTACGTCTTAACGTCACTGATCTGGATAGGAGCCAAAGCTTGGCCCCTGTCATTGAACAGTGCCGAGGCCGCATACGTCACGATTGTCAACCGAGATTATGTTGTGATGTGTTAATGGCACTATGGTTTATGTGTACTTTGCCAGACATAAAATATAGTCAGAATTAGCCGACCGTTACTATGATAACAAGGGTAAATACCATAACTGTCCATTACGTTGCGATTGGATGACACAAGCCCAATTCGCTTGTTTCGTATTTATTGGTAAAGTTTTTTGTATGAGGTAGGAAACAAGCACGAGACTTCAACTAATAATCCCTACTAATATTGGTAAACGCGAAAGCAGCTTTATCTGTCGCCTTAACCACTGAATCGATTCGGTTGGAAATTAGTAAAAAGATAGTTTCACTCCCGGAAAATTGCGAAGTTCTCGCGGGATAGTAACAGCGGCGCAAACGAGCGCTTTCGGGGTCAGATGAGCCCACAGACCACTTAGCCCGTGGGCAGTAGCCCACTTTATTCTTTCGTATATAATTCGACCCACACTAACCAGATTAACTATTGTCCACAAAGGGTTTGTAATACAAAAATAGGTAGGTACGTTAGGTTAGTCAGGTATCTTCAGTTGCCCGGAGGAAAAATACCCAGAAAAAGGAGTTCCACTCTTGGGCGGAGCTCCGTCGAAAACCAGGTGCTCAGCTAACAGATTAAGTGGGTCAAGTCACCCCTAGAAAAAATAATATGGTCAACTCGGCCCGCGGGCTATGTCCTCTGTGGGCTCATTTGACCACTAAGGGAAACGACACCGCAGGCAACAGCTAGTCAATAAGAATCGCTGCTATAAAAATCTGTAATAAAAATTAGACAATATTGCTATTGCTTTGTCAATCTAGATGGCCAAGATAGAATGCCTCTTGTTGCAGTTATCAATATATTACCCTCCAAGTTAAGCTGGTCCAAAAAACTCTGGACACTCAGCAGAAGACAACAGAACTCCAATACATAATGGGGGCGTTTACAGGTCACTTCGGAACTAAATACCTATTAGTAAAGATGGCACTACAGGACATTAACAACAATGATTGTAGATTATGTGGCGAAGAGGTTGATCAGTACTTAATTCAGCTAGATAGAGATTGTTTGTTACTTAATTATTATTTTACGGATTTTGTTTTCAGAACTTAAAAACTGGCGAAGATAATATTTCTTATGGAAGCGGTTTGAAGTTTCCAGGTATCCTAAATGATAAAATAAATTCGAGTTGAAGATGTAATTAATTCGCAGAACGTGCTCATTTCATCGCCAAAACAAAAATCCAACTTTAGAACTTTATTAAATTGTTCTGAAGGTTGATCCGTTGCTGGAAATAGAACCTTCTAACTTACTTCTCGGGTTGCAATGTTACCGTAGAAAGGGTTTTTGCTTCAGCAGAAAGCTTTTTGTGTTTCGCCGCGTTGCTGTCGTCTGATGTCTCTCTAAATGGCTTCTGCCAATCATCTTCTTAACACTTACGTTAGTGTAATTTGGCGGTTTGCTTTGAGGTTACAAAAATATTTACACAAAAATAACATGCATACATACATAAACTTATCTATACTTGTCTTTATCCCTGACTGGGTAGACATAGCCTAGGGTAGCCAGATCTACAGGCCGCGATTAGCATGATTTTGGGCGTAGGTATAAGTGGAAAGGGGAATCAATATAGTGATGGGTTGCTAGCCGCATCGCCTATAACAGATTCCTAAGATTTTCCCTCGATTGGCTTTTATCATCTGCGTGGGAAGAAAAGCAGCTGGTACATTCCACGTTTTTTGTATGCTCCCAGACTAGACCAGCATGGAAAAATGCACAAAGATTGTTTAAATATTTTGTTTACTCCTCATTATAACGTATCGACCCGTAAAAGTACCGAATTAAATATCACTATAGCCTTCCGTTCTCAATAGCCGCTATTACAGTCAAAAGCAATTACATCGATGACTATTTATGAATCAGATATGTTTGGTAAACCTAATAGGCAAACAGTATTTCAGCAGTACCACTTGAATTAGGACTCGACCTCATCCATTATGCAGGGCACAAGTCGCCGACCTGCCCCATGCCGGTATTCGTATTTTCTTATTTAAAACAAAAAATAACTGGCCAAGTGCAAGCTGGCTAAGTGAGGCAGTCTTTGTAAATGTAACTTTAAAGGATTATCCTTCTTTTGTTTTGGAGCTTACTTTGCAACGATGTTTATGTCTTTACGTTGATGATAGAGCGGTTGGGCGTCATTCTTCTGCGCTTATGCAGATATTAAAACATTATCTGGATAAATATAAAGGCACATGCATTTTCATGCAATTCATTAAGATATGATGATAATTATTTGCATCAAGAGTGTACCTAAAGGGAAGACGCAATTTTGTGGTGCCATGATTTTCCGTCTAAACAACCCTAAAGAAAATTTCCATGTTCATATTTTACCAAGAGTTACAAAGTCAGCACGCAAGATTAAATTAATTCAGTCCCTGCTTTGAAAAGTTGCCAGATTTTAGCGTTAATTAGGTTTTTGTGAATGTATGATAACACCACGTTAAAACTTTTCGACACATTGAAGTTGTTTCACGTATGTTTACCATCATACTGTTTTTTTTAACCGCCAGTCTCACCAAAACAAGAATAAATAAAACAACCTGTTTTTGTCTTTAACAAAAAATCTTTCCGTCAGACTCAATGCAGAAAGCACTTGGAAGGTTGCTGTAGCCTAGCCAGCTGCTTTTTAAAAATGTTAGCACTTTTAAATTGTTTACACGGCGTGCCAGAATAAAGTGTGAAAGAAGATACTTAATATTTAACAGCAAGGATATTTCCATTTTCGCATTGCGGCAAAAACTTTTTTCTAGTAAAAGTCCTCCATTTGCTGTATTAAAATAGCAAATTGAATATCAAGGCTGTGTTGTAATATATTGAAAACTTTTATTTATTTATTTATTTATTTCCATAACTATTCTACCATTACAGATTTTTGCTAACCTAATGCGATAGAATCTTAAAAACCTACATTTACTTAACTAATTGAATATTTTTACAAAAAAACAATCCAACAACAATTTATAGAATGTAACATAATACAAAAAGCGCTATCCTTGTGAATTCACTCAGAGAACAAGAGAAAAGATCAATTCGCTGTATAACAATAACATACATACATACATACATACCGCCAGGCCTCTTTCCCACAGGGGTAGGCAGATTGGTATCTGTCTGTAACGTAGGCGTTGTTCCAATTGCTACGATCCTGACATACCTCTTTCGCTTCATCCACATTCATCAACCTCTTCATAACTATATGTTTGTCGGTTAGGGGTCTCCTGACATGATTTTTTTTGAGAACGTCCCCTATTTGGTCCCGGAACAAAACAATAACAATAACAGAGCGTTAAATTTGTCGAAACGTATTTGGATTAGCACATCTAAATGAAAGCGGGTTCCAAACCGACATAAACCTGAAAGCAACCACAATTAAGTTAGTATACTTGATTACAGGATAAATTCGGCAAACATTACCCAAATCGGTTCTTAAATGTTACTTACCTTCGTCAAAGAACCATTACTAGCAACTTCTGTTGAATAAAAGATTCGGTAGTCGTGATCTTTTTAGTCTGGGGACACATTTAGCGGAGTAATTGCGTACTAGACCGCGTATTTTATCCCGCTAAGGGTTACCTTAGTACTGAAGATACAAAATAAACGAGACTATAAAAATTTTCATAGCCACTAAAATTGTTTTTTGGCCAAAAAAATTACGCCCACTGAAATCGTTTACAAAGTTATGATTAACTTAAAAAAAATAACCTCATTTCCAAATATATAAAACACCATTGACTTGACTTCAAGTGTACAGGGAAAGAACATGAATGTCTAATAGCCTTTTTTTTCAAAAGAGTTTATTATGATGTGATAATATCGAGTTTCGATTCCACAGGCAGACAGGTTAAAACTCACTTAAAAATTACTAGTTATATTCTTTCTAGGAACTCTACATTTGAAGATACATCATTTAGGAAATTAATTAATTCATCATTTTTTCCTTGCTACTTCACTATTAGCTAATTGCTAGTACCAAGGTAGATTTTTTGAAATGAACCTCCACATAGTAACGCCTGGTTCCATAAATTGTTGACTAATATCTTGTTTAGTCGTGAGGCAATAAGATTCCAAATCATCATCTTAGAGTGTGTAAAGCCAAACGTGTTTTACTCTTAGCCTTGGATACAAAGTAGATTTTTCTAAAGAATATAAGAGAACAAAGCTCACAGCTAGAGCCCTATCGCAACGGACTATGTATGGTTTGGCTTTTAACATTTTCTCATTCTCACTTATTTGTCACTGCACAGAACCAGTTTATGGAATCACGTTTGTGAGAATAAGTGAGCACTTTGTTAAACACATCCCTTGTGTGTTTTTACGCAAAAAAATATTGTAATGCGTTAGGTATATCGAAGATGTAGATTTTGTTTTCATTTGAAAATAATTATAAAACCTTAACATATTTAGAAAAAAATTGGGTAGATAACCGAAATTTGACACAATAAACAAAATACTATCAGTACAGTTAGCAAAGTATTTTTTTAAATATCGGTATGGTTGCGTAAATTGTTTCATGAAAAAGTTTTTTTATCATTATGTTTTTTTTTATTTCTGACATGGAAAATAAATGTTTAAGCCTTAACGCAGAATGCACGGACATGGAATGCAATAATTTAATATTTAAAGATGATCTACCCTATTTAATAATGTTCCAAATAATTCAACTTTTTGCAAGAATCTTAAATTCGATTTAAAAGAGATTTCAAGTTATCTTAGTAAAAGTTGTTCCTCCACTTATATTGTTCAACCGAGATTTTACCCGCAGCTTTTGAATAAGTAAAGATATCACTGTAACTTTCAGCGATTCGAAGTTTGAAGATGGAAGACAATTTGATAGGAAATAGAAGAGCCTGCTTACTCGCTAATCCTGCCGCTAAGTAGCAGTGCTTGCACTGCTGTGTTCCGGTGTGGAGAGTAAGACAGCCGGGGAAATTACGGGCACAAGAGGCATTTCGTCTTAGTCCTCTAGGTTGGCAACGCATCTGAAATCCCTCCGGGGTTGCGGGTGTCTATGGGCAGTGGTGATCACTTACCATCAGGTGACCCACTTGTTCGTTTGCCTTCCTATTCATATAAAAAAAAAAAAAAAAAAAAAAAAAAATAGTCCTAAAAAGGATCCTAAGAATAAAATTAGATGAAAACTGAATCAACAGGAACATAATCTGCGGTGTCAGTGTAATACTCATCATCTGATTTCATTTAACTAATTGGATTATAAAAACACAACCAGTGAGCGCATAACCAATCAAGCTCACTTTTTGGGTAATTTGAGAAAATCTTCAACGCAATCTCCATGCTCATCCCATTGAACATTATTATTATGTCACATAACGATGTTTAACAAGCAATTACTTCGTTGAGTAAAACAGTCTCAACAATAAAAAACAAACAGTTTCTTAGCACTTCTACAAAGCAAACGGCTAATCGTAGTTACCGTTTAAGTGCTCCCGAACCAGAAATGACTCTTCACCCAGTAGCGACTCCATCGAATCTTACTTTTTATGGCGAGTCGAGTAGGCAAGCGATTTGTTGAAGTCCTCGGGCCGAGATAAAACCGAACTATAAACTTTGTGCTATCGAATGTTGATTATATACGATTTCGACGAGGAGACAAAATGTATACAAAACTGTTTTGTATTACTTAGTATAAATGGATTTAAAGTAAAAAGGGGGGCTTTACTTAATGAAATAGGGTAAGTTGCTACTGCGTTTAGACGTGAGATGCGGTATCTTTCATTGAATACTTAAAGGATTTGGTTTGAAGTATATACATGTAGAAAAACGAACCATCTCAAATGGTTAAACACAAACGTAGTAACCTTTATTTTGATTCGCTGAATAAATACTCGAAAAAGTGATAATGCGAACAAGGCAGGCCGTTCAGTTCAATAAAGTTTTGCAAAGGAAATCGGATCACAGTTGCGATGACACGAGGGATAAACACATTACTTCAACTTATTGGAGCGAGCGTGCCCGACGAATATGTTTATCTGAATTAACTCTATTGAATTTGTACAATTTATTTAAAAACACATTTGATTGAAAAACTACTTCGTGTGGTCAATTCAGTAAATTTCGAATTCTACGCATCTCCGGCTAGGGTATACTTGGATACTGATTTTAGATTTAGATTTTAGATTATTTATTCATTCAATAAAAATTACATCATAAATTGTACATTGTCAAGTTAGAAGAACTGTCTTGAAGTCGCTGCTTCATGCGAAAATCGTACAGCTTCCGATTCTAGGTGTTTCGTAAAACATGTGGTCAACAGTTAACTAATTGGTTGAACAATATTTACACTGATTCGAGAAAGTTCTGAGTATGGGGACAAAATTATACTAGGTCAATGTGATCTAGAGTGACAGCAAGCCAACCTATAGAATGATTAAAAGATTTAGATTGTGCCTATTCCGGTAATTTGTCATTCTGGGTTGGCGTGGAAGTGTAGAAATCCTGACAGCATTGGTGATGTAGGTACCTAATGGCATTCATAGGAGCTTGAAAAGGATTTTTCCCTTGCGGTTTTATTTCAAAAGAACTTAAGCGAGTCCGGTAAAAAGGGTAAAATTACTGCGATATCAAGAGACTTGTCCAAGTCCAAGATAAGACTTTCACAGGTAAGTGTTAGAACCTAATAAACTAGTGGAACAATAAAACTTTGGACGAAATTCTGGTGTTACTTCTTTACTAGACCCGAGCGCTATAAGTAAAACTGTCAAGACAAGCAAACATAAAAACTTTACGCAACTCATTTTGATTCCCCATTACATTCAGCTTTCGTCAACTTTAAGAAAGAAATGAAGACTTTAATGGTTTGTAAATTACAAACACTCAAACTTTTACGAAGCCGCAAAAAACCAGCTTAACCTTCAAGTTAAGTTCACAGACATCTACCGCAGCGCAATTTTCTACGAACTTTTAAAGATATTTTCGGGAAATAAGTACAAGTTGTTAAAAGGGACCAGAAGGGAGCAAGTCGCTGACAAGAAAATCTTTACAATGAAGACAAATTGGCGTTCTCATTTAGTGTCTTTACGAGATACCGCCCTGAATGGATCTTCGCCTCTCACAACTACCACTCATTAAAAGCGCGATCCATTGTAGAATTGTTGAGGTTTTGCATTTCGTTCGATACAAAACGACTCCTTGGATTTATCTCTAAGTCAAATAATAAATTGATTCCTCTAACAATTGGTTTATGTTGATACATTGGTGGTACTTTCATTTGAGTTATGGTTCTTTGTTCTTTATTTTTCGTATGAATTCAGCGCCAACAATACGTCAGCGCCCATCTATTAGAAGGGTTTGTAACAAGAAGACGATAGATTTGTTACATAGATAGGAAAAAAAGGTTTAATGCGAAGGCTGGATAGGGTCACTGAAGGACACGCGGTTAATCTTGAAATGTACTATATACCCACACGTCTCTGTTTCTTCGATTGCGTCGAGACTTACAACTTTATCTGTATCATTTTATGTCACTTTCAATTATTAATGAATGTCACTTATCCATTTCGCAATATTTAATTTTATTTCTTTTTTACTTTACCTATTTGCTTTTCGGAATTGACGTAAACTTTTCTATTAATGAGCTAATTTAATATTAATAAGACGCGAATATCTCGTTTTCTAAAAACGTAGGATTATTGATTTCATGTTTTTTTTTGTATGTATGTTGTTCCGCTAGGTATAGTGCCGACAATAACCGTCCGATCTTAATTTCGAGGAATAATATCTATCGATTTATTGTAAGTACTTTTCGGAATGCAACTACGTCTGTAGTTCATTCATTCATTTTCATTTCATTCATTTTTTAAATTTTCTTACCTGTTAATAAGAAAGGTAGCATTTTCCTTGCTTGGAAATGTTATAATAAAGGAGCTTTCAACTATAAAAGCCCTTAAGGGAGTCATAATAATGCCACAGAAAGGATATTTACGGACTTGCTGTAGTTTGTTTTGTTAAGACTCTTGTGTTTGAAAACAGGTACAATTTTCATTTCACAATGGAATATTACATATGAGAACAGATATTCCGGAAAGCTAGTAGAGCTTTTTTGCTTTTGTTGCATTTCAAGTTACTATTTCCTCGAATAACACAGTAGATAGGTATCGTGAACAAATCGGGATGTTCGCCATAAGAGTTTAGATTACATTTTAATTTTTGAACGCATTCATTTATAAAGAACGCGAAACCCGCTAATTGCGAGGAACGTTGTGTATGTCTTTTTTGTGACTTTTGTCTATTTATAATGTTATATTTTGAACCATTAGAACGCAGACGTGTTACTTCAACTGAAGACATCTCAGGTATGACAGCTCACAGCGATTAAACACAAATACACACATATACACCCAAATCACGTCTATATCGCTTATGGGGTAGTGGGAGCCTAAGTTAACAAGACCTAAAATTCACGTTTAGCGATTAAAAGTATGTAATTCAAATTTTCATTTTTTTCCCGTTGTAGTATTCATCATTTTATTTCAGAGTTTAATTTTATTCAAACTCCTAATTAATCATACTTAATTTTATTTAAAACATTTGATAGCTACTGGAAGTGGACCGTATAAACGTGAATGGAGGATGATGGAAACACTTAGAAACGTATCAGTATTTAATTATTTTAGCAACAACACAACACGTAGGTACAAAAGATGGCACAAGGCAGACTGACAGTGTAAAATATTGGCATATATCAAAAGGGATAAAAGTAGGCCGCAAACCAGCCAGTAGCCAACAACATTATTCAGAGACGGTAAAAAACAACGTACCTTTCTTTTCTCAGATCACTGCTTTTTTTCCGGAAGTTAGCGATGAGCACTTGAAGCTCCGAGGAGTGGCGATCGTAGATTTGTGAGAGCTGCGTCGTGAAGTCAGCAACTGGAATAAAGATTACGATTAGTAACTTACATCAATGAAAACTGGGTGAGGTTTAAGATTTCCCTTTTTATAAACACTAACACACTGGAACTAATTTTGAGCACTTAACTAATATTTAACGACTTTGCAACATTTTCAACATGAAACTACAGTGAGACTTAATCATAATTACACATAAACGGATAACTCACGTATAAAAAGTCGAGTGATGCTCGACATGTTTCGGACTATTTCGTAGTCCTTCTTCCTGGAGCGCTCGCCCCGGCGGCAGCGAAACGAACACAGTCACAGTCACAGACTTTTTATACGTGAGTTGTAATTATGACTTTGCAACATTTTAACTAAGGTTCAAGTTTCTTTTAAAAACAGAACATATTATTGCCTCAAATATTTTACGATGTTCATAGTTCCTAGTCACCGTTGACATCGGTTTGTTCCATATTAAGAAACTAATACTAAACTAGTCATTTTATAAAACGATTGCCTAAAATCCTAAGTTGGTAAATTGACATGTATGGGTATAACCTCCTTTGCCATTAGTATATTTAACTCCCCACGTAAAAAAGGGGTGTTATTTTAATTACTTCTCTTAATATAGTACTGTACTCTTTTTCTTGTTTGACGCTGACCGATTCCCTTTTGTGCGTAACCGGTAAAATGAACATATTGAGTGACAAATGAGAAACCGCATGCCGTGTTAGCGTTCAAAAAATGTGAGGTAAACCATTTATTTACATTTTACAATTTTTGTATCCATTTTAATTTCGTTAGAAAAAAACCCGTGTGCACGCAGTTGAATTGTATTTTTTTTAATACAAGCGTATATTTACAAATGTAATTGTTGATTAGGTATACCGCGAGTTGCGCGTGACTTCGTCCGTAAATAATTTGTTTATAGGTAATACGAACATATGTGATAATCCAGTTTATAAAATATATGTGTTACAAAAAAAATGTCCGATTTTCGAAAGTCCACATGTAAAAATACCGCTTGACAGTCGAGCAAAAAATATGCTGAACTTGAATAAGAGTAACTTAGAAGAAAATGGCTATTCTATTTAATCTAGTCGTCTAGTCGAAAAATTTAATTAGAAACGTAGTTTTGTTGTAATACACATATTTTTCCAACTTTAAAAGCTACTGTCGATTGACGTGCTTTCAAAAATGGGCCTGTTCTTTTAATAACAAGGGCTCACGAGCGCACACTAAATCTACGTACGAGAGGACTAACTTAGGTACTAGACTAGGGTAAGAGTTTAAACAAATATTGACACGTTTTGAAATCAGACCCGGATAATTGAATATCCCTTGAAAGGGATGAAGTTATGATTGGATCAACGTCAAACCCGATACGCTGAGCGGTGGATTACAACGTAATTAGTATTATTTTCACTCAAGTAACTACCAAATGTCTTTGAAGTACTGATTCGCTTAGGATAGGGTTTTTTTAAATAACCGTGTGTCCGTAAAGAGAGATCTTATTGTACCGATTTGTGGTGTGATTGCTACACTGAAAAACAATAATAATTTGACCTTATAAATTCTAGTACCCGGATGGCCGAGATTTTTTTTTCGGTACGTTTCCTAAAAATGACTCCTAGCTAGACTGATTTATTGCCTCCGAATCCCTCTGCATACCAAATTTCATGAAAATCGTTGGTTTCGAATTGCTCGTTTAAAGGTATTAGATAGATAAAGGTAACTTTTTCTAATCGTGTTTTGGAAATAGCCATATCTATACACCAATTTCATTAAAAATCTGAAAAAATATATTTACTTTTTTCCGCGCCTTAAAAAGAAAAATCTTCAGCTACGCCTGCCAAGCCTCGCCTCGTAATGGTAACAAAAATCTTAACAACTTCCAAGCGTTTGTTGTGACTTGGGACAGAAAATTAACACTGAGTGCTAAGAATTTTGACTTCGGCTCTGGGCGAAAGTCACAAAAACGCATATGCATTGCCAGCAGCGAAAAAGGTAAATTAAAGGGTATTTCTGTTAATAATATTAGTTCACAAATTAGAAGTTCACAATATTTATCGATGCGGAGGTTCGCAAACAAGTTTCACGCCTCAGTACTCCGTGTGTAAACAGCCTATTTGGCCTTTTCAGTTAGTTTGCTGCTGATAATTTCAGTAATACAATGTTTAATGCGACGAATCATTTTAAATGAAATTGTATTAGGTTTAGGTTATAAATATTAAATTACTGGTACAGTATGCTTATATAATTTGGTACTGGATAGGTAATCAATACTCATTTGTTATTGTACGTACTAAACACATACACACGGTATGTGTGTATGTGTTTTGTGTATACAAATCACGTCTTATCCCTTACGCGGTAGATAGAACCACAAGACCTACAGGCCACGTTTAGCAAGATTATGGGCGTATAGATGGAAAATGGAATCAAAATAGTAATGGGTTAACATGATTTCCTATGATTTCGCCCATTCTCTCGATGGGCTTTTACCATTTGCGTGGAAAGAGAAGCAATTGGTACATTTTATGCATGAGCAGACCAGCATGGAAGAAAGAGAAAGTTGTATTAATTATGATAACTATTAGGTCCAAGATTGGAGCCTTGTTGCGTATAATGCTTCATTTCATTGCTGTCTAAAAGCAATCTTGTATGATTGGAACCGCATAAAGTGTGTAAAAATGTCTGTGTATACATTACTTATACTTTAGTGCTCTCATGGTATTTCACAAACCTAACACATTTATTGCCAACAATCCACAGATGCGTTTACGTGAATTTCGTCCAGTGATACAGTTACATTCGAACGCACTTGTGCGTTTCCCGCACTTAAGAACGTCCCGCGTATTAGGTACAGGTTGCAGTGAATACGCGAAATGTGAACGCGTTCAAGACGTTCTATGCGAGAAAGGATTTGCTTCGACTGGGTTTATCTTATGGAAAAGTATAGGTACGTAACAAAGAATAAACAGAAAAATTTAAATTTTTGCATCTGTTATAAGCAGAGATCGAACAAATTTGCGTCATTGCTCGCAATAATGTGGACATGACTCCAAAATTAATCAAATAAATGTAATCATTTAATTAATTTCTTACTTGACTTAAATTTCAATTCTTAGTCAATAAATACAAAAGTTTGACAACTATCAATGTCAAAATAGAATTAACTTCTTCTTAAATATATTAAGAATAAGTATATTCACGGAGGTTTTATACCTATAGAACTAGATTTTTTTTTGTCAGAAATAATAATCATATCTAGCAGGATCGTGATTTCTTTATTATATAAAAATATTTACGAGAATGACAACTGCCACTTTAATTAACATTTTGCTAATAATTTTATGCATGTGTAAATTTTTATCTCCGGGAGTTCAAATTTTATTTCGAGAAATTAATTAAATTATTAATTATTTGATAAATTTTTGAGTCATGTCCACTTTATTGCGAACGATGACGCAAATCTGTCCGATCTCTGGTTATAAGTAGGTATAAAGAGCATAAATTTAAAACTTGCATCGTAATTAGTAGGTAACGATACATCGCGGGAAGCCCGGAAGCCTGGCTTAATGGTCGCAGCCACGTAAAAGTTAGCGGGAACCTTTTCTCCACTAATAATGATCCGGGTACAGTTACCGGCCAACTTTACCTCATGAATCTGGTCTTAACTTATTAGATGAAAACTTATTTTCGGTGTGATATAACAGGTAATTTAATAAGAAAAAAAGAAATGAAAGAAAGAAAGAAAGAAAATACATTTATTTCACGCATAGGACAACAACAGCCCCAACTAAAAATAAACAAAACACAAAAAAAATAAGGAAAAATAACAATTAGTGTGTCGCTGTCCAGCGTCAAAAAGGTTGCGGCTCAGCATAATGCTGCGACGGGAGTCCCAACGCTGGTTTTCTGCCGCAACCCTTTTGAGTGACGATAACGACGGAAAATCTACTATAAAGTAATATTAACATGACGCGTACTTAGACAAAAGCACTAAACCTACACCGTTATTGCTATTGAAACGTTGCTTAAACCAAGTTTCAAGTCAATCCGAACACTGAAAGTCGGTTAGATCTCAATTACAATTACGCTTATATTTTGAAAGTCTCCAAAAAAGAACGCAATTTAATAACCGCAAATGCCTTGCAACAATTGAACTTGAAGAATTTAGTCGTCGCGTTGCTATTTGATGTTAACAGCGCGTTGTTATTTGGTATTTTGAATTGATGTTAACAGACTCTAGATTTTCATTTATGTTTTCGTCCTATTCGTGAATTTCATTCGAATATTTAAGCGTCCTTGCAATCCACGATATTAATTTTGGATTTTTAATAAACCTCGTATAAACATCACGGCTGTTGCTCGATTATCGAAAAATTATACCACATCCGCATGCCCAGTATAAATTGAATATGAAATTGGTGAGTTTTTTTTCCCTTTTTTTCGTTTCCTCTCATATATTATGTAGGCAGCATTAAGGCATTATGCAAGCAAGTGTCGGGATTTACGATGTCGAGTTGAGTGAATAGACAAATGCGGACGACCGAGTTCGAGCGTCGTTACTGTTTGCAAGTGCTTGTTTGTACGAAGCATCGTAGAGAAAACTAATAGAATGGACATACATATATAAATCACGTCTTTATCCCTTACGGGGTAGACAGAGCCTAAGGTAACAGGTACCTACAGGCCACATTTAGCAAGATAGAATATAATAGAATGGAAATGTCAATTAATTTACATAAATACATAAATCACGTCTTTATCCCTTACGTGGTAGACAGAGCCCAAGGTAACATATCCAAAGGCCACGCCTAGCATAGGTAGGGCGTATAGGTGGAAAGGGGAATCAAAATAGTGATGGGTTGCCAACCGCATCGCCTATACTGCCTGTAGCATGATTCTTAAGGTAAGAAATGTCACAATCAAGCCCCATACCTACTTGTTGAGAAAAAAATTTCTGATCTGTTTATAAGTTAAGATGACACAGACAAATGCACACATACATATGTATGTATAGATACGTTAAGCTTATTAACACCGCTGTTTTGCGTCAAGAATTAAACTTTTGCAGATTTTCTGTAGCATCTGTGATTCTTTCAAAATTATATATTAAAAATAGTTAAGAGACTAGATATAAAACAGTCAATCGCTAAAATTAGTGTTTGTTTAGCTTTATAGTACTTTAAGTTTTGCAACAAAGTTCTATCCCAGTAGTTTTAAAGTAATTAAGAGTACTCAGAAAGGTTCATTAGGTACCGTAAAATCCATGTCGCGGCAAGGAAAGTTTCTAGCTTTTAAGGAAAACGAGCATCTAGTTACCATTATTTAAATTTTTGAGAATATAGTTAGGATACGATTTCTTTATAATTAACTAGCTTCTGCCCGCGACTTCGTCTGCGTAGAATTATACATATAAACCTTCCTCTTAAATCACTCGATCTATTAAATAAAACCGCATCAAAATCTGTTGCGTATAGATTTAAAGATATACATAGGGACAGACAGCGGAAAGCAACTTTGTTTAATACCTACTATATGTATAGTGACTAACATCTTTCTTTAGTAAACTAGTTACTTAGTTATCGCTACTTTGCGTAGATAATAATATAGGTTCTTAAAGTAGAAAAATTAAAAAAATGTGATGCAGTATTTCTCAGACAATAATACCCAGAGAAACTAATCAAAACCCGTTTATATCAAATTCGAAAAGCTAAATTAAAAAATCTAAATTTTCACAATTATGCTAAACGTGGCATTGTTACCTTAGGCTCTGTCTACCCCGTAAGGGATAAAGACGTGATTTATGTATGTATGTATGCATGGAAAAGCTATAAGTGTAGTATTAACACTAAAGAAAGTAATCTGACTCGTTTCAAAGAGTAAGGCTAAGCTAACTTTTATGAATAGTTTACTCGGTACAAACTCGAGAAGTTGGTCAAGAAACTTTGCGGGAATGTCGGTCAATTTTTAATGGCTTTTTAATAGCGGGAATTACTTTGCCACTCTGTCCATAGAATATTTGATTGATTAAGAGTAGGAACTTTTAGGTTAATACAAACGTTTCGCTAAGTATTTTTTTTTTGTTTTGCGGTAAAAATTCTAAAGTTCTTAAACCTATATGCATAACTAAAATAAAAAAATAACCATGGAACAACCTTTTGTTTTGATTATGCTTCTATGACCCTGCCTGAATTATAAGTAAAAAAGTGTCTAAAGACATTATGCTGAGTGGGAAGATAAATCACCTTCATAATTGTATCAAAAAAGATTCGTAAGAAACTTGCATAAAAGGTCAAGTTTCAACCCATAATATACTCGTAATAGGCAGTGTGCCCAATAAATCCGGTTGCATTTCTTGTGAAAAACCTGCAAAAAAACAAGCATGATCATATTTTTTTAGTTATCAGTACCCACGTCGTTATCAAACATCCGGAAAGGATTCCAACAAATACTGTAAAAAGGTGAATTGCGAGGAATAAATGCGGCAGTCTCTTGGCTATCTAATCTCAGTTTCTCAAGTGGCATTCATTCAATGCAGGATCGTGTTCTCTGCCGTATTAATCTTGATCAAAACGTGAACAGGATGAATACGAAGCATCACAGAGTGCAAGAATCATTCGTAATATCTCAGGAGTACCGTAACTCCTGACAAATGAGGGTCCCGCATGAATAATGCGCCCTCTCTTTTACCTATTACATTTCGCATGACAGCCGCTTAATATAACGTATTGATTTAATTAATGTAAGTGGTGTAATCTTGCCCTTAATAATTCTAATGGTATCATCTTCACCTGAAAGTGTATTGCATTGTTTAATTAAAAAAAAGGTAGAGGTTACGTTTTGTCTTTGTTAGTGCTTAATTTAACTTGGGGTTTCCAAATACCGTTGTATTCCATTGAGTTAGCCTGCTTTAAAAATAATATTTATTTTTGTTTTTTTAAGCAAATTGAAGTGGTTTAAAAAATAAACTGCCAAGATTTTAATGCTGATGGTCTTTTCAAAACCGCTAATACGATGAAAGAGAAAGTGATGTACAACCGCATATTGCGGCGTATGTGTTAATTTTATCTTCAAAAATCGTTCAGGGCAGGAGTTTAAACTTTGTATGGCATAATAAGACACAAAACGTAACGTCTTTTATTTTGTAAATTGTTGATACAATAACGAGCAGTGTAATCACGCGTACTGAGCCGCAGGCAACGTAACAAAGAACATGTTTTGTACTGATTTGAACACACGCTACCTTCAAAGCCTCCCTATCTTTACAAACTTGATTGAAACTTGCTCACTCTACCAATTAATTTCTTTGCCACCCCAGATTTAATGCTAGTTATATGGTTTGAAATGAGTCAATGTTATATTATAATTTAACAGTCTTTCTTATAAGTCTTATAAGTTTAACAGTCTTTTCTGATGAAGGAACTGTCATAAAAATGGTACCTATAGCATTTCCTTAGACAATATCCACCGACGGACGTTCATAGAAAAAATTGAGAAAATTTGATACTAACTCTTAAATTTATTTCTTTCATCGTCAATATTCATTATTCTTGAATCTATCTACATTTAAACCAGATCTTCCCAGCTTATAAGCACTTAACATTTCTCGTTACCACTTTATACCAATACCGCAGGTATCCTAAGGTACAGGTGTTTTTGTTTAAGTTCTGCGAACGTGTTGGCAAACAACGCCATAAGCGGCGAAGCACGTTCAGTGTAATCCTAGGTGACGGGGACGAGCTAAGTGGAGGTGGGGTTATCAGCTTAAGCAAATATTGACCGATAGAGGGTAGCGGTCCTGTACAAACTTTTTGGGATCAAAAGTAATAATTGATTCGAAATTTGTCTTAATTTCCAGTGTGGGGAAGCTGATTGTTTTAAGGCTTATGATACATACATACACATACAGAAATCACGTCTTTATCCCTTACGGGGTAGACAGAGCCTAAGGTAACAATACCTACAGGCCACGTTTAGCAAGACACTGAGGGCGTAGAGGTGGAAAGTGGAATCAAAATAGTGATGGGTTGCTAGCCGCATCGCATATAACATGATTCCTATGATTTTCGCCCATTCCCTTGGGTTTTTACCATTTGCGTGGGAAGAGAAGCAACTGGTACATTCTATGTTTTTTCTTTGCTTCCAGACCAGCATGGAAGTAGGCTTATGATTATATGAATATAAATCATATAATGTCATCCGGCCTTCATCATATGATTTCGTCGATTCCAGACGGCTTCTATCCCATATGGGCTTACAAAAATGTCAGTAGATGTCGAGGTTTGTTGGTTAAAAACTTTACGAATTTGGAGACGTTCCAGGGCTCGACCTGATCTGAAGGTGCATAGGAGTGTTTATTTTTGTACTAAAGGTGCTTTGCGGGTGTGTTAAGAAACATACTATATTTTTGAAAGACCTATCTATCCCACGAGGGTCTAGGACACGATATAAAGTAAGTCATTTTTGTATGAATCGAAAATATTTAACCATTGAAGATGACAATCCCTAAAAATTTCTTTTTCTCAAACATGCTCGGAAATGTATGCGTTAATGTCCCGATATGAGGACATGAAGTTTCTCGTTTATGGCTCCCTACATTACTTCTTGGCTTAGGCCACAAAAGTTAGTATGAAAATCCATTTTTGTCCGCTGCTCTAATTTTTTAAATTTCTATACTAAAATTAAATTGGCAAAGGAAAAAATTACATACAGCCAACCACCACCACAATCTGTACCTAAGCATAATTGCGACATAAAAAAAAATCTATGGTACTATATTTATATGCGGTTAAACATGGTGCTCAAATAGCTGGATCAAATTAGTACATTTAAAAAATAAAAAAGGTGGCAAATCGAAAATCTTTTTTTCTGCTTATGCGTATTTCGTAGTGATTGTTATTATAATTTAACAGAAATAAAAATGACTTCTAGTGATGAAAGTGACGGGGAACTTATGAACTGTAGGTACTCCGCCTCATTTAAAAGAGGAGGCAAATTTAGCTATGCAAAATATGCTACCGGAAAAAAGTAAAGAGATTTACTTGATTGTCTAGTAGTTATTTTAATTTTAATATTTCCTCACATTGTTTGAGAAAAGCACTATACAAGCTTTGGCCGGAACAGGGATTGCAGGACTCGTTCTATCTGGCCTCGTCTTCGACTCGGCCACCTACCCCAAACTCGTCCAGCAATCCCTTACTTCACGGCCTCTGCAGTAATGTACTAATGTTTGACATTTAATTGTATTTTTAAAAGGGTGATTAATAAATCTATCTTTTTTTTTTTTTTTTATGTTAATAGGAAGGCAAACGAGCAAGTGGCTCACCTGATGGTAAGTGATCACCACTGCCCATAGACTCCCGCAACCCCGGAGGGATTGCAGATGCGTTGCCAACCTAGAGGAAAATCTATCTATCTATCTGGCCTCGTCTTCGACTCGGCCACCTACCCCAAACTCGTCCAGCAATCCCTTACTTCACGGCCTCTGCAGTAATGTACTATTACGTTTCACCAGGGGCCAACTCTCGGCAATGAGGAAGGAAGGAAGGAAGGAGGAAAGATTTAAAACAATATGACAGTTATGCCGTTTATTTTGTTACGATACATTTACTAGGTACCTATTCACAAACGCTTGTTATATCTATATTAAATAATATTCGTTTGTTTTATCTGGTATGTTAAATATTTGCTTTTACAGTTTTGAAAAAGAGAGAAAGGAACTTATCTTATCTGCTCTAAAATTGATACGTGATTGATCACTGGATTCTTCTGATGTTCCCGAAAATAAAAAGATATTGATTATATTAATTAATTATTTTTGTTGTAAGTACCTACTTAAACTACAATATTCAAGTCATGTAATAAAGTTAGCTAAACAAATGTTTTTTACAAATATGGCGTAACTGAATAACTTCAGACTTTTACCTATTTACTATAGGTATTTCTATTACTTAAGTGGTAAATTACCTCATACACAGTGGCGATTGTTTTTCACGAATCTTTGTTTGCCGTTGCTGGAATTTGCAAGGATAAAACTAATAAGAAACAGCTAGCACAGACCTCTTAGCGCCAGACGTCGAAGTTAGCACTTGACGAACTAGTTTGTTGATAATTGGGGTTGTGGAATTTCTTTTCTAGAACAACTTTTTATTGAGAAAATAGGTAAAAGAGGTTTTCTTGTTTTCTACTTTTGACGTGTTATATTAAAAAATCAAAATGGTATTATATTAATTGACGTACTATTTTGCTTATCTGCCTGTGAATCCGTATTAAAACTTGTTGTCGCTATATTTTATGCAATGAAATTAACAATGGAATGTTCACCTTTGTATGAAAACTACAATGCAAGATTTGATTTTGTTTTCAAGCCGAATCAAAACTACCACTCTTTATCTAAATCATTAAGACTTTATGTACCTTTAAAGATTGACTAATATGACATTTTTGTGCGAACCTACTCACATTCGTGCTAAATACAATTTTAACGATTGCCTAAGTTTTTCTGGTACCTAACTTTCTGGTTTAACGGTTTCGGGTAACTTTTATATATTCCATTGCGTTTGATTTTAATTGCTGTACTTCCATCGCTTAAAGCAGAGGTAGTAAACGAGCTCTACGATAGATAGCAATGAGCCACCAAAGCAGAGACCGAAGCTGTTGCCCATAGCCACGACCAAATCCAGTGCGGTTCGAGCGACTTGGCGCGTGATCCTCTCAAACGGACGATTGCTCAACTTGAACACCGCACTCCTCACCTTAACCTCTTCCTGGGGCTCCAACGACTTCTTGGCTACCACATCGTAGTCAGGCTCTGTGCAAGAAGGCAAGCAATCACATACCAACCCAGTCTCATTCAACCCAGGCAACCCAGGCACCTTCAGTTTCCGCAATGTTCCGTAGTTATTCGTCAAGCATTTCAAGCCTTCCAAATCACAATATCGATCTTGATAGATTTTCGGTGAGAAGTGATGAGTGCAGTTACAGAGTTCTAGCTGCGCGTCAATGCGGCACTGGCTTATGCACGCCGAATAGCTGTAGTGTTTGTACGCTATGAAATTTGCGGGTATTTCTCCCGGGAACCTGCATTGACGAACTTCCGGAGCAATTGAAGACACTTCCGGTTCATTCACAACGTCCGTTATTGAATAAATTACATTGGCTTCGGCTCCATACAGTACCGTTACCCTGCGGTCATACTCCATGTTCCAAAACGGGATATCTTCAGGTGCATGCAAGAAAGCTTCATAATCTTGAGATACGACGACTTCAACGGACCCCAGTTTGACTTGGTCAGAAATTGCATATAATGGTGTTTTGCCTTTACCGTGCCAGTTGTTCATTGAAAAACAGATCCCGTATTCCGTTTCTATGGGTTTGAAATTGTTACAGCAGTCAATAAGCTCTCCATTCCATTTGCAACTCAAGAAGAAATCTTTGCATTCAGAGCGAACTGCCAGAGTTAGTTGCTCAAAGTCTGTTGGACATAAAGGTTCGTTATCGCACAAGGCGAAGCAGCTGTAGCATAGGCCGTTAAAAAATCCAATTTCTCCGATGAATCGGTCTAGTTTCCCTTTGTCGCCGGGGTTAATTTCTTGACTTAGCATCCAAATCTTATCAACATTGGGAATCTCGCACAGAGTTATTGAAGCGAACGTTGTGTTCCAATCCAGATAATCCGTTCTAGTCGTAAATCTAATGGTGTTCTCCAAGTAGTGGTTGTACGATCTACGGACTGTGGCCACGGCTACTATCCACACTTGGATGTAAATAATAAAATAAACCAGTCTGTATATGTAATGAACGTCTTTGCGTACGAAGTAACTTGGACCGTGAACTGTTAAATTTTCGCATGTATATTGGAACCGTCGGTAGAACACCAAAATGTGTTCCTTTATTTTAGACAACATTTCAGCCGTTTTGGTTGAGGGAGCAGCCAAGTGAGAATAAATCAAAGGCAACCACGTCGCTTCGTTAAATAAGGAATACCTTTACGGACATCTAAAAGGTTTCCATTTGCCTAATGATTTAAACGCAGTATCATTTCCGAAGAAATAATACCGAAAACGTTTATTGTTGCCGAACAATTGAAGTGAAAAGATTAAAACGCTTGATAAAAAAGACAATACAAACTAAACTAAATATCAAAAACGAACTATCTATTGATTTATCAGACATTTCACGTGTAATGTTATAGCTAATTTTAATGTTTAGCTTTATTTGTCTTCACATTAGTTAGTCTATTTACACGCTAGTATATTACACCTATCTACCGAAAGTGTAATCCGACACATTGCTTTCAGCCGAGCTGCGGTTGACGGTTTAACACCCTGCGACTGCGAAATACTCCATATTTGTCTTTATACTCCAACATTATCAACTTAACGCTCAAGAGGTCACGTACATAATACACGGGTTTGTACTTCGCAATCTGGATGGCAAGATGTTTTATTAATTTCCAAGCAGCGTGTTTACACAACTCTTTGAGGACGAGGCCATGTAAGAAGATACACACGCGTCTGTAATGTATGTAGGTGTACGAAATCTCTTGATTGTGGAAGAATGTGAACAAGGAGTGTGTTTGACCTTTAATCTGAACAGTCAATTTATCTCATGTGATGACACACGGTGTTCCCCAAGAAATCAAGGTTCATTCAATAAATAATACAGCAACTTTGTGAGGTCAGGAATAGAAAATCATTTTCAGAGTATATTTATGCATGAAACTACCGTGAGACTCAATCATAATTACACAAAAGGATAACTCACGTATAAAAGTCGAGTGGTGCTCGACATGTTTTGGGCTAGTTTTGGTGCGCGTGTTCGTTTCGCTGCCCCCGGGGCGAGCGCTCCAAGACAAAAGGTAGTCTTTTGCACTAGTCCGAAACACGTCCAGCATCACTCGACTTTTATACGTGGGTTATCCGTTTATGCAATTATTATATTTATGCACATGTAGGATGAAAAGAATAAAAAGTCCCTATAAGAACATTTCTTACAATTGCATAGAAAAACATGAAATTTCTTCCATGCTGGTCTGGGAGCAAAGAAAAAAACATAGAATGTACCAATTGCTTCTCTACCCGCGCAGATGGTAAAAGCCCATCGAGGGAATGGGCGAAAATCATAGGAATCATGTTATAGGCGATGAGGCTAGCAACCCATCACTATTTTGATTCCATTTTCCACCTATACGCCCACAATCTTGCTAAATGTGGCCTGTAGGTACCTGTTACCTTAGGCTCTGTCTACCCCGTAAGGGATAAAGACGTGATTTGTGTATGTATGTATGTATGTATAGAAAAATGACGAACAGTGGTGGAACAGGTGGATAAATAAGATGCCCTGAGTAAAGCAAGAAAGAGCAGTCACTTGAGATGGTTCCAATCTTGCGTGTAGTGTACTTTCAGCATCATAAGCATGTATACATTTGAGAACTATATTATTGACACTTATGTTGTAATTACTAAATATAAAAACATAAATGTAATACAATTGGTTCCAATTACATATCTTCTAATTTCTGTCCACGACTTAACAAATTTACCACGGTGTCGGTAGTAGTACTGAGCTAGCTATATTAATAGTAAAACTTGGCAATTTCACGATCCCCCGGGTTCATTAGCAGTCAATTATTTTACGACTTTGTCTATTCTAATACATATTTAAATAACTATAAGTCAGGCGTCATAAGTTTCAGAGTTGTTGGCAAAGTTGTTCAGTTTGTGTTTGTAACACAGCTGTCAAATCCCTCGCGTGTAATAGCATACGGGAGCTTAACTCATCAGCGGCAAAATGTGAAATTTAATTTGTTTGTTAAATTTGTAGTAGTGGCAGTATAAGGCAACCGCAAATTCCAAATGTCATTCTATTCCGAGCTCTGAGAGCTCCTAACAAAATATGTAATTGAACAAAAAAATACTTATCTTGCTACTCCACTACTTAAGTGAAAGATAGCCTAGCCTGTGCGATATAAATATACATTGTTTTTACATGCAAACCTAACCTCCACTACTGTCACATAGAACACACAAATCCCACAAACTTAAATACCCTCTACACCACACAAAACACTGACGCGTTTCGATCATTCGCTAACGCGCCAGTGTTTTGTGTGGTGAAGGGGACAGTTCGCTTGTGGGATTTATAACCCTCACATACATTGGTACATCGAACCAATCGAAATTAACACTGTAAGACAAGCTATTGGCTTTCCAGTTCTGAAACGCATTAGTGCTTTATATTAATAAAGTACAGGGAATTTCTAGTTCTTTTGCGGTATTTTTTCCTTTGTTTCGTTATAGAACAAAAACAAAACCATGTTATGCGATAGTTAAATATAGACTATTGATATCTACTGTAATATCGGATTGGCTCACTCCGGTGCCATGCTCAACTTTGAGTCAGCCAACAATAGGTAAAGCTATTTTATTGAATCAGGCGTTACTTTGTGGAGGTCCGTTTCAATGAACAAAAAATATTTACCCTGCTACTCCGCAACTCACGTGCAAGATAACCAAGTCAGTATGACGTTGGTTTGCATGTGTAACAGTAGCGCTCATTAAACTTTGATAATGATCCCGTAGAGGGATCGAAACGCGTCAGTGTTTGTGTCATGAAGGGGACAGTTCGCTTGTGGGATTTATGTGTGTTTTATGAGGCAGTAGAGGAGGGAGGGTCATTTTCCACGTAGGAAGCGGAGTAGCAAGCCACAGCAGTAGACCCCACAAAGTCACGCCTGATTCAATAAAATAAAAATATGTAAATCATCTCAAGTTTGAAAACAAAATAAATAATTAAAGGAAAAATTCTGAAGGTAATATCATCAAAAGCAATTTCTATAGTTTCAATCATAAACATTGGCTATTATCAAAGGAATTTCTGTTGTTTATTTGAACACAAGTATTTTCTTTTGACAAGATGATCAAAGCGAGTGATTTTGTATGGGTTTTCGTATTATGAGAATATACGGCGTGCCTTTAATGGTCATGGGTTTATTAGCCCTTTGTTTGGCTTCAAATTTCTGAGAAAGAAAAATATGTCCTCAGATGTTTTACATAAAATACAGTTGATTCATAAAATAAACGTTGTGTAACCATTACAAATAGGTACCACAAAGTTATATTTAAGAATATCCTAAGGGATTAACTCAAAGACATCACAGAGTTAGACGATACTTTGCCCGAATAAGATTAAGGAAATAGGAAAACTGTATTAAAGTCGTCTGTTTTAATATTCATTAGGAAGGATCAAATTACTCGGACAAAAGCGAATCAAGTGAAACAGATATAATTTTGTTTACAATTCAGAAATTCGGTGTCGTTTGAGTTTAAAAATTTTGGGGTAACTTTATTGTTAGTTGTCGCTCGGGCTGGGCTCTGAATTATTAAGCAGTAGTCGGAGTTTGTTTGCAGTTCTGCACTGGCGAGTCTTACATAGAACAGACAGAACTGTTTGTTACCCACCCACTGCAAAACTGATAAACGTGATGTTACTCTGAATTACATTCGCTGATTAAATACAAAAGCGACACATTTCGAGATCGGACACTGTTGCATTTGAAACCTTATAACAATTGACTTTTGTTTTTAGATGCAATGGCAAATGAATTTGGAATGCGTCCGTTTTGTATTTAATCAACGATATTTAAATTCAAATACCGCTGCAAGTACGCCAACATGTTTGACAGACGCTTGCCTTAAATCAGTGTGGTGTGGCAATTCTATAATTTGCTATAGCGCGTTCTTTTTCACATCCATTAGACCATCAATCCTTATGACTCAGCCTTGCCAATTATATTTCTATGCAGTTGCAATATAAAGTATTAATATAATATTATATTTTCTTATTTATTACCGGAAATTATTAATTTTGGGCTTTGTATTAAAACAGCAGGTATTGTGTCGAATAGGAAATTCCTTAACCACCATAAATTTCAATGGCATTTGTGCCAAAGGCTTAAAAGATGGAAGACTATATAGTTAAGGGCTTAATCACAACAACAATTAATTGATTCCTTTGTGTTACGACCGTTTCACCTTTATTACATTGCAATAAGGGTGAAAAGGTCGTAACACAAAGGAATCAATTAACTTTTGTTTTAATTAAGGCCCTTAACTATGTACATGTGTTTTGAAAACGACTCTTATATACAATTCAATGTGACACTCAGCGTTGTTTTATTCTAATATCTGATAGATAAAACATAGTACAGTCAGCATCATATAGTTTGAACCTTTAAAGTCGGCCAAATAGTCCGGTACACCATAGAATTAGTATGGTGTGCCGTAGGCTTATTATCTAAGTCGCTCGCAATTGCCATCGTGTTCATTTTTACAGTTCGTGTATGGGGTGACAATTGGCATCGGAATCAGCTAGCTGTCACATTCATACAAGAACTGTCAAACTGAACACGATGGCGATTGCGAGCGAGTTAGACAATAAGCCTACTGACCTTTTTGGTCACCTTGAACGTTTAATACTATAATATGATGTTGACTATACTTTGGTTGCCTAAATATAAACTTAAATAAAAAAACGACTACATCATTTTTGTTAACTTAAGATCTAAAAAAAAATGAAAATCGTTGTGCTTCATGTTTAATAAAAACACAAACAATGTTAGGCAACGTTAGTTGTAATTTATATGGTTCCTTTAAAAAACGTTCACGTGAATCCAGAAAACAGAAGGGATCCGGTGATTGTTAACACGAACGGCAAACTCGTACCCGCCATTTGCAAAGAGGAAAAACCGCCCCCTGTTATCAAATTCGGGAACAGTTTCGTAATTTTTTCCGGCTTATCAGTTTTTGTAGCTGGAAGGTGTAGCTGTAGCTAAATAGAAACTTCGCCGATTTTCTTTTAGAGATCATCGGGAGGCAATAATTAAATTTTCTAGTTGGCAGCGTTCGTTTTGATTCCTTTTTTTATTTCTTGCTTTTGTTTCAAAGCAATTATTTAGCGGTTTATGGTAGTTATTAAATTGCTTAGATACTTAGATAATATTTACGTTGTTACTAAAAAAAACATAGGTATTTACGTATTAGGTTTGAAGTTAAATAAACTACTGTAACAGTAATATCTCAGAACCACCAATATTTGAAAATCTGACCATATTTTAAACCTAACATAAGATTCGTTTTCCAACTCAGAATAAAAACATCAGTTTATTCACAAACTATTTGTTATTTTGATGAAAAAAAATATTATATCCGTACCACACATATTCATTGCCTTGTCTTTCTCATGAGCATATCTATTCGTGTTCAATGAAATCGTTGTTTTATCTATTGCTGCTTATACTCGAAATCATAATGACATCTAAACGTGAACTCACGATGTTAGAAAAAAAAACATACTCTAAAATATTGGTAATTATTGCTAAACTCTTTAGTGTAATCTAAACCCACGAAACTTAAGTAACTATACCCACAGAAGTTTTAAAACTAAGTTTCCCCGATCAAAATAGTTTCAAACCGCATAAAACCAAAAAGCGGTTCGATGCACAATATGCTTCGCTTATGCGACAAGAACGTTCATGTTCGTGGTTGTCGCGGTTTACTTCACAGTATTTAACAAAAACAGTACGCAGGTAAAATTAAGGTTTTTAAAAACTGTTTTTCAGCTACACACAGTTTGAATTTTAAAATGTAACTTCACCTGTTTTTTGATATGTACCGTATAGGTGAAAAACTTAAGTAAATGACCTGTTGTATGTAGTTTGTATACAAAACTGATATGGGACTTAAGTCATTTTTCTAATTTGGAACGTCAATTCTCACACATTACTCACACATACATCAGGTCATTTGCTTAAGATTTTCACCTATCTACCTATATTATTTGTATTTGTAATAAATTACAGAATTTGTTTAATAGGTCTTTACTTGACGCGTTAATAGGATTGGTAAAAATGCCACTAAGCAGGTACTTTGACTACGTTTAAGTAATAACTAGCAATCCGCCCTGGCGTCGTACGAGTGCTCGTATGTACTATCGTACATTACTTTGTATTGAAATTGAACTTACATTACTGTAACAATAACTCCACTGTGGCAAGTAGGTTGCAGTGACCTAAAAAGTAAAAAGCTTGTATCGCATCGCTAAAACGCAATTCAGTCGCAAATGGAACCTTCACCACTAGTCACGCGGGGTTTATTCTATAAAACTATACACAATTTGAATATGAGAATTAACAGTGACATTATTGTTTGTGGAATTTATTAATGGCTTAGTAAATTTCATATAAAAAGATGATTTAAAGAGTGTGTTAACATTAATGATGATGAGAGTAAAGTTTATCTCTAGTACGCTAACCTTTACTACGCTACAGAGAGCTATAGGGGTTAGATGTAATCGATTAAACGATCTTTTTAACGTAATACACTAATAAAAAGTCAGTGTTTTCTAGACACTTGCAAAGTCTATCGGCTGCGTATTGCGTCTTCACTAATAATTAGGCCCTTCATACACAAGGCTACGCAAATCTTCGATAAATACAAATGTTGTATACTACATTAGTATCGAGTCGTGTCGCGAGTATCTAGTATCACACGTCCGTACACACGACATGGAATCGCAAGAGGCGAATTGCCCATTCAGCCGCTAAAAGCGTAGCGGTTAAACAGGTCATACAGATTAAACGCGTTTAATAATCCTTCCTACTTATAAATGTGAAAATTTGTGAGTATGGATGTTTGTTACTCTTTCACGCCAGAACGGCTGGACAGATCTGGATAAAATTTGGAACATGATAGATTATAGTCTGGAATAACACATAGGCTACTTTTTATCCCGGAAAATTGCGTAATTCCTGCAGGATAGCGATAAACGAATTCTATGCAGACGAAGTTGCGGGCAACAGCTAGTATTAAATAATTGTGTCGCCATCATGGAAATCGCCGCAACTTGTGTAGTGACACACGACAGGGTAACCCACTCGAAGTTCTTTGTAAGTATAACGACGGAAAATAACCTTTTCAGAAGCTCAACGGTGAATTTCAACGGAAAAAAAAACAATGACCAATTCAATTTACATGCGCATCGTTCAAAGGTTCACGTAACGGACGTCACAGGCAGTGCATGGTTAGTTTAAACGAGATCATACCGGCTAAAAGCGGATATTTTGGGATTGAAAAGTCAATTCCGTTAGGTTGCTGTGTATGAAGTTATGTCATTAGGTTCTTCCCACGACCTAGCATTTTATTGAACACAATTAAACGATATTTCCGATAATTACACAATTTGTCGTTGTAGGCGTATTCCAGGCTGAATGGTATTAGATTTACAAAAGGCTACCCGGGTCGTGGGTGCTAATATATTGCGCAATAAAATTTAAAATAACAATCGTGAGACTATTCGAAGGGTTAATAAAATGGCTATATTTTTTTCTCCGTTTCGCACTGGTGGAACCTTCAGTTTAAGTAATTGGTGGATACAATAGAAAGTATACTATTTACGGAATTTGCGTTGAAGAGAATTATTACATTAACAGCTACATCATTACTGATTGGCATTTCTGTAAAAACTGGAAACGATTGGATACCTGCAATTTTTTTTATGAAAAATAATACAAGGCACTATTATTATATCTAGTCATTGTTTTTCTTGATCAACTTTGATGAAAAACTTTACGAGGTTTCTATGATACGCAATAAAAGTCAACTTCCTTCATCCACTTAAACGGGGGTGCGATTTCAAAATGCACTCAATAAAATTGTCGTCTGTAAACGGTAGCTACTACTTGATATTCGGTAGGTTATTTCGGTAGAATAGTTAAAGTTGTAACTCACCTGTTTTAACTAACTTAAATGTAACTTGCTGTTGGTTCTTGAGCTGCTCGTTATGAGCTGGGTGCGTGAGCTCCCGCAGCGCCATCTCCATGGACTGCTGCTGCATGACGGCGCGCCGCTGCTCCGGCTCCTTTGCTGCTCGACTTAGCCTCCGAAAGAAACTAACTTTCTTTGGTTTTGAGTTTGGACCTGCCAAATTAAGAGCAATCATGAAATACTTGTTATTTTCGGTCATTTGAATCGCAATCATTAAAAAACACAATCATTGAAAAATACGACAGAAACTCACACGAAACATGAATAAACAAAATGAGGATGACTTGATTGTAGTGAAGCTTTAGCTGGTATTATTGCGTAGGTATCATGCGCTATGAGTGTGATTGGTTAGTCTGTCGCCACGCATTTGAAATCGAAACCACACTCTCGTTCAAAAACCTTCAAAAGACGAGCGTTGAGGCGTTGGTGTCGAAGGCGTCGAGGTTCGGTAGGAGGGCGCGGGCGACGGGCTGGGCGCAGAGTTTGGCCTTGGGGGGAGGAGACTAAGTGAGGAGGTCGCAGGTGAAGGGAAATGCAACGCTGACACATCTGAGTTGCGGTCCGGTTCAGGAGTCGTGACGCGGATTTTTGCCGTAAACTGAGGTGAGCTCGCGACTTCAAATAGAGCATCGAAATCACGATCGAAGATGTTTTTCCTCGAGAAAGCAGGCGTAGGTAGCGGAGCGGGTAGCTCAAATTCATCAGGGGCTGGGGTTCTAACTATTTTTCCGAATTGATTGTCCTCATGGCGGCCGAGCTTCTTCAGCAGTTTGCTTGCTTTAGTGCGCTCGCGCAGCTTAGCCGGCCGCTCGATAGAGGGCGTCGGCGAGGCCGGCGCGCGCTCCGCGGGCTCCGGGGGCGCCGTTTTGGGGAGGGACGCGGCGCGGGGTTGGGGCCTAGGGCTAGGGGCCGAGGGCTGGGGATCCGCGCGGGACGGCGCGGGCGGCGGCGGCCCGAAGAGGACGTCAAGCGTGGGTCGCTGCCGGGGCCTGGGCAGCGATTGCGAGTTGTATGTCAGGGTAACTACTTCGTCTGCGGGATATATTACATACATCCCTGGCGAGACCGCATCGCGCCGGCCTCCTGCGCCCTCCGAAGAGGCTTACGCGCGTCTCAACCTACCACTTTCCTTAAAATCTAACAGTCTAAATATTACTGCTCTTTGCTTCCGATGAGAACTTCAACACGATCAAGTGTTTACAAGAAAAAGACAATTAAGATTGTGGAATGTTTTTACACATATTCTATTCGTGTTAGAGGAAAGAAGGAATGTTTAGAGGGAGGGTTTCTGAGCCATGGGATGGTTTATCTGGGAATCGTCTTCGAACAACGTCTGCCACAAGTCCAAGCAAGGCATCTTCATCCTAAGTGAACAAAACAAAAAAAATACAATAAAGCAAATGATAAATAAATGAAAATATTACTAAACCATTCTACTATAGAATCAACTGTTTTTAAGTGTGAAAATCGAACGGTACCCATTCTCAACTAACATTCAGTTAAAGTTAAAATGGAGTTTACGCGCTGAACTTGTACATTACAGTACGAAACTTTCCCTGTCCTTGCAAGTTAAACAAATACATTCACTTTAAACACTCCTTTCAACCTTGTGAACCCTTTGTCTATGGCGAAAACACGTAGGTTTATGCTTCCAGTTGTACGCGCTCGAATTTGTTAACCTCAGGCTTGTAGGGAGGATTTTAAGCTTTATAAATTCAACGCTCATATAAAATAAAGCGTTGTATATTCAAATTAGCAGTCTAGCACTAGAGCTTGGACGCTGAGACAATCGGGTCAAGTATCATACCACAATGGCTGACTGCGGAGACTCGAGCCGCGGTGCTCAAAGCGACTGGCTACGAGGCGATTTTATAGATGTCACTTTCGTTCGCGTTTTTGACAAAAGTTTATGCACTGGTAGGTACTTGAGAGAGCTTGTTTGCCTAGTTTTTGCTACGAAAAAAGAAATTGTATATAGTACATTGGTAAATATACGCTAACTTCGAATGCCAGTTTGGATCTCCATCAACCAGCTTTTTTTTGAACTCTCTTTTACGTATGTAGTCATGGGTAGTATCTATTGTACAGAACACACTTTTATTCGAACTGTACTGAAACCCGAAGCTTGATTCGAGAAGCGCTGGGAAACAATAACGATGCGAACGGATTTTATCAAACTCCTACGTAAAAGTATCGACTCGGCAATTTATACTGTCACAATTATAAGTGTATCTATGTACCTACCTACTTACTCTGCCGTGTCGTATTCTTACCGCATGTGACAGCCCTACACGAGGTACAAACAGTACTTACAACGTGTTTTACCGCACTACATTATTCGTGTAATTACGGAGTTCAACACACATTATTTATTTGAAAGCAAGTTCAGTTGGCGGCTTGCCTACCTACGCTGTCGCGTAAGTCTTGAGAGAGCATCGGATTCGCAAAGTCTTTGTTTATAGTTATTTATTCGTTTTCGTTAAGTAACTTTCGTTGAGAGGTTAGTGGCCTGAAGTTTAGTCTCAGATTAAATAAAAAGACAAGACGCAAACGGCAAAGTGAAATCGGTTGAAACTACGCCTCGCTGTGTGCGTACACGTCCAAGTTCAATGAAACTGCTAAGCTGTTGAGCCACGCGCATGTGGCAATTCGTACCTTAAATTGGCCTCACATTGCAATACGCAACACGCCTTCTTTGACGTTTTATTTGATCCGAGCCCGAAGTATTTATGTACAACCGAAGGTAAAAAATTGCGAGTAAAACTGTTATTGGACCATAAGAAAATCAATTGAAAAAAATTTACTTCTATATACTCGTCAACGACAGCTTTGTAGAGACTATTCTATATTCGTGATAGCTTGAATCTGAAATTTAAATGATGAAATTCGTGGCAACTTCTCGTGACCCTTAAGGGGTTTGAGTTAAATTTTCATTGCTTAATTGCTTTCGATTATGTCTGATATCAGAAGTTTGTTCAGATTGTTTTGGAGCACAATTTGAATTCATAAATAATTAGAAATGAGGAAAATAACATTTTTAATAAGTAGGTATTAAGCGTCTGCTCCATATTTTCAATAATCTTAAGCATCTTAATCTTATAATTGTACGTTTTCTTTTAAGAACCCAGGACTTTAAGCCGTGTTCATCCCGTTAAGAACTCGAGTTTTAAAATATACACAGACAAACAGCATTAACGTTCAAAGCACGATTCAAACCATTGAAGCTAGAAACTTAAAATTAGCTTCTTTAAGATATATTTTCTAGTAGGTACGTATTTCTATACCGTAAGCCATATTGAAAAGGCTTACGGTATATCAATGCAACCAAATAATAAAACACTAGTCAAGTATGAGTCGTAGGTAGCCAATATAAGTTCCGTACTACCAATTGAACAACTATTTAACACCCATATTTTTTTGTTTTACTTCAGAGTAGCTCTACAGATTGCATAACAGTTAATGCCTACGTTACAGATTCGACACTCCGATTAACAACCACTATTATATCAGGCCCCTATTTCACCATTCGACAATTGTCAGTGACAAGTGACAATTTGAATTGCAATGCGTGGTCAATATGAAGCCAGCCGGCGTAGATTCTCGTCGAGTTTGTAATGTAAACAGAACTGTCACATGTCACCGACAATTGTCACTTTGATGAAATAGCAGCCAGGTGGTCGGTAAATAGTCAATTCACCTAATAGCCTCACCTAAATAGCCGTGCTGAACGACTTATTATAAATATTTCCTCTATGTTAAAGATGACACATTTTATGAAATGATGCTATAAAATTAGCTAATCGCCCAGAAACATTAATTTGTCAAGTTAATTTTAAACATAATAGTCACATCTACCAATTTAAAGTAAAATATAGCATTCCACCTACTTCATCTTTAACTGAGCTGTATTTTTTTCGTGCCTGTTATTTATCCAAACCAAGCTATAAATTTTATGATTATTTATGGTAGTAACAAAACAAAAAGTTTTAACAGTAATCAGAATATTTCCATGTTTTAAAGAAACATAAATAATGTTCTAGTAAAAGTATGTACACTGGTCAAAATGCCTACCTAAAAAACAAACATGCATAATTATATACGTCTGACATAAAACCAGCAAATCCGTCTGCAAAATGGTGACAATAAAATATATCGATTCTGGAATAAAACCAACGATGGTATTTCTTTGTATTATTAATAATTTTGTGATGAAAACTAACACCACCCTAATAGAACGTGCCATTCTTCCTCGTTTAAAAACCGTCAAAGAATACTACAATTAAAGATGCGATCCGGGTTTAAATATAGTCCTTTTCTCAAAATAAGCGTTGATGAAACTTTTCCGATGAATGTATTGATTCAGAATTATTTCTGCCTCGCCCACGTTTTTGGCCTGTTGACTTACGTGTCTCTATATTAAAACGTAGCAACGGTGTTAGTATTACTTTAACCCAAATGATTAGTTTTCATTTTCATGCAGGTATAAGTACTAGTACGGCTTCGAATTGATTTATTTAAAACTACCCGCTGCCCGCGACTTCGTCCGCGCAGAGTTAAATTATAGCCCTCTCAGAATTAAGTGGCTCGCTATTGGTAAATATTTTTTAGAATCGGGTCAGCAGAATACCCCAACAACCTCACAAAGTCTTTATAATATTTTGTAATATAAAATATATAAATATACCTATAAATATCGTGAGACAAAAATTACACCTGTTGACCTAGTATAGTCTCAAACTAAGCAGATTCACGAGTAAGATTAAGCGTGATGAGAGAGAAAACAAATGCGGGAATTGTATTTTTTTGTATAGTGCCAGCAATTCTTATATGTTTGAAATTTTACCTCGTGTTGTGTGACCTAAGGCTTGCAAGGAACGGAGGCTTAAGCAGGTCAAGTGCGTCTCAACAATACTATGCCGACTCTGCTTCGTTATTGAGAAGGAAAAATATAAAAAATAAAAAATCATAACAAATCCAGTACCTTCTTAAATATATATTTTTTTCCTTTAGGAGGAACGAACTTTGGAATATATTTCAATAAGTTTTATAGTGACCAGGTAAGTCAATCATTTACTCTCTATACGTCTCTATAGTTAGTTAAGACTTAAATGTAACCAACCAGTGAACAGTATATCTGTCTCTTTTACCGACAAGATACCTATTCTCTTGTTCATTTCTTGAGCGAGAAAATATTTAGTCGATGGCTAACCGCTTTCTCGCCGTTGGGACTAATGCTCTATAATGCGTTAAGGTATTGTTATCTGTCGAGCACAGCGCTGAATCCATTGACGAAAAACACAGCTGGAAAAGGATGCATACCAAGTGTTACAAAGCGCTATTGTTCTCCTGTACGGCGAGACACGGAGTCCAATTAGATTCTTCGATGGGAGACGTGAATGCCGGCGGGTATCTATTGTCATGGTATTTTTAATATACCTACTACTTACGCGAGTGCAGTCAATTTTCGGATGACTTGTAGAGAAAATTGAATGCACACTAGAAATTGAGAGCTTGATACGAAACAGTGCGGAAACATTTTAATAAAAGTAATTGTATATTGAACGGGCTCTTCTCAGAATAATTACAGCTTGATTTACAATAGAGTTTCGGACCCAGTGCGGATCGAGACTTTCACCGAAAAGCTCATGGTGAATTCCGAATATAATTTCAAACATAAAAGCTTTATTACTTTGGAAGCGAACATTCAGTTCAAATAGCTGGGCCCACGTAGTAAGAACAATATTTAGTTACATATTTAGGTACGTAGGTAAATATAAATATTAAATGTTGAAAGCAGCTCTAATGAAAAACCGATCTAGCTTAGGTTTCATCTCTGGCAAAACGCGTCTTAGGGGTTTTATTTCAATTAATGTCTGCATCTTTTGAAGAATGGTTAAACTATTTTGAAAAACACCGAGTGACCCGAGTGAGTTGACCCGGACACCATGTATTTAGATACTTACCTGTATGATAAAACTTATATGGCAGGCATTTAATTTTATGATTAGGCACCAAGTACCTACGCAAATTGAAGTGCCAGAGGGAGTGTCCCATTTAACATAAATAATGAACCAAATATGCTGATGGTGTTGTCATTTGACTTACTCATGGGAATTGCGTGTGTCCATACCAATTTATAGACTTGCTTCAATAACTAACGTCGGTAATTTAAGTATCTAATGTAAAAAGAGTATAAGAAATGATATATTATGGCATATCGGCTGCTCTGCTGCTACTCTGCTTAAAAATAATATGGGATGTGATAGACAAAAACCACCATTGATCATGAGAAGAAAATGTATTCCAGGCGGCTTTATTTCTCTCTCGACACTTTTAACAATTATCGTTATATTTCACCCAAAACCATGCACTAACCTTTCTTGTAAATCACTCTATGTAGGGGAAAAACCGCATGAAACTCAGTGCCGTAGTTTTTGAGCTTATCGCAAGCAGATACACAGACAGATGCGTCGGAGGATTCGTTTTACGTATAATTACTTACTGATGTGAAATGAAGCCGTCCAAAAGTGCGCCGGCAAAATGCACTCAGCTGCAAAAAATGTGGCCCTTATACATAGGTATCCAATTTAGGCAATTTTGTAATTTTTTGAGCATTTGATTCAAATTTTGTGTTGCTATCGTTAAGTACAGTTATCAAAGTAGCTTTTTACAGGTCAAAGTAGTTCGAGCGTGGATGACTGGTCTAAAACTATGATTCAAAATACAAATAAAATTGTAGGCTGTTTTCTGGATAGCCAGAGTATAAAAGATATATATTTGTAGATGTAATAATCTACAGATAATCTTGTGCGCGTTTTGTATTCCTTCAATCAAAATGAGGTATTGACGCTGTAAGGTACAATAGTATAATTTTGTGAATGATCTAGTAAAGAGATTTAATAAATAAATAAATAATAAACTAAAGAGATAATTTGCGTGATGTTGTTAATAGTCCAGTCGGTGATATTTTATTTGATTTATTGTGTTAAATATACAGACTTGCACGTGAATAGGAGTAGGAAGCGAGATAATCGTATTTTATTCAGTAATAATTCAACATTCTCTGAGAGGCGTAATAGCGTACAAAACTCGCTATATGTCAAGCGCATGATCCCATTAGCTACCTTTTATCCCAAAAAAATATTTTATTTCCATTAAACAACCCTTATACGAGCGCTGAGGGTAAATGATTTTTACCCCCTACAGCGCCTGTAATACTTCCTAATGTTAACATGTATTCTTCTCATATCATGTAATGCCTTGTTAACCCAAAGGGTATGAATTGGGAAATCTACTTTCCCTCAATCTTTATATGCTACATTAAAAGTTATAATTACTTTATGAATTTCCTAACGATTTACAGATTATTAGGCATATAAGTTGTGTTGTAATAGGTTTTTGTGAAAATTTTCATAAATAATACACACACACTCATTATTGTATTGACTCTATGATACATTTACCAAATTTTAAGTCTGTCGGACCATTAAAGGTATGGATAAGATTCGTGTGCAAAAGGTGGATCATATTGTTTGTTACTTATTTACTCAATTACAAGTTAAGCTGTGATACAAGAGTGAATATATTTTTGTAGATATCAGAAGAGGTATACTCGTATTTATCGACAATTTCCACTAGTCATTAGTGTTCAATTTGTGGGAAGTCGTTTCCCTCAGGATGACATGGTTTCCGATATAAGAAACGAGCGAGCGACTAATGCTTTTTGCTATTTGCGCGGAATGCCAGCATGTGAACAATATTCACGGACTGTTATAAAAAAAATAAAAACGTCTTAGAAAAAACTAGTTTACAGTTTTCTATGAACTGACATATTTAAACACATTCAGCACGGCAAACACGAGATAAACTACCCATTTTTTTTCGTACTGCTCGTCGGTAGTTTTCGCTACGAAAGTTATCATTTAAGAGCGTAGCGCGTAGCAAGCCAGCCGCATCCTATAATAAAGGTTCCCGTCCCGTCGTCTATCACAGGGTTCCGTAGTAGGTACGCTTGAAATTTTCACGGATTGTACTTTCGTCGCTATGACAAAGATAGCAACAACCTCAGTGGCGTAGCTTCCTCGGGGCTAGGCGGCGCAGTGCCCCGGGGCCCTCAAATCCTTATAAGAAAATTTTAGATCAAACTGAACTTTCGAAAATTATTATTAAAACCTAACCAGTTTAGATAGCAGGTTTTGGTTACCTAACTACGCCACTGAACAACATGATGTTGTAGGAACTTGTGCAAGGACGGTCCGGCTTGTTGCCACCATCTCAATAGCTAATCTAATCGCCAAGCAGTAGTGCTTGCGCTACTGTGTTCTGCCGTGCAGAGTAAGACAGCCGGTGAAATTACTGGCAATCTATTTTAGCTCCCTAGGTCGACAAAGCATCTGAAATCGTCTGACGTTACAAAGCTACCACCCAAGGCATTCTAAATTGCCAAATAAATCGAAGTATTCCGTTTCACCCGCAAAATAACTACATCAAACGATCATGCGACCAAACGCTAGGATAACCAATACTCGACCATACGAAAAGGCATCGCTCGAAGGACCAGGAGTTTCGTTAAATATTTACTGTGATGCCCAAAAACTTGCAAAATTTTCAAGCTGGAACTGCTTCATTGAGTATAAGAAATATTGCTGGCAATTTCTTTTGACTCGGATTGATGCTCTAATGTAGCGATGCAGACTCGTAATTTGACTTTTAAATAGTTTACATAAAGGATAGTTTTGATTTAGGAAACTCAGAGAGTATCTGAGTACTTAATAAATTCTTATTCCTTCGAGTGCTTATTGAAGTTGATTGTATTTCAGATCTTAATTAACGGGATTCTCGCTGAGCGAATAATTAAAATTCAAGCGAAGTCTTTTTTTAGCTTCATCAACAATAAGTTTTATCGTGTTATCATTTCAATGTAGCTAGTAAAACTTCATCATGTGAAATTGTAACTTTATACTAAGCGAAATATATTAAATACATTTATATTTATAATTCACAAATAAAAACTAAAAGTACTACAAAGATATTGCTCACCACTGTGGAACCATGTCACACCAGATATCATATTGACACTTCCTACATCTGCCAAAGAAATAATTGCATTTTTTTCGTGAAAAAGTACTCTTTAATGTTTAATTTTCTTGTGCACATTTTAATCATAATTGGAAGTGCCCACGTGCCCAAGGGTCGGTCATTGCTCTTAATTTATTTATTTTCGCGGTTTGTTTGATTTTGTTATTTGCAATGGCTGTGTGCGACCCGTTTGTGGGGAAATGGAAGCGAGTCACTGATTTATTATATCCGGTAAAATGATTAATATAACCGGTGGCAATTCTATTTAGTGGCATATTGGCGTGCAGTAGGGGTACGGCGTTTGGTGATCAAGAGATTTATTTTTGCTTAGTTGGTAGTTATGGATTTCAGAAGGAGCCGTTAAAAATTCGCGTTCATAATTTTTTATAGCTTTTATTACATAGAAGTAGTTACCTACCAAATGAATTTATGTGCTAATTTCAAATATGAACCACATGTACTTTGCAACTTCATGCTTTCTTTAAAGAGCATTTTATAGATATACAAACTTTATGTTCCTGAAGGCAGAAAGTGTCATAATAATAATTATTTTTTCAAATATTAGGTAGGTATCTATGCTAAAAATTTGATAAAAAGCCTAATAATACCAACTTTAATAAATAAGGGTTTACCATTTTCCTTTTGAGGTACATAAACCTACGAACTAAAGAACTTAGAATAAAATTTGCAACATGATTGAACTGAGTAATCTATCCTAGAAGTAAAGAGGGCGAGTTAAATGAGACGTTGATAAATCTTACAGTTTTACCCCGTTCAATGCGGCGAGGCAATTGGTGGTTCATCCTGCCATGACCCGGGAAGCTAAATTTGTGTTAGAGAAAGAGGGAAAGATAGAGTCATTTATTTACACTCATTTGGTATAGAAAAAAAACCCATACCAAAGCATGCACCTGATAAAATGAATAAAGAGAAAAGTGTTTTTACGCGTTTCATTTTAATAAGGTCCGCTCATAGGTAGGTACCCAGTAAGATTATAAAACGGGAATTTAAGATTAAATTTTTACTAAAACACTAGCTGTGCAACAGCGACTTCATCCGCGCAGAATTAAATAAAGCCTATGTTCATCAGGGATAATGTAGAATTCTACTGGTGAAAGATTTTTCAAATCGGTCCAGTAGGTTCGGGGTATATTTAATGCAAACAAACACACTAACAATCAAATCTTTCCTCTTTATAATATCAATGTAGATAGTGTATATTTACGTCCTATATACCTAATACCACATATATACAGAAATCATTATGTTGAACACTTACATAATCTAACTTATTTGACTTAAAGCATTTGCTTCCATCCATTTAATCTGCTATACGAACGTTCAACGTTAACATCTTTATTACAATCATAAAATTGGCAGAAAATTCGAGTCTTTCTACGTTTCTTTACTTTTATTGAAACGATCGGGTCCAAAGGTCGTTTTTTTAAATTCTTAATTCAGGCAGTTGCTTAAAATACTAACAATATAAAATCTTGGTTATCCTTTATCAGAAATTGAAGTAGCAAGAACGTCACAGTTCTTTTGTAATCGTCTTACATCACAACTAACTGACATTCGATTGTATCATATAATTTGTCAATAGCAATCATAAAATCGATCGAGACAACAGAGACAAAAAAAACAACGTTTTAGTCAGCGTTATTACTGGGCCAAGGGATTAGACACGTAAACATATTGGTTATTTTATCGTTACCAAAACTGTCACAGGCTGGTCTCATGCGTCTTAATAATAGTCTATTTAGTACACATCGTTACACGTGATCGTAATTACGTTTTGTATAAAATATTAAAGCCACGTAACTGGGTCAGCAAGAACATTTTCAAACAATGTAGTTAACAGTTAGGAAAAATCCGTTCATCACTTTGTCCGCATCCATTACCATTAAACGTTCTTTTTTGTGTACCTATATTATTAATCGGAAAGAAGAAAAGATATCGAATTATGATTGATCACGTACCACAAATTCAATATCAAAAATTGAAAATATTAAAATACAATTTCTGGAAGACGAGAATTCCAATTTGCTACAAATGTTTTGATATTTCTGACGGTAGAATAATTTGCGTGGATCATTTTGAACGTTTGACGCGCGTCATAACAGAGCGGTGGTACGTTTGATTGAACAATTGTTTAAACGTCCTAAAATAACCTTCACTCTGCTGCAGTGGTGTTAATTTAAACAAATGCATCCCTGTAAGGGCGGGTTAATAATGTGTTGTATTTTAGGATCCTCGGAACCTGAGATAAGAGAAATACGAGAATGTCCAGCACGCGTACGGTGTTTATTACGAATGAAGGAATTCCCAGCGAGCCGACCTAATGAAAATTTATATGACGGTCAGTAATGCCCCGAGACTGGCCGTCTTTCAGTAACTAGTAAAACCCTTTATCTAACGACTTTTTGTATTTAACGTGGACCAAAAAAAGTGCAAGTATAACGAAGTCCTAGGAGAAATAAAAGCAAGAAAGGAAGGAGTAAATAAAGCATTTTTAAATAAAATTTATGCTCAATGCATGATAAAACTATCCAATGCTTTGTTTAATTAGTGGTTACCATTAGTACACGAGTCGTAGAAGTAAGTTTTTCAGTTTTCAACCGAAGGCATCTTATCATGATTAATGAAATTCAAAGTAACGGTGCTGACACTGACGGATAACGATGGGATTCAAATGAATGGATTAAAAAATGTCTAGAAGATAGTAAAGAAAATGTCTAGCAATAAAATGTAATGAGATGGAAATTGTCAGAGCTGGCCTTTGAAAGTTACGCCTGGACATCAGACTATCTTTTCTTAATTCTGCCATTAAGTAGGTAAGTATTTTAGTTACCAATTTCGTGCGATAAAAACAGCAAAAATTATTAATTTATGACTAAAATTAATCTAAAGTCGCTGCCTCTGTGTTCCCAAAACGCTGATGGCGTTGCCTCCTCCCAAAGCTTTGATCTATTATTGACTAAGGATAGTGCAGTTCCTTTGTTTGGTACTTGCAAAATAATTAATATCATTACTTAGTTATAACCCAGTGACACTGCAAGCAGCACCCTGAACGTGATAGTAAGGTAGACTGAATAGCATTCGCTATATACAACATTGGGCTAGCTGTACCCCTCCTTTTATTTGTATGAACAAAACTAACATAGTACCTAATATAAATTCTGCCAACTAATTAATGAATTAGTAATGAAAACTTCTTCAGCGGCGTTTAGCACTTTTTGGGATGGGTAAAAAATGTTAAACTCGCATCAGGTAAATCGGAGGATAATAGGTACGTTGATTTCGTCACTCTCTCTCACGTTTGGCCTAGTGGTATAAGGTGTGGAATAAAAGTGCGTTCGCTTCGGTGACTGTGGTTCAAATCTCGTGTAATTATTTTTCTTTTTCTTTTTTTTTTCTTTTTGAAGTGCGTTGTGTACTTTTAGTTTTCGCTTCTGCCGGCACTCCCGGAGTGCAAGCCGTCCGTTTTTTTATTATCGTAATAGTAAATGGATAAGATATACTTAATGCTTTCAAAGGAAACCAATAAACACAAACCTGACCGGCATTGAGTCTCACACTTGGCCGCTCAGCAAAACTATGTCAACGCATCGGCCGATGTCTATTTTGGCAACTCATTATCTCCTCGTGCCAGATGACTACAACTACGACGAGAATTACTTTCAGTCCGATTACCGCGTGTTTGTACAACATACCGCTTAATATGATTACAGTACGTGGAACCCGAGTAACGCGATATGGAAACTCCACTATAGTTCACGTCGAATACGCTCCCACAGCCCGATCACAAAGGCTTTCAGGTAGTAATGTGATAACCCGGGAATATGATTCGATTGGTTTCAGTGTGCTTAAAATAAGGTAAAAGTTAAAAATTGTTGCGGATAATTTAATGAGTTAAATTAATTTTCATTTACGGATACCTACACTGTAACTTGCCGATTGGATTTAGTCATTCATTTTGTAATTAAAATCCTGGGCGTATTTCAGGTTTAGAAAACGTCCACAGTTTAGACTATAATGACTGTTAATTTTTAGGTATTGTTTAAAATAAATCTATGAGTAGGTACCTACCTCGCAAGGAAAATAAAAACCACTTTGTCGTCCGTCTGACAGTCAATCAGTCTGTCTTTGTATAAATACCACTGTTTTTGTTGAAGTAATATAAAAATACCCGGAGCTCTAGTCTCTAGTATTCGTAAAAAATATGTTTCTATGATCATGTGATTAAAAGCTAAAACCTTTTGAAAGTGGATTTTCATAAAAAACCGTGGAAATTAAAACTTATGGAGTAATTTACGTTGACACAGAATTATGGAATTTATGAAGGAGCCCACAAGACAAGAAAAGGAAGAAATCCAAAAATCACTGATTTCTATTTCTTATTAAAATATTTAATAGGTGTAGGTATTTTTTGATTTATAAAACAGTAAAACTAATCAAAAATAAAAACATCGTTATATATTTCAATTTGTATATGACCCTTAGCGAACGAGTACGACTTTCACTTGCCCGGCTTTTTAAACACTATTGAATAAAGAACTAATAGAATGTTATAAATAAACACGGAGAACCATTCAGTATTCAATTCAGGTTACCCTATTTTCAGTCAGACTACTCGTTTGCATATTTGATACGGTTAGTTTGAAACGTTTAGATTAGCTCTGCTGTCTATAAAACTGTCTCGTGTTTGTATTGATTTGTCTTACTCGCACAAACGAATGGTAAATGCTTAATAACGTAAATTTGAACTTACGTATAATTAGATGCACCTGAACTTAATATTATTAGCAAATCAGCATGCCGTATTAAAATTATACAAAGACAAAGGCAAACTGTTTATTGATTATCATCATCATCATCATTTCCAGCTTATATAAAATCCTGCTGGTGGGCATAAGCCTCTTCTCGTAACGAGAGGGCTGATCAATGAGAATTAAAACGCAATTAAAACACCCTTTTTGTTGGCAACACATTTCATTATTATTGCATCGTCATTGGGTATCATATACCAAGTTTCAATGTCAAGTCAATCAGTTTATTATAGGTAAAAAGATTATAATAGCTAACTCAATGGGGATTATCGTTTCTTTGCTCACCAGTTGGCGCCACTGTTGTCTAAGGTCCAAAGGCATCTTTATAAGATCGGCGCCGAAACAAAGTATTAAATCTTGAATTTAATTAAGTTTATTAATTATAAATAACTTGCCCCCATTGTGTCGTTTCGTTTAATAATATTTTCAAGGCCAAAAACGTAATTTTCTACTTTTCACGGAATAATTTCATAATGTGGCTTTATAGTTTAATGTTATCATTACAGGGGTAAAAGCCTGCTTATACGCACGGTAATAGTTGTAGTTTAGTTACAGCATATTGGCATTGGTTTAACAAGTTTGCCGGAGGCGTTTACGTTGTTCCTTTAAAGCATATCTACGCCACGGTTGTATAGTTAATTCTAATTAGCGTACGGCTTCCTTGTACCTAATAATGAGCATAGCTGGTTGAAATTGTTTAAATACGATTTTTATCCTTCGCTTCAACTTAAACTGTATTTTATTTTAACGCTAGAGTAATTCGCCTCATATTTGAGTCTGCGACTTGAATGCTAGGCGACTAAGTACCGACATGATTTCAAAACGGCATGAAAGAGAATTACGTTCTTACTTGCATTTGTAAAGCGGTGGCCTTAATAAAGTTAATTGTGATTGCTGAGATTTTTTATGAAAAGATATTTTGTTTATTAAAAACATCAAAAGTATTTTGTGAGAGCACAGTAGTGTGGGAAGCCTAGCCTTTTTCAATTAATAGTTGAGGCCGTCACCTCGATGTTTTTATTATTTTGATTTGATTCACGTCAATTTTAAACTAAGCTTAGATCTAACTTAATTATCAAATACAAAAATAAAAAAAACTTTTTCTAATCCGTTTTTTTTTCTAAATAAGTAATGAATAAATTATCCAATTTACGCGGGCACCGTGGAAAGATTGATTCGGCACGTGTTTAGCGTTCGAAACTCAATTTGTCGCAGATGCTCGTTGAGATGCGACGTGTGGATTTTGACTTCTTGATTGAAATCAAATGATTTACACTCGAAACTCTCTGAGTAAAGACGCGGTTGAGAGCATTGTGAAGTGCTTAGGGTGAGTGATTGAGCCAAGCGTAAACAGTATATATTCGACTCCTGAAAAATGTATACCAAACGTTTGTATATTATATCAGCGTATTTAGGCGGCCTACAATTTTTGAGCCGTTCCAATAGAAACACATATTTTTCCACTTGATGGAACCCGTGAACCCAAGCCTTTTCAAATAAGTTATTTACTCCATCCAATTTAGAAACACGTCAGTGATTTTATCGCTTATTTTTATGCAATAATTTTTCTAAATCAGCTTTTCCCCTATATAAGAAGGCCAAAATTTCTAACGTATCTGTATAAAATTACCAGATGCTTCTCTTCCGTTGCTGACTTCGTGTTTCGGTAGTTTGTTGGATTGCGATCAGTTACATAGTGACCGCATAACAGAAGAACACAGCCATACAACTTTTCGAATACCATTGTACAAACCATTCAGATTCAAATACAATGAAAACCTCTGGAAATCTGGTAATGCCATCAGACAATAATAAAATAGACGCACTGTAAAGGGTCGATTTAGATATTCTGCCTTGAATTTGTTATTATATTCTGAACATAAAATGGGATTAAATATAATGATAATTCCAGTTGGTTTGGAATTGCGGTTTGCAAACTCCATGGGACTGACAACTTGACTGACGCGGCAAACGGGCACTGGTCCAGTGATCGACAGACAGCCGAAATATTTAATTTGAAAAGGGGATGAAACTGAAATCCGGGCAAACAGTTTTGTGACAGAATTTCAAGAACAGTCACTCAAAATTAGTCTATGCAATTAGTTAAACTACAGTAGTACATTTTGTATTTAAATAGTTTAAGTTTGAGATAATTGGATTAGATTTTCAATTTTCACAATTTCATGAAAGTCTCTCATTCTTGGCGAGTCTGGAAATGATAGTCTAGCTAGAATATAAATAGATTTTCTAACAAACGTTTTATATTATTTGTAGGGGTGATACGAGACGTTTTGTTAGTAAAATTGAAAAGAACTGCGATTTTATTGAAGACCGTATAATACTATGCTAGTTTTGTAATCGAGGGGTCGACCCTATTAAATCTTGTTAAAGAAACTTTGTGTCCTAATTTCTGTTGACACAACTGAAAGCTTGGACTAACGCCTAAGTTCAACAAAGGTTCTTATAATTAAGTAAAAGTTAATTTAAAGATAATGTTAGACCCATCATCTGCTCTTGGCCGTGTCCGGCTACAGCGACTGGTTTCTAACTCAGAGAGCGTCGTCAATGCGCTCTTAGGTGGCTGACGTAGCGGTTATTTTGCAGCGAATACGCGGCCGCACGCACCACAAGTCAGCACCCCTCCGACTTAATCATAGTGTATGGCCACAGGTGGTCTGGCCTTCCGCTCGTCAAGTTTTTCGTCGAGTTCGTTACGACGACTAGCCTCAAAGTCGCACACTCACACTTTATCGTGCATCGTTTGCCTCCACCGTGGTCGGTCTTCAGCTAGTCTCCCACTTGGATGGTTCAATGTCGGCTCGTTTCGTGTGACGCTTTAGCACATCTTTGTACCGCAAACTGTCCCTGCCCATAAAGCCTATTTGGTTCGCTATGAGCCCTATTCCGAGAATTAAAACATAATCACGCGGTGAATACACAAGCATCCACAACGTGTCATTCCGAGCGGCCGGTCGCATTGCGTAACACGCATTGCTAACGCTTACATTTTATAAGGCTCCGAGGGTTGTAGCCAGGTCTACATTGAATTACTTAGGATACTTCTGAGGTCATGCGGAAGGTACGGGGTCTTGGCGCTCTGAGCCAAAATCTTTATATTTATAAATAAAATATCATCAAGCTTTCAACATGAAACTACCGTGAGACGCAATCATAATTACACATAACCGGATAACTCACGTATAAAAAGTCGAGTGATGCTCGACATGTTTCGGACTATTTCGTAGTCCTTTTTCCAAGAGCGCTCGCCCCGGCGGCAGCGACACGAACACTGCGCGCCAGCGCTCTGCTCGCGCGGCTGTTCGACGCAACTGACAGCGGCGCACAACTACCCTCGTTTTCATCATCAAGCTTTTAACCGTGTTTTACTTTAAACCCTTGAACTTTTACTTAGGTATTCATTATTATTAGCTTTGGGATCAAAGATTATTGATAGCATGAGGATTTTCGTTTCAAATAGTTTATTAGTTTTTAATAAACTGTTAATTACATACACAGATACATAAATCACGTCTTTAATTCTTACAGGGTAGACAGAGACTAAGGTAACAAGATCTAAAGGCCACGTTTAGCATGACTGTGGGCGTATAGGTGGAAAAGGGAATCAAATAATGGTTTTTTAAGCTATTGAATTAAGCGCATCGTAATTTACTAGGATAGGCTACTCCGAAATTGGGTTTTCGAAGTTAGTATCATACCGTCCCTCACTCTCAAATTAATGACTATTAGTGTGAGTGTAACGGTGGGAAATGTACTTCGTAAATCGAATTTCGTAGTATAGGTGCGTGTGTTTTTTTCAGTTTTTCACATCCAGTCACAGCTAGCAACCTCTAATAGATCGATCACTCATCATCAGAAACGTATCATTTGGTATTATTTTCGGCCAGTGCGTTTCTTCTGCCCGAATATAAAGTTTGTACAGCCAAGGCCATAAATGTATGTACGTCTCTTTATGCCAGAAACAATAAGGTCGGTGACATATATTTGACACGATGCCTGTATCGATATTTATGCCCTCTACTGTACCTATCTCATAAAACAAGTGAATTTAAAATTTTCACTCCGAAATCTAATTTCTAGATCAGCGAATCATTAAAAATGCAGACTTATATATAATGAATGTAATAAACATGAGAAAACAACAATGCCTGTAACATTAGCGTGCGCTGTACGTAGGTCGTTTGGCTTCGCATAATGGTTGATTTTGTATGAACCCCGTTGGCAATTCAGGTTACACAATAGTGGCGTTCGGCTCTCAGGCGCCGGGTCGACCACTGCAGATTAATAATTCCACATGACACGCATTCACTTCATTAATAAAATATGGCTACGGCACTGCCACCGGCTTCCTTACCACGCCTACCACAGATTTATTTCGACTTGTAGTATTACATTTTTCTTTAAATCTCCTTCCGTCCAGTTTGACAGTGTGTGTGTGTGTGTGTGTGTGTGTGTGTGTGTGTGTGTGTGTGTGTGTGTGTGTGTGTGCGCTTGTGTATGTGTGTGTTTGTGTGTGCGTGTTTGTGTGTGTGTGTGTTAGTATATGTTTGTGACATCATAGCGCGCAAACGAAAGCCAGGTAAAAATCAGTTTAGTAGTTCGAAGAGTATTAGCTCTTTACCAAAATGACGTAAGGCATTTTTGTTTTTTTCTTTAATTTATACGTATGACTAGATTACTCGATTAAGTGTGGGAGGGTTTTAATTTTTCTAATTAAATGTCATTTATTTATTAATTTTGCTTTGTTAGCTTTAGGAATACTCTGTCTACCCCGTAAGGGATAAAGACGTGATTTGTGTATGTACCTATGTAAAGTTAAGTTTCTTGCCGTGCATTCTTGTTACGAAAGCGCTAATAGAACTGAAAAAAGACATGAAAAACACGCATGCATCAGATTAAAAAGGCGACAGCTCACACAGCACCATCTAAAAAAATTCAAGTCAAAAGTAATTGCAAGAATTAAACGTTTCTAGGTAATTAGTAGATCTAGAACACCGGAATAGGTCTGCGTGTGGCGTGGCCGGGAAGCCGTCCCAACCATTTGGAGGTAAAAACTGACTACTGAAAAAGGAAATGGATAAGACGCCGACGCATGCTCTGCCAAGGATGGATAGCTTGGATAAGGTTTAATGTTAAGCCAGTAAAGTTGTATACGTGTGTTGAATCCTTACTAATATAATAATATGTATATATGCAATTATAAAATCGTTTTGTCCTGACTCTCGCTCAAATAATTTTGGCCACATATTTTAGCTGAAACGTCAAGGGTATAAACTGAATACTAAACTACTGAGGCTAGAAAGTTGTAATTCGAACTACAGACTCCTTTTGTGGTATTAACGCAAGTACTTAAAACGGATCAGCGAAATTTCCATTAATATATCTGCCGTCCAAAGGAAAAATGCAGTAAGTCAGTATGCAGCTCATATGTACATACTGCGTTTTTCCTTAGGAGGGCAGAATATAAACCTATAAAATTAATTAAAAATGATGAGTCTACACGCGAATGAGAAGATGTTTTGATTTTTTATAGCCTTAGGGCGGATCAAAGCTAAACAACAATGTTAATCTCACTGCTCCTTCTTTTATCTTTATGTTCAACAAATATCAAACTTTTGAAGGTGAGTAAGGCGTTTTCGCCGTATCTTATGTTTTTCAAACATCGATGAAAATGTCAATAACAGTTTCAAATGATTCACGGTTCATTAGATTCGACATAGTTCTCTGCGGGATGTAGACAGTAATAGCCTCTGATCAGCTGCCGAACTCCTGATTAGTCTATCCGTAATCATGATTTATGCAACAGCATTGAAATATCAGGATTTCATCAAAGGTGATCGTAGTGTGTGTAGAAAATACGTCCATGGACGTAAAATCAATGGTTGGTTTTAGTTTGTGGACATATTCGTCGATCTTTCGTCACACGTTCTAGATACATGCGATAGAAATATTTCGGAGTCATAACCTAACGTTTCTAATAAAACATAAAAAAATAGCAATATTTTTTCACAACCTTTTCTTCGATAATGAATGTTTCTATATAACGGAAGGTTATTTCATAAAAGATTTTTGCGTATTTAAATAATGTACACCCTTTCGGCTTTCTCTTTCATGTTTCATAGGCTTTTAGCTTTTTTCCACGCGTCAGTTTTTGTTAACACAGCTGCCTCAGCGTAACGGGTTCGACGTATAGAAATATGATTTCCTATCTCAGTATTAGATTTTCGTAAAATGGTTTATTCGAGAAATCTAGATGAATACTGGCCTGGCAACCGGTACTACAGTAAAAGGGGTCACTTCGTTGGCTATCCACCTGACTTTATATCCGTCAGTGGACGTACAGTGAAAGGCATAAATAAATGTACGTTACCATGACGTCAAAATCATCTATACACCTTTATGCAATAAACAAAAAGGCCGGTGACATATACCTATATTTGACATGATGGCTGTATCGATGTTTATGCCCTCGACTGTACCTTAAATAAAGGGTCCATACGATCAAAAGATCTACACTTTCAAAAGTGTTATTTTAATCAAAGAGTCTATGATATTTAAATGTAAGATTGTGGATTTTGAAATGGAAAGTACTTCACGTTGACATAGAATTGCGAAGCAGGAAAAAACCAAAAATCACTGACTTCTATTAGGTTATGGCTAATACTCAGTGATATTTGTTTTAACGTGTAATAGTAACGTAGTTTAAAAAAACCACGGGATTTCTATGAAAAGCAAAGTTATTTTTCTCATATTAAAAAAAACTAGTTATTGACCGCGAATCCGTCTGCGCAGAATTAGCTTATCGCTATCCTGCGGTAACCAAAACTATCCTATATCCTTCCTCGGGACTATTTGGGTACCTAATTTCATTAAAATCGGTTCAGTGCTTTAGGCGTGAAATGAACAGACAGACAGATAGAGTTACTTTCGCACTTATTTAGGAGGAATTTATTTAAATTTATACGAGACTAGTACCTACACGAGACAAAATCGCATCTGACCGTCTTTTTCTGATTCGGTGCTCCTATACCTAGTATGAGATGGATAGGAAATTATATTCCATGGCACTTCATACATACATTAGTTACTCAGTAACATAAATTAATGGCTTAATGAAATCCAGCGCCGTATTTCGCCTGAAATCCAGTGTCAATTTTAGATCCATTATCTACTAGCAAATCTATCGAAAACACTTCTATAATCCCCGCAGCTGTTCTTTTGGGGCTTCTCAAAGCCTGCCTAAATTTAACTAATCCGATACCTTATATTTTTGCCGCTTCGTGTTTCACTCACGTTGATTCGAAATGAAAAGTAAACAGCCACTAGGTAATTAAGTTTTTTGTTATAACGACACTTGCACAATATTTTGAGGCAGCTGTTGAGAAATTATTAAATCTAAAACGCGATCCTCCTTTGTTGTTATCGTATCTGTGAAACCCTAAAATTGAGACGGTTAAACTCACAGGCCTTTCTCAGAATGAAAGCCCACAGCTAAATCAGATTTGAAACTTAATGCACACCAATGAACTGCTTCGTTGGTATGAACAGCGTCATAAATTATTCAGTTTCACTAAAAACTCATTTGAATGTACTTAATCGTACGTTCAGAAATGTTTAGAGCTGCAGGTCTGTATTCGTCACAAGATCCTCTGCTTTGAAAAGCGTAACCAACCACGAATTTTTAAACTTAAAAGTTTTCAATTTAAGGGCAATCTGAATGAAATTTTTACGTCATTGTTAAACTAACTTTGACTCAACATTAGTATCTATTTTTTTAAATCTCTTGAGTGCTAATAAGTGTCTACTTAGAGGTTCGTTTATTTAGTCATTTGTTTACTAGGGGAACTAAAGCATTCAGTTAGTTATCTGTGACGTACATTGTACATAATAATATTGTGCTGAAATCATGTGCATATTTGAATACGGCGTAGAGCATGAGTGCATGAATGAAACATTGACGTCAGTAACGCGTAGGCATTTCTGATATCACTGAAGTGATGGCGTGAATTTACGTCATTACCGATATCTAAAGCTATGCTGAGTACGTTGGCTTAATTGAAATTTCTATTTATTTATATGCCGAACTTGAGTTCCTAATATAAATTCACATATTTCAATTAATTTCAGAGCAAGAGAACCGATAAAAAAAGAAAGATGACATACCAGTACAAGGGCATACACACAATTTTATAGAAAAGAAACAAAAAACACAGAATGAAACATAGATCATCAGTTTGAAGTGTGTCTTCGCAAAAGTAAAACGGTCGCTAGCTTAGCATTACGCTGAGGTGTTAGACGTGTGAGATGTATGATGTTAAATTTTTTATCATTTTATACTGTAACACAAACTGTTTCCTTTATATTTTGTTGACACGGACCACTTTGAGTCTTTGAAATAAATCCATGGACCACTATCGAAGAATTGGGATTGTCTAAAAAAAAATACCTATCCTTTTTATATTTTTTTTGTGCAGAATAGTCAATTATAAGAAACCAATTTCAATATTTTCTCATATAACTCGGTATTTTTTTCACTATTAATTATTGAAAGTATTTTGGTTGATGACGTCAGAGTTTCCATTGCCGGTGTCACACATCTGCTTATTGGATAAATTGATCATAAAACGTATGTGAACCTCCGCCATCAACGTCTTTTCTATCTGTGGTGAAGTTGGCAAACTGTCATTAGTATCAATGTCAACATGATTCAACAATAACACAGGAAGATTTACGCGATCTTCTCCTATGAATTTTATATTTTCACAATCGTTATACATACCATAACATTCTGCGCGAAGCAGTAAGGTCCATAAACACATACCAGGTATGATCGAGACAAAACAGGACCCGGAAATAAGACAGTAAACTCAGTAGGCGAAAGTAAACCGACAAACGTAATATTTTCGCTCTCCATTAAAATATTTAGCGTAAAATCTTTCATGTGAGCAAAGCACATCGCTGTGTGGTTACACTCTTGCCTAATTATCTACCGAAAGTGCTTCTAAATCTAAACTATAATACAACAATATGAAAGTAAACGGTGGAAAAAACAAGAATGACAGTAACAAGATTGCCCATTTGCTTGTCATCTGTCATAAGATGAATGAAATGTCAGATTGCGGGTCCAAATTGAACTCCGTAGCATAATACACGCGTAAATAGCATAGAATTTGTAACCTTTGCAAATAAAGTACATTTTGGACCGTCTACGCCATGTCTGGGAATGTCAAATGAAGGTCATTGCTTATTTTTCATGTAATAAATTCATTATAGCAAAATAAAATAAAGTAAATACAGAAAACGATTTAAAAAGCATTTATCTCGAAATGGTTTTCGATTTACTATACATTGTAAAAAAATAGACAATCCCAATTATGAAAGAAAATAAAAAAAGCACATACATTACGGAGCCTAAGGTGGTCTATGGACTCCAGCTTTTGATTTAACGCGCATTGACGCAAAATTGCCTGCGTCTAGTCTTTTTTTTTCAGGTCGCTACGTTGACGCCCGTTTCCAGTGATTGATTGTATGTAAACACCAAGATGTTTGAACGTATGATTCGAAAACTCACTTTACAATTTATCCAACTGAACCTATATGGAGTTAATAGGTAGGGCAGTTGCAGTCTTTGTTGACAAAAAAATGTTTTTAGAGTGGAATAATTTATTAAGCCCATATTTCACGAAATTCAAGCGGGGAGATGCAAATAAGAATAACGGTATCTGAAGAAATTATAATAATTTAACTGCTTTGTTCAACCCAGGTTTTAGTAATTTGGAGGTAATTTAATTTCTTCATTTTGAATGGTGTTGCTCACGGACTTGCGACTTATTGAATTTATAATTTTCTTAATACAAACTCTACGAAATACCGCAAACAAGTTCAACAAAACTAGACAAAAAGTCTATATTTAACGTGAAAGTTTCGAACTTGGTAAACCAAATACTTCAACGTCAGCTTAATGACAACTTATAGGTAAATTTTAATCTTATCATACCTTTCTAAGCTAGCGACGCCTGTTGTAGATTTATTTTCTAATACTTATCCTCTCTGAATACAGCAATTAACACTTATGTAAATGAAATCCAGTACAACTATGGTGCCGGTTTGTCGAGAAGAAATGAGCCATCATGTTTCTAATATTCTAAAAACAAATACCTCAAAAGCCATACTTAATTCAATCCACTAAGTTCACTTTCCTTCATTGAAATCCTCTTTGTAAACATAAGAAACTTATTTCAGTTGTGTTCAAAGACTCCGTTCTCCCGGCGGGCCTGGCCGCCTGAAGAATTCCTCTTTTAAATTATGACCTAAAAGGCAACACTGGAGTTTGTATATTGAATTTGGGAGTATGAATGCTTCTTGTTTGTTTATGGAAGACATTCATTATTTTTCATTTTTTATAGAACCGTTTGAGGCATTGTTCTTCTGCGTTCAAGGGAGTCCTCGTTTGATCATTATGCATACACGACAGTATAGTAACAACGTGTATTTTTCCTGCGCTAAACATACGACAAGAAGTGGCGAGGAAAAGAGGTAGAGACGTTGTGGCTACGTTATTCGTCTTGCTGTGCGTCATACTACTCGTCAAGCGCAGAGCTCTCTCTTTCTATCTCTCTTTTTTTCTTTGCCTTTCTAGCCACGACTGGCAAGAGAGACAGGGGAGAGTTTAAGCGAGATAGCAAGTGTGTAGTTGATACACCGCGGATCGCGGCACAGGAATGAGCTGAGCGAGGAGTATAGGTTGGTGTGGGGGTTATGTATGTACACACAATAAAAGTTCAACCAATCGTCTGCAAAATTAACCAACTTAGTATGCCGTGATCGCAACCATTTGTAAGTTTCAACCTGTTTCAACGGTGGTTGTTAGGGGATCCCGTCCCGTGACCACGTCCGATGCAACTCCCTCAAAACGCAATAAAAAGTAAATTAGTGTTTGTGAACTCCCGTGCTTGCTTTTAAGTAAGTTATTTTATTATACGGAATTTACAAATCTGTAAGATTATGCATGTAATTCATTATTCTACTGGATAATAGACATTGTAGGGCCGGTATTGCAGAAAGCTAAGAACGCAATGCCGTAACGCGATGCCTTTGTGTCTTAATAACTCACCAGAAGTTACGGTATTCCCCACAAACTAAAAACAAAGTGCGATAAAGCCATCCCTAAATATCACGAAGAGCCATAATTTATGCCAAAACGTATCTCGAATAAAAACGGATACACCAGAGCTGGACGGCTGGCTGTATTATCTCACCACTCATTATGAATAATTGTTTCACGACGGAACCCCTCATTTGTAGAGTCAGGTTTTTGTAATTAAATTTCCACAAATTGCAAAATGAATTAATATTTTAGGGAGTTTCGTTAAAATAGAGATTTATAGCAAAGACTAATGGGTATTAGCAATATTATTTATCGCTTTGGACCTTTACACATTTTACAAGTACGGCCACGTTCTTTAATTTAGGACCCATTGTGCAAAAATCCTTTGAATCAAAATCAATGACACCTGACCTCGGCCCTAAATTAAAGAAAGTGACTGTACCTAATCATGATTGACAATAGTAAAAAAACGTATCCACAATACAACGAACAATAATTTAAAATGCTAACAATAGTTAATATACATAAAATCATGTCGGTTGCACGTTTTTTCAAGACACACTTATCTTTACCGGTCAAAAAAAAAGTTATTATTTTCTGTACGAAGCTGATAAATCGCGATACATTTTACACAGCATTTTAGCGGATGTAAAGCCGAGTATAAATACACTAGACTAACACGTGTCCCTGCGACGATTTATTATCACTACTGAGAATGTTCTTTTAAACGCTTTATGAGATTAATATCAGGTGGATTAGGCGTGTCAAGAAACGACGTCGCGGAACAGTGGTCGGTTGAAATCAAAAAGTACCCACAAAATATTTTTTACACAGATAATTGGTATAAGTCTTCACGGAAACAGGTTATAGAAAATGTAGATGTTAGCTCCTAATTACCGGACATAGTTTTGTGTGTCAGCGTGATAGGGTGCTACAATAAAACTAAGAATAAGTACGGGTAAGTCACAAAACTTCCACGAGTGAGTCAGTCTTTTTTTCTCCACCCGTGACTACAGCTTAGGTTAGAGAAATGTCCATGCCACCAGAAATGTAAACAGTTAGGGCTCATTTTAGGTTTTACTGAGTGCGAAGCGCGAGTGTATCTCCGTTTCAGTTTGGTCAACAATGCTTTTCTGTTCTCCTCTAGAGGTCGCATTTCTCAACCGATTCTCATGAAGCATGTTCAATAAAAATGGTTTTGTCAATTCAGTTTACCGCAAGAACTAGTTCATATAGCCAGTAGTTAAGGTATTACAATTTTGCAAATTAACCCCAAAAATAACTGATAAATCTTTTGTTTACTATCTCCTCCATTACATAACGGTAGTTGCCGCGCATGGGCCAACAATTTGTCGCGGGCCTTGGCGTGCAGTGACAATGAACGTGCCGCGACTCACGCGCTAAATATATTCGGCGACCCACCTGCGGCCGGGCTTCGGGCACGACACACAGTCTCACAGCAGACGAGGAACACTTATCGCTTATCATAAAACAAAGATCTCCGCGTCTGTCTGTTTGAGCGCAATAAACTCGGAAACTGCTGAACGGATTTTCATGCGGTTTTCACCAATAGATAGAGTGGTTCTTTGGTTTGACAACAATACTAGATGGAAGTCTCTAGAAAAGTCAAGCTGCCTGGGATACAAGTTTTTAATTTCAAATCAATTGGAAGTTAGTTAAAATTGCCTTTTAAGATTTGAATACATTGTTCGTTTCTTAGCGAATCAGTTAGTTACAAGGTGTACAGTACCCGGCCTTAAAGATTGCACAGCGGTCTTCTCGGCCAATGTCGGCTTGGTAGAGCGTTGTCTCGCTCTAACTTACGTGACGCCATTTGTCTCTCTCCAAAGACCGAAGAGCAATATTAATGGCCGAGTACTGTAACTCATTAAGATCGGAGGATCGCGCTGGATGCAAGCCGCTTCCAACCGGTCTTATTGGAGATCTAAAGGAGAGGCCTATGTCCAGCAGTGGACTTGTAATGGCTGAGATGATGATGATGATGATGATGATGATGACTGTAACTTGCTATTTAGCCAGGTAAAAAGTCTCAAAAACGTTGAAAAATCATACATTTCGTTTTCTACGCTTTATCTAATGTCACTTACATGTCGACGATCGTAGAAACACGATTAAAAATACCTACATTTAGAACACAAGTAAGGAATCAATGTTTACAATCGGTCAATTATGATTACGATAGGTGCGTAACGAAGCTTCTTGCGAGTTTAGTTTAGCTTCTTGAAATCTTTTATACAAATTTTAAGTATTAAAAAATAAATGAATAGTTACTTTTCCCGATGAATACGAATATAACTACTCGTATAATGGTGTGTCGTCCGTGTTCTTAATCACTTCGTTATTTATAGTTCGCCTACTGAAGTTTAATCTACTACGTCCATCGCTCAGCTGTTAAAGCGACTTCCTCAAAGTCCGACCTTTGAATTTTTATAAACGACGGTTTGTCGGCCTTCCGGATCGACACGACAGCGATGCCGGAATTTCATCTTCTGTATGTTTTAAAATTACTACACGCAGTATTTCAATAAGTGTTTTTGACATGTGAAGTCCGCCTGAACGCTACAGCGGATGCATGTACAAACAATTTATATTCTAAACGAGACTTTATTTCGTAATGATTTTCAAATTTCATCATCAAAGCAAATTTATATTGCACTGATGGCCTAGTTAAATTTATTTATGGGGCGTTAATTTTCATAACAGAAAAATTGCAAGTATTAGAGGCGGGATCTCTCCCGCCTAATAAAAAAGCAAACTGCAAAGTGAGGCTGCTTTAAACTACGTCTTGACTCGTTTGCTTGGCTAAGATTGGTTGTAGGTACTCCATCTTCATTGTTACAGCACAGGTCTCCTCTCGAATAAGAGGGCTTGGGCTATAGTTCCCACGCATTACAAATGTAGATATGTTCCGAAAAACTTAGACCCGCGAGCCCAGCCTCGAATCCACGACCCTTTCTTCTTGACAGACCACGGGTCATATTACCGGACTACCTCGGGTTGGTTTCGTTTTTATGCGTGCAGCTGTAAGCACACGGCAAGGTGTACTTTAAACAGGCCTCACTTTGTCGTTTGCAGCACTCCTTCTTGACTTTTTATTCAGTCTAATTGGCGGGTATAAACTTGAATAAAAGTTTTGTTTATTGAATTTAGATATGTACGCTCTATTGTGTCTTTAGCTATCTGCAATTTTAAACTCACACTTTGTCGGTCCCTCGTTTAATGCTCCTCTCATCTACTCAAAGGTTAACTGGTCGAGATCCCTTGTAGGGATAATTTCGCCTTTGTGCATATATTAATGTTATTTTTATTTTTTTGTGATTTGTATCTGTTTCTTTATATTTGTACAATAAAGCATTTACTTACTTACTTAGGTACTTATTTAATTTTTAGATACACAGTAATAACATGATTAGATAATAACTAAAAAGGGTTTCAAGTGGTTATTTTACTGGAACGATCCATTTTTGAAAGTATCCACCCACATTTTATTTATACTTTATCTATGTTTTCCTAAATTGGGCTCTGCAAAAAAGGGGGGGATGTTATATGTCCGCAATAAACGCTAGTGAGCCAGGGCTTATAGATGAGTAGCACGTGATACAGTTTTAAGGAAAAATACCTATATCTAAGGCATCAAGAAACACAAAAAGGATGAATAATATATCTAAGACAGCAAAAACAAACGCAAACTGAAAAAAACTTCCCTAGCGCACAGATTATTTGGTGCGTGAGAACTAGTAATAACGGTTTTGGCAAAAAAAGCATTTTTTTTTAACTGTAACTTTCTTACTTACTAGAAGTTTAATAAATTGTAAAGACTTCTTTTAGGTTCGTCCTAGGAGTTTATTGTCTATCGGCAAGCGCCGCAAACGCCCAGTAGCAAAAAAGTAGACACATAATTTGCATATCACAGGCATGCACCTGCGACTAAGCTTGCGAAGAAAAAATGGCGCACTTATTTTGCAAGTCTCAAGATAATAAAAACTTTTTATGATGATAATAATCTGTCCCACTGCTGGGCCCAAGGTTATTTTTTAGTACGATGTCCTCTTTCTGTGAAAATTTAATTTTGACAAAGAATATTAATTTTAATATTAATAAGGCGAATTGATCCCTAGAAAGGGATATCTTCCAGTTAACCTGATTTATGAGAGCAAAACTTAACAATGATAGGCAAGCAGTTGAATTATGTGCGGAGAATAAAATCACTACTTTTTAAAAATAAATATTTTTAAACTACGCAACGGATTTTGATGCGGTATTTTTCAAAAGCAAGAGTGATTCAAGATTTAATTTCCATAATTCTACGCAGATAAAGTCGCGGACAGAAGCTAGTAAATTATAATAATAAATAACCAAGACAGGGATACATTAATAACACATCATTAGTTAAGGTTAACATCGCAGAGGCGTAGTGTATTTGGGGAGTTCAGTTAAGAAAGTCTTATGTATATACAATTAAGCAAAATGACATGGATCGATATGGTTGGTTCAGTTACATTGATCGATAACTCGGTCGTTACCCCGTAAGCGAGGATTCCTCGTATGCAGAATTATACCCAATGTTGTGCTTGACAACAACGTATTAAGTGGGCTTTGAATATCTGTTTAGGTTGCGTTACGCGATTGAAAAAATGATAAATGCTTTTGCGAAGGGGACTTAAGTTTGAACTGATCAAGAAAAAGTAAAGCGATCAATTGATACGAGAATTCATCGCTTTGATATTAAGTAAGAAAAACATGAAGAAGTAGATTTAGGCTTAAATCTAAAGCTACGTCATGCCTCTATCTAGTCCTAGACATAACCAGAGTAACCAATTAATAAAGTACTCACAACAGAACTGAAAGGTCGTTTATATTATTGTGTAAAATCTAGTGGTACCAAAAGGGGTCTATTTATTTTCTAAGTGCTAGGTTAGCACTTAGTGGTAATGGCTATAATAATAGTTATGACAAGACTAGATTTAGTAAGAATATTAATTTGAAAGGCGTGTACTAAGTATGAACTCGTAGGTAGACACCAAGAATTCTAATTAACAATGCAGACATATTCAGACAGAAACTTAACTCGTACGGTTAACAAAATGTGTATTTGGGTTGTTGAACCGTCCGTCTACACTGTTAGCTTGCCTTATTATTAAGCTTTACTAATTATAATAATCACAGAAACAAGCAAAACACCTAATTTTTAGTAAAATGTGGTTTTTTTTCTGAAGAAATAAGTATCTTTTAATTTGACAAAAGGTTTGGATTTAGCAAACACTTAATCCAAATATTTTGGACTCTGGAGATGTTGTTGCTGGCACGGCCGGCATTTTTTTCCTAATGTCTTAAAATAAATGTTGTTTACTAAGAGTTTCAAGGACAAACATCTTAGCTTTACGCCCTTAATTAGATAATGTGTTCAGAATATGCAAGTCTTTTTTGCATTTTAAAGTGTATAATTCTGACATCTCTAAAACTTAATGGTCTCAGGACGGAACAACTTAGTTATTCTCAATTAAAGTTATATCTAATTCTAAAGTTAGTACTATAAACTTGTAACTACATTGGACAAGAACCAGCCAATTTATCCCTCAAGTCTCGTACCTATAGGTCAGAGTATTTGGGAAAATGCCGCATCGTTCGACAACTAGATAATTCACTGAATAACCTATGAGTGTTTGGACTCCATGTAATGCTCGACCCAATGTGAAACTTTTATTTCGGGTCTCTCTTATGTTTTCTTAATTTGATTTCGGGTAAGTCACGTACCGATAGTACCTATAATATAGTTTTAAAGGCCGACTGGGCATTGCACGGCAAATAGAATATAAATGGCTTAGTTAATATGTTAGCCGAAACACAGTTCATATCAGACAAGGGGCTTAACAAAAATGTTTTGACAGACCCAAGTTTTACCTCGGCTTCGTATAATGGACTTTTACGACACTCCACGGAAATCACCTATAAAAAAAACGTTTATTACTAGAGTTACTTGGCTTTCTCCATAGTAAACCAAATCTACAACCATGAATAACTACTACCCAAAAGATTGAGAGATCGATAAGCACCGGTTTCAAATCGATATGCAATATTACTGATTGCCTTTCCACTTAAAAAATATAGTTAAAACTCATTTAGCCCTGCGCTAGTCAACGTTCTACCGTCACTTTCCATCGCTTAGGTGTCAAATGACACGCTCTATACGCCTACTACGCAAACGCCACTCAAACGCTTCCACTATATCGCTTGTCGTATTTGATGAGAACAAGTGACCCAAACCCTGGCCATTCGGTGCAAAATGTTTGACACTCTGCCAAAACGAAATGTCTGGTGCAAACTACGCGTAAATACACTAGCGTGTCCAATCTGCGGTCTCTGTAGGATTAGCGCTACCAGCTTGCGGTAGGAACAAAACAACGCAGTTTACCGAAACAACCTTGGCTTGGGTCCTGTGACAATTAAGAATTTAATTAATTAAGAGACGTTTAATAAATATTAATATAGATACGGAGCAGAGCAAAGATGTGAAGAAACCGGTCAATAACATAAATTGAAATCCACGTTATTTAAAATACATGGTGCTCAGCGAAAGACAGTATCCATGCTGATCTACACTGTCGAGCAAAAATGACGAGTTTATTTTAGTACAATTGTATGTAAAGCGATCCGTTACTTTTGCTCGTCAGTAAGGTTTCTTCAAATTTGTTACAGCATCTCCTCTAGCTATCGGACTAAAATAATAGTGAATGTATTTTGTTCACGCGAATTTTTATCATCACTAAATCGAACTACTAACCTAAAGGATTGATACATATTTTGATAGGCAAAGATTTTTTTTTGTGATGAGTATTGGGCATCTCCAAACGACCAATCGAAAATGGTTAAAAGTTAAAAGTGTTCGAATCATTAGTTTAACAGTTTTCATTAAAATGTCATGCCTTAGTTCAATGTCAAAGAGAACCAAACACATCAAATTACCTACTTATACATATTACATATCAAATATTTACTTACAACAAAATAACATAAAACATCACTGTTGCCCGCATTTGGCCTGAAAGTAATTGGATAACTTTATATAATCCAGCTCATGTATTTATATAGATTCCGATTCCGATTCCGATAGTCATAGTCTGCCGGAGTCTTATTGTAATAGAATAAAAGTCTAGGTTCTCAAACTAAATAGGATTAGTAACTGGTCGAACATCATTAAATTAACTAAAACCAATTATCTAGTTATGCCGCAATAATCCACGCCAGACGTCTGCGTCTGCGTCTGTATCTCATGTAAAAATTAAAGGCTATGCCAGTAGTATTAGGATGTCATTGATGGTCTCCAACGATGTATCCCGCACGAAAAATCGACGAATGCGTACCTGTTTACTTATTGTCTAACTCGCTCGCAATCACCATCGTGTTCATTTTGACAGTTCTTGTATGAATGTGACAGCTAGCTGGTTCCGATGCCAATTATCACCCCATACATGAACTGTCAAAATAAACGCGATGGCGATTACGAGCGAGTTAGAAAATAAGCCTACTGAACTGAGATCTACCTTACTACTTACGACCACACAACACACTTCATGTGCTCGCGGAGTGGCTGTGTTATTTGTTTTAGTTCACGAACATATTTGTGACATACAGGATTTGACGGTTGAGATTGTAATAATAACACGTACTTAACAAGCGTTTATGAATAAAGGGGCTAGTTTGTAGGCCTGTCAACTAAATTAGCAGTTCTTGTTGATATGTATTCCTCTAAGTAACTATTTAAAATTATTAAGCTAGTTATTAAAAATATTTATAAAGAACAACTTGTGAATAATGTATTTTGCCACTTAGCAAGAAAGCCACCAGGCTTAGAAGTTCCAGCCAAACTTAGTTGACTTCGGGACAGCAAATAATTGCTTATAGTATGGCCTTTGTTGGAACTTACTCTGGAGACACACAAGGGATGTGACTAAGTACGTAAAAATCGATAAATGGCTAATTTGCTTGGTCGGAAACAATGAAAACAGACCGATAAAGGAGTTTTGTTTTCTTTGTTTTGTAAGGTTAACTTACTAAGAATAGTTGAAAGCATTATTTTATTGCGTAAGGTATGTTAGGTATTCTAAAAAACATGTCAGCCTGTTTAAATGGAGTACATTAAGGATGATCAGCCGAAAAGCTCATAAAGTGTTGATTCTAATGTAAAAATACGAAAACATAATTAGATTTGCAGAAAATAAAATGTGATACAATTTTTGTAGAAATAACTAATGCAAGTGATATTTTTTTTAAAAAAGCTTATGAGATTCGATGAAGAAGCTTTTAAAGATACAAACTGATAAATAAACTGTGTTGATTTTCTTTTTGAGACATAAAACTCCAAAGAAATAATAAAAAAACGGACTACTAATTTTTTTTTCCATTATCGATAATTTTTTCACATCTCTATTACAAACTACAATATTATGCGTTTCCCGAGAGATATCGCGGGGCTGATCAGTAATTTGAGTAAGACCGAACGAGGTTGCCCTTCTCGGATTATAATTGCCCGTTTACACAGACACTTAACTCAGCCGTTTACCCGATTTAGTGTTACCTTAGTGTGGTACTTGTAATTCTGGTAGGTAATTGTAATAAAATAAATTAAACTCAGTGCCGCAATACTCAGTCTTGACGGCAGTGTCAATTTTATGCACCTAGCGCCGAGATAAAGATGTGCAGCGTACTACAAATTATTACGCTATGGCGAGAGGTTATACACCTATGTCACACAGACCCAACTATCACCAACATCTCATATGACATTTAACACGTTTCAAACTCTAATGATTTATTTTATATTTATCTACGCATAAATGGGTACTGAGTAGACACTAATTCTCAAAGTAGGATAGAAACGAATGTACGTAAGCACACTTTTTAATATTAAAAATTTGTTCTGTTGCGGAATGTTTTGTTACTTTCAGTATGATGAATGTACCTACTCATTTACAACTCGGAGTGAATTTATGGCGCATAAACATCGTAGTTTGGTTCATTGTTGTTGCATCTACTTCAGACTGAGAACAACTAAGATAGGTCTTAGTCCAAGTATTATTACTACTTTACTACACTACAGGGAGTTTGTCTAGAATTCTCGCAGAGGAAATAATCAATAAAATGATAATATGAACCTCATATATTCTTCCATGCTGGTCTGGGAGCAAAGAAAAAACATAGAATGTACCAGTTGCTTCTCTTCCCGCGCAGATGCTAAAAGCCCATCGAGGGATTGGGTGAAAATCTTAGGGATCATGTTATATGTATAGGCGATGTGGCTAGCAACCCATCACTGTTTTGATTCCCCTTTCCACCCATACGCCCACGATCATGCTAAACGTGATCTTTAGGTCTTGTCACCTTAGGCTGAGTCTACCCCGTAAGGGATAAAGACGTGATTTATGTATGTATGTATGTATGAACCTCATTCTACAACATAATAATTTGTCACTTACATCTTCATCCGATCGTTTGCTGCTGAACATACTACTCAAAACAAAGCCTGTAAATGATTACCGTATTTTTTTTTCATAAAATCGAGTACGTTTTATTCCCTATGCCACGAAATGACTAAACATTTACAATCGATACCTAACATAATGTCTGCTTTCCCAACTCTAATGTCTCGCTTGACCTTGGGCCGGCCAATCTGAGCCACCATCGCAGAGGTTTGGTGATTTTTTTTCACTGCAAATTGGTTAACCTCCATTGGTTTTCCCTGCAGAATTATAACTCGCGTTAGTTCATTGCCTCAAGCAATTGAAGCATTCTTTTTCCGTTTTCCATTTTCAGTTTGTGCTCAACGATTATTTACTTCGGAAAAAAACGGGTAGCTGTAAGCTAAAGTTCTGTATAACCTAAGCGGAACGGAAAAGTGCAGAACGCCAATTAAATTATCACATTGCAAGCGGATTGGGACGAGAAGAGGACTTCAACTAATGGTCTAAGATCCAGTATAAGAGCCACCTTCACTACATAGTAAAAAATAAAGTCGCTTTCTCTGTCCCTGTGTCCCTATGTCCCTATGTTCCTATGTATGTTTATATCTTCAAAACCACACAACGGATTTTGATGCGGTTTTTTTAATAGATAGAGTGATTCAAGAGGAATGTTTATATGTATAAAACATGCATAATATACCGTGCGAAGCCGGGGCGGGTCGCTAGTCACCAATAAAAAGCTTTACACAGCGGTAAAAAATGTGACCCTGTGCTAAGCGTGGCCTTTGGGTCTGGATACCCTAGGCTCTGTCTACCCCGTAAAGAAAAAAGACGTGACGTGTATGTATGTAATTTTCAATCACAATCAAGTCCTGAAAAACATTTACAAGAGTGTTTAGTCAAAGTATTTAAACCAACCGCCTATAATAAAATAAAATTGACTCTTTATTGAGCACCACGCACCTAATAAACATCATGGAAAACAGGTAGGGAGAAAATGGCGGCGGCTACAGATCGAACTCTTCCGGGCAAACTTAAAAACCTACAGAGTTATTTCGGATTCATTTTGAGACAGTGTATTTATTTCAAACAAGCTGTTACCCGCGGTTTCGCCCCCCTATCAGTTTTTTTTCAGAATATTGTTACATAAGAAGCTTCTCCTGACAATAACGAAAAAATGCTAAATCGGTCCTGCCGTGACAAAGGAAAATAAGGATACATTTTTATGGATACATTTTTATTTTTAGCCACGATGGTAAAAAATAAACTTCAGTGACGTACTGAATTCAATTGAAAAAGCATTTTTAACAGAACATGAAACAGCCGGATTGCCAAATTTGACTACCTCTGGTTCTAAGGAACACGCAAAAATGCATAACGGCGAAGTTCATTCCTGAAATCCAGAGATAAAATGGTCCTTATTAATTCGATTTTAGGCATGACCTTTTTTGTTAGAGATAGTATTTTTACTGTTTCATGTTCAAGGTATCCTATTTTGCTACCATTGAAATATAGTTCTAACATCTGCGAAGCAATTCAATGGTGTGTGTGAAGTTCCCAATCCGCACTGGGCCCGCGTGGGAACTAAGCCCTCTCATTCTGAGAGGAGGCCTGTGCCCAGCAGTGGGACGTATATAGGCTGGAGATGATGATGATGATCTCCAACGCCCTCCAAAGTAGGTACCTATGGATAGAGGCGTTCCCTTGTGTGACTTACCTAAAGAGTATATATGTGGCTTGCGATTAGGGCCTAATTTAGCCAATTTACGAGACCAACTCAACATTTTCATGCGAAATTACTCGGGAGCAAGCGGCTACGTTGAACGTATCACAAGGAGGTGAAGAAGGCAATTTTCATAATTATTCATTCTACGGGGCTACGCCGTAGGCCTTGTAGCAATCTGTAGCAGGCTACGTAACATTCTGAACGGCAATCATAAAAATGTTTTACATACCTAATGTGTTATCCTAAATAGTTACTTTTTAAATTTTTTAACGACACAATGTAACCTAAGTGCATTGGCTGAAGTTGTAATTTTAAGGGTATTTCATAGGGCGTTGAAAAGAATGCAATAACTATAGTTTCTTTCATACATCGTCTTGTAGAAAACTCACTAGCATACTTGAAAAAAAAAGAATAAACAATACCTATTTTTAGTTTTAAACTTTTCACTGTAATGAAGGAAAAATTCTTTCAACTGGAATAGGTGCAAAAATCGATAACCATACTTCATCAACATAAAATATAAAAAGCACATATATATGTGTAAATAAATTAAATGTGGCGATTTAGCTTTACACCTACGGAGATCATTGACCTCCCTGAAGTTTGTCCGTAACGTTTATAAATAAAAATTGTCTTACCGATTTGAGTTTATAGAAGCACACTAACAAACAATCCACACTAAGACACACACTATGGTCTATTCTTATAGTTTAAACGAGTTCCTAGTGGCACACTTAGTTTAAGTTTTTTAACACATGAGATAAAACCACACACTATTTTTTTTAAGTTCTAAGAAATTCCACGCGCACTATGACTATTTAATATTTTTTTTATGTCTTTGGTCACACTTAACTTTGCTTAAAGGTTTACAATTTTAGGAGGATAAAATAATGTCTAAAACCATTTAAAAAACAGTGTAAATAGTTTTATAAATTGTGTGTATAGTTTCAAAGGTTGCAAGTAGAAAGTTTCAGTCGCTTCTTGTGTATAAATAGGTTTTGGTAAACTTTTCCTTTGATTAACATGGTGAAGTAAACGAAGGAGTGAAGCGGGGTCCGTTAAAACAAACTGGGATATGTCAATCGTTAGTGTGATATGTGTTTGAAAGTCGGCGAAAGTTTTCTGAACTGACTTCAGCGTTCATTTTAGTACGCGGGGTTCGTTGAGCTCTGGGGTCGGTTGAGTGTTGAAGAAAGGAAGGTTAGATATGAGATATGCGTGTTCGTTTGGTCGATCGTAGTCCATGGGGCGGGTGCGCGAGCGCGCGGCTGGCGTGCGCGGTGGTCGACGGTGGACTGCCGAGCGGCCGACGCTGTCGAGTCGACCGCTTAACCTGCGAGCACACCGCATGCAAACCCACTATGCAATTAGCATTGCCGCGACACGACACTGCCACAGTTCGCGTTACTCGGCGTTACTAACCTAGATGTGTCAGTCATCGTTTCGGTAACGGTTGTAGAATGCCGCGAAACAATTTACATGTCAGACTGGACACTGTTTTATATCATTGGACAACAATTAGCGTAATTACCATTACATAAATTGATAGGTTGAGCTTTATTTCGTTGGTTAAAAATATATATAGGGTGATATTTGTTTCGTGTATTCAGTTTTATCCATTTACAGCACGCTACGAGCAGCAAGAATGGCCTAAATGACCATCGCCATTACTCTAAAGCATGTTTCCTTGTGGATATAATAGCGGCTGTTAGGTTCGCTTTGAGCGTTTCACATTGAATTTATAGAACTTCGAGTTAAATGTAAAGGCAGGGTTAGCATTGTCCAAATGCAGTTTTGTAACTGTCAAACTAACAACAGGTTTAACGATTTCTTTACTACAAGCTCCCTGAGACGTAACTGGAAACAACCGAGTGAAAGAGTCAGTTTCATTTTAGTAGAAATAGGATTGCATTTGCCATTTTATTAAGACGGGCATGTGCGGACTAGGACTAAGTAGGTACGTAACTCCAAGTTAACTGTTAACTCAGTGTTACAGACTAATGACGTTTTTGACCACAGACGGTGCAAGCGGCTAAGTAACGTGAAGTTTTGATAGAACTTTCACATTTACAAGCAATTAATTTTTATTTTGCTGGAAAATCATGAAGGATATGGCATTTTACTATTGGCAGCGTGCACGACAGGTCATCTCGCAAACGCAAGTTTAGGAGCGATTGTCAAATAGCGAATGACGAGTGCAAAAATAGTAGGTATATAGAAAGACAATAAATAGTATATTTAGAGCCATTGTTATATACAGTAGTAGGAAAAATGGATGATACTATAAAAATCTGGTTTTGAGAGTATAAAACATAAAATAAGTTTCTAGCCCCAAACTATGCTGAAAAGAAATAAATTGGTTTAGAACTAGGCAATAGTTATTTAATACGAGCCAGCATAATTTGCCAAACATCAGTGACGTTTAATAACCCATTTTCAAAGCAAAATGTTTTACAAAGCCCTTATTATTGCACATTTTTGCCACGGCATGCGCTGTGATCGTTTTCTATACCCCCGCCATACACTTCGCACGTTCCTAATACATAATAATATATTTGAATATATTATATTTTTTTCTTGTGTTATTTGTTCTTCTCCAATAAAAACTACTAGCATAATATGAGTGACGAATTCTATGTAGGTAAATAAAGGAAAACCAACGCTTTTTTATAACCCACTTAGTCACAGTAGTAACAATACGCGGCAACGTCCGCGGTTACGTTGTCCGGGAACTGCAAACGATTAAATAATTAGCTGGACTAGGCTCGGATGCCCAGGCGCATCACATGACGTGTTGTGACGTCACGCGTGCCTGTCGCCAACTCCCGACGCAGATTCTATTCTCGAAACGACAACTCCCAGTGAACGGGCGACACTGAAAATATTCCCGACTACTCAAAGGTCGATCGTACACTCATAGCTTCATATTTCAGTGTCGCTAACTCCCGCGCCGATGGTTCCGGTGATGACTTAATAATGTTTTTGAAACGAGAATCAATGCTGTGTATGCGGATGGCTTTATGGTTGTTGTATTAAACGATGTTTTCTTCTGTTTTTATTTTATACCGAGTTAAAACAAGGACGAAGCTATCAACTCGCGTGTATAAAAAATTGGCATGGTCGTCGAAAATGCGTCGGGAGATTCTCTGGGAACAGAATTAAATGTACCTACGTAGTCGTATTTAAATTTCGAGAAAATCTGATGATGGTAGCAATGTTTGGCCAAACGAAAGTTAAGACGAGAGTTCTACGAACGGCATGGTGAGACTGGTATAAAATGTTAGTCATTTTGTGCTCTTATGTGTAGGTCAAACAGTTTGTTCCGCGAACTTTGGTTGCATTTGTGAGCTTGCAACAGAATTGCATGTGCACGGCAAGCCGTAGTTTAAACCGGCTATATTTCGCCTTTCAGGAAACTCTGTCTTTACTTTGTATTCGGTCTAAGATATCAATGGAGTACTACCGACGTTATTACATACATATTAATCACGTCTTTATCTCTTACGGGATAGCAAGACTAGGGTAGCAAGACCTAAAAGCCACGATGATTTTAATAAAAAGCTAGTAACCATGACTGTACAAGACATGTCTCTGGCAAAGTTGCTGACTGAACCAGTGGTGTACCTAATTGAGGAAATTGAAATGGATTCACAATATTGACATGAACCAATTGAGACTTATTGAGATTTAATGGGATTCCAAGGCGAGGCGAAGCTATCCCGATCCGACTAATATGTATTCATTCTTATCAATTCGATTTGTGGCCATAATTGGATTACTAGATGCACTCTGAAAAAAATGTTTCGAGTGAGTGAAACAGGGAGAGGTTGTTTTGACCCGACTGCGCCAGAAGGAGGGTTATGTTTTTACCAAGTAGTTGTTGCACACGACTTTATCTACACAGTATTCATGGTGGTAACAAAGACGTCAAATAATATTTGACGAACAATTAAATATGACAGAGAAGATGAGTGACAACGAAACTTTTCGTCATAAACAACAGTTCTCGAGCAAAAAAGATAGAAGAAAAATAAGATGTACTTTTGCATTCTCTTTAATAAAAAAAATAATTTTCATCTAAATTATGCCATTAAAATCATGTATAATAAAATCATGTGTATCGTATATGTGTATATATATTCTAAATTGCACCACCTGCTCAGATCTGTTCTGTTCTCCAGTCCATTATGGTTGCCTGGAAGAGATCGCTCTGTAGCGATAAGGCCGCCTATTGTTACCTTGTAATATTCTGTATACCTTTTTTCTGTTTTGGTTGTTATATGTGGTGTTCAATAAAGAGTTATTGTATTGTATTATATTGTATTGTATAAAATGGATCACAAACAAACCAGCATATTTAAAAAATTTCATTAGCCAAGGCCCAGTTGAATTGGGTTTGTGAGTGATATACTTAGGTATATTTTGAGGTTCAAGTTTATTAGCCAAATATAAAAATATTTTATGTACTCTAAAAAGAAAGGAAAGTTCAGAATAAGACTGGCGCATCTGTGCATGCCTCTGTGGAAGAGTGGTAGAAAGAAGCAGGAAGCGACGAAATGTGCGAGGAAAAATCCACCAATAGCTTTACTTCATTGTCTTAACTTCGCGCAGCGCTGCTTTCCTATTGGCGGATTTTTTCCGCGCACATTTCATCGCTTCCTCGAATATCTCCGGTGGAGTTCGAAAATTGACACGCGTTTTTGCGGACACAGCGCAAAACATAATTTTCATACGCAAGTGTCTTATTATTTGTGTACGACATCATTCAAGGTGCAAGTATACATTTTTAGACAATTATTTTTGGCCAGGTGCCACACATGAAATGATTTATTATGTACAGTAGAGCAAAGTCAAGATCAGAAAAATAATTATATACCGTTTTATCTATATGACTAAATAAATTCTTGCATGCTGGTCTGGGAGCACAGAAACATAGAATATATCCGCTGCTGCATTTCCCGCGCAGATCATAAAAGCCTATCTAGGGAATGGGCGAAAATCTTAGGAAGTTTGTTATTTTATAGGCAATACGGCTATCAACGCATTACTATTTTGCACCATCTCCTTAAACATTGTATGTGTGTAATGATATTTTTAGTAGTTTATTTATGAATTGTTTGTTGTATTTTGAGATGTACGCTTTCACTATATAGATATTTTAAACTCACTCTTTGTCGGTTTCTCGCTTAATGCTCCTCTCATTTACTCAAAGGTTAACTGGTAGAGATCCCTTATAGGGATAAGTTTGCATTTGTGCATATATTTAAGGTCTTTCTTTATGATTTGTCTCTCTTTATATTTGTACAATAAAGCATTTACGTACTTACTTACCTACTATTTTTATGTGTCTTTTAAAGACAATCATGCTAAACGCCTTTAGATGACTTTAGACAACCTGGGCTCTGTCAACCCCTTAGCGGACAAAGACGTGACTATTATGATATGTATATACTAAATTAATTCAATATTTTGTGCCACTTTACTACAGCAACTTATTATAACTACTACTTAGCAATATAACGTTGTAATGCTGTCAGATTCTGTTGACTGATTCTCTAATAAACTTCGCCCTTGAAGTGTCTGGTGTGATTGTTGCGCTCGGGAGACAATTATAATTTGACCCCTTCGCTCTTAGGCATCGTACGGAGTCAGGTGTCTTATAGTGTCTATCGCACGTTCTACTCCGCAGCTACACATGCAAGACAGCTACGCACGTTCAACACATTAATTTGTCTTCATGCAAAACTCAGCTTGTACATGAATTAGGATTTGTAACACATACCTAATCTTCAATAAAGAACAAAAAGAAAAAAATACTCAGTGACATGCAACATAAATAGATTTTTATTTTACCCTGAATTACATGAGCTGCACAAATGTAGCTATTTTGTACGGTTACGGAGAAATAATTAGATTTAGATCAAAGAGATAGTTTGCATAATATTGGGGAAGGGCTGACATGTAAATTTAAACGATACACATTCTATGTAACGTTTCAAGTGACAACATTATTACATTACAGAAAATTAAACCGAGCATACCCAATTTAATCAATCGCGTGTAAATTTAAATTATGCTTAAAATAATTACCAAACCACTGCGGTGTTTACTGCATTCTAACTGGCCGATTCAAGGTCAAACATGACACTCGGGCCAGCAAATATTATTATCAACATCGATAGTAAATGTCGTCATTAATCATAGCGTGCCATTCACATTAACATTCACTTGTTTTTTATGAAAAAAAAATGTACATAATCACAAGCTTTTGTCCGCGATTTCGCGCAGAATTAAAAGTGGTGTTTAATTTTTTTCTTTCATCGAATAAAGTAAAAACCAGTCGAACTCGCACAGAGTAAAAAAGATTCAAATTGTACAAAATAGTAAAAATTGGCGGAAAATCACTCAAGAGTTTTGAAACTTCCGCAATACCGTGCAGAGTTAAAGTTTCAGAATATTTCAGACAATAAAAAATAAATTTAAACAGTATTAGTTCAATAGAATGTAGATGAAAACTTGCAAAAAATATGCTTGAAGCTTTTTTAATCCAGCGTCGATTAAAGAGTAATCTCTGACATATTATGAAACTAGGAAACTACATTAACTAAACATATTGGATATGTGCAAGGATTTCAAAGTGTAATCTTCACACGTAATGAATATAAAAATTCTTTAGATACCTTTCTTATTATATCAGAAAAATGAACTTGAAAGTATTAAAAACATGCGTACCATACAAGTAGAGCTGAAATTTTGAAAAGGCTGCAGTTTTGCAGCAATCAACATTTTAGCCAAGATACTCGTAGAATATCCTATGCATTAACTTAGCCGGCACATTATAGGTGCTTGTATATACATTAGCGCCATCTACAGACTAATTATACTTATTCCTGCACATCTAAGAACAAAACCACCAAACGACTATTTCTAGCAAATGACAAGAAAAATTTAACACCAATACTTAGCACTTTATAACGACTTTACATGCCATCTATTATCAATAAAGAGAATTAAATGCCCGTTCATGTTTAGAGTAGCTGCCTTATCAAAGGTTCTAAATTCTGCTCGTTTCTTTCACGGCTCTACATTTGTCTCTTTAGTTGCGTTACCTTAGCATAGATGGCGGTTATACCAAAAATGAGTCAAGCAATTTCTGGGCGTTACAGATTATGAAGAATAAACTTTTTTAAGAGCTTAACACTGCATTTGTTATTGAACTAAGCTCATAGTCGACTCAAATATTTAATCGAAATAAAGCATGACTATAACAACTACCTACGAAATTTAAGATGAGTTGGCATCAGAAGAAAGTGGGTGGAAAAACTGTAGGTAGACATGTAATAGATAATAATAAATAACATTGTCGAAGTAGCGAGACGTCTCAAGTTCAAAAAGGTCGACATTGATTTTTATACCGCTCATATTGCACGTAGTCTACATTGTCATCGACGTATATGGATTGTAACGATTTTCACAGACAATAAGGCCAATGTATACTTTTTAAAAGTAGGCCACTCGGACTTTTTTAATCTGAATTTTAAAGCGCCTTGGAAAAAATCGTATGAAGGTGCACTGAATTTTATTTATTACATTCAGATAATTATAAATGCTCAAATCACTCATAATATGTAACATAGCTTCAAATCGACCAGCAGAATATATTGTTAGGTAAATTACAGGGTTTCGTTGCGATTGGAACTCGGCGAGCAATTGGGTCATGGGTCAAGGCTTCTATTAAGGACTGTACGTCTGACCCGGCTGCATTGGATTTTTTTTTAATGTAAAAATCTTTTATACGTGGAAAAAGAGTTTGCGCTTACAATGCTGGCTGAAGTATTCTTGGCATGATTTGAAGGGTCTCGTTAATTCGGTCCACGAACTCGCGGACGGATGCTTCCTGGGTGTATTTATTTAGAGAGGTAAAGGAAAATTGCATAAAGGTAGATAAGTTTTTTTTTCGAGTATATTTAGTTGCTATGTATTTGGGGCTGTTGTGCGTATTTGATATTTGTCTTTTACCCACTTATCTTATATCCATTGAAATAACGGAAAAAAAACTTGAAATGTAGTTGTCAGATGAAGATAAAAAAAGCCATTCCACGCCCCATTGGTGTACATTATGATATATTTTCTTGACGTAAAAGGCTTTATTCGTCTCAAGCAGAGATGTGACGATAAATCTAATAGCAGTTTCCCGCGAAGACGCTGGCTTCCAAAAATAGCCTCTCAGTGTCCCGTGAATTCCACATACCCCTTATAAAACATATAACTTTCCTTGGAGTACGAAAGATTAAAATTCTCTGTATATAGACGATTCAACGGATAAATCGACCAATTTGTCAAGTACAAAATTGAACTTTAGCAAATCACGTCTTCTATTTTGTTTCTAGACAAAGTTTTAATCTAAGAAGTTACCTTTAGGCATATGAGTGTAATAGTTTTAAAATTATTGGGTTAAGTTATATTATTCTGTATTATTTTTTTTGTAAATCGTGAGTTTATAAGTGGCCAAACATTTCACAGCTAATACGATTTGTTTGATGAAAAGTTTGACAGGCTGCGCGGGTAGCCTGCGTGCGCAGGGTTCCGCCATCTTGAAATTTTCTCCCTATGTCACAGGGAACACGGCGGACGTAACAGCTGTGAGCGCGTCTCACTGCTCATCCCCTAAACTGAGTTTTTTTATAATAAAATCGAACACAAACGCACAGTCAGAAAACTTAGCAAATTTCCACCGCAGACGTTTTAGGAAGTGAGAGTTCCAAAAACGAGTTAAAAAAGTAAAAATTAACAAATTATCGATTTTATTATACATTCAATTCGTTGAAACTAGTGGTGCAGTGATTCTAGAGTGTGGATTTTGCTGTTGGTGCATCAGTTTTCGTAGAGTATTTTGAGTATTACATTTGTAGAGTGGTTAGTAGCGGGAAATCGATAAACGGTTGAAACGCGGAGGCGGGTGGTGCGAAAATTACAGCGGCAGTGTTCGGCTACGATCACAGCAAATCGTAAACGGCGTTATAAATAAATAATTTTACGATTTGCTGCAGAAGAGCTCATCTGAGGTTCGTAACTATATACTAGCCTCTAACATAATATTTACGATTTGTTGTAACATATATTAGAAAGAGACAAACAAGTGCTACGTAGGTACTTATTTTGAAAATCGAATGTGTTTTATTTTATTTTGCGGAAGTTGAAGCGCTAAAATCCAAACAGTAAAACATTTTTAAACGAAATATTTCAAAGAACATCTAAGTAAGAACGTAAAAAAATTAAAAGAATACTAGTTTGCCTTGTTTTCATTAGATTTCTCGACTCAATTAACGATTAAACAAGGGGGCTGCCAGTTGAGTCATTGAATGAAGCAATTACGCTTGTGAATTCATTTGGATCGAGAAACCCCGTTTACTGCGCGTCTGAAAGAGATTTACATAAAGAATGGCAACATTGTATAAATAAAAATCCACACAGACACTAAACAAGCCCTTCCCATCTTCCCAAAAGACCTAACAAACGATATTTCTTATTAGTTGTTGCAAAACGATTATCCTAAAAAAACTATTTTACTTTATATACCTATGTGCCTTTTTGTCCAATGAATGCCTAAAAACAGTAAACTGAGTATCTATTTTTATCCTGTCAATATAAATCGTCGCCATATCGCTTAGGATGTGACGACACAGTTATATTATCTGTTATTCCGTTAGTGCTGCTTTGTTTAACATATCTAAAGTGCATGTTCACATCAATATGTCCTTTAAATACATGTATGTACAGAAGTATTTCATTTAACAGATCAAACCGATAAGGCGCTACGCTTTCCACATGCCAAAGTTTTGCCGTTTTAGGCTTATTTGAATGCTTATGCTAGGGATATTAAAGTTCGGTTTTACTTAATCATTGTTTTTAATGGCAATGGGTAACGGGTAATGCGCTGAAAATGCGACATTTATGTTTAGTCAAACACAAACATTTAACGGAGCTGCAATTGTTACGAACCTCTATGTGTGAGAAAAATAATAACACAGGATATGACGAGATCAAAGAAGAGGTCGTCTATTAAACGATTAAAATGACAATATGAAATACTTTGATCTGATATTTATAGTCCATACTCACGTTTTGTCATTTGTTTCGTTTAGATGGCTGGCGGTGGAGACCCAAAATGGCAGAAGGATGCTTCCGACCAGAACTTCGACTATATGTTCAAACTGCTCATCATTGGAAACAGTTCTGTAGGAAAAACCAGGTAAATAGGTCAAACAACGTTGGTTTCACTATTAGCTTAAGTCAATCGAAAACCTTTAATCTGTCAACACTACAAATCACTTAATCGTCGACAACTGGAACTGACGTCATAGTCGCGGTGGCCTTGTTGTTAACATTCCTTCCTTTTCTCTCTGTTTAAATGCAATTGTTTATCTATCACTGTGCAAATGAAAGCTTTTTTATAAGGAAGTGCATTCTACTTTTTTATTTTTTTTGGCGATCTTCGTTTTTTTGTATGATTGACGTCTGAACGGAAGAAAAACGGAGCTTGCTGAGAGACATTACGAATCTAAAAGCAAGCCTTTAGACAAGACCCTGTCACGATGCATGATACAATGCAAAATTCTATCCTCTTTCTTTTACTCGGTAGCCTTACGAGTAAGAGTGTGATAGAATTTAACTTAAAGCATGCAGCGTCAACGCTAGCGTATCATCTTACCTGGGGGCAGGGGTTTAAGTGCCAACCTAAAGTACTTCAATGTTTCTTTCAGTTTTCTTTTCCGCTACGCGGACGACTCGTTCACTTCGGCATTTGTATCAACGGTGGGCATCGACTTCAAGGTTAAGACGGTCTTTCGTCACGACAAACGAGTCAAACTTCAGATATGGGTAAGTGTATTGACTCTAAACACTTTAATAGATAATTATATCCCTAACAAAATATACCTCCCGTCTACTCAAAGGTGGCAGAGATTCCTAATAAAGATAAGTTTACTATTTAACCATTGTCATTATTTTTGGCACTTTGCAGTTGATTTGGAGGTTTATTATTTTTGCAAAAAACTGGTTATAATTCGTACTTCTGCAAATCGGAACCAACCCACAAATAAGTCAAATAAAACTTAAGACCTATTCTGTAGCAATAAAATAAAACTTAAAAATAATATAGAAGAATGTCCAATGATACATAACTACTAACATACTATATTATTGAGCAAGTTCAAACTAACGAGTATCATCATGTTTCGTAGAGAACACTCGTATAGTTTATTGACTGTATTTATCACTTCAAACACTGAAACTTGTCACTTTTATCTATAATAGGTGCATACATACGTTCACCACTCCCCCTACTGCTCTTCTACTATTCTTATTATTACGAAATGTATTTTCATTGTAATGCGCGAATAATAGTACCAAGACTTAAGAGAGTAATTTTCTGCGACATTGGAGACATCTCCAATTAGTTTATTTGACGGTGGAGGCGTTTTACACCTCCACTGAACTTACTATTATTATTATTTTTTTGTTTTTAATTTTTTTTGACCAGTAGAGACTTTATACATCTCTACTATTTATAGATTAATATAATTTAAGGCTCGGGGACCTTATACATCCCTTATATAAATGTATTTAATGTAAGTAGAATTTAAGTATTCTTAGTTACTGTATTTTTATTTGAAAAAATGACTTTCTGCCAAGTTTCTTGCGGCGCATTCTTCTTGGCAATGATGGTCTTTCCGAATGTGCTGGTAGTTTCAAAAGACATGTAAAAGAGCCCTTAGCGGCCAATTTGCAAAATAAATTATCTTATCTTATCTTATCTTATCTTTCCGACCGGGAATTTATCTCCATTACCCCAGGAAGGTATCATTCCAACGAACCTTTGAGCAATCGTAAGACGGTGTAATGAGGGGGAGTATCCCGAATTCCTAAATTACCCTGAAGATTGCAGCGGTACCTACAAAAAGATTGTTAAATATTTAAATAAGCTAGGAGGAGATCTTCATCTTGAAATATTTATTATTCTCTTTGATTAAAATTCAACGATGTGATAGCGATAATATTATCTTTTTCACTTTGCTTATTCATTTAATGGTAATTTCTTTATCAACATGGCTCCTGTTAATTTGTAAACGAGTATTCAAATGTACACATTTAAACTTAAATTATTCTTAACGTCTGTTCGTTACCAACGGTTGACTGAAATTGTTTCAGGCTTTACCTTTTTTTACCTTACTACTCCACAACCACAAGGGTTTTTTTGTTCATAATGTGTGTGAAAAACTTGCCACTTTGCAGATTACACGTACTCCTTGTTCATTACTAAGTGTTTTATGTGATTAACTATTAGAACGATATTTTGCTGACAGCTCCTTATTCTAAACTTTTAGTAAGCCAGTAACAGGGACAATGAAATAACATGTGAAATAGTCACTTGAACGGTAAGAAAATAATAAAAAAATAAATAAATAATAATAAAATCCATTTATTTCGTGTAACTAAGTGACACATATGTTAAAAAAAATTTAATATGCTATGCGTAATAAAAATTTATGAAGCATACATTTTAAATTACAGGACACGGCAGGGCAGGAGCGCTACCGTACCATAACGACAGCGTATTACCGGGGAGCCATGGGTTTCATACTTATGTATGACATCACCAATGAAGAGAGCTTCAATAGCGTTCAGGATTGGTGAGTATGGTATATCATACGAAATAAGAATGAGATTCTAAGATGATGACCTTTAAAGAGCCGCTGTGTTCTTTGTGTTTTCCGTTCCATGTAGCACCACTTAAAGAATATCAACTACCGTCCACGATTGACGTCCATTTTGCGTGTGTATCAAGTTAATTACCCAGTAAATCAGTTTACAAAAATAATGTATTTTTTGTAACAAGACAAGTCAATTCAATTCAATTCAAATTTAGGAAAAAGTGGCTCCATCCACTTTTTGATGATTCTGCCAATGTCGAGCTTGAAACAAGAAAAGTCAAACTAAATTTGACGTCTCGCTGACAGTCCGAATATCTTTTTTATGTAGACGATCGTGGCAAGAGACTAAACAGATAATCAGCAACAATAATAAAAAAAATGTTAATAATAAAACTCAAGCGAAATACAGACACAGACATCATCAAAAGTTATTATGAAGCTAGGGTAGACTTTACCAATTTTTATGTCCTACGTTATCCTCTACAGGGTGACACAAATCAAGACGTACTCGTGGGACAACGCCCAAGTTATCCTCGTGGGAAACAAGTGTGATATGGAGGAGGAACGTGTGGTCAGCGCAGAGCGCGGCAGACAACTCGCTGAGCAACTTGGTGTAGAATTCTACGAGACCAGTGCAAAGGAAAACATCAATGTTAAGGTGAGGCATTTTTAATTACTGTTGAGTTCCTTTGAATACCTACATGACTATTATCAGCCCATATTAGTCCACTGTTCCACTATTGGACGTGGGCTTTGCCAAAGCATGCTACTGAGCTCAATTAGCTCTTTAATTTTACCTACCCAGTACAAAACAAATTATAACCCTGTCTAGGCTACATTGTACTGCAGATATAGCTAATGTTTTATTTCCATTTTACTTAGGAATTGAGGTGGTTGAACACGTGTAGCACATAAACTCTTGTCATGATTTTTTACGTAAATACATAACTTCCAAAAAAAAATCGCCTCATTTATGTACACACATATAAAGATTTTTGGCAGAGGGTAGAGCTTTGGCTAGGTATTTCTATCTTAAGTGTCTTGTAAATACCTGTATTTCGTGCATCACGGTCAGAACATTTTGACAAAATTAATAAAATGTTACCTTTTATCGTAAAACGTTACGCACTGGGCGTTAGACCAGTGACGAAATTGTAAAATGGAACGTAGTTAATTACAACTCAAACTGCATAAATATCTCATTTTAAAAATGTCACTCTTCCAGTCTGTGTTCGAGCGTTTGGTGGACATTATCTGTGACAAAATGTCAGAGAGTTTGGACTCCGAGCCGGCCATGTTGGCTGGTGGAGCCCGCGGCCAGCGCCTTACGGAGCAGCCTCAAGGAAACAACAGCCCTGCCTGCAACTGTTAATGTACATTCAACCGTAGGACGAGCTAGTCAACGTCACCGACAGCGCTAACACTCGTGGTGAACTCACAGCCAAAAGTTTAAGAATCCACAGATCCGTTGTTACTTCAAGGGCTTTGAAATTTCAACAGTCAATTGTTGAATCAGTTTTAAATTGATATTTCGAACGCAAACCTGGTTGGTGTTATGATACTTTAATCAGTGGCGTTGCAGACACGAATGGTCGCGGTTTGTTTAACAACGATCCGTCTTTTGTCTGTTATCTGATATAGATGTGGTATCTAAAGATGGTAGCTGTCCGCCACGAGTATTAGACTTTCAGTTATTGCAGAAATAAGACTAGAGGTAAAAACCAATAGTGGGCGCACATTGTCCATACCAAGTTCGGTTTTATAATTTTTATTAGACGAACATAAACTTTATGTACTTAAATGACTACCTACTGAAAATATAATAACCCCATTACTCTCATTGTTTCATGATTAGTGTTTACTGCGTGTTACACACATACGAAACATAGTGTTTGTCACACGGCAAAGTAGTTTTTTAACACCTACCAAAATAGCATTTACACGTAATTAAACAAAATTAATTGGAAATGTTAAAGCGTATGTGTATCTATATAATATTATTGAGTATTCTATAGGTGTTAGGTAGCTATATATTATTATCGTGAGCTGGAGTAGGGATCTGATACTTCTAATTTATATAGTTCAAAAAGTCCCTGATAAAAATATAGTTTGGCTTTCATTGAGTATTTAATCTAGTTGTTTATGGTAAGCTTGAACTCTTAATTGTTGTGGCAAAATTAGATTGTTTTAAAATGTATTCTAAACTAACAACGATAAACCATTAGAAACGCGGCAAAAACATAATAGTTAATTTTGGTACGGCGAAGTGATAAAATAATTATCTACTTGGACCAAAATAAAAAAATTGGATTCAAGATGGTCACTTTCATTTAATATTAGTACTTAAATATACTTTTTTATATTATGTATCTCAAAGGAGGCCTGTGTCGAGCAATGTGGCATATTTAGGCAGGAGATGACGATGGTAATAAAAGATTAGTCAAATATTACGAGTATAAAGAAAACTTTCAAACTTGTGCTTACTTTCTTATCCATTTACGTTAGCGTTTGCAAGTTTCCTATGAGGAAGGAAGTTTTATTAAGTGCTTAGTAAAATTTGTTAGTTAAATTGTCTATTAATTGTCTATTATAGGCATAAGCCTATTAGTCCTATTACCTACTTCGTTGTAGGCAATAATTGTTACGCTTCAAGTTATTTTCGATTAAAATTCAGGTAGTTGCATACTACTTAGCATTCCACTTTGTAAATACGTTAACCAGTGTATAAAATAAACTACTGTATAGTATTGTATCTACGTACCATATAAATCTGTTTGTATTCTTGTTACTACGCTATGTTAATATTTAACTATAGGTGTTTATTTAACTACAATCGTTAGTGTAAGTAAGGCGTATAAAACTGTAATTTGGTTTTATTACATCATAACATTAATTCTTGAAATCCGCTTATAACGACTTTTTGCAAAAAAGCATTGTTATAGTTTGTCTCATCGGCTTATTTATTTTTGCCAGTAACTAGTTTGCTTGTACTGAGGCCAACGTTCTCCTATAACGAACTCATACTTACCAGTTGTTATAAGCGGACCCCACAGTATTGTGTAGAATATAAAATGTTCGTCGTGATTCCTTCGCGTCGGACTTACATCTAGGTGTATCGGTAGATGACATAGACAATACGATTTATATCAAATTCTGTTGATACATGAGCACATTATTTTTTTAGAAAATTATTACATTACATATGGTTTAGTATTAGTTAAGAACAAACGTCAATACATTTGATGGGGAATATCCGAACTATAAAAATACGTGCGCTTCGTATAAGACAACTCATGTTCATAATCATCGATTTTGATAAAATGGTTGGCTTTTTAAATTGAATTACAAATTTTTAACTGTACCAACGCCAAATTTATGAAAAATATATTGATAATAGTCTTTGTCTCAAACAGAAATAAATGTTATTGCAAAGTGTTATGAAAACTCTTATGAATTATCAATAGTTACGAGATTTCCTGAAATAATAATTAACAAAGTCTCGATGCTTCACCGTATAAGTTCAAGTTTTAATTAACTGCTTGTGTCAATTGAACTTAATCAATTACCAACAAACTACGACAGGAAATGGTTACTAAAAGATAACAAATAGGGGATGAAGCGACAATTAACAGTAGACGTATCGTACTAGCAGTGTGTGTAAGTCCTGTTAGCGTAGCAGGGCGTGAAAGAGGCATATCGTAGTGGCAGGCTTTAGGTAGGTTGTGTTGACTAGCAATTATTGTTCAAAACATGTTTCTATATATATCAATAAACATAACCATAATTTTGGTTTGCAGAAAATGTGAGAGGTTTTTTTCTATGTTGTATCACACAAATTTCGGCTCGGTAAGCGGGACAAAAATAACTAGTAACTACTCATAATGTATGTTATATTATAATATTTGTTGTGTGTTAAAGGAATTATTTAAAGATACACCCGTGTAAAAGATTCACGAATATAATTATATAAAATATTAAAAATGAATGAGTTTTTTTATAATACGATAACATTTTTTAATATAAGTAATAGGTGCATAATATAAAAATAATTACAGCTGCCTGTATTCGACCACCGGCAGAAAATTAATTGATTGAAACGGGCGTTAATTTGCGGAGGACCCCATCCACAAGCCAAAACCAATAGTCTAAGTACGATTCCATAAAGACGCAACTTGCTGCTTTGCAAGCAAGCGGTGCATATCTATCAGACACATTTACACGTACTATTTTATCTTAAAAATAATATTCCAGGTATTGCGATCAAAAAATAGCATTCGATTTGCGCACTATCTCGAGTTACAAAAACGTTAGCACACATTGAGGGGACTAGATAATTATCACAATATAAAAATATGCTTTATGTTTTGATAATGTACAAAGCGTATAGGAGATGCCAGCCAAGTCCTACATAGCTAAACTAGGTCACAAAGAGCGATCGATTGGGTCAAGGGTGAACAGTCGCATCGAACACACTGTCTCAATCCTTATATATTTCTAACCAGTATCAACTTCACATTTGTGAACTAAAATCGTGGAACTGTTTAAATATTTTTTAGTAACTAGAACAGCATATTGTCTGTCAAATAAGCTTTTGTCTACATTGACGCTGAGGAAGGTTGCGGGGAGGTGGAATTTATGATCAGACAACTCCAGAACAACTCTCTACTCGCTCGTACTCATAGATTGCCAGTATTTTACGGAATAAAAAAAAGATTCTGCGTAACGTATGTGTACTGGGTATACATAGTGTGCGTATTGAGAAAGTGTTTAGTCTTTGTAGAGAGCCATCTATTTCGTTCATGTTGAAACAAATTTAACACTGCTTACGTGCAGATCCAATACCGTCATAGTATTACTAACGTTTGGAGACAGATGGCGCTCGAATCTATAGATATAGAAAATGAAAAAATCTTCATTGTTATGGTATAGACAACCTCACACTAAATGGCGCAAAATATTTGAACAGATGAGTAGATCAATAAATTTCAAGAAAACTGAATACACACATTTTGCCATATGTCACTTACAGATTGATTGTATAACTGTACTTGGATTATACCGTCAGTCTCACAGCAGAGATAGTACGAATTTCACAATCTCTTGAATATGACATGGAGTAAACATTACTTACTGTAATAGAAACAATCACAAAAGCCTTTCAAATCATACTCAGATCTTCATCTCAGAATAACCGTATCAAATAAATCTTCGGATTTACATCGGACATTATCCATTCTTGCTGAGCAAGACTCTGACGTCATCAATAGTGGTCTGCGGAGTGACGTTGAAATATCCTTTCACACGGACTTGATCCGGGTTCTTCAAATCGAGGATCGAGGACCACCTTCAAAGTTTCTCTTGCGAAAAGGTAAAGCGTTAAGTCAATATTTCTTCTTTTGTTTTAGTTAGGAAATTGCACTCGTACTTTGTTTCCTTTGCTGGCGTCTACACTTATTATGGAACAAAAGTTTGAGGATTCTTTGTAGTGGAAGAGTTACATTCATATTATAACTTATGTGTCTCTTGTGATATCAGTACAAGAATTATTGTGTACAGTCGATAATATTATTATCTACTTGGAATTGTGATTTAGTAAAAATCAAAACCAACAACTACAATAATAAAATTTATCCTGTTGTTATTAATATTAACTCTTTTTATCTCCACTTGTTACATTTTGCTTGATTTGGCAAACTACCCTTTCTAAAAAAAGTTTCTACAGTAAGCAGGAACAAACAGATTAACCCCGCAGACGATATAGCGTTCAGTAACTGGTTAAGTACCTACAAAATGTAGAGAGCACAAGACCCTCTGAATTATAATAGCTTGGAACATCAGTATAATTGGATGTTACGATGCCTAAATTGGCTACAAAATATTGTTTGCCGTACTACCCCCACGAGATGTAAGGTTGTGTCGAAAGTTCAGAGGGTTACATATGAGGCCGTGCCGCAAAATGTTGGTGGATCGGTCGTCATGAAGTTATACCCATCGGTGCTGTTAACAGCGTTGTGACTCAGAAATGGTTATAATCGGTTATCCCTAATTTTAGCATAGACTTGCATTCGTAATTGTCACACAATTAAAGTTGTGCCACTACAATCCAGACATAATTCTACAACGTAATATTGAAAAGGCGATCAGTCTGGATGTAGTTTGTTACTCTTTAACGATAGAAAGGCCAAATGAATGTGTAGATGAACCTAGGTACGTAGATACTAGCATCTCCGGATAAATACATATAATTACTTTCATCCGAATATTCTCACGGTATCGGGATTTACGCATCCACAATTCAGAATTCTTAACTGGCAACTCTATAGACATGCCATTTAGCAATGCAATGTAAGTAAAATCGCGCCAGATCTGACGGTTTATGCAAGCATATATTATGAAAGTGAGATATACCTATGTATAAAATATTTTCTTGAATCAAGCGCTACTTTACAAAATAAAATAAACAAAAAACATTTAGGTACCTTGCTACTTCGTTACCACTAATAAAATCATCTCTCGTAAAAAATGGTCCACGCAAATGGTTGCTAGGCGCAATGATTTTATAAATCACTCAGAACTTAAATTGATGTTGGATCCAAGGAGTTATTGAGCGGAATAGGATTAAAAATATATGTATCGAGCAGCATCCCTTTGAAATTGCGTGTTCAACCATATCGCGGATTCATACTCGCGCGGGCATCACACGTCTGCATGGAGCTCAATAAATCACGAAATTCTTTATTAAATGTAAAAATCTGATAACGCAAATTGGGATCCCGTGTTTTTGTCGAGTGGTTTCCGTTTGACGCGTGTGACGAAGGTAACCGCGTTAATCAGTACATGTCATTCAGAGACGTAGGTACGGCTGTCTTTGTATCGCAGAAAATTGTTAGGCAAACCTAACATTTCGTTTGGCCGAATGATCGCTTTGCCGAATTTTTCTTCAGCTAAAACTAAAAACATTTCTCTTAGCATCAGCTTAGGTTTTTTTATAAGTAAATCTTTCAAATTAGTGTCACAGAAAAGTCAATTGATATAATTATGTGAAACGATCATTCGAGAACACATCACTTAAGAATATCTTTAGAACAATCTGAGTATGCACGCGTTTCGATTTGTGTAAAAATAAATTCAGTTGTTCACTTATTGTGTACACCTCACTTTCAGTGGAGAGTTCATACAAAAATACCTTTTATTCCTGTTCATCAGTGTAGATCGAGACTAGTAAATCTGGAAGCTCATATTATATACAAGTTATACCCACATAACCATACACCTATTATCGGTATTTTACGCATTAGCATAAGAGTATTACTGTTAATTTCACTGTAATTATTAATACCCCGTAATGTTCGCGCAGTTAATGGTTCATTGCGATTAACTTGAGGGCAATTCGCAAATTGGTTTTGCGAAAATGCGTGTATTCCAGATCATTACATCTACGTTTGCTCATAACTGACTTTATGAAAAGCAATTGTAATAATCTGCTAGACCACTTCCTAGGCCCAACTATTTTCAATGCATTATTTTGTAGTGCACTCTCAAATCTCTACATCGCGTTTTAACCAATATGACAAAAGGGCCAGTATAAATGAAAGGAATAAACGGGACACAATGGAATGCTCGAATGCATCTCCTATAGGTATCAAAAGTCGGCGTCTTTCAAACTTGAAACGACAAAACTCGGACATCTAACATAAGGTTTTATTTTTAAAATACATTGTACACGCACTGTCATCAATCCTACATAAGTATACCTACCTGACATTATCACATACATACATACATACATAAATCACGGCTGTATCCCTTGCGGGGTAGACAGAGCCCAAGGCAACAAGACCTAAAGGCCACGCTTAGCATGATTGTGGGCGTATAGAAAGGGGAATCAAAATAGTGGCTATAACATGATTTTTGTGCCCATTCTCTTGATGGGCTTTCACCATCTGCGCGGGAAGAGAAGCAACTGGTACATTTTGTTTTTTCTTTACTCCCGGACCAGTATGGAAGCACACACATGGACATTAAAGTTTAAATTTGGCTTGCAATATGTAACTCTCATAAACGGTTAAAAATGATCTGCTCTGATTAAATTGGTAGCACTGGTCAATGTCTGTTTTTTCATTAAGTTTATTAATAATAAATATGTAGCAATGGTCGCAAATACTTTGTATGACGATATTTATTTAGTGGTTCATTGAATTGAGAGCTTTTAAAAAGCTTGGCCACAATACTTCGTGTGCCAGTAATTTCACCAGATGTCCGACTCTCCACATTTAAACACAGCAGCGCAGACATTAGTGCTAGGTAGGAAGATTAACGAGTCTGATAGCTAAGTGGTATCGATCCGAATCGATCTTGAACCAGGTCCTAGCACCCGCATCACCATTCCGTGCAGTTGCGCACTATCCCCATGAATGGTTCTACCCACTGAAGTAACTTATACTAAAATTGACGTTAATTTACGAAGACGAAACACCTACGAGTATACACAAAAGAAAGCCTCGATAGAAATGAAAATTGTTAGGAAAATTATGAGTTACCATCGGCGGTATATTAAATGATCTTAACATTCATAGGTCTCAGACTCTAAAGTCTTAAAGTTAACAGTCGTAAACTTTTACGAATCCATCTTTAATTCCTATAAAATGGAGGGTGTTAAGTACGCTCACTCGGTTGAGAGCTTACGAGTTGTGGAACGGGTAGAACGAATTTAATGCGAGTTTATTAACATTGCGGCCTGCCAAACGTCTAAACAGACCATTGTCGAGCCAGATTAAACGGCAGCTAGCAATAACAACGGCGACTAGATTTGTCGCTCTTTATTACTAACCCTTTGCTGCCAGTTGGGTTATGCTACGAAGCGCTTTAACTACGCTATATTTTGTGTAATGAAAATCGATCGATGTCTTCACTATCGCAGAAAAGTGAATTTCAGTGAGTGTGCACCGAAACCGCAAGATTATTCCACCAGTTTCTTTCTTTCGCAGGTTGACCTGTAGTAGAAGGGGTCTTCGATATCAACTTCTGTACCATTTCTATACTAATATTATAAAGAGGAAAGATTTGTACCTATTTTTGTATGTTTGTATGTTTGTAATGAATAGGCTCAAAAAGTACTGGGCCGATCTGGATGAAATTTGGAACATAGATAGATTATAGTCTGGAATAACACATATGCGACTTTTTATCCCGGAAAATTTGCGTGATTCCCGCGGGATAGCGATAAACGAATTCTATGCAAACGAAGTTGCGGGCAACGGCTAGTTTAAAATAAAATAAATTCACTTACATTTTGTTCACCCTCATGTTGTCAGCGTCCTTAAAATTCACAGAAAGCCTTTTCGTTCATCCTTCATTATTCGGACGGCTAACGGTTGAAGTTATCTGCCTGCGTCTATGTTCCTAGACAGTATTCAGTCTAGGGTTGAATGGATTTTTTACTATGCAATTATGCTTCATCTTAGTCCACATTTTCAAAATTAAAATCAAAACCTTTTACCAAAACCGTTTACCATCAAGCGGGAGTGTTGTCAAAGGTAAGCGTACTTTTGCTTTTGCACAAAATTAAACTACCTACATAAATATCTTGACAGTCGTCTTCTTTATTAAACTCGTCGCAAAATAAAAGGCCCGTTTTGACAGTTCACGCCCATGAAGTTCTGTATTTTTTACCGATCGAAATGTTTTGAAGGTAATTACATTTTTCATTGATGGTTACCGCCCCCTCCGCTAAGTGCTGTGAATAACGATTTTTTTCATACTGTCCACAGACTATTAATAATCGGTTAAGGGAAAAAATAAATCGATCAATATATATTTTTAAGGCCGACTCGCACTTGGCCGGTTTTATTTCTTTAAACACTAGTGTTTGGACAAATTAATTACTGATTTCTTTTGGTGATTGAGTGTGTTATTGTAACAAAAATATTAAATGAAAGAAAGTTGACGTATCGTAACATTGTATCATTTCAAAATACTTACAATATCAGTTTAAGTTAAATTTTCTTATTAGGACTTTAATCCAAAGCACTTCACAGTACACATATTCAAATCGATCAAATACTCATCCAAACTGGAATCGATTTATCGTGAGTATCGATTACCGAGTCGTATGGTTACATCACTAGTTACGTCGCGAAGACAAATGTCAAAACGGGCCTTTTATTTTGCGACGAGTTTAGTTGGATATGCAAAATAAAAGGACGAATAGACTTGCATGCGCTTTTACCAAGTCGAAAATTTTTCAAAGCTGTTGTTTTTCTTGAATAAATTTACTATTAATTTGGCTTCAACCATTTATAAAAAAAAAAAAAAAATGTTTTTATTTCAGATTATATATCCATAATTTATGCATGCTTTCATTTAACTTCCGATGTTCGTGTGTAACTATAGAGATAGAGGTAGGCTATTAATATTATTATGTACCTATGCTAAAAGTTAGTTAGTTTGACTGAAATTTTAAGTTGACGAATGTTTCCATACAGTGTCGTCAAAGAGGTCACTGAACTTGGTGTCCAAAATTACGATGGAAAAATTCGCAGAACAAAGTCGCAGGAAGCAACTACATCGGGATATTTATAGTGTTAGATCATTATTACTTTATTTCTCATAATAAACTTTTTATTCACTGTAATATTGTAGACTAGAGTATGTATTATACATATAAACCTTCCTCTTGAATCACTCTATCTATTAAAAAAAACCGCAACAAAATCCGTTGCGTAGTTTTAAAGACCTAAGCATACATAGGGACGGACAGACAGGAAAACGACTTTGTTTTATACTATGTAGTGATTTCCGGTTAAATTTGTGCACGATACTTAGCAATAGAATAATAATGTACAGATGAAAACTTGCTCTCGATCAATAAACTAGGGTGACCAGAAGTATAAATAAAAGACGCAAGGGCGTAAACAATATAAACGTTTACCAAAGGCTTCGCATTTGTTTCGGGTAGCACCCATAATTGGGTACTACGTTATAATAATGAGAATATATTTCACAGAAGAGCCGAGTCGAAAATCGTTGTAAATTACATAACACTAATTTAATATTATAAGTAGCCTGTTACGAAAAACCGGTATAAAACAATTAGATTAAGTCGTGTTTGAAGTGAAAACTAAACCTTATTTAATAAAAAATATCTCTGCGATTGTAAAAAAGGGGCTCAGGTTTGCGTAGACACTTAATTTTGCGGCATATTGAAATCCAAAAAAAAAATAGTTTAGCAGACATTTTTACTTAAACATTAAAAAAACATTTAAACATAGGTACTAGTACAGACGGTACCATCTTAAACAAACTTACTGCATTGCAAAGATTCTTACTGATATTAAAAGTAGTCAGGGTCACAGTTCGAGATACTATTTTATTGCTGTCGGTTTTGTGACCCTGGCTTGATGGAATCCCGGCGCATATTATACTCATCAAGGAGTTACGAAAGCGCCTGGTCGGCACTACTGGAAACCAAAGGGCCGGCAGCTCTATCTCTCTCAACGAATAAACATTGCAATTCAATGAGGGATTGCTAAGTCGTTTAGGCACTATGCTACGCGAACCTTTTTGACTCTTGATTTATTTTAAGCAACTAGTATTTATTTCAGATTATAGTTTGATTTTACTTCACTTATCAATTTGCTTAGTTGTCTACTTTGCTAGTTTGTTGTATTCTTCATTATCTTTAGTATGGTTATTTTGTTATTAAAATATTAAACATAGTCGTGATTTACCAGATCCCGATTGTTGTTTTCACCAAATTTATAAACAAGAACTACTAACCTTGCTACTTTATGTCCACAGGTGCAACGTTGCTATAGCTTTGTGGCACGTGTATATAAATATATACATGAAAATTTCATCAGCACAAACGACATATCATGCGAACTCAACTATTACCAACACAACACAAGATGCCAACACGTCCGCGGGTTTTATCGTGAAAATATTCGTACATCGCACGATTAACTGTCTTGCACTTGTACTCACGGATTAGCAAAATACCTAATTGGTTATCATTGTATGATTCAAATAATTCATCTTATTTCATACTTTACTAACCGTCGAAATCAAGTGACCTATCCTCGGTCGGTTTCATCGTTAAGAAAAAATGATACCGATCCATTCCTTAAAACTTTTTGGTCGCGCTTTGTTATCGTAATGTTGAATCGTTTTCCTCAAACGGCGTTGTAATTTTTACGCTCCAGATTACGTTATCTTGTACATTAAAGAAATCCTTAAGTTGGGATAAGTTTATCATGACAAATAAAAATTATATTTCGGCGGTGATCTCAGCCTTCATTTTGCTCCAATTTTGTCTTTATTTCTTTTAAAACCATCATTAGTTTATACACGTAATAAGTACTCATACTATGTATAACTAGTCCTAATTTTGTGCTGCATGTGTCTCCCTAACCTTTACAAGTGAAAGTAACTAAAGCAAAGACTAGTTAATGGCTAATTTTTAATTCCATGTGGTTGTATCTAATTTTATATGCTATAACTAAACAATGTATGACTACATTAAAAGTTACAATTAAGGGTATTAAAATCTTGTTTTAGTTTTTCTTAGTAAGACGTAAATGACAGGCCGGCGCAAACCAAATGCGTGCTGCATACAGCGTGCGCCGGCCTTAAATCATTCGCTAATATCACGGCACAGCTTTAAATTTGTAACCATTCCATCACTGAATAATATACTTAATAAGCGACCGAGAAATGCTAGGTGAGCTAAAAACGCTAGCCGCCTACAGGTCTAAAATGACATCTACTTCCCCGCTCTATCTGTGTTGAAGTTAGTGGTTTAGTTGTAAAATAGTAATTGCTGAGATTGTGGTTCAAAAAGGACAACATTTCACTGGTCAGTACCATAATTTTAGGGAAACCAATGAAAGTACTAAAAATTCGTGCGCATAGCGGGAGACCCAGAAACATGGCGACATTGATTCTGGCAGGAAATACAATCGATGACATTTTCTATGCGTCTTATTATTAGTTCTGTGCATCCGACCTTTTAAATTAATTAGGTAGCGGAAGGACACCCGGAAAATAATAAAGCATTTAGCTTAACTGATATACTTTGATATACATATTTACTTTGCTAAGTTATTAATTAACTAACTCACATTCGGAATATATATACTTTGTATATTGATCCAAGGAAAACAAAGTTTTTTAAGTGGTCAATTGTCAGATAATTTACATTTGCTAACACGTGATTAAGGTTTTTATTACAAGACAAAATGTTCAGGAGAAATAATAATAGCAGTACCTAAATTGTTTTCATAAATTCATACAAGTTACCATTACAAATAACAAACTGCACTCAATAATATACGTATGTTGTAAACAAGGCAAGGAACATACACAGACAATGAAGTTGATTTAGCTACGTAACTGTAGAAACCTACAGCGAGACGACCACTAACTTTGATATTGATCAATTTCACCACGTCCCGTGCGTCGGTTACGTCACAATTGGTTGTATTGAGCATTAAAAAAACTTCACCATTTCTAGCTCCAGTGATTTCAAAATACAGACACATAAATTTAAAAAGCACTTTTTAGTTCTACGAACTCATTCTGTACTCCCCGCAATGATGTCTGGACGTTTTCTACTAAGGCTCCCTAGACACCCACTAGACTGAGTTATACGATCCGAGGCGCATCCTTCGTATTGACAATTTTATCTAATAGTGTTATGATTCTTTTAAACTTTGATTTTTCATATTTTTATTTACTGTCTGTACCTATAGTCTACGTATTTCTTGCAAAAATATTACAGTTAAAATTGTAGATGACTTAGAACAGTTACTTGCGATGATAATCGTTGTCTTTGGCTCTATGGGTAAGTATTAGTGAAATGCACATTCATGTCATACAATTTATTTTGGTTGTTTTAATGTTAAAAACAGCACCAGCACCAAATAGAGCACCAAATAAAACTAGATAACTCAGACAGAAGAACTGTCTACAGATTTTTTCTCAATCGCTATACTGTTGTGTGGAATTCAGAAAAGGGCTGAGTATTCTTTCGAATTCACCCCAGGAACAAATACCTCCTTCACATACTGATCTGAGCGGTTCTTCATTCATGTAGAACATAACGTGGTAGTCACTTATATTGTTATTGGTGCACCTAAAAAAAAGAAAATAAGTAATAATTAATCAAAAATCACGGGAGCACTCGCCCGCTTCTCCCACTCCGCCACCCAAATGGTAATTACTTGTACTATGGACAGTACATACTTACTTCAAGTTTATTTCTAACAGTTTATCGGCCCCTGTCGCCTACACCACCCCCCCCCCCCCTCCCAGAAAAAAATCTGGATTCGCCTTGTACTCAAACATAAAAGCAGAATACTTGCCTGTTTAAAACCATGAAAAGATTAGATGAAAATGCGCTGATTTTACTGGTTCTCCAAAATCGATCTTTGATTTTTTGGACTGCCGTAAGAGGTTTGCTGTCCTTGAACCAACCCAAAGCAGTGAAAGTCGCTTCCAGCGTTTCGGCGAGAACAAAATACGATGTTATTTTATTCCCTTTTCCTTCTTTTGCTTTAAGGAAATTTTGTAATAGATCCTGCAACGGCATGTGACCGAATTTCATCGCGTCCTTGCGTCCGTATCCGTTTCTGTAGTAGTGTATTAAATCTCCAATGTACTCGAAAACTTTGAGGTCCTCTGTTGTGAATAGGGCACACCAAGGACTAGCCTTATTATGTAGCCCCGACCATGAGTAGCGGCATAAATCATAAAGAGCTGTTATGTTATCGTCTGTGAGACCGTAATCGATACCCAGTCGTCTTTGGATTCTGTCCTTTGCCTATATAAGAGATAGAAAGAATACATTAGTAACTTGTTTGTTGGAACTGTTATGAATTTTATTAAAAGATAGGTTGTTTGATATTTGATGTTGTACAAACACGCAATCCGATATGTTTATAATATTGAATAGGTACCATTTTTGCATCCATTGACCTAGTCTTAAATGAAGCAGCTGAAACTGCTGATGCTACGGGTAATGGGCATACAATGGAAATACAATGGAGGTACTTTTTATGAAAAATGTGACTTTTTTTAATTGGGCTAAAGCAGCCGCTATCTTCAGTACCGATTAGTTTGCAATTCCAACTCCACAACATGTTAAGGATAAAATTATTTGTTAGTTGGATAAAACTCTACAGTCTGTAATATTTAATTTGAAGTATGAAAACAGTTAAAAATAAAAAAATAGTCGGTAGACTAAAAATAAGGTACAAGCTACAGAAGCTCATATTTTTGGGAAAGTCTCTGGTTAGTTTTATGTTTCGCCAAGTATGCGTATGTAATTTAGGTAAATTCAAATTGGACGCAAGTAACGTGCATGAGTTGGGTAAAAATGAATTTATAATTATCCCATAAACATCACTCCACTCCTTCCTTGATTCTGCGACCGATTCTGATTCTGATTGGGTTTACTACCTTAGCGAAATATACGTATTCCGTTACCTATTCGATCCGATGTTAACCTTTGCCAGACACAGACAATACAACTGTTTTAATAACAGGTTTGTAACTTTTTTTACATATGAAAATAAACAGTTCATACTTACCGCTAAAAAGTCTGAAGATATTGTATATTCATTTGTTTGTTCAATGGACCGGTCTTCTTTTTGACCCCTATCTACGGCCTGAAGTTTATAACACAAATATTAACATTTATTTTCTTATTGCTACAGTATTTCATTGACTTTTACTCGCAACTTACGTCATTGAAAATTAAATCAGGACCATTATGGTTCTTTTGGTAGTCGATTACCACATTTTCACTGCCCAGGCCTTTCACAAAGGCTTCAGCGCTATCTTTGCTCCAGTCATGACCAGTCGGCTTAAATAAGTAAGGTTCATTTTCGACTTTCTCAAAAAGCTTGGGAAAAACTTGCTTCAGTCTGTTGCCGATACCAAACATGTCTTGGTAACCCTCGTCTTGGAGGGCGTTTGTTTTTTCAAACATGTCATTGTTAACAGGCCAGACTCGAAGGTTGTCGATATCCTGAGCGCAAAGTGAACACCTGCCCTTTTCGTAACTTGATACGACAAGATCCCGAATAGAGATTGCTTCTTTCATCTTGCCACCGGGTTTGGCTGCGGGATAAGTTTTTCCGTGCCTAAATAGGCCCCAGATGCTGACTGGCTCACATTCTGTTGAACAACATGATTTTGCAATAAATAAAATAAATAACGTAACGGTCTTACCTTTCCGTTCCCTTACGTTTTTGTCAAAGCTATTGTCAGCTACAATTTCGCATAAATATAATCTGTCGAAATTGAATGTTCTTAATGTAATTTTCAACCACCAGCAGTAGGTACCAGAGTCATTAATTGAAACTAAAAACCAAATTACCTTTAATTTTGATGATGGAATCTCTAATATCTCCCCTCACTGCACTGTACGGCGTCACACTCGAAAAAAGTTTATAAGAACACGCCGTATTCCAATAACAGAAAGATGAAGTCGCAAATTTGACATAACTAAAACCAGCAAAAATAACGTAAAGCAAGAATTTCATTGTAAATTACTATTTCTGATTTTGATTGGCCAATAAAAAAAGGCTACTTTATTAACACTTAGGACACTTCGTAGTCTGGCCACTATTGACCACTGACTATTTCTAATACATTAGGTATGAACATTATGCAAATAATACTGGTTGTAAACTCTGCTTTGTTGCTTGACTGCATCCAAAATATGCGCGCAACACGTTGCTACGTGACCTAAAGTTTATCTGAGATGAGAATTTATTGCGACTACAAAATGTTATTTGCATAGATTGGTTCAAGCCGTTCAAGGGGACTGGTGACTGGGTGACTTATGGTCTGAGGTCGTCTTGAAAAAATAAAAATCTATCAATATTTAATTTTAAGTATCGTTGGCGGGGTCAAAAAAACTGTCGATTTTAATGGTTTGGTAATAAACATATTTAATCTAGACTAGCTTTTGCCCGCGACTTTGTCTGCGTGGAATTAGCATTTTAAAGGTAAAGGATTTTGGTCATTGAGCTTGACATTTTTCCAGCAAATGTCAATTAAACCAAAGGCTCTGTTGTCTAACGCACTCGGAATCATAACTTAGAATATTCTTAGTGTGGCGGTAGAAAGCGTTAGTCTGTTTCAATAAGGATGTGATATTCACTTTGACAAATCTAGAGGCAAGGCTTCCTTGTGATACCCTGCATGTTTAACGATTATCGATTATATTTTAGTACTAATAACAATCGGTTCCTTAAAAATATCGACTACCTATTAATTTATAAATAAACTAATTATTGCCCGCGACTTCGTCCGCGCAGAATCAAAATTTGCACTTCTATTATTTTTTATCCCCTCCTTTTGTTCTGTGGGAAATTCGAAAAATCTGTCCTTATGACACCTACGTGATCTTCAAAGAGCATGTCTACCAAATGCGAAGTCTATATTTTCTATACCGTCCTTTTATCCCGTGAGAAAATTGGAAAATCCCTTTGTAGTGCACCTCTATGATACCTACTGAAGCAATATTTATTTGCGTCGCGACTCTAAGCAGCTGCGACCTTTGACATGTACATCGCTATCCCGCGGGAACTATAACCTGGCCGGTGATTTTCTAAGCAGATAAGTTTAGTTTGCATCAAAATCAGTTCTGCCGTTTTCACATGATGCGCTCGCAAATATACAGACACACAGATAAACGACAAAAAATCGAAAAACTGTTAGAACTTGTTCTTCTTATCGCTTCTAAGTATACCCAGCCAATTTTTGTTTAAATATCTCCCATTTACAGACTTTCGACCCTCTTCACCTTTATTGTATGTATAGAAGATGCTATTTCGATATAATAATACTCAACTCAATTTGCCAAGATGTCAATTCATAATGATGATAATGCATATATTAAGTTTTTTGCTAAGTCGTGCTTTTTCAACAAATACACATACATACACATACATAAATCCCGTCTTTATCCCTTACGGGCTAGACAGAGCCTAAGGTAACAGATACCTACAGGCCACATTTATCAAGATTGTGGGCTTATTCAACAAATAAGTTAGGTTTTATAAAACATTAATTTAATTATGTAATTGATTTTATAAGAAATCTATTTATTACCAATACACTCGATTGGTAAGTGTGTATCTAGTGAATGTGAAAGAATGTAAAATTCTTACTTAATATTTTACTGGGTTATCGTTGGATTTTCGATTATACGCGGTTATAACCGCGATTACATACATAATTATACATGTAATGACCATAGAACGTAACCTAGTAGCGTCTCGTTATTAATGATATTTATCGAAAATTAGTAGGTACCTGAAGATTATGTAAATGAAAAGAATATCACTTTGGTTCTTTTTAGAAAGCTATTAATGTACAGTACCAAGTATTATATTATTTCTATGTAATTCAATTTTGTATTTATTTTTCTGTCAAAACTTTCGTGAACGCTAACAGTTAAATTCTATGGATCTGTCAGCCATACCTTCCTTATTGAAACAGACTGTAGACATAGTGAACTTAAGTATCAATTTTGGATAATATTTAATTTCCTACCGAAAAGAATCAAAATTAGTCGCTGCAAAACTATATTATTTTTAAGGGGTTAAATATTTTTATATTATATTTGAGGTACTTGTGGTGGATATCGATTGTACATTAATATATTCCCACGCAATTTAGCTACCCAGGAAGCCTACAGTTACAATAAATGAAAAGCAAAATCTTGGCACAAATAGTTTATTTTGGCAACTATCATCACCTTTGTTTTCACAAAAAAGGCAGTAAATGTACTTTTCGATCTGCATATTAATTTTCAACTCTGGATAAATGCGTTTTTAACATTGAATATAACATTCTTTATTAAATGAATAGGAACAAAATTGGGTACTTAATGTTTAAATGAAACTCGAAAATTTGCGTTGTTCCTCTGAAAAGCAGAACAATTACAACTTGTTTAGCTACCTGAAACCAGTGTACTTACTGCCTTTTTATATTAAATTTATTTTTCTAATACAATGATGCGTTTTTAACTTTATTTTAATGGTCATATTTACATTAATATACAGACAAAATATCAAATGTTCGCTTTGTTACTTACATTCCAAATATAGTTAATATTTATTGGCGTTTTAAAACGTAAATTAACTAATTATTTATAATGGAACATGTGCTGCTGTTTCATTAGGCATCGACAAATATTATTTTACAATAATAACAAAAACTTGTCACATAAACTTTTTATGTAGGTACCTAATACCATAAATACCATAAATAACCATTTAAGACTTGCAACAGGATCAAGAATACAGTAGAGGTCTTGTAATATATTTCTCAAGTATACACCTAATGCCATTTGTCGCATTGAATACCTAATTGCTGTCCTTAACATGGGACATCTTACAAATAAACTCGTTATCTAACCTTGCCATTTTTACATTAACTAAAATTCATTGACACGTGACGAATACTTTATTTTAACTCGTAACACGTTAGTCGTTACTAATCAAAGACCACACTAAACGACCAACAACGTAATGAGACAAAAACATCATGATTATATTTCAACTTGCGTTTCTTATTTGTCTAAATACATACTTAGTTTTAATCTCGATCTAATTATATTTTTTGTAATCAGTAATTGTCTATTTCCATACCTAAGTATAGACCGTAATATTAAATATTAGAGAGAGAAATGCATAAGACTTCAAATATCACTAGATGACTCACATCCAATAGAATTTGTAAGAAATTTAATTATTTCAAATAAAATTTGGTCCAAAATTACAATCAACAATGAGAACAATAAAAAAATTGCAGATCTACGGATGACTCCAAACAAATTTTTAATATTTTTGTTTCGTGAAAGCTTTAAAGCGTATCTTTAATTATCATATTTTGCGACCAATAGCAAAATGATTTCAACATGGAGCTGTCTCGGCATTATTCAATTTATTATTATAAAGTTTAAAACAAAGCGAAATTACAACACGTTTCCAGTAAATTCAGGGAAATTGGAAATATTTATAAGATTGAGTAATCGAATTGAATTGTTGTATTGAAAACTCCGTCAGTTAGTGTTTTAAAAGCAGATAAAGATTGAACGTGTGCACACATCAAGACAAACCAAGGCAGATTTTGATAAAATTATTTTTTATAAAAAAAATGTAGTGTTTTTCGAAAGGTTTCAATTACTTATGTATCCGCATATTTTTTGGAGATTTTTTGTTACTTTAAAATAGTTTTGGCTCTGTGGTTATACATAGAAAAACATAGCGAAGTGGATGTCAGACATGTCCACTGGGAACTTACATAGGTGACAAGAAAATATTACGGTTTTCTATTTGGAATAGATTATTAGTCATATCTCTATGTAGGTATATTTTTGTTTTTATGTTATATTTTACTCGCGTGCGTGATTCTCTGTTTTATCTTATAGAAAAGGTTAATATTTTTGTCTTTCATTAATAGTTATTACGGAAAGGTTCTATATTTTTCACTTACATTTCTGAATTTGAGTAATTAATATTATATTTTAGCAAAAACAAATTAAATTAAAATTTATTAATAAAAAGGCGAGAAAATGGGCTGTGACACATACACTGGCATTATTTATTATTTTGTTCAAGTATCTTCATTTGTTCACAAATTGTAATTAGTTTCTCTAACAAAATACTTTGGTATTTTTTCTAATTGAATTTTGTATGTTTCCCAAGACCGGACCAACTGTCTGACAGCTACGAAAGTCACAAGTTATGTATAACAATAAAACACTCCAACTAAAATAGATCGACACTTTGACAGTTGTATCTTCCTCGTAATTTGATGTGAAAGTTTTTTCAAATAATAGTCGCGAACTTTTCTCCGTCGTTTGTTGTCATTTTGTACGTGAATATGAGATAATTTATCAAAATGGTCTATCATCAACACGTACCAAATGCGTATACACTGAAGAATATCATAATGATGATTGCTAGTTTATCGATAAGTATATGTCGCAAACGCACATCACAGTGTCATACAATGTAAAAAAGCAGGGCTAAATATATATTGATAAAATTGATAGGATTCATAAAGAGAAAAATCTAAACTAAACTCTAGGGTGCAAGTCTAGGAAGAAAGTGTAAGAAATTCTTATAAACTATCTACTGAATTATTACTTGGCAGTTTTATGTTCATCTCCTCGTTCTTATTTTAATATATTTTTAGATGATAATATATCTAAATGGCACATCATATTTCAGTACAAGTAGTTGTAATAGTATACATCACACTTTCACCAAGTTAAATTACTGAAAAAGATTGAAGAGAGCCTTCCAAAAACAATTAAAATTATCAGACTGTTAAAAAAGCGCTGCCTGTTGATGGAACTTGATATTAGTCACGTCTAAAAAAAAAATTTTAAACGACACTGAAAATTAGGACACTATAGAACAATCCGAAAAGTAAAGCCATGGCTGGGAATCGCACCCGGATCCTCATCATTTTAGTGATGCGTGCTATACCGCTACACCACCCATAGCAGGTAACTTGAAGTTGAAATAAATGTCTTCTTAATATTAAGGTTAAATTAGGAACATCTTCAATTCTTACGCATTAGAAGAGGTGCTGAAATGCACGTCTGTAATACAGATAACTATTTAATCCACGACAAACTTATCGCAGATTAATTAAGAGTCTAATCTGGAATATTTTTTTAAGATATACCTACAGAGACTATAAGTCTAACAAATGAAACTTTCTAACTCGAAGAATTTTTGATTAGAACATGCTTATGCCATTAAAGTATCATAACTTGTATATTTTATTTTATAAATGAAAATATCTACCGTCCACTAGGCTATAGAATAAAGCACTTTGAATCATCTGGTCACAGCTATATTATAACATACTTACACTACATACACAATATCGTTTTCATTAGAATTTACTCTAAACGTTATGATTTTCTACTAAATGCTTAAATTGATTTTCTGGACGTAAACATCTGTACCAAGTACCGTATTTAAATTGTTTGAGGCGGATTATAAGTTGAGAAGCAGTTAATGATAAAATAAGGCAGCCTCCGAACGCGATAATCATACCAAGACACTAAAATGAACACCGATGGTCTAACGCCTGCTAGGTGGGTCCGCATCAAACAATGTAAAAAGGCACTAACCCAATAACTAGATCGATCCCGCTCCGATACCCAATGCTTTCACGCATAGTAGTGACCGAATCAGAGTGAAGATTCTCTGACAAAACGCATTCCAGATGTATTCCAGTAGTTCAAGTGAAACTCCTTCATCCTGGATCTTGTTTCGGATCTAAATTCGCCCGCCTCTCTTGCAAAGCCGCTAGCAAAGACTCTCTAACTTCTCTTTCTGAACTTCGCCATAGTCTTATAAGCTCTTCTTCGGACAATCGAGACAGCCCGGATCTCCCTCCAGTCGGCGAGACCCTAGGATAAGGCGGAGCTGGAGGAACGTCATGTTCCTCAGACACCAGTATTTCTACACTAGCTCTTGACCGTGGACCATCAATGTTTAAATACTTTTCTGATTTCTCTGAAACATCTTGATAAGATCTAGTAGACGAACCTTCCGCTCTTCTAACCATTGGTGACGGTGTTCGCAATCGGGTATTGATATCTGGAGGTGAGTTAGTCAAGCAACTGACGTCGCGGCTCAGCCTTCGCCCAATATTGAGACTTGTGCGCTCATAAATGGACCCGGAATCAGATCCTAGTACTGAGTCTGTGCTGAATCTCCTGACGTTAAGCCCGGCTAAACTGCATCGTTTTCGCCTACCTCTCGGTGAACGAAGCTGTCGCGGTGACCGGCCTGGCCGAGGTGAACGGGATGGAACTTCTGGTGAAGGCGAAAGAAATTTTGATTCCGTCAATTCCTCAGAAACTTCTGATGTTTCTACTGCTACATGTTCTTTTATAGAATCCAGTGATTGGTCGCGCCCCTGTTGAACTCTGTTGACAATATAATTCCATTTATGAGATCTGTGTACAATAATGAGATCATTAGTTTATTGATGAAATGTTACGACGACTTACCTTCGTATCTCCTGTATCATTTCAAAGAACTGTGCTTTACTCCTTCTACGTCTACGCTGTTCGTGTTCCTTCTGAAACAAATGTGCCTCCTGTCATAATCTGATTTTAACAAACGCATTAAATCAACTATTGAATTTTAATAATGGTTACCCTTTTAACACTCTTTTGGAAGAGTGATGTGAAATGTCCTTGGCGTATGGTATTGACCAACTCGCGAGCCGCGTGATGTGGAGATACTAGCTCCACGCAATTAATAAATCGGTAGAGTTTCTGAAAAATAAAACATCTTCATTAACTCCTACCACATTTAAAAGCATAATATACACGTAAAAAAATCCTCATAATTAAATTTCCGAAGCTCTGCTTTTATATAATAACGATTATGTTTTCTGTTACTCGTGCACGAAATAATTAATGCTGTATTGCATTTTCGTTCGCTATTTTGTTTTCATTTATGTAAATATCATGACGAAGCAATTTGTGTTCCTAGGATGTAATACGGTAGTAATTTCAACATCAGAATATTAAAGGTTATGCAGACACAAAGTAATCCAAGGAGATTATGACTTGTCTGCAGAGACAAGTAGTCGTTCAGTGTTAAAAGCCGCAGTGAACTCGTCGGTTGGCATAATCCGCCCTGAAGCCGACTTGGCTTCTCTCCCGAGTAGGGCAAACAAAGAGCCCTCAAACTGAGGCAGGCGAGCGACGCGACGCAGCCGTACACTTTGATTTTCACCATTTCATAAAATTGCCTTTTAACGAAAGTTGCTATGTGGTTATTGTCAATCAGATCAGTTGCTATGTGGTTATTGTCAATCAGATCAGTTTCAGTAATAATTATTACGTATATTTACTTTATAAAACAATGCATAATGTTTTTTTTCTTTTGTCTTATGAACATCAGGTAAATATGATTAAAGTTTTTAATTTTATGTTCTAATAAAATAAGTTTTCTTCGTATTTCTATCAAAATTAGTTGCAATAGTACCTTCCGTAGTACTTTTCGTTGTAGAACAACCATCTTATAAAGCTTATCCTTATTTTTAAATATGTAGTAAAGTTTGCTAAGCAACTTCTACAATAGATATAAAAGCCATTACCCAAGGCACTTTACCGCGGACAGATTTAACTGAGCGAAGCGGAGTAAATTCCAACCCATCTACAAATATTACCTGGCTGAAAAACATAATGTTCCTGCTTCTCCATATGGTGCCTTTCGGCTGGTGTCGCAGGACTGGCAACGTGTACTTATAGAATAAGTGTTCCAAGATCAATATAAGGCATCCGACGATCATTCCAACCCCGAGCAGGATAAACACGCCCGCCACCGCTGCGACACCTGGAAATGGATTCCATTGTTAATTTTGAGCAAAATAAATAATGACTCTATATTACTTACTTATTTTACTTGTCCAAAACTGTTAGGTACTTTAGTTGTATTTTATTTGTCTAACGTTATAATATCGTATACTATTAAAATTATTCAATTGATATGAGGCAGTCCTGCTTGAAAATCTTGGGTGTACTATTCAAAAATGTTGTACTTTCAACGTTTACCCACTTCAGTAATCACTTAAATATTTTTTCATCGAAGACTGCATGACAAAAATTTACCAAGTTGGCACTAACTATCATTTGTGTTACGAAGAGAAAAGTGATTCTTTACTGTTCTTATTTTGTAATTCACCCAACCGAGTAAAGTGAAAAGGATAAGTGATAGCTAGGCGCAATATTTTTTTCTCGAAAAATATCCCGATCATTTGTAAAAACATATATGGGGTTTCTACATGCAACACACATTTGATTATTTAAATCATTAGAATGAAAAAGCAAGAAATTACATACAATGACTTGTCGACAAACAGGTTTTAATTGAAATTAGTAGTGCCTCTTCAATTTTCACCTCAAATTATCACACATGTTCAGATCTGTTCAGATCAGTCTGTTCTCCAGTCCATTATGGTAGAGATCGCTCTGTAGCGATAAGGCCGCCTATTGTTACCTTGTAATATTCTGTATACCTTTTTTCTGTTTCGGTGGTTATATGTGATGTTTATTATTGCATTGTATTGTATTGTATGTTTCCCGGGCTACCAAAATTTAATAACGACGGCATAACATTAGCAAATTAAAATAAATATCAGGCTTGTATTATTTGTTGCATTGTCGTGCAAACGGGTTAGGGATGACAAACGAGCCTCATATCCTTTCATGTAGGTACACGTATCAGCAGGGGAACGTCGGAACCATCCTTCTGTGTAATAGACTCGTTTCCGATGCTCTGCGATGTATGGCTCCCATTACACAATCCATCAGATTGGTAATTTGTAAGATGTCCAATTGAGCGACTGTTAAACACGATTGATTGTTTAATTTAGATTGAGGTTCGTTTAGTGGATTAGCCGTTTGGTTGGGCGCGCTTTTGTTACAATCACAATCATTCATAAGTCCGGAGTTTAGATACGAGACTGGTCGTCGATCTATTTGAAAATCAGAAGCTGCTTTTAATGCAAGAAAACTATTTCTTAACTTTCGATCACTTATTTTAATTGTGTTATATGTAATCTAGTGAGAATCGTGGGAAGCTTAATTGGTTCCTGCCAATTTAATGGCACCCTGCAGCTAAGGCAGAAGTTTCGAATTAAAATACTGAAATGTTCCTGATACAAACTTTAATGGACGTAAAAAAGTTGTGTAAAAGTTTCTAAATGACATCATGTCAACTAAAAAATTGACAGTTTGAGAGTCGAGATCAAGGTCGACACTGAGAATCTCGCTACAAAATAATACGCAAGTACTACATGCTCTTTATTTTCATCAACAAAATCTACGTTCCAAGAAATTGAAATCACTTCAACTGAATTAAAAGCAACGTTGATGTTGGAATAAGAAATCTCGTCACGTTATGCATACGAACAATTTCTGGGAATGTCTGGTTTCGTCTGCCGAGCTTGTACACACTTTACTCCGGGCTATTTGGTTTGGTTAGCTATACAAACACTACTGTGTTGGTTTTAACATAGGTACCTACTGTTAGTTCAGTTTTTTCTTGTTTTCTTATAATTGATCATTTTGTAACGACGATCCCTAGCGGAGAATTGGTTTGATTGTACCTAATTGTTTTATTTAATAATGTTATTGTTTTGTATTTGACATTTTTGTGATATTCAAGTGATTTTTATTGTTTGATTCCATTTAATTTTGTTTGCTCTTGACGATTTCAGTCTGAATTCTCCTAACTTGACAATGTACAATTTATGATGTAATTTTTATTGAATGAATAAATAACCTAATCTAATCTAATCTAAATTGTGATTATTGCGTTTGCTAGTGTGAATATGAATGCGGGAGAAATTGTATTGAATTTTTAAATTAAAGATTTTCTGCTTCAGGTAGTAGAAACTGATTTGATTTAGGCGCGACTGATAATAATATCTTGTTCAGATATTTTTGATGTCTACTCTACCGTTGTCAACATTAATCTTTTATTAAAACTTCAATGGAATTTAGAAATGATTCTATAGCTCGTAGGTAATAAGTAAATATCGATCATAGTTTCCGTCTGTAGACCGTTTATGTTATAGGTAAGAAAGAAACCTAATCCCCAGACTCCTTTCCAGACGTTTTTACAAAGGATTCCTCCATTTTACTTCCATCGTAAATATTTGTCGCCGCGCGGAAATCGAAGCCACGACCCTTCCATTGATTGGCGGAAACGTTGACCTTTCACATGAAAAAGATCCCACAATAGCTTATAATTGCGTTCTGTGGTTTTGTGTGACTGGAATACGAACCAGTTCAGACACCGCTGGATTATAAAATTAATTATTCTCAAACCGCACGCCAATTCGCCTTTCTTTGCAAATAAATAAGAAGACTACTTCCACGTAAAATTGTAGAAATTGCATTAAGGCGCCACTTTTTATGTAATTAGCACACTTTTGACAGCTTAAATACGGCGTCAATATATTGTATATAAAATACTATACTGGTAATTAGTTCTTTTTTCACTATGTTTCTACTTTTTTATGTGAGAGTCTAGACGGTACATACCTTTAATGTGTAAATTGTTTCAAACAAAAACTAAAATCAGTCATAATAATATATGCTTACGTAGATGACACATCGATATGAGTTTTATGTATAATATTTTTACCATTATTACTAGTTCATACTTTTTCGTAGTGGAGAAAAGTAAATCGGCAAGGCGTCGCATTTGGGTTTCCAAATCGAATAAGTTTTTCTCTAATTTTACTTGCTAGCTCCCGTTGACTACAAAACTTGTGGAAGTTAGTTTTAGCGATAACACAAGTTTTTCTCCTTTCTCTTTGTCGACAAGTTAGCGAGCGTCTTCACAAATCACCTTACTATGTAGGGTTTTACATTTAGCATTCAACATTTAATTATGAATGTATACATATTGCCAGCGAACAATATGAAAACATTTGTCTTTAAAATAAAATTACAAGCAATTTTGTGTTTTAGTCCTTTTGTAAGTTTAAAAAAATTGCATAATATCTTCAACTTCGCTAAATTTCATTTTGTGACTTAAACATTTGTATGTATTGTAATAATTGTAAACAAAATAAATACAAACAACCAGCCCAAAATTACATAGGTGTAATTTAACGGGCTACCTTCCCCCTACCTTCGTATTATTACGTTTTACTTGCATTGAATACAAAAGGCAACCGAAATACGACCAACACGTTCGAACCACGTCATAAATTTTAATACAAGGCACACACCGGTAACTTATACAATACCGATATATATGTAGGTACGTCTCGTAAATACGAAAAGTTAAGAAAAGCAATACGTTCTCAACTGCTATCGGCATACTAAAGTTTTATATAGGTGCTGAGATTTACTAGAATGGCGTCTCAGAACTTGACCCTTAGTGTGTTTGTCGGTGTTTTCATTTTATGACTACCTAAATGTAAACAAGGCAGAGATCTCACTTCCTATTGTATAAAAACTTTTTGTAGACAGTACATGAAGCCTTACAATTTTGTAGAACGTTGGCTATAAATTTTCAACAAAATGTTTTGCTACAAATGTTTATGGCTATTTTCGTTCTTTTGTTTTCAGGTAAAATTCTGATTTTAATCACAATTTTCCAAAAAATGTCACAAACTTATGTGACTCTATTTTTAACGCCTCTTGACGAGCATTCAATGGTATAAATACGGTGAGTGAGCGGTTCTTTTTTTCAACGATAAATCCCATGTTTAATCTTTTAGGTCGGCTGGCGGTTCCCCCTCCCCGCAAAGGGGGGTCGGATTAACGCGGGGTGGCGATAAATTCTAATGAAATTTCCGCCAGAGACGAGCCAGCTGACTGTGTGGATGTAACGAACACACATTAAAATAGTGATATACGATACCGCTTCCAACTAGGCCAGAATAATTCGCAAAGCTCTCTTATTTACTATTTGTGCCTACAAAATCATAAGCCCTTTCACGCCTAGACTATGCCTGGATAAATTGATATAAATCCTTTCATCCACTCAAAGGTTGACTGGAAGAGATCCCTTAAAGGGATAAGTCCGCCTTTGTGCATGTATCTCAGTGTTTGTCAATTGTATTTTGTCTTGTTTATTTTGCACAATAAAGAGTTTACATACATACATACATACATACATACATAAATAAACAGAAAACGTTCATAATTGGAAACTTACCAAGCGGCTTTGGCTGGATTCCATAATCTGGGCTTAATTTGAAACAGGGTAAGCCTCCGTACCACTTTTCAGTTAAGATGTCCATGTATCCATTGGAGGAATATTTCGCTATAACCGCTGATATACTGTCCTGTAACAAAAAAAATACATACAATATTTTCTCCACTTAGCAAATTTACAAACTAGTACATTTATCAACATGAAACTACCGTGAGACTTAACCATCATTACTCATAAACGGATAACTCACGTATAAAAAGTCGAGTAATGCTCGACATGTTCAACCTTTACGGAGTGACGTGATCAGTGTTGTGTGTTGCCCGACATTTGACAATAATAAAAATGACGATGAAAACGAGGGTAGTTGTGCGCCGCTGTCAGTTGCGTCGAACAGCCGCGCGAGCAGAGCGCTGGCGCGCAGTGTTCGTGTCGCTGCCGCCGGGGCGAGCGCTCTTGGAAAAAGGACTACGAAATAGTCCGAAACATGTCGAGCATCACTCGGCTTTTTATACGTGAGTTATCCGTTTATGTGTAGTACATTTATTTAAAATACCGTCGCTATTCAACACTTAACACGGATTTGCTACTATACTTTATAAGTGATGACCGTCAACTACCATACCAGTAAACACCATTGCATTGTTCACTGATTTGTTCGCACCTAACAAAGCCAAGTAATAAAAGGGAATTGCTAAAAACGTCATGTAACGATTTGAAACAAAAGCTGTGCGCTCCGTTGATTTATGTCTTGATCCGCGCAAACCTCTGAGGTATATTGAACGACGTCAAGATAAAATGACGTATAATCGGCTAAGTCAGGGCTACATGACACCCGCTATCGATCACACCATTAGCAGGCTTGTGTGCGTCATCCATCAATCTTTAGATCCGAAGTCTTTCTTATGAGTCCTTCTGACTCTTGTCTGCCGCTTCGCTTATCGCCTACGTCGCGTCTCTCAAAGGTCACAATCACAGTCAGAGCTTGTTCTCATCGGCTACAACCTTCGCACCTACATCTAACATATTCGTAAACTTATGCTAAACTAGCTGTTGCCCACAACTCCGTCTGCATAGAATTCGTTTATCGCTATCCCGCAGGAATTACGCAATTTTCCGGGATAAAAAGTAACCTGTTATTCCAGACTATAATCTATCTGTGTTTCAAATTTCATCTAGATCTGTCCAGCCGTTCAGGTGTGAAAGAGTAACAAACATCCAAACATCCATACTCACAAACTTTCACATTTATAATATTAGTAGGATATCATTTAATACATAATGTGCCCCCTCACGCGGTTCTAAAATCTACGATTAAATTAGTAAAAAGAATTAGTACTGATTAATTGCGAGCAGTTGTTTGTTTAATTTAGTCCTAATCACATTCAAGCTAATGAAAAATTAAGCTTCTTTTTAAACTATTCAGCAGAATTATCTCTGATTGACAGCGAATTTATTTTAAACGGAGCATGCACATTTTCCTGGATTAGTGATAAGAGCGTTCATGGTAGATTGATCTCCGCCCACATCCTAGCTATCCCGGCTTACCTGAGCAGCGGATACAAATTAGTTCACATTTTTACTCCTCGCATTTGCATTTTACATGCTAATGACGTTATAAACGAGCACCTGGCTTCACACGTTTAAATTTAACAAAAGGATATCGTGCAGAAAAATTGTGTGTTATTCATATACTCACAGTACATTTTCTAGTAGTTTAATTTCTGTGCCTTATGTTTGTACGTTTTCTATTGGTAAAGTTTTAATAGGAAGGCACGTATAAGGATTTTGAAATATCGTTCGTCATTTGTCGTCAGTGATTTTTTATCTACGAACTTCAATGAAGAAAAAAGAGCCCTGTTCGATTTTACCTTTAAAGGGAAGCCTTTTGCCATTCCAATAGCATAGGTGTCTTCCATGAGTGCATGGTCACCCACTCGCTGCAGCTTGCAGCCATGATCAGTGGCGCGGTAGTAGTCTAAAACAGGAGTATCTGCTATCAAAAGGTCCAACGTTCCATTCCTGAAATACACAAAAACCATATAAGAAAGTACCATCGAATTATACGGTAGTCAAGAAATAAGTACGTTAAATATTACGGCGCGAAAATAAATACTGTGGCGCGCCTCATAAACACAAAGTGCGAAAATAAAACCGGGGTGAAACCCTAAAACTCGAAGTGGAAAATAAAATATACTCCAAAGCCGGAACGGGAGATCACTGCGAAATTAACCTAATTCTTTTACGAATACGGTGCCATTTCTGAATAAAATGTGGCGTGATGATATATCTTTGTAACACTCTTCGGTTTGATTAGCCCTTACGGAAAATAATGGGTAGTTTATCTGAAGCTCAAATAATATTTAAAGCTTGATTTTTCTGACTATAGCTGCACGAGATCACTGGTTAGGATAAACAAAAACCCGTTAAAATCATATATTAAGAGGCCGGTTGACAAATCCTTCGAACTCATAAAAAGGACACCCTCAGCTTAGTTAAATAAAAGTTCAACGAATTTGAAACAATGGAAAGTATTTACAATTTATTTTCGCCGGTAGTAAGAAACTTACTCAGTATAAATCTTCATACCTCAGTCGTGCAATGCCTTCTTCGATGTTTTGCAGTGCATATCGTCGCATCCGTTGCGCCAGTTGTGGATTTCCTCTTTGCACATAGTACTCTGATATTGAAGACTTAGCTGTACCCACTCGCAGTGAAAGCCACTAAAACAATTTGTTATTATCCACATTTTGCATTTAACATCTCGATACAAAACAAATGCTGAATACAATTCCCTTACATTACTTCGTCCTTGATAGTCATCAACGGCATTGTGGAAAAATAATCCCGCTATTAGGGCAGCAATATTGGCAGTGTAACTGGCAACGAATATCACAGAAAACCCACCCCAAACGTTTATAAGGAACTTGTTAGGCCAACTCTTAGGAGCTTTAAATGCTACTAAATGTCCACATAAAAGGCCCCACATCACCCACAACGCGCTTGAAATACTAAAGTTCTTTGACCTCTGCCGCCCCCAAGGGTTTAAACCGAACGGCGACAGCCATTCGTAAATGGCGACCGCAATGGCAGTCACATTTAGGGACGTAAATATGGCTATCCATAACTCAGGTGAAAACGGCAAAAGGAACGCCAGTAATGGTATGTCGGGCTTTCGGTTAGGAGCTGCTAGAAGCGATACGCCACTATAAAAATAAGGCTGGCTGTAGTCGATCACTTCCGCGCGTGCCGATGACACACTTAGCGCCGCGAAAGACATGTGGGCGGATCCAGATACTAAATCTCCGACAATTCCATTCCATTTCTGATTGTCTTCGTCCAGATTGACATCATTGAAATACGGCACATCATCAGTATAGTACGGTGCACCGTCTTCCTCTCTGCTGGATGCTTTGTAACCACTACGAAACTGAGCTCGATAGTTCAGGTGGTCCGGTGTAGTGAAAGTGATGTCATCGTTCAGAAAATTTGTAAACTCGTGCACTTTATGAAAGGATCGTATTAGTTTCCGTGCTCCATAAAGCCCGTCTTCTACTAGATACAAGTGAAAGTCAAATTCCAATTCTTGGGCTATATTTTCTAAAAGATCCATTGCCAACCCGTAGCAGCAGTGTGTAGCCATTTTTGATAGAATCGTGGGTTTGGGTGTTGGAAAGAAAAAATCATCGCCTTCGTCAACGTCATCATCTCTTTCCAAATCATTAAATGCAAGAGTAAGGTTGTCTCGATCGGAGGTTTGCGGTCTATGGCAAGGGAGCCCTCTTAGGCATTGTCCGTCTTCATCCAGTTCACCTTCCATGACAAATGGCGGGGCTAAGGCTGTGACGATGCGAAATATAGTCCGCGCGCCTGATGACTGGCCGTGGGCTACAAGTCGACCGCCGGGCCAGACTATAGTATGAAGTTTTACGATGCGGCCATGAACATGTCCCACTTGTCGCCACATATTAGCCCCTTCGGCTCCGGCTACTAAGTTCAGAAAGGTAAAAGAAGCTGTCAGCGCTGGTTCTGGCCGTTCTGTGCCTCCAGCAAGAGCTGCCGCCGAAGAAATGCGAGCCTCTCTGTAGACAAAATAAAACAATATTATGAAAGAAGCATTTACTGTTCAATACTTAATTACGATTATGAATTATGTCATCATTCGCTCAAACTTAGCCAAAACTTCATAATTTAACTATAAAGCAAAAAATGTACTGTAACACGCTTTGGCTTAACCTCACACAGCTCTCCAGTACTATAAGTTATTTAGTCTTAAATGTGGCAAACAACTGGTGAGTTTCTAACTTTGCAAATTCCACGTAACTTAGCTCTTATGCCAAAACAGAGTAACTAGGTACTCAAAAGCGCCTGTCTGCGACAACAGCTTCAGAATTACAAAAGACCGCCTTGCGATGTAATACTTTTTGGTCCCGATTCTATTACTATGGTCATAACATGGTGGTTTTCGCAATTTCGTATTAAGCCTCACACTCAAATATAAAAAATCCCTAACAATAAAGGCAAAGAAGCAAATAAAGTATAAAATAATAAATATAATCCAGCTTGAATTCGTTCAGGCTGATACACTCTTGTTTCGTATTAAGTTAATTAAGGTAATCAAGTTTAAAGATATTAAAAGGATAGAGATAAAATGCATATCGCTGCTTCTCTTATACCTACTCGTAGAGTTACAGTGGAATATTAATTTATTGCAACAGCTGGCAAACGACAGGCAGCGCTTTGGACTGCAAATTGAATAAATTGCCGCAGCTATTCCACTCATATACAGATTCACCAATAACTCAAAATATACACTTATTTAATACAACATCGGCGAGTAAAACTTAGATGAACCTTGAGTTTTCCCAACAAACTTAACTGAGTAATATGGAGTTAAATAGCTTGCGAAGAAGCGAGCTGGGTTCATTAATTTCACTGACTTAAGTAATCTTTTTTGGTTCGTCACAAAAATAAATGCATCTTAGTCATGCTGTTTATTCTCGAAATGGGTAAATTTTGGTTTTTTTCTATTTAAAATCCTCGTACATTTTTGCCTAAAAAAGTGTTACTATTTCTTGTGATATGACTTATATTCATTACTTTTTTATACTGTTTATAATAATATTAATATGTGGCTCGTTACCCAACTGACACACAATTGAAAATAAAGAAAATGTAGAAAAATAAATGAATAAATCCAAAACCAACTTGTTTTCGAAAACCAAACAACACTTTAAACTGAATATGCCGAAACCTACCTATTCTCGATAATCATCTTAATATATTACTAGGTACGAGTAGAGAACTTAATTAATAGGTGTCCCAGATACGATTGATAATTCAAACTGAATCCGTTCTACCAAGCGTAAATGAACTCTGTTAGAAGCGTATAAAAATTTACAGATAAAATAAACCAAATATTTTTCGAGGAAATTGTATTTAGCAGGTGGGCCACAAAACATAGCAGCAGCGTTGGCATACTAAATAATAATTCTGCTCTCACTGGGAGGGGAAATGGGTGTGAACATGCAATATCCGCGCCTATCCGCCGATATCCAATTCTTGCATTTAGAATGCATGCGATTTGATTAAAAACTTATTTGCTGTATCCAAGCTTTAACAATTTAACGTACGAAGGTATCAGTTTTTAGGTTTTGCACATTTTACATTTAAATTTACAGTTTAGTTCTGTTTTGTACCTGGCTCAAAGGTTCCCATTATGGTGGCCATTTAGCTACTTTACATTTACATTTTAGTTAATTTGCGAGACATCGCTAGGTAAGTATTTCAAACTTTCGGCCGTTACAATAGATCAAGATTGAGTAAGCACGCACTAAAACTCGGACTAAGGCGATCTAAGTAGATCATAAAACGCCTTCGACTAATACTTTTACTTTTTTATGTAGACGTCGATTTGTCAAAACTATTTCCCAGCAACAGCACCACAACTTTGTCATGTAGGTCATTGACATCAGTCTACGAGAGACTAGAATAATTTCAGAGGTTCCAAATGCACAATACTCGCGTCAAGTGTCAACATCTGTCGTCATTTCGCCGAATCAGCGGGTACAGACTGGCTGCTGGCCAAACTGGCTGCTATGCAGTTCCCACCAATTTATGATAATGTGATTGACTTGGATTTAATCCAGAAAAACCTAACTATAAATAAATTATCAAACTGAATAACTTTATTTCGAAATAAATGTCCAAAAGCCGTTTTGCTGGAAAAAGTTGAATTTCGATTTGGTGTTAAACTTTATCGAGTAGTGTCAAGCTTTAAACCAGATTTAGTAAACAGAGCTTTAATTTTTCCTGCCAAAAACATTCACGATGAAAATGTAATAAATATAATTCGTTGTACTGTCGTAACTAATTTTTGTTTACTGTAAACTGGGAACACCTTTTTTTGTTTGTGTAGCGCTCATGAGTACGGGTTAGATCTCACGGCGGGACAAATGTTTGTCGGCAAAAAGCAAACATGCGTGGTTTGAGGGTTAAGGACTTCTTACGCTATTGTTTCTGTACTTATAGCACAATACTGGTACAAAACAATGTCGTTATTTAAAACTCCCTTTTGTCATCGCTGTGATTTTTACATTACATAGTTAAATTTGCCAGAAACTAATTTAGGTAAACAAATGTTATGCAGCGTGTAAATCCAATACGAGCAAATATTTAAATCGTAAGATAACTTTTATTTAAAATTACTACGTAAAATTTGCCATACAAAATAATTCAGCCTGCAATGTCAAGTTAATGTTAAGTAAGGCTTGTTGACAGTTACTTGTCAGCTGTTTGGATATCCTGTTTTGATAGTTACGTCATGTTTACTGTACATTGTTACTCGGTAATTTTTCACAAATTAATTACAGGCTTTCAATTAAGTGTAAAATAAAATTTGCGGTTAATTAATGATAACGCTACTAAACCCTCTGTCTGGTTTGATTCTTTTTTGCTCGTATTGGATACCCACGCTTTATAAATAAATTATGCACTCAGTCGACCGTTGAGTGCATATTCAAATACCTAGAAGTTTTAAGTTCTAATATAAATTTTCAGTATAAAAATATTTATCTGAACGAGAACGTTGCCATTACTCATCATCCGAAATAAGCCATGTGAAGTTTCGTTGTCAGAATACCGGATTTTAAAAGTACAAGAGGAACCCTTATAGGATCACTCCGTTGTCAGCCTGTCCGAGTTTCACGTATTACATCGTTTTTTTCTTACGTTTTCGATCTGAATATTACTATATTCTGTATCTATGGTATCCTGACTCTATGTATTTTTTAATCCCTCTACGTAACCCAACCACAATCTCTCAGTACTAGAGCTGCATTTAAGTTGTAAGAAATTTCTCGTTTAAAAATTGTTTAGATTGCTCGGAAGTTTGGAGAAGGCAACTAATTTAAGTGCCAGTTAGAGCGAGCGACGCCATTAGTCACACGTCGGGTCACATAATCGCGAATCTGAAAAGTATATTTACGACTCAAGTTTCAAACTGATGCCACGCCCATCCGCCTGAAACTGTCACTGAATTTTAAGTTGAATAGTACCTCTATGATTGCCCATTTAGATGAGAAAACTTTCTTAAAGCAAAATTGCCGTGAATGATTGCATTAACCGTTTTTACTTTTATATTCCTTTGGGTCTCAATAATCTAAACGCTCTGTGCCGCAAGCGTAAGTCTATTCTTATCTTACGTGCTGCGTGCTTATGCGTAAGAGTGAGATAGACTGTCGCTCGTGGCATCTAACAATTAATATACAAGGTCTCTTGAAATTGTTCCGGAATATTTTAGCAAATTATTGTGTTAGTTTAACTGAATAGCCCGGGGGACTTTTAGTTGTCATTTTTAGTATGGATTTGACAGCGAGCGAACCTAAACTGAATCGGAATTGAATCGCATTAAGACTAATTCTTGAATCATAGTTAACCACGTCGGCGGAACTAAATTCTGTGTAATTTTTATGCAAAACGATTAAAAGGGTAGGGCCTTGAAATTGCCAGTTAATTTTATCATGCTCTATGTTTGTGAACTGAATATGAATTAAATATTATTCTCAGAGAGCATTCGTGGCACGGGGAAACGAGCTGTCGCTGTTACTAATTAGCGTGATTATTAACAAATCAGCGACACAGTTTAAAAGTAGGGCAAAATATTTTACATCGGTTTACATTTTGTGGGTTTTTTTATTTTATCGGTTTACAGTTTACATTAAATGTACGGTTTTTTCAAAGTTAGGAACATGCTTTTTTTGTTAACTGTATTTTATTGAATGTAATCGAATTGTATCCTACTTAATATACCAAATTTCAAGTCAATTTGAGCACTAAAACGTGGGTCGGATTCGGTTTGCATAAATTGACTCAAACAAACATAGTTTAAATTAATAAAATGCTTGTAAAATTAAACAATATAGATTTAAATAAAATTACAAAAAACGCAACGGATTGATTAAAGGAAATATTCTTAGTTTAACTATAACATGTTTAATTTTATATCGTAATTTCCGCCCAGTATTTGCCCACTTCCAACTCTAAACAAGATAAAAAAATCCGCTTCCTTACAATCACATTACCTAAATGCAATGTGTAGACTGTAGAAGCTAATAAAATAAAACAATTTAAATTATACTGAAAATTCAACACGCAGCGCTGACAAGAGCAATGACACGACTGCTTTCTTTTGTTTTTATTTATTTTAGCGCTGCGTGCAATTAAGTTTATTTGCGGCCAGAGACAAAATAGGATAGTTTAATAAAAGGTTGTAACACGTAGCTGCCTAAATAGGTGCGTCGCCTACACAATGTCTCACATTTCTATTGAACAACCTAAACGTCAATTGCAAATTGAACACACGTATCCTTAAAGAATGACAATTGTGTTTTCATGATGAAGTCCCATTTGAGAGCGACGAAACCAATATCACAGTATGGTATCAATCATCATGGAATATTCAGCGTTTATACACGGCGCGGCGCGGGCACATGCGAATGCCGCTCACGTACTTTATTGAATAACGCTTTGAGGAGCGGCTCTTGGTGGCAGTGGCACTATTAAAGGGGCCAAGAGCAAGTCCCTAAATCCTTCATTCGTATACCATACTTGAGGGGTTTAGGAAACCTTTTATTTCGATAAAATAGCTGTTATAAAATTTACGACGTTTGTGACGAGTGTTTGTACGGTCAGTGTAAGTACCGGAACTAGGCTTTTATAAAGTGAGACAGAATGATTACGTGAAAAGAATGTCAAAAGGCGGAGACGCAGTGGACCGCACAAAGCTATGACTTATCAATCTCAGTACAATAAATAGTGTATATTAAAGACTAGTATCCAATGGCGTGGCGTCAATAGAACTCGATTCCCACTGGCTTGCCTATTTTATGCCAGTTGGGCACTTATTGTGCAGAATTAGAGGAAAAGGCTAGTTAAATGTCCTTCGGCTTGCCTTCTGATATACTTGACGCCACGCCACTGCTAGCTTTCGTCTGCGTAGCCTTCCTCTTGAATCACTCTATCTATTAAAAAAAACGCATCAATATCAGTTGCGTAGTTTCAAAGATCTAAGCATAGATAAAGACAGACAGCGGAAAGCGATTTTGTTTTATAGTATGTAGTGAAGAGCAAGGTCATTAAAAATTTTGTATCAATTTCACCATGAGATTAATTTTACATCTTCTATTTGGTGGTTGCTTCCATAATGGTCTGGGAGTAAGGAAAAACATAGAATGTACCAGTTGCTTCTCTTCTCGCGCAAATGGTAAAAGCCCATCGAGGGAATGGGCATAGGAATAATGTTTTAGGCGATGCGGCTAGCAACCCATCACTATTTTGATTCCCTTTTTCACCTATACGCCCCACATCCATGCTAAACGTAGCCTTAAGATTTGTTACCTTCGGCTCTGTCTACCCCGAATGGGACCAACAGGTGATTTATGTGTACGTGTGTGCGTATTTGGTGGTTATTTTTTCATCACCATCCCAAAATCGTGAGTTTAAATTCAATAGTTACATTCTCTCATTTTTTTAAACTGCACCGCAATTTTGACAAAGTCCCTGCGTTCATCTGTTGTGTAAAAGCTTCTAAAATTTGAATTTAGAACGTAAGCCATGCATACTCGCGTAAGCCGGGTTCCCACATTGATCCATCGGTAAATAGCACTCACGTTGTGCAGACGCCTATTGAATTCTTCGTACGACTGTTTTTTCGCACTGTTATGTGACGAAAATACTCGTTTTTCAATGCAATGGGTGAATCTACAGTTAGTGTACGAACTTAATTTATATAAATAATGTAAAAAAGTACCATAGCTTTCCCAAGATTTCTATATGAAAATACAGCTTCAAAAACAGACATAAATCACGTCTTTATCCCTTACGGGGTAAAAGGCGAAGGTAACAAGACCTAAGGCAACGTAAAGCTTGATTGTGGGCGTATAGGGGGAATTAAAAAAGTGATGGGTTGCTATCCTCATCGCCTGTGACATGATTTCTAAGATTTTCGCACATTCCCTCGATGGGCTTTTATCATCTGCGTAGGAGTAGAAGCAACTGGTACATTTTATGTTTTTTCTTTACCCAGACAAGCATGCAAGAAGTTATATGCAGAAAATTCATTTAGTTTTACTTTTTTTTTCAGTTCAGAAAGACTATAGCTCTTAATGTTTTATTTTGTTTTGTTTTGTTTCTTAATGTTTCGTCGCCTAAATAATATTTATTATATTCTTTGAATTTTATAGCGCATTGGTTTCGACTGTAATGCTGTAATTTTTTATTGACTAAATAAATAAATAAATAAATTTTAATTTTGTTCTATTACACCTACGTGCTCCTGAGAAAGGAATCTGGATAGACAGATGGACAGCGAAGTCATCTCATAAGGATTCGTCTTTTCCTTTTGAAGTATGGAACCAAAATAAGTAAGTAGCACTTAATTCAAATTGATACTTTGACCTGAATAATACAAAAGTTAAATGTTATGATATGGGTAGTGAAGTTACAAATGGAGGTTTCTCTAAAGAAACAGAAGATCTAAAAATGTCTTGGAACTTCTTTCCTAAATACAAATATTGAACCGAATCTGGAATGAAATTATTGTGAAATACTCGGACGGTTGATATCTTGGGAGCAGGAATACTAAACTTGACTCGTTAGGTTCAGATAAAAATAACGATTTGTTTTCTAGCTAACATAATTTATAATTATCACCAAGTCAAGAAAGGAAATACATCGAAGTAATTTGTTTAAAGGAATTACGAGCTGTCTGAAGTAATAATAGATGGATACGGACTAGGTTTCTGCAATTTACGATTCAGATTTTGTGTGTTGAGAAAAATTGCACACATATAAACAACGTTTTGTGTAATCTTTCCTTTCCCCGACAAACTTAATCCATCACCTGCTAAGATACCAGAAACCAGACGCCTACTTATCACCGAGCAACACGCGTTCAGAAGCCATCTTAAATAGTTTAATAGATTATGATAATGACTGTTCTTAAGTAGGCCGTGTATTTAGAGCACTTCCAGCTTAGTTAAATATCAGTTCGCAGGGTCATGTGGCGTTAAGGCACCCTCGTCACTGTCGGGCGGCGTGACACTACAAGAGCGGACCCCAGGCTGCGCCCATAAATAAACCTTACCGTTACTGCTACTAACAATTAATTTCTTTTCAGTTAACACTATTGAAGAATCCCAGGCATCCTAGACACTTTGGTTGGAACAACGTCACGATGGTCAGTACGTGGAAGCAGGCCTTATAGTCCGGAATTCGAAATTCTAAGTTCATTTCATGCCATCTTACACATACTAATAGTCATTTGTATGAAAATGAGAGAGGCGGTATAACACCAACTTCCAAATTAAAATGTTTGAGTATCATCCGGATCGTATTGAAAACTGCTTTTGAATGAAATCAAAAACGAAGAAGGTTCTTGTCTATGATCCACTGCATGCTCGCCGGCTGCACCCACAAAGATGGGTATACCCAACCACAAACTGGGTAAGTACCGCTCGATATTCACTGGCGGCGAAGAAGACACCAGGCGGAGGATTGAATGTGGAACGAGCGAGTGGCCGCAGTTAACTTTGGATAGGTTATATAGAGTTCAAAAAGAGAAGCCTTTGCCCGGCAATGGGACATAAATGTAGCTTATTATAAATGGACACCGTTGGGAATCATTTTTTTATAAAAACTTACACTAAAGGGTTATTTAGTTTTCATGTTACATTTTTCCGAGAAAACCACTTTCTTGGAAAAATGTTTTAGAAGCGAAGTTGAACTTTATTGGAACGCCAAGGGGTAAATTTTCTGACAAAGCCAAATCAGTTTGTTAATGAAAAATGCATGATCATTTTTACAAGTATTTATAAATATTTAGGAGCGAGAACTTTTTAGTGCAGCCTACACTCTTTCTACATTTAATTCATACGTAGAAGACCATTTTATTTTCTGAGTTTAACCCGTCTTCATTTAATGTCTTTTGTAACAAACCTAGTTTAATTGATTAAACATTGATCAAATTATTTCAAGAAGCAAAAAGATTGACCACAGGTAATAATAAGCTTAATTGACGAGTCCAGGAGAAAACGATGAGTTTATGAGTGACGATTGTTTTTGATCATTCTTCAAATTTCTCGTTACCTTCTACATTTTCGAAAATAGGCTAATTAACCCTTATTTTTTGGGGCAAAAATTATGGTATTGAAATTGGAGTCTTAAAAGTGTTCGAATCTTTAAAAAAATGTACCTTTAATGACTTTACCTCAAAGAAATCTTAATACATAGATACATACACATTATCTCGTCTATATACCTTACGGGGTTGACTGAGCCTAAGTTAACAAGATCTATAGGCCACGTTTAGCATGATTTTGGGCATATAGGTGGAAAGGGGTATCAAAATAGTGATGGGTTTCTAGCTACATCATCATCACTACATAGTATAAGATAAAGTCGCTTTCTCTGTCCCTATGTCCATATGTATGCTTATATCTTCAAAACTACACAACAGATTTTGATGCGGTTTTTTTTAATAGATAGAGTGATTCAAGAGGAAGGTTTTTATGCATAATTCTACGCAAACCAAGACGAGGGCTGAAGCTAGTCGCCTATAATATAATTCCTAAGATTTTCGCCCATTCCCTCTACAGGCTTTTGCCATGTGCGCGGGGAGAGAAGCAGCTGGTAGGTACATTAGGTTATTTCTTTGCTCCCGACCTGCATGTCAGTTTAATTTAAACAGGCTCGTCTTAAACACATAGCTAACAGCTGTCGTAATGTTTGTAGTTTTACGGTTATTGTCACCGTCTCTTCCCTGGACTCTTTACTTGACAAAGCTAATTACCAGAGTTAACCCTCATATCCTGTGGGTATCTGTACCTTTAGGAAATATCTCATGTCGCATACGCTAAGCCTTTGACAAAGTATACGGAACCGTGTCAGGGTGACCAACACGATGTCTCTCAGATAAGGTTTTATGTAGCGTAATGCGGGCTCCGATATAAACCGAGCAAGCTTCGCCTTTTAGATAGAAGGACGTAAAAGTAATCTCGCACCGTTCTCGGACTCGACAGTCAATTTACTTTTATGATGATGCTCCACGCTTGTTACCATTCTATTATCGTCCCTAGTTTGAATGCGGTCTTGCTTTCCAAGCGCAAATTGTTTTAATAGTCCAAATACAATGCACTATGGTAGAGCTCAACATTACTTAAACTTAAGTATTTCATTTCATTTTCTAGGAATGTTCGAATTTACGACCCTCATCATAATTTATACAACAATTCCTTATTATTGTATGGTACGAAATGTGACCGGCGAAATGATAAATAATTCAACGCAACATATTGCGCGGAATAGGTTTTACTATTCCAGATGGAAATGAGGATTGTGTTTTATTCACCACCGAGACCAAGTATTGAATACATTTCATCTTGAGAAATAAAACAGTAAAGGTATAAACATACGAAATAATTAAGCTATCTGCGAGAAATCTTCACATTTTAAGCACCGTTAAACAATTTCTAAGTCGAGTTTATATCAAAAGAATTCCACCAGTAAACACCGCTTAACTTGGGGGTAAAAGGAGCGGAAGAAGAAAAGAAATTAAGTATTTCGTTTGTAGGATGATCCGTACAATCCATTCGCGGGGATCTACAGTTACAAGGGCGCGTGCGGGACAACGGCAAACTTTCCCGTCCGGGCGGCGGGCACTTTAATAAGAAGCCACAATGACGAGAGATCCATCACGGCCAAGGTCGCTATCACTCACCGCGTCTATCTCTAACCTAGGGCCCCGCACAAATGCCCTACTATCGCCAATTTGCTCCCACAGGGTCATTAACAGACAAGAGCGCAGAAACTTCAGGTCGGCAAAGATAATTTGACCGCTTTCATCTTGTACCATCAACTTTTCCAATAATTGTCACTTAAAAAGTTTCAAGCGATAGGCTTTATTCGAAGCATTAGTGAAATTTAATAATCGAATGATTTATGGCTTTAACATGAAATCGAATATGAATTACAACGTCTCGGGAAATCAAACGCAAACGAACGAGTATTAAGTTACAAGCACGCCGAGTTAAGTAGGTGTATTGAATGACCGCTATTTGGATAGGTAGTCCGAGTGTAACGTCAACATGACCTCTTGGTCCCTACATACTAATCGACGATAAAAGCAAACACACGGGTGCTTAACTACTTGTGAGGCCGAAGTTTGTTAAACGTTTGAGGAGCGTGTTTCTCACAGGGCAGCGCATAGTGGTTAGACCCACTGCCGCCAGCCGCGCTCAAGACGTAAACTTTCTATGGCCGTCCAAAGTTGGCCAATGTCTGCTAACTACTAGACTGACGGAATTCTATTTAGTGCTTAATTAAATTGTTGATAAATCTTTTTTTAACATCCAAATGAAACATCGCTACCCTTATAAAGTCACGCATGCAGTTAGTCCACCTGTCACAGGTAATTTGCAGATTAATCCATTTTTAATTGGTGCATATTGAATCTGTATTAAGTAAAATGAATGAAACATTTTTCAAATAAGATGTAAATCTGTTTATAGCAAATCCTTGTTGCAATCGCCACTACGACTAACACCAGCCTGAGCAGGCTACATTAATCCATCCTTTTTACATCTCTCGCTTATATAATTCCTGGTATTTTTAAAGCTCCATATTTTTGTTAAACTTTTCATATTCAAATACTTTTTCTTCTAACCGATTTTAAATTCAAATAAAGTCGTAATGTACGTATGTATGTATCTCAACAAATTGTACTCACTCAACTTGACTTTTAAAGTATTACTGAAATTGGCATGCGGCAAAGACGTCACTGTAAATAGTCTAGTATGATAGAGAGAGAGAGAGAGAGAGAAAAAATATATAGCTATTATTGTACAGGTGTTATTTTCTGAAGTCTGTTCTAAAACTCCAGCATTCTCTAAATCTTGCTACGAAAAAAAAACACAGTCGTTTTAATCTTTTACCTGACGAAATCAGCTGAAAAGTCAGCAGCAGCGTCACTGGGTTCTTCCCAGCAGGAAGCGGCAGCATCGCTGAAGAACTGCGCCTGCGCAGACCAGGCGTCGCATGCGCGCAACACGCGTCTCAGGGCGCCTACCGCCATGCGCACTGCCGCGCGAATGAATGTGCGATCTGTAATCATTGAGTTAAAAGTAATACTTATTGCAAATTAACGTGACTATTGTAATCATACAATTTAATGACATACGCTAATATTTAGTTGAGAATTAGCTGGTCGTGATAGGATGATGCCACAAAACTAAGAATAAGAGGAATAAAAATGACATTCGAGCTACAATAGCGAGCTGCTTGTACAGACATAAATTATTATTTCTAAAAAGATATATTTTGTTTTCCCAGATCAGTTTGTTTAGCTGTTTTAAAAACCGAATATTGCAGGGATTGTGCTCCAAAAGTTATTAGATACATTTCACTGGTCAGTTCTGTAATTAAGCTAATATATCAATGAAAAGAAAAAAACGAGTGTTCAAAGTAATGAGCAGTGGGAGTACGAGAGTGATGACATTTTTATAACTCGTATTAGTTCTATAAATGTAGGTACTTAAGAAAATTCACTGTTGTTGTGTTGTCTTACCAATTTTCATAGGCTGTGGATGTAACGCTAGTAGTCCAACGGGAAGACTATCGAATATCATTGTGTAGTTGTTTTTCCACGATTCAGAGTTTTCATTAATATTATTTTCCTTTTGAAAATATTTGTCTCCTCGTTTCTCAATTGGCTCCCTTACTTTATACGAAGTGGAGTGGGTCGGCACCGTGGGATTCATTATGAAATCACTACTATCACTTTCGAGTGCTATTCTATGTCTTACATTTACATTTTCTTCATCTTTTCTTAAATCTCTTTCCAATAACGTTTTTATTTCTTTATTCACTCCTTCTACATTTATACTATTTACATATTTATTAAAAGACTCATTTTTCATTTTACTATAACTATTTCTTCTACCATTATTTCTTACATGGAAGGACAGTTTATCCTTCTCAATAGAATTGTTTTCAATTTTAGAAGTTTCAACGCCTTTGTTATTTACATTTATATTCTTTACACTCTCTGTACTAATATTGCGCCTACGTTCATACGATTGACTAAATATATTTAATATTTTTTTATTTATACTGTGCGCTTCTGAATTATTAATATTTCTACTTATACGATGATAAAACGAATTTATTGAACTATTTCTAACTAACCCTCGATCTTCGTCATTTGAACTTTCTTTCGAGGTTTCATCGAGGTGTCTCGCAGTAACGTGATCTATAATATTTTTTATCAAATTATTGTCTACATAATCGCGTTTACTGCGTTCCAAATCTTCATGCCTTAGTGCTTCATCCTTTTCTCTTAAGCTATCAAAGTCTAGATCATCAGTGTTGCTGTAGAGCGTTCTGTTGCCGATGTTGCGGAACACATCAGTCTCTCTGGATGCATCAATCCATAACCAGAAAAAATGACCATCGAGCATGTTATGTCGTTTAGCCTCATCCATAACAAGCTTAGCGTAATGGATGTCACATATCAGGACGACGACGCCTCGGGTCAGCCTTGAGATCTCGGCGAGACGCCTGCACAATTACAATTTATCATTAGATGTTGACATAATAAAGCAAACGGATAGCAATTAACTTTTTAAAAGTTTTTGTTGAAAAATTTACGGAGTCGACAAAATACAAGAAAAAAGACACAAAATACGTACCGGAAAAGAGTGTGGCGGGAAAATTTTGAGGGAAGCAAAAGCCAGTTGGGGTTAAGCGGTTGAGCTGTTAGAATTGATGAGAGATCATTCCGTAAAGACAGAGTTGAATAGATATCTTCTTCGGCGAGCAAAGTGAAGGTGTGCCAGTGGGTGTGAAGCAGAGTTGCCCTGAAAACAATCACGCTTGAATTCAACATACTTTTCAATTTGTTGTCGACATTAATCGGTTATAAATAAACCTACCTGAGTGCATTTAACGTTTCTCTTGCTGTAATTTCTAAACGGATTTCCAGTGGAAGCATTTCCTGTAATGAAACAATTACATTAAAATCTCAATATAATCTACTACGGTGGCCAACAGATTGAGAAAGGTCTCAATATGGGTTATCGTGACCCTACTCCATGGCTAAAAAGCTTAGCGGCTCGTTCGCAAAATGGTGTAACAACAATTACGTAATTTTTCTGCAGAAGGCGGTATTAGTTTACGTCGCTACGTAATCGCCGCTAAAGTGGATAACAAATGACCATAATTTTCCACGACACCCAACTCGTGATCACATCGCCAGCAAAAAGAAATGCGAATATTTCACGACAAATCGTCTAGAAACGTTTTTCAGAACGAAAACGTGAAATGAATTGTCCCCCGAATAGAATAGTCCAAATGGAGGGAATTCGTCTTAACTATTTGATTTGGTCAGATGTTTTTTTAAGTTAATGGCCAACTACTACTAACTGGCTAATTATTTCATTTGTCATCCGTATAAAAAAACAAACGTTTTAAAAGACTACATAATAATGACTGCTTGTTAGACATTTCATCTTAATTTTATTGCCATTGTGCCTGCACCATTAACCCTGATAATTACCATCCTTTACCCTTTACGAGATTTACATTCACAAAATGTAAAAAAACGGATATAAGCTTTTTTTACATTCTAATTGCAAAATCAACTTTATAATGATCCTAACTAATTAAATAAAAACCATTGTCACCTCATTGCGCAGAACTCTGGTGAGGACAATTTTATGAAATTTAACACAGAAAATCTGAGCTTACCGCCGCGGGACAAAAATGTAAAGAAATAGAAATGATAAAAGGCAGAGCAAAAAGTTTCTGTGTGTTTCTGCGAGACCCGATTTCATAACCAGGATTCGAGGACTGCTATTCTTTAGCTAATTGAGTTATCTTTATGCAAGCCGGGATATTAAAATTAAGACAGACGCGACGAGATGTTTTATGTTTATTGTACAAACTGGCCACTGATAATAAATACTGTTTTTTATTCTTTTATTTTGTTTGTTTCATAAATTTAAGGCAATATATGACAGGCCACTGTCACGTGCCAGCATTATCTCACAGCCCGTTCCGCCTTTATCGCGATTAATAGCGGTGCACGAACAGTATTGTTGGCAAACCACTAACAACATGGTTTTTGTGGCACCTACTGGTACTCGAGTTGAAACGTTACAATTTACAGTTTAATAAGGACATTTGTATTCATAAACGGTTTGGCAGAGATTGAACTTTTCACCCGTGTCGTGTCGCGTGGCATATTTGTTACTTCATTACGGAATATCAGTTAGTTGTTTGCAGTAGTTCATGCAAATGTTAATACAGAGGTGAAACCCACTAGCGTTCGTACCTAGCACACATTCCTTTTACACCTTCAGAGCTATAAAAACCAAATTGCAGGTCCATTTATGTTTTAACTGGCTGACAGTCCTGTTTTCATCTCGAGGCGACAATGGTGTGGTCTCTTTTCTCGTAACATAAGGAAAGGGCGTGACAGATTTATCGTAACCGTGGCCATGCTTGAGGCGGTCGTTTTGCCTTTATTGTCTGTATTTTTTTCAGACAGGTTTCTTTTATGCCATAATTATGGTAGTTACATTTTTTAGTTCTCCTAATTGTCTAAATAATGATTTCTATTCACATACTGAAAGTGTTTGCTTTATTTTGATAAAAGTAACAGCAAGAATACGTCTCAAGATATGCATAATATAACATCAAAGGTGTCTACATATTGCATTAAACCTAATTTAACCTGATTATAAATTTCTGTCTTCGCGTTTATTCTCAAGCCGTTTTGAGTAATGCACTTATGCACTACGCAATACTTTTGACTTGTTGCTGGCTTAAAGCGTTATATTTTCGTTGATAGCCAGAAGTTTTAATATAGGTAGTCGATTGTTAGGAGGTACTAGCGCGCAAACTTGAAAAATATTGAGGACTAAATTGAAAGTTGTTTTTTTTTTTTTTTTTTTTTTATGTTAGAGAGGCCAGACAAACGAACTAGTGGGTCACCTGATGGTAAATGATCACCACTGTCCATAGACACCCGCAGCACTTTACGCGATGCCAGTGCGTTGTCGGCCCTGCAGAAAATTATACACTCGCCTCTTAAAGGCACCCAGGTCGTAACTCAAACAAACAAAATTTAATAAAGCACACATAATCTGCACTTGATAAACTTGACTGACAGAAAACCAAAGACCAAGTGCAGTCAAAGACAATTATTATACCTAATTGATTGATTTCGGCACTACACAAAATTGAAACAATCTTGACTTGTTTTTGTTCAAAAATCAGGAATAGTAAATGACTATATCCGATTGTTATTTAATTATTATAGCTGCAACATAATCTTGTAAAAAAACAGAAATATATGCCACGGGGAGGAAAGAGGTTTATTGGTTTTTAGTAAAAGCATTTTAATACTAGCATTTCTACGAACGGTTCTTTGTGCCAGGGAATACTGAGAATCGCAGAATGTACGCAACTACCACAATGATGTGGTTGTTTTGTATTTAGAATGGCACCGCCGGCTTCCCTAATAGCTACGCTTTGTGTACGTTAACAATTCAAACACGTTGGCCTAACATTGGTTAATGCTAAAGTATAAATATGCTGCATTAAAGTATGATAGAAACATACGGTACCCGCTCCCACGGTACAACCGTGGGCTATGTATTAGGTTGACTACTGTGCGCCAACATTTTCGCCAACTGACGGGCGCTTAATTTGCACCAGAAATGGCAACACATCGTGCTCACTCTAACGTATAACCACATCGCTCATTTAGCAGAGACTATAGCCGACGTTGATCAAACTAGGCTTGCGTCACAGATTATTGTGTAAAGGTGCGACCACACCGGTGCGTTTACGCAACAAAATGTATGAAAAAACGGTGAGAAAACGTGACTCTGCGTATACGCGGCAGTGTGGTCGCTCCTTAAAGCTGTTTTTGCACTACCGTGAATCATATTCTTCACCAGGGAAGACCATGAGATTATTAAATCACCCGTTACATTTGTGTGGCTTGAGATAAGTGGAACTTACATTGGCGATAGTATAAGACAGATGCAGGTGTGAAGGCGAGGCTCGGAGCACGGGGACGCCGGCGCGGGCGGCGGCACCCACCACCGCCGCCGCCGACGCGCCGGCGCCGACCACGAGCAGCACCGCCACGCGCCGCCCGCCCAGCGACGCACATGTGCGTTCGAGCACTCGCGCACTGAACCTGAACAAAATTAAACAGTTGATAACGCGGTCACGACATGCCATGGTATTACGAGACTAAACCTTCTATATAGCCAAGATGTAAGCAAAGTTACTGCACGAAGTTAGCGATGTTCGCCTGTATGCGTCTAGGGGATCTAGTAGTTTAGAGAGTTGATAATTTCATAGGTAGAACACAAAATCACATCTAAGGATATGCCTTACGGGGTAGACAGAGCCTAAGGTAAGAAGATAGGTAGAAGATATAATTTTATGCACACCATGATAATTATTAATGAAGGGTTACGCTTTGGTTGTATGTAGGAAGTCTGTGGAACTAGAGAACCGATTGTCAAAAGTCAGTAATGGAACTAATAGAGAAACTATAGACTGTTCTTGATTAACTTTGGCCACTTTTACACCCGGAAAAGAAAAAGTTACAAAAACACGCAGACGAAGTTATGAGTGACAGCAATCTTTAATGTTATTAAATAATTTACATAGTCCTTAAATGTAAATGTGAAATAGGTGCGATCTATATTCAAATGATACCTGGTGAAAAGGTGGCCCATATTCTGGATTAGCATATAGTCCTGATTAGAGGCAAAATTAGGATATTTCGCGCTGGAAAATTGCACACTCCCTGCAGAAAACTGATAATCTTATAACAACTGGATTAAATTGCGGTCAAACGCCAACCTTAGCTAGACTTTTTTATTTAACATTTGGGTAAACGCGTAAGTACCAGTACAGCTTGCAAACTTAGTTAAATCAAATTAATAAAATATTATATTATTGTATGCCATCTATTTCAGTTCTCTGTACTAATATTGTGATGTTTTACTGTGAATACAATAGTAAACATAAATAATAGTCTCCAGCTATGAAAAGAAATAAGCCAGATGTATGTTGGCGGCAAAGGGAAAACTTTCTCGTTTTCCTTGTCGAGCTTTTTCTCTCAATACGCTATTAGAGACAACCAATAAGGTTTGCTTACGGGACTGGGTTATTGCTAATTCGGCTTGGTTAATCACACAATAGTGCTTGTGTCACAATGGGTGACGTGGCGCGTAAAATATACACCTCGTCGCAGCGTGAGAGCAAATAGCTTTCTATTAATCACAGTTCGGTGTTCCCTTTGGCCCCACCCCTTAGCAGTAACAGCAGGTGGAGGCAGAATCATGTCGTTTTCGAGTAAAGGATGTACGTGAGATTTATTTATGCCTTCTGACAAGTAAAGTTTGGCGTTTCATTCTATACACGATTGAGTTCGGATTGGCTGGATTGTATCAGTTCTGTTATCTTGTAGCTTCGGTGAGACGAGTTCAATCTTGGTTAAAATAAACGGGCTCACAATGTTGTCGCTTTCCAGCCAAAACTAAATTGATTGAGCTGCGGTAAATCTGTTTCTTATAGTCTATTACATATATAAATTATTGTTTAAACTGAGTCTTATTCTAGGTCTATTATGATCACAATACACTGGAATTTACTACTTTTACTACTTTCCGTGTCGACAGGATAAAGCCAACTGTCGTGAACAAATATGAGAGTTTAAAACGTTTTCTGCAGTATGCTCGAAAGTTTTCACCTTACCGTTGCAAAAATGTTAGGTGAAAAAATCATTACTTTCACGGGTAAATGAGGTAGGTTAGGGGAAAGCATAACGCATATTTTGACGCATTTCCCAGCATTGTTTGAAAAAACACTTACAAATTATGCCTCGGCGGTAATGACAATTCGTGGATTATTTATTGACGGAATCAGCTACGCTCCGTCCGTCACACCATTTCCAGCAGTAATGTACTGTTTATTATATTTTCAAAATATTATTTTAACCACAGTATGATCAAATGGTGTAACATTTGTTTTTTTTACAGTACAATCATGTTAATTTAATTTATAACACGCGTACAACAAAATAGCAACAAATAACGGGGCATAATTTTCAAAAATCTTCTAGGTATAAGTGTTAATGAAGTGGTTGTAGAAGAAAAAAGTATTCTTACTTTATCTAAAAAGACCACGTACATGAGACTTTAATATTGTGTACATTCGTTTTACAGGAGCACCATACAGTTCCGGCTATGCTCTAGCACTTTCATAAAACATGCATAAATTTGTCTACTTCCCAAGATAAATTGAGCTAGGAACTGTGGTATACAAGGAATGGAATTGAAATAACTAAGGGCTGCGTTCCAATTGTACTTAACCGCAATTGGATGGATCATTTACATCGCTAGGATTAGAATGCGCCGCAACGACCTACCTGCTTGAATAACAACAGTACAGCCTGGTTCTAAATTCATGATACTGGCAGGTGAAATAGACAAAACTAAACCTAGGTCTCTGTTTAACATTTATCTAAGTGAATCGAGTTTAAATGTTTACGCTCCACTTGGATACTTTCGTACTGCAAGATAAAAGCTAATATCTATAATTTTCCCTAAGTGAGATCAATATTAAAGAAAATGTAGAATCAATGAAAGCGTATTAGTTAGGTACTCGTAGACAATTAAAAAAAACCTTAAAATTACTTAATAAATAATTTCAAAAGTATTTTACAGTTGCAGATAAAAAAACAATCCAAACCATTAAAAATAAAACACTCAACCGTCCATTCAAACACGACGTGTCATGTAACAATAGGGACACAAAGAAAACCGTGGCCCGTCCTACGCAAAAAGAAAAATGATACAGGTAACCTTTGAGTTAAAGTTCAAAGGATCATTGGGCTAAACGCGATTTGTTTATCATTTTCTGCACTCAACAAATGTTTCACAACACATTGAGTAAAATTTATTATACTAGCAGAAATTAATCAGCCTGTTTATAAACTGTATTTTATAGTAAACAAAGCTACTTACAAACCGCAGTGTACAAGAAAAACCAGGCTCGTTCAGAATACAAACCAGTCTCGCTTCGCTCAGTCAATGCCTCAGAAGTCGTTCCGAATTTAAAGCCGTAGAAGCGTGCTTCTCATTTTACACTGTCTTGCAATTTAAGCCAATGTCTTCGCGGGAATATCCCAGTGTGTGGGATCGTTTCGAGCGAGATGTGGAAGGCGGTGGGACGATGAAATTTGTAGTGGAGGACATATCTGAGGCTATGTGGAGTACCGCAGTCGAGTTCATGCTAGGGAATTATATTAAGGAAGATGTTTGGTGGAGCACGGCGGGTAAGTTATGAATAGTGCATTAGAGAAATTCAGTTAGCATAGTAATTGCGGTGCACCTTTATGACATACGTTCGTGAAATAACCACGTTTTTAAATAAAGCCACACTCCGATCTCGCTCATGTTTTTTAAATGAAGAACATTATACTGATGGTTTAATACAGTGGCACAATACAGTCAAATATAAATTACAGAAGTTGCAGTAGCAGATCATGCGCAGAGTTTTACTTTAGGGATTGTTTGAGAATCACTCTTAATAATTAATGCTTCGTTATTTTAATAATGCAAGCTCGATTCGCCGTCTCGGAACAACATTGAAATTGAAAATACATTCTTCATTTTACTCTTTTCCTTTCAACTTGGTACCAGGTTCATAAAATGAAATAGTTGAAATTTGCCTTTTGACATTTAGTTTCCTAGTATTTCGTAATTACGGCAAGAATTTAATGTATTTCCGCTGTTTCGTAGCTTTATTTCTCTTCTAGTTGTTAACCTGTTTGCATTATTAGGCTTTAAAAATGAGCCACCTAAAAGCCAACGCGATGGATGCGGACAATAAATACTGGCCGGTAACGATATAATTGAATCAGAGCAAATAAGCGACTTACCATTAATTAACACCGGGCGCTCTCACTAAGCCGTTGTGGGTTCAACACTTTTTGCAATTAACAGAATCCCTTCTTACGTCGTCGAGCGTTTTCTCACGCAAGAAAATAAGTCATTAGCCTTATACAGTGGACGCAGCCAGCAGCCACCGCCGCCGCCCAATTATCTCGAGGCGGGGGAAGCGCCCTAATGTGGTGCCATTACATACCCTTTCGCGCAACCTTTCTCGGATACCAACCCAAATTGTAACTTTATTGTACACTTCCCGCGTAATCAAATGAAATTTTTAAAACGAAAAGTTTAGTTTCAAATATTTACTTTTCATCAGTTTTGCAATGATTAAATTGTCGAATCGTAAATAAAAGACTCATCACGGAGTGTATCCAAAAAAGATTTCTGAATTTTGATAAAAAAAAATTTCGTTTGGCATGTTTTGTAGATGACTTAGAACAGTTATAGACTACAAGCCCATGGACAAAAAAACATGTGAAATGAACCAGCGTGAATGAAGCTTAGAAGGCTGTTACTATATCATAAAATAACTCTGAGCGCTATGCCGTCATTTCTGAGCGGTACAATTTTTTTCTCATACATTAAAGAAAAAAAAATGCACTAACTTCCGGTACCACCACTTTAAAGCGGCACTAGGTTTTTCAACGTTTATTTTTAATTATGTATAAGCTATAAAAACGCCGTAAATTAATAATTAGTCGTAATTCCTCACGTACCTGAGAAATTCCATAATTGTACCGCTCAGAAATGACGGCGTAGCGCTCAGAGTTATTTTATGATATATGTAGTAACAGCTTTCTAAGCTTCATTCACGCTGGTTCATTTCACATGTTTTTTTTTCCATGGGCTTGTAATGTAATGATAGTTTAATCTAGCCTCAAAGGTGTGTCAACAAAGAATCCCGTTTTACATATTTTATTTATTAAAATCCACCTGACTTTAACCCACGCAATCCTTTACGAAAAAATTCAACCGAATAACAACGCTCTTTTCATTTCAAAAGTGCTCGGACTAATTGAGATTGGGAATAAGTTTTTCCGTGTGCGGGTGAAGCGCACCCATACTTTAGGGAGATTAACTGAGTCGAATTTAAATGTAGGTCGTAGGTGATTAATTAATCGTCGTACCTATAGGAACAGCGCGCGACCCCGAGGCGGTTCAGGAGTACCGACTGCTGTTGACGTCGATCATTAAGCAAAAGATGTCGCTAGCTTGCTTCCTCGCCGAGGGCGATGGATTCGGGCACACCCTGGTTGGAGTGAATATGTGTATGCCGCAAAGGAAAGGTTACTTCGTCGATCATAACCCGGTAAGATGGTCGTCGTTATTTAATCTACTTACTTTATAAGTATCGTATTTACAGTAAGGCATGAGTTTTGACAGTTAGTGTGGTCAAACGCAAGCCTACATAAAAAAAAGCATTAGATAAATTCTTGTGAATATTTGTTTTTAATATGCATGTGCTGGATTATTACATTCTCGGCTCCAAAGCACTATAGCAAATGTACTAATATTCGAGACATTTGAACCAGACAGTGGATAAACAACATATCGCAAAATTTTATTAAGTATTTTGTTTGTTTCTTCGTTAGTTATTATTGAAGATAAAATAAAGATAGGGAAATAAAAGGTTCTCTATAAGGCAGTCTTTGTCTTTTGATGATAACTTTTACTAAGTAGGTATCCAACTAGCATTGTTAGCTAAAAGTTTCAGTCTAAAACCTTCAATGTTGCATAATGAATTACAAAAGTCGTGGTTTATTTGTCTCTTTATCCCTTACGGGGTAGACAGAGCCTAAGATAACAAGCCCTAATGACCACGTTTAGCATGATTGTGGTGTAAGTCTAACAAACAATTTAAGAAACACGAACCTTAAGGAAGCCGGCATCTATACAGCGCTACGTTCTTCCATAATGAAGTCCGTGATAATGATCTTAGTCACCGCCACGGATAAATAAAATATACAGACACTACCCGCAGATCATGTATGTATGTATGTATGCATGTATAACTCTTTATTGTACATAAAACACAAGAAAAAGATGAATACAGCACAACACACATGCACAAAGGCGAACTTATCCCTAAAAGGGATCTCTTCCAGTTAACCTTTGAACGATTGACAGGACATAAGTGTTAAGCAAGAGTAGACACACAGAAAATGTAAAAGAACCGATCGAAACCTAAAATAATCCTAAATGTCAAATCATGTCCGTCATATCATAAATATTAGTAACTTTAAACTTGAATTCTGAACAGAAAACCCGAGCCGTGCGACACCAATTTTAATAATAGTTTTTCTGGCCGATGCGATTGTTTGGTGCGCTGTGGCGTGTGGCAATGGACTAACGTCAATCAACTACCTACAGTCAAGAAGGTTGAAATTTTTTAAATAGTTTGTCATTCAAAATACTTTTTCATCACTTAAGCTCTGAAAGTAGGTTGCATTTAACTTGAAATCCGAGTTGTAAATTCGATTTACATCCTTAGGGATGTAAGTAAATTTAAAAATCGAATGCTGCTCTTTAATGCGTAATACTTACCTCCAAACCTCCATACTGGCATAATGCTGCTGCCCAGTGCTGGCTGTATGTGCCAAATATAAAAAAAAAAACAAAAGACGGTTTGGCGCGATAAATTTTCTTCTGCTCTTACAAATTGCGTATTTTTTTTAACAATAATGACGAGTTCAAGTGACGATTTGGATTTTCCTCGCATTTGTGATGAAAAGTAGTGTTCAACTCGAGTGTAAATGATCAATTACACCCGCGAACTATAAGCACCCTCGCTCGCTTTGCTCGCTCGTGTGCCTAAATATCTTGGGTGTAATTGATCACTTACAACCCTTGTTTATCAATCTACTAAAAACAAAGTGTCTAGTGACGGGCAAAAAAACAGAAACAATAAAATAAGTAGTCGAAATCATCTATTTTTACAACAAATTGAAACGTTTTATATTTGAACAGAGAATAAGAAGTACGAGTAAGTCAGAGCTTGTTTCATGCCCATTTCATTTGAGCTTTACGACGATCGCCGTTTCGCCCTAACCCTGGATCCGGTCCCGTTTATTCTTCCATTTCTATTCGAGGTTGACCTAGTTTAAGCCCTTAGGGACTAAGTAATATCTCCAGCATTATCTATATTACTACTCGCTATCAGTTCATCATTAATTTATCTTCTTATAATCCCTTCGTCTGCTTAAATTGTAATTTAAGGTTCAGCGTTAAGCTCGCTTTACAGCAATCTGTAATTTGTCATGGGTGTACATATTGACTACGTCGACAAAGTAGTAAAATAAAAACTTAAATAATTTTTTTTTTTGGGTACCTTTTTCATTACGGATTTTCCTCATGCCATTACGTTGCTGTATGTATAACTCTTTATTGTAGGTACATAAAAGACAAGAAAAAGATGAATACAGGACAACACAAATGCACAAAGGTAAAGTTTTAGAGAAACTTTAACGGTTCTAAAAAATAAATAAATGTAAAAAAAACTAATAACGAAAACATAGCGGTTTGAAGTCGCTAAAAAGATAAGTTTTCTGCTTCGTGTAATCGACTGTAGAAATTACAAAAGGACCAGATGGAATTAATTACGTACCAAAAATACCATCATTAGTAACGTATCAATGAAATCTTTGATAAGAATTCCTTTAGCATTCTTAATGGAAACGTTTTAAAGGATTGAAAAATTTGCGTTCCCAGCCGCTTACGGGATGCCGTGGAACTAAACATAAAAATAGAGATCTGAAACTGGAAGCAAAGTGTTTAGGGTTGCGTACCTAGAGAGTGTTAATGGAACTCTGTTAGGTTATGAAGCCACCTCTGTCTGTATGTCTTCGCGGGGCTATATCTTTTGTTCCGTGATAGGCAGACACTTGATATTATTAGAGGCTATGGCCGCTAAGTACCTAATGTGAAACAAAAAAACTTTTTTGTTTTTTAATAAATTTAAAAATTAAAAATGGCACTTCACAAGAAAAGTGTTTTTATTTTTTCGGTATGATACATTACGGAGCCAAATGTGTACGAGGTCGATTTGTACTTGGCTGGTTTTTCCTTATTTCTTAATCGATATAATTATGTAGTAATATTTAGTAACAGTTACATACATAGTCTCTTTTTTGCGCCATGTCTGTGACAATACACACATGCTCCCGTCATCTTTTTTGGATTGTCCTAACATCTTCATTTTCCCTGTTCCGAAATCTATCGTCAGGGAGTAATAAAAACATTATTTTGGCCGGAGGGTCATAAAGCTATAGAGTGACGATTAAATACGAGTACATCAAATATTTACCATAGTTTTATCCTATACATCTTATACATTGACCAGATTGGAACAGAGCCATTTTATTAGTTATAGAATTATGACACTGCATGTATTTATTTCTTACAAACAAGTGAGCTATGTTCAATATCCACGCAATTTCTAAACAATTACAATCAATACCGATCATAATACCTGCGGCCTTATTGTGTGTGGTGCGCGAACGCGCTCGCAATCGAGTACGCCGACTCTTTCTACCCTCACCCTTTAGGTACTAGAATAGAAAGGAATAGTGACCGCGATTATGATTCCGAGTACGAAAGAGAAATAAGGTATCTGATTGTCAAACTTTGAGTGTCCTGCTTGACAGAGTGCCGCAACGGTTTGACGATAACATATTATTTCTTTCAACCGTTTGTACGACGGCTGTCCTCCATGCTGGTCTGGGAGCAAGGGAATAACATAGAATGTACCAGTTGCTCCTCATCCCGCGCAGATGGTAAAAGCTCATCGAGGGAATGGATGAAAATAGGAATCATGTTATAGGCGATGCGGCAAGCAACCCATCACTATTTTGATACCCTTTTCACCTATACGCCCACAATCATGCTAAACGTGGCCTTTATGTCTTGTTACCTTAGACTCTGTCTACCCCCTAAGGGATAAAGACGTGATATATGTATGTTTGTATGACATTTCCACCCTTTGGTATGCCTTTGGTGTTATAATAATGTACAATAAAATATAATTACACATAAACGGATAACTCACGTATAAAAAGTCGAGTGATGCTCGACATGTTTCGGACTATTTCGTAGTCCTTTTTCCAAGAGCGCTCGCCCCGGCGGCAGCGACACGAAAACTGCGCGCCAGCGCTCTGCTCGCGCGGCTGTTCGACGCAACTGACAGCGGCGCACAACTACCCTCGTTTTCATCGTCGTAAAAATGACGAAATAGTCCGAAACATGTCGAGCATCACTCGACTTTTTATACGTGAGTTATCCGTTTATGTGTAATTATGATTGAGTCTCACGGTAGTTTCATGTGGAAAGTGTACAATAAATATGTTCGCAGCCAAAAACTCAAGCGGGCATGCTATCCCTGCGTATGTTCGCGGAGGCGATGAAAGTGCCAGTAATTTATGATAAATACGGAGTTGGTGAATACCTAATGGGGACCGGCCTCTCCGTGGCCCCCGAATACAGGAGATTGGGCATTGCCACCAAATTACTAACGGCAAGGTACGTACATCTTAATCACATCACATTATACAGGGTCGACTCGCGGGGAAAGGTATTCTGTTTTTAGAAGCGAGATTGATGCGACTGTCGTGGGTATAAACCATTTAAGTGTTACGTTTATTTTACATAGAACTTTTTTAAGTGTTTTACAGGTCCTAAAATTTCTTTGCTATTAATTTTTTTCGTGAAAATGAGTCGATGAAAATGATGTTTGCTTAAATGATAATACACCGCTCATATGCCTATGCGTTATAATAATAACAATACACTGAAAAAACGACAGGTCGAGGTCGTAGCTCTTTGAGTTCAAATAATAACAATAAATGAACACTTAAGTCGTTAAAGTTTTTTGATTTTTTTAAATAATCTTTTAAGATTAGCTGAACCTTACTAATATTATAAAGGTTAAAGTTTGTAAGTTTGGATGTTTGGATGTTTGTTGCTCTTTCATGGCAAAACGGCTAAACAGATTTTATTGTAAGTCAGTACAAAGATAGTTACCATCCCGGGAAAGGACGTATCATAGTCTTTGTCTAGGAAAATAGCATAATTCCCGCGTTCGCGATAAGCGAAATCATCGCAGACGGAGTCGCGGGCAACAGCTTAGATTAGATTAGATTTGATTTATTAATCACCCTTTTAAAAATACACAAAAGGATCGTCAATTAATAAAATAGTAATAATAATTATAATAACTGAAATTAAATATAAAACAAAATAACAACAAACAAAAATAAAGCTTAATGAAATGTCAATGTAAATTCACAAAAACAGCTAGAACCTATACCTACGCAGTCAGATGTACGAGTGAATACTAAACTAAACAATCGTCACTTGCCTTCGCCGTGATATTTGCCGAGATAAACGAATCATTGCTCAATTTTGCAACTCGTTTACTACATGCATAATATGAGAACAATTTACTATGTAGTAAGCAACTACAATGTCGTTGCCTACAATGTTGGCGTCTGACGACGACCATCAAATCTTCGTAAGTTTTAATTACGACGGAGTTAGTTTTGATGAAATATCGTGGATTGTAATTCCATGAAAAAAATATCTGGATAAAATAAAAATGAAATGTTAAATGTATAGTTTGAAGTCGCTCTTAATGAAATATAGCTTCCTAAAAATCAGTTCAAACGTACAGCTCAAACAATGAAAATTTGTACCTACCTTGTAAACCTTGACAACTATTTATGCCATAATTTACGTAAGCTGTATAAGCTGCGGCCAGTACAAGAGAACTTTTGAGCCAGGCGCGATAGGTACTGGGGGAGGATGTTTTAGTTTCATTTTAGATTATTTTTATCTTAGTTTATCATAAACTAGCTTCTGCCCGCGATTTCGTCTGCGTAGAATTATACATAAAAACCTTCCTCTTGAATCACTCTATCTATTAAAAAAAACCGCATCAAAATCCGTTGTGTAGTTTTGAAGATATAAGCATACATAGGGACATAAGGACAGAGAAAGCGACTTTGTTTTATACTATGTAGTGGAGTAACTTAGTTGTAATTTTGTTATGACTGTTGTTGCTGTTAGTAGCGACACCATCTCAGGGTCGAATTGATAGCGATCAGTATTTACCAAAGGTGGGCATTAACTCGTTAATCTTTAATTAACGAAGTTAACAATCTGCTTAACGAATTAACTTTAAGTTAACTTCAAAAAATGTTAACGTTCTTACTGACTTCCATTAACTTTAGTCCGTTACATTAGACGTTTTATTAAATATAACACTGCTATAATATGCCATCTAGTGCCGCAGTAGAACGTCTTTTTGCTACGGGCAAAGATATTTTACGGCTAAAGGAACATGGATATAAATTTTAATTTTCCATTTTTTATAAACCTAATGCAAAATTACGATTAATGGTAGCCTTATTTCTACCTACTTTATTATTGAAATAAATAAATGTGTGTTTAATTCTTCTTTCTACTTATTTTTGTTAACTTTAACTTGTGTTAAATTTTCGAAAATTTACCGCCACCGTTTAGGTACCGATTATCGACGTTAACTTTTTAACTAACAAATTAACGACTAACGAAGATATACTTAGAAGATATACTATATAGAGCCCATAGACAATACTTGGTTTTTAATTCACGTACCTACAATCTTAAATTTTTTCAGGATCAATTTAGCGAAGAGCCTGGATATGCGTGCTACGGGCGGTATATTCACAAGTGCCCCGGCGCAGAAAGCTGCCGAGAAAGCTGGCATGCAGTGTTTATATTCAATACCATACGCAAAGTTTGGAAAACGCTGTAATATCAAATTCAATAGTAGCACAGAGGACTTAAAGATATTTGGCAAGCAAACTGAATAATTTTGCGGTTTATACATAATAACCTTGCTTAGCAAAGACAACAATTACTTATACGTATGACGTCTATAATAAAAGCAAAAAACTTGTGTATTATATGAAATCTTCGTACATAAAATACAGTGAACCAAAGAAGATAAAATTAATTTGCTTTAATGCCGTTAGAAAAACAGTACTTAAATTAATAATTATTTAGTGTTTCCGGCACACGTTGTTTAAGGGAACTTTGACAGCTGACATTCGATCGCGATAAATAATTTATCTCGCAATTATTTCACGAACTCCAAATTTAGCATTAATTTTCTACGTCAAGGTGAGAACAGGCACAGATAATTAAGCTTTAATTGCTTTCTTAATCTCAATAAATTTCCACTTATTCCATTTCTAATGGAAAATGATGGATTAAAATTCTTAAAAAAATAATGTCTATGTTCTGTTTGTCTTCGAGTTGAGAATTCAGAGAAACTCAATTAGCATTTGCGAACTTGAATTTTTAGGCACCTTTCAAATTTGCTGATTTTTTTTTGTTTGAAAATTGGGTGTTTAGACGGTGTGACGCAGCTTTTTTACTAGTTTTTAAGGTTCAACACTTAGGTGTAAATGAAAAACTCTTACTGATCAGTTTGTCGATCTGCTTGTCCGTCCGTCTATTGTAAAAACAAAACCTTGAAAATCAAACGTGTAGTGTTTTTTCGAATCTTCTGTTTTATAAATAACAAAATCTATTTATTATTTAATCCGTACATTTTTTGTAAGATCTCTAAATATTCTGAGACTTGGAGTGTCTAACTGCTCTAATTAAATTACCATTCGAGCCTAAAACAGCCTCAACCCGCCAAACTTTTTGAGAGTTAATGTAGAGTTGTAATAAAATTGGTTATATCTTTCCGCTTTCAGCTTTCTCAGTCTGGCGTTAAATAAAATATTTTAAGCACGAATGCACTGTTTTGTTTATATTTTCAGTTTATTTATTTTAATGAACTTGTTTGCTAAAGTTTTTTAGACTGAACATGACTGCTTTGTTATCGAAACTTTATAAAAATGTAGCACATTTCGAGTTAAGCTGGAAATGGACCATAATTTTATTTTATGCCATGATATTTTTTGCTAACTGTATTTTTATTAACCGTACGTACATACTTGTATCTCATCCAATTTACGTATATGGTCCACATAAAAACGTTTTACAAAATATGACAAAAAGTTTACTGAAAGTTTTAAAAAAATTTAAGATTTAATGTAAAGTTATAATGTAACAATAAATGCAATTGGATACAACTCAGTTTTAAATTGGTACCTATGGTTACGCTGTAAATAATAAGCAGTAAAAATAATGTGACTTCCTGCTGGGAAAGCGAAGGTAAACTCCATCAAAAAACAATTGTTCGAATGATTGGTAAATTACAAAAGCATTTTCATTTGGGACGCACAACGAGCCATTTTAAATGATTAAAAAAGTTCCGTAGGTACTCATAGCACTTAAAAGTGGTACGGTCGAGGGCAAAGATATGTATAAACTTTTTCACTTTATTGCAATGGAATAAATGCGAAAATGGATTCTCTGCCTCCGACACTGTAAGAGGTTAAATAGTCTAAAAAGACACAATAAAATTATTAATATTATTAATTCGAAAAATAATAATACACTTGTAATAAAAATAATATATTTGTAGATATGGATTCTAAATTCTGCTAAATCTATTTTAACTTCAATACGTTTTGACAACAATGACTTTATAAAACGAATGATCTAAATGAAAAAACAAAAATGTTTAAGCTTTTTACATAATAATATATAATATGTCAAAAGTGTGCTCTTTATTGTCGGAGTCTACATTTGTTTTTGATGTAACAATACAATTAACTTTAAGTTTTCATATAATTTATTGATTCCTTCTAGTGTTAATAACTTCATCATGTAATTTTACTTTCAATAATGCAATTTTTGTTATAATGTTTCAATAAAATAACAGCTTAAATGCAATTTTATTTTCTCACACTTACATTTAGCATGTCCTCAGCATTCCAAGCATCTTTAAAATCCATTCATGAGTTCTGAAAGCGTCTGAATAAAACCCATCGCTCTGAATTCAGTTGAGGTAAAATTCACGGCGCTTCGAATAAAACAGAGCCAAGCAGCAGCCAGCAAAGCAGTAACAAGAATAAGGTGTTACTATGATCATGCACACACCGTGTTAGATCCCAGTGGGACTAGTCAGCGTGTTGCCAATTTCGCGAGCACCGAGCGAAGTGGGGACTATTTGTAATAACAAACTACAGTGAGACGGTGTTTGTGTCTCCCAACATTTCAAAAATTACAAAACAATGTTTTTAGCAATCATTACGACCTTCGTTATAAAATGTATACCTGTGACGCGCAACCAGGAAAACTTGGAAGAAATCTGTGTATACTCAGCAGTAAAGGTGCAAGAAATAGAAGATTCTAGGAGACGAATGAGTTAAGTGCATGCTTTTAAGAAGAACACGAGATGACGAAGTGATTCCCTTTGTTTTCGAGTAGGTATCTAATTGTATGCGATACCGCAAACGGTTAAACTACGAGCGGTTTTATTCACGGGGTTCAAAAAATATGTCTAGGAAATCGAATTAAATGTGATAATAATAACACTTTGAAACGGTTCACGGTACATCATTATTAGAGATATTTCCCTTGGAATGTTGACCGCGTATCTAGATAACTTGTACTGCTCAAAAACCTTTTATTTAATTTAGGGAGATGGGATTGTGGTCGAACGCAGGCTTGCCTATAATAAAAACAAAAGAGAAAGTTGACAGAAGAAGGGTGGCTTTATTAATAGCTAAGATGAAAAGACACGAACAGTGGAAATGGGCGAGCCGCTAAACAATGCATGGTTGAAAACCCGTATTCGGCATTACCTCATTATAAAAGACGTTAATTTAAGCACGGGTTTTGAGCACCAAAGGGCTATCCAGGGTAATTACTAATGAGGCAATTAAGGTGTATAGTGTTTTTATGCGTTTTATTTTTACGCATATTTTCTTAAAATCAGCTCAGTTGCGCTATGACAAACACAAAGTTCACTATTTTATTTTTGTTATTGTGGAAAATTGCTGCTAAAAGGATTTATGTACTAAATCTCGTTTGTTTTCTCGACTTAGTTTTCATAATTATTAGAGAATTAAGTTCTAATTAATTACTTTGGTAACTCAAGACTTAGCAGAGCCTTTAAGTCCTTCAGAGATGTATCGAAAACATCGACTTTGTATCACGTTCAAAATTTCACCCTGTATATTATGTTGCTGCCCAAATACTACTACCATTTATTATTTATTTATTGCTCAACAAGTCCAAGGCAGGCTCCTACCATGATCTTTATTCCTTCTGATTTTAGCGGTCTCCGGCCAGTCGTCAAGAAACACGTTACTTCCACGAAATAAGATATTTTTTATGTTTGAACCTTTATTTTTCGTATAACAAATATGATACGACGTAACAAATAATATATATACATACCTAAATCGATATGGCAAAAATATTGTAATTTATTTGTCTGTTAAAAATAAATAACCCATTTATTTTGATAAGGTGTGTGTGATATGAGGAATAGCGCTAAATTCATGCATTGCTCTGCTATTAGTAATGCGTAAAACAAGACTATCGAATAAAAAGAACAGAACAATAACAAAAATGAAACATTCTTTCCTCCCCCTGCCATCCCGTTTAAACCATTTGACTTTACATAATGTTCCTTGAACCCCATTCCTCATTAATGCGAGTCGAATAATTTTATCCACCAACGAAAATTTGAGACCCTCAACGCCGAACCCCATAAACTCTTTTTAAGTGTCATGAACAAAAAGTGTTTCAGGAAATCACCCCCTGCCGGCCAACAAAAGCACTTAAAGGGATTGACATCATTCCCAAACAGGAAGTCAGAGACATCCTGTCTATAGGTAAATACGTTGCCTTCAAGCCGGTCTTATTGGCTGAATATCTGAATTTATAAAGATAGGATAAATCTATAAAAACGATGATTTTGTCAATGCTAGATTAAATGTCTCCACGAATGGAACTCGGGGTGGTATCTAATGGACGCTTTTAACTTTAGCCCCGAAATCGTCTCAGCCAAGGTCACCACAAAAAAGCACGGTTTCATAATTTTGGGATTGGTCATACCTACATTATAATTGTCACCTGCATTGACGTATTTTGCTCCGTGGTGTGGCGACCGCCTCGTTTCCCTCCACGGCGAAACGTAAATGGACTTAATATCCTTATTACCGTAAAATTTTGATTGCTTTGCTAATAAAAAAACTCCAATAATCAGGGGTATGGTTCACTAAAAGAAATTCTTTCACGAAGTAATCGCGGTAATTATAACTTGACGCCTTTGCTCGGTGACATCACACGGAGTCAGGTATCTTCCATGTTGGTCATACGGAATACCAAATAGCAAGACACCTGAGTCCGTGTAATACCTGCGCGTCAATGGGTCAAGTTATGATTGTCTCCCGAGAGCAGAGATCGCTTCCCGAACGAGGTTTTTTTAGAGAATCACGCGAAAGGTCCTGGGTAAAACAATTACGCGCATAAGTGAAGTGACTGCACACAACAGTCAACCTACATATTTACAGTTTATTAAGATCCATTCAAAAGTTAAAAGAACTCTTTTACATACATGTAACATGTTTTATGTTTGTGCAGTCATTGTTTAGTTTGAAAGTTAATATTTTTGTGAAGTAAATCGCATCATTAAATCTAATTAAAGTATTTTCAATTTTCTCCAAAACAAACTATCATCCAACATTCAGCCTAATCCCACTAACAACAGCACAATTATCTTAGTCCAATAAGAAATACTAAGAATTATTTCCACCAATATCAGCATTACTATCGTGTTGTGTTTAATTAGTTAGAGCCTCCATTATCTTCTGCTTCGAGATGGGCCTCGTTCAATATTTGTTTCGTATACATTAGCAAACAAGACCTAATCTAAATTGAAGCTTCTATTACAATTACAAAGACTGATAACTTATTATTAAGACTTATACAGATATCTAATTATTGATAGTAAGTCTTCAAATTATGTATTAATGATAGTGAAATTGTATTGGGTGCTGCTGCTGTTTTCGATTTTGTTTGCAAATATTTTTAAAATTTTCGTTTTTCGCGATTTTCTTTAAATAAGAGTACTATATGCATAATTCCAGGGTGCGCCAAAGTTGAACTAAATTTTTAAGGTCGATTATCGGAAGTCTGAAAATGTTTTTCCTAAAAAAATATTTCCTAATAATCACTGCCCATAACTACTCTGTTCATAATAATCTGCATTCCTAATCATTTGATTTCATAATGTCCGTTGCAATAAACATCTATCATACTACTACTTGCTTTCCTATTTTTTTTTACATAACCATCTTTTACACTATTATTCATCATCATATTTTTTTATGTAGATTTGTTTTTATTCATAAAATTGAATATAATTATATATTAAGGCACTGGTAAAACCAATGTAGGTTGTTGATTCATTAGGATTAATTTAGGTTTAGGTGCGGCGGGGGTGGCCCTTGGGCCACCCCTAAGCCGCGAACATGTTTGTTTTAATTTAGAAATAGTCTTTATTTTACCTTAGAATGTCCTGGTTATCTAAAATAGTTGATAGCATTGAATGATTTTTAAAACGGCACTACCTATTAATAATAGAAGTTATAACATACCTAATATAAAAAACTTATGATTAAGAATGTTATGAAAAAAAAACGTAGGAGTTTACATAAATTCTCAAGTGAAGTTAGTAAATAAAATTGTAGGAAAACTGAGTGTTACTACGTAAATAGTAAAACGAATTTTAGGAATACAAACTTTAGGAAACAACATTTTAGGTAAAGTGATCATTAGTCTGACCGTTATGATGATCGTTTTCGGTGATGAACTTTAGTTGAGCCAATATGGACTCATAATTCCATCTACGTATTGGCTTTTCCGCTCCAATTTGCAACAATATCATTTTACCGACCCGAATTCCCGAGAAACAAAAAAGTCTACAAATAATACAATGACCGAGCATATTTTCTGTAACAAAATAACAAAAATAAAAAACTTTTCACCCGAAAATTGGATAGTTTTTACTCAATAACAACTTTTTGAATGATAAATGTCCGTCCAAAATGTATAAATCTCAAGTTGGTAGACACCTCGCCTCCGCGGGAATCAAACAACAAAACTACGGCTCCCAGCTCGACAAGTCCGATCGAAATGGAAACAACTTCAACAATATCCATAAAGTAGACGAACAATCGTGTATCGGTGCTAGTGGGCTTGTTTGCAACCGAAACTTGAAAAGGTTCTCAGACGATTGCTGTCAGTATCAATATTGCTATTGCGCCCGTGATCCCCTCAATAATAGATGGTTTGATTTTTTTATTCCAACACCCTCATAAGGGTATTCTGCTTTCAATTGGTCCTTTTACTTTTTTCCCGAAATATTGCTCAAAGGAATTACTGTAGCGAACGATATTGTAACAGGCTTACATCAACAATATTGTTTTTGAAAGTGGCTTTCTGTAAAATTTAGACTTGAAGCGGCAAAGCAAAATTTATGGCGTATTTTCTAGTAACACAATTATGCTGTCATGAGCGCGATTACGTCACCGCGACATTGACGAGTATATCAACTCCGGCACTACTCTAACGCTAGACTACCTCCTTATCCCCCACATAAAAACCTAACTCAATCATCTATAAATTGAGTTATGCGGGTTAGTCAGACAGTATAGATAGATAATCGGTTTATAAGTGCACACATTTTTACCAGGGTGATGCTTCATATCCATCCTCAGCAGGACAGGCTACGGCCTGTCCTGCTGAGAATATCAATTTTCTAACGGACGGGTCGTGTCTTGGAGGCTAAGTGCTCTTGCCCAATCTGATGTATAGATAGGGCAAACCGCCTCCTTCTATCGATAAACACTAAAGGGTGTCTTAACTTAGGTTATTATATAATCTTGGCGTATCGCGTGCGAAGGAGGTACTTTAATAATACAAGGCTGAATTATTTTCACGACCCCGGATGAATTATTCTGGTAGCTTATTGTATTTATGTAAGGAAAGATGTACACGTACGATCTTCCCAAAGGCCTAATGCTATATTTGATAAAGGCGTTGACCGGAACACATCCATTTGAAGCATTGAATATGAAGGCAATGGAATCGTTTGAGAACAATTTATCAATGAGACAGTCTGTCGTGATTCATAGTAGCATTGTACGTTTACAAATTGAATTTCGCTGTCATAGGACAAGAGATAAGATCTTATTCAAACATATCGTAATTGTATTCATCGGATAAGGAACTGCATTATATGTACTAGATTTTACAGCTACGCGCGAGAAAATGAAGCAAATTAAAAAAATACGTTTTATGGTAGTGTAATTTAAATGAATTATGCATAGGATTTAATTTATGTCATTTGACAAACGAATTAATTCCGTGCAAGTTTAGTGCCTCTGTATTGTATTGAAGAGTTTTTTTCATAGATACCTTTCATCTTCTGGCAGCTCGATGTAAAGCGGCAGCAGCGTGATATTGCGCAGGTAGAGCGGGTAGTCGCCGGCTAGGTAGGTCTGCGAGATCTCGGCCAGGGACTTGTTGAAGGCGCGCACGACGGCGGCGGCCGTGGGCGGCGCGGCGATGCCCACGTAGAACGCGGCGCGCGCGTCCGCCTGCATCACGCGCAGGTCGCGCGGCGTCGCCAGCACCGCGCAGGCGCACAGCGCGGCGAGCACCGCCCACGCGCGCGCGCGCATCGCGCCCCCCCCGCGCCCGCCTCACCGCCGCGCGCGCCCCCGCCCCCCGCACCGCGCCGCCATCCTACACCCACCAACACCATCCACGCTCACACACCTAGTCCTGCATTTAATTGCTCCAACATCTACAATGGTACGGCCGACTGTTACTCTTGTGTACTACGTCGATTGTATTATTTTTGTTTACACTGCTATGGACGGCTTATGTCACGCGAGTGGAGTGGAGACGAAACGTGGTTCTATGAATTTAAGTTGACTTAGATGTGGTGAAATCTGAAACAAGAGAAAAACCGATTAAAAATTTATTTACTACACCCTTCTTACTAACTAACTTAATGTTTTCATTTGTACCTTGTTTTAGGAAAGACATTTTTTTCTCTGTTCTCGAAAGTTACGGACACGGGTGTTTTTAATTCATTTATTGTCGACACGAGGAAAATTTATACCTGACGTCTGGAAGAAGGTTACAATTCCTCTCTTACTTTATACAAAGCCGTAACTTTTGGGAATAGAAAGGGCTTAATAATTAAAAAGTTGGAATAACTTTGTACAATTATGACCCGTCAAGCCAATGCAATTGTTCTCGCGTTCCATTTATCACCAAAAATTACATTTCACAGCACATGGCTTAATTTTATACTCCTCAACGGTCGTGAGCGGTACTGAGAGTTAAAATTGCTTGCTTGTTGTAGTGTACCTCTTCTTAGAGTTCCTGAAAGCCTTGTAATAAGGGATATATTTGTATGTTTTGAGTCAGTGCGTGCGGCAGAGTGTACGACCCTTGTCACCAGGCAGACACCCGGCTGGAGCTAATTGAAAGTGACTTGTGAGCCTTCCACCTTTACTGATATTAAATTCATTCCATTCCGCATCTCACTCGCACCAACGCCATATTTACATTTTTCTCTCCTTTCACTTGAGATATTTTACTGCCATTCGCGCAGAGTAATTTTGCTAAAGCTAAATAAATAAAATAGAGTACGAATTCCATAAACAAACTTGTTTTCGCAAGGAAACTGTAGTAAAGCTACTAAAAGTTTGTCAAAGTTTACAAAACTTTCTTAGATCGATCATGACTAAGCTGTTCGCAATAGCTATTTCTGGATCGGTAAAAGCGTTACATTAGTTCTGACACCGAATTTCCGGCCCTACGCAAAACGGTAATTATGCAGTACGTAAAATGCATTGACGAAATAACTAATAATCAGCTAATAATAAGCTAAACCAGGCTACTAGAATTGGGCAAGCAGCTATTATGATCGATATGGATAGTTAATGTAGTCTTTGCGTGGCATCAGTAACGAACAAAACTCATTTAATTAAAAATAAAAACAGAAAAGTTTCAACATTCATATAACTTAAAAGGCTCCTTTTTCCACGTAGGAGATAAATGAAAAACAATTGCGTTAAATTGGTGAAGTCATAAATTACTCAATGTGTTGCAGAAATGCATAGCCGGTATTACCACTTTATTTAATTACTAGCTTCTGCCCGCGACTTCGTCTGCGTAGAATTATACATAAAAACCTTCCTCTTTAATCACTCTATCTATTAAAAAAAACCGCATCAAAATCCGTCGCGTAGTTTTAAAGATTTAAGCATACATATGGATATAGGGACAGAAAAAGCGACTTTGTTTTATACTATGTAGTGATTTCCTATAGTAAAATGTAAATGATTTCAATTAAAATAAGTTCGTTGGAATGAGAGAGAGCTGCCGTTGAATTCCGAGTGGCATCAATATAATTTCAATAGCGGCAAAAGCGAGAAGTTTCGTGTCAGAGCGTCCTCAGCGAACGGCTAACTTCACCGTCAGTAACAGCGCGCCGCAGCAATATTCGCTCTTTCAGCTCGGTAGCTAATTTGTAGGTTCGTTCATTTGAAATCGATTCAAACTGCGGTTATTCGTAGTTACGAAAAACTGAAAAGCGCTCAACCGACTTACTGCGGACTACGCGTATCATCACACTAACGAACGTTTTGACTGCGCAGTGAAATTAATCATCACTACATAGTATAAAACAAAGTCGCTTTCTCTGTCCCTATGTCCCTATGTCCCTATGTATGCTTATATCTTCAAAACTACAGAACGGATTTTGATGCGGGTTTTTTTAATAGATAGAGTGATTCAAGAGGAAGGTTTTTATGTATAATTCTACGCAGACGAAGTCGCGGGCAGAAGCTAGTAAGATTATAAAGTAATCACAACATTACGTCGGTCTATATTCTGAGGCCGGGTACTCAGAGTTGTAACCGTAGCTTTTGCACGTTAACCTTTTCGCCACCACGTCAAATACAAGACACGTCACCCATACGCCAGACTTCTTTATTACGATGCCTCAAGTTGAACCCGAACCCAATTGAACGAAGGTCGCTTTTGCATTGGAGTAATGGATGTATATATAGGTCGTTGGCGTTGAACCTGTGGTGTTGATTATATGTGTCGGAAAGGTTAAAGCAACCAACGTGGTCCGCGGGTCTGCCGCGAGTGGAACGCGCACACTAGGGTTTTTGGTTACTGTAACATGCAAAAGTTACGTTACAGTTCGCAGTGAGTAAACGGCTTAATTGGAATTTAAGTACAAATTAATTAAGTACTGTATTACAGTTCTTCCATGCTGGTCTGGGAGTAAAGAAAACATAGAATTTACCAGTTGCTTCTCTTCCCACGCAAATGGAATGGGCGAAAGTCTTAGGAATCATGTTATAGGCGATGCGGCTAGCAACCCATCACTATTTTGATTTCCCTTTCCGCCTATACGCCCTTAATCATGCTAAACGTGGCCTTAAGGTTTTGTTATTTTAGGCTCTGTCTACCCCGTAAGGGATGAAGTCGTGATATATGTATGTATGTATTAATTAAGTACCTCATCGGGTGCCATTTTTCACTGTGTTGACTTAATTGGACTATCAAACTCAAGAGGCCTTTAAACTTTAGTACCGACTTCGTATTAATTTTAATTTGTTATTATACCATTATGCAAACATGAGAAAATGGATAAGTAAAATCTTCTGAAATGCGTATCCGGCATTAACAAAAAATAATCAATGAAAAAGTCTTAACCTTGACCCCGGTGAAAGGCACGAAAATTCAGAATTTTAAATAAGAGTTATTAAAAGCGACCTTATCCATTGTAACAAGTTACATTGTAATTTGTCGTAAGGCAACTTTGTTAGGCTTTAAAGTCAACTTAATACTTCGAGAATATTTCAATTGTGACAGCAGACTTTATTAAACTCAGATATGTCTTATAATTAGTCAAACATCTGTTTGAACAAAACAAAACGCAGGCTTTACGCCACAGGCAGTTTATTTCAAGCCCGAGATTTTTGTAAAAAGCAAGAGTTTTATAGCGTTTTATGTTTTCTTGTGAAAAAGTTAAGTCGTTAGGATGTAAGCAAACATTATATTTAGTTTTCTGGTCATCAATAGTAATATCATTATTAAACGCCCGCGAAATATAAATTGCTTGCGGAATTCAGTGTCAGTATTGGTGTTTTTGAATAATAATAATAATAAAACGAAAATTGGGAGTTATACTTCAATTTGCATGGATTAGTCCCTTCAACAGCTCTTAAAAAGTAGTAACAGTTCGTTCTAGAAAACTGTGAATTTCATCCTAAACATCGTCACTCTGAAGAATTTTATTAAAATTTTACGTAAAGGAAACAGCACAGTAATATTTATTCTTATGTAACATATAAGTTAGGCCACTAACAGGCACAGTACAATTTATTTTGTTATTTTTTATTACCTGCGTGTGACGTGTCCTATTTTTGTTCGAAAATTTGTTTGTATTTTTCTTTCTTTCTGCCAATTCATATAAACAGCAGTGCAGAGAGATTCCTACATAGTAAACAAGTGAGCGTTCAACTTCTAGACATGTCATAAGACGTAGCACGTATTTGTCGGTAGACTCGTAATTTGGTTTTTCTTATTGTTCTGGTTTTTGAGGATTTCGTGGCCACAAATAGAAAATGAATGGGATCACCCTAACAAAACATGTTTTTTCAGCGTTTGTCGCGTGAATGCAACAATAACAATAGGAATCCCACTAATACTATAAATGCGTAAGTTTGTGAGGATGGATATGACGATGTGAGCGTGTATGTTCGTTCCTTCTTCACGCTGAAACGACTGGAAGGATTTGCATAAAATTTGGGACGGTGATAGCTGGTAGGTACTCTAGATTAAAACATAGGCTACTTTTTATCTAGAATAATTGCATAGTTCCCGCGGGAGAGCTATAAACATGTCAAAGGTCGTAGCTGCCTATTTCTATTCTATTCTCCCTTAATGGCGGCCGCACGGCTTGGGCCAACGTCAGTTTAAATGACAGGTGTGCAGTTGATTCTGTCCACGTCAACGAGTGAGCAGCAGCCTAGAGTCGTGACGTTAATAATTATTGCAGAATATACTGTCAATATCAGTTCTTAAGTCTAACTCTACGCAGACAAAGTCGCCGGCAGAAGCTAAGTACACTATAATTTTTTACAGTGTGTAGGTATAACTTAATCCGCTACTCGTATTACAAAAAATAACACAACATTAATAGAAGTTAAATATGTTCTTCTTAACCACTTGGTCGGTTACACTTTAGAGATATTCTACCTAGCAAAATCCTATTGAATTTGCTTTATTTTGCATGTGTTAATTTACGTTTCGGGTTCCGTTACGTACTCAAAGGGTGTCGACCCTTTTACAAAGCCTAACGCCGTCTGTCCGTTTGTTCATCCTTTCATCTGTCTTAACTTTAAAGGGCTCTATCGTTTGAACCGTAACAGGTTGATATTTTCACAAAATTACGGCTGAAGACGGTGAGTTGTAACAACAATTAATAGGACCCGGTGTTATTTTGCGGAGCGGAGGTCGATTGAATGTCGCGAAGTAAAACATATGTATACCGACATATAATTACTGTGAGTTTTTTGACTTAGCACTCGCAGTAAAGATAGATTAAGCCTTCACGACGAATAACGGCTTATCAGCCTATCACTCAAAGAAAAATTGTGGTTCCTGCAACATTTCCTGCCTCGTACTATGAGGTGGTTGAATCAGGTCCCGTCAGCGGTGTTCCCAACTAATTATGACATCAGCGTTCAAAAAAAGAGCCTATTGATATTTTGAAGACCGACGATGAACCGGCAACTCTCCTGGGGCTGCTGGTGATTATGGGTGGCGGTGATCGCTTACCATCAGGTGGCCCGCTTACTCGTTTTCCTCCCTTTCCACATTTTTCATTTCATTTTCATTTTTATGGCAACTTAGGAAATACACCAAGTAGTAACTAAAACAATGCACTACCCGTTATTTTACGGTGTATAAGTTTTCCAATCAGCGTATTATAAAATTAGCATCAATTTCCTTTCGTGTGCGAGTATTTCTCGGCACTTAACTAGTTCCGAATACCTCGCCCAGTTACTACCTGTCAGCGATAATGACGTAGGTAGATCTCAACACGCAATTACAACCCCTTCACAATGTTGCTATATAACTTTAAATTTAATTATTATCTGGCAGTGAATTTCCAGTGATAACGGGAACCAATTAGAACACGTTGGTGAACTTCACTTACGTTTACGTTAATTTGTTTTTGATTGAAGACAATATTGTTTAGTTGTTTAAACTTGAGCTTAACGATACTATAGTTAAAGTTAAGACAAGTTTCATATTTTTTCTTTAGCTGACATGAAATATTAATAACATATCCGCCTCGTCACAAAATCCCCGAGCTACAAGTATTTCCCAGAGCCCAGGTTTCACCATGTAAGATCGCCGGTGCTTTTACACAAGTGAGTTACGGTAAATGGTCATAGTCGCCACGCACTTAGAGCGACTATAGCTTTATAAAGCACTCCATTTTACCGTTGAATGTGAGCTGTGTTTAAAAGAATATACGGCCAAGCCAAGCTTGAGAACGACCGGGTTTTAAAAGCAATTTATCTTACATTCCTTGGATCTCGTTTATTTCCCTCCGAAAAATTCAGGTCGAGGTTTAGTTCATTATTATGTTACTGTAATTGTGTGTAACAGGTTGAAAAATTGGTTTTAAGTGGCAAGAAATCGTCACACACGTCTCTGCATTAGGATACATAATTCAATAATATTGTAGGTCTCCACCGAATAGTTGTGTTACGAAGGAAGATATTTAGGAAGGTTCATCGCTAGGTTAAATTTTACATCCTCTTATACTTCATTCAAACTTGTTAATCTAATCATTATGGTTTTAGTTCCTGATTATTAAGAAGGCGGAAATAGGCTTCCGAAATAAACGGTTCCATGATTTTTTAAATTTCTTTAGAAAATCTATGCTAAAATTATAGTGCAATTAATACCTTTGCATATAATTTGTACCTACTATTGATTCTGAATCTTAAACTGATTTGCATATCGCAATGGTCGTTTTTGACTTCAATTTGTAAATTTACTGTTTGTATGTTTCAAATCTCAAGTAAATTTCAAACATCTTCCGGA